>JALAZF010000633.1:0-1200000 GCA_022829125.1 Lathyrus tuberosus
CTCTAAGATGCACAAATATTAAGGGCGATTTTTTCTTTTCAAAACCCTCCTTTTATATGGACTGCCGATACTAGCAAGAGAAAAATTCTTACATCCTTATCTTGGATCTTAAAAGTGAGTGTGCTAATCATCATGAGTCAAATTCCTGAAGCTTCAAAGAAGAAATACTCTGTCATGGGAATTGAGGCTGAAGAAAGGAAGAACAAAGGTATTGGTTCCATCTTCTGTGCAAATGGAGTGAATGCCCAAGGTGCATCATTTGTTGAATCATCTACAATTGGTAAGAAGTTTGTCACCAAGATGAAGGTCTTGAAGAAGCGACCTGTTCAAACTCCTGAATTTGACTCAGAGGCTGATGAAGACTATGTTACCTTCCTAGAGTCAGGTGGTTGGTCAAGTGATGTAGTTTGAAGTTTGTTTCAAGTTTTAATGTTTTGGCCCTTGTATCTGGGCATTTTCTTGGATTTGTAAAGGCTTTAAACCCTCTTTGAACTTTTGTACAATAAAACATATTATATACCTTAGTGTATTTTTGTGTGGGGCCCACCAATTTTGGGTGGGACCCATATTAGAAAGATGAAGAAAAAAAATAGAAAGAAAATAGATGTAGTGTATTTTTGTGTGGGGCCCACCAATTTTGGGTGTATGTTAGCATTTCCCTATATATGTATATATATATATATATATATATATATATATATATATGCATCTCTAGATGTTTTTTGGTTCTACTCATGTTTTGGTTGTGTATATGCTAACATACTAACTTATGCATGACTGACTTCTATGTTCTATTTTGATATGCTAAACCTTTGCCAAATTATGGAATTCGAGGTGGATCTGCATGATTTATGATTCATGCTTTATTTTAGAATGATGAAAGAGAAAAGTGTATGAAAAAACATTGCCATATTTGTTAATGAAAAGTGAAATACAAGGAACATAATTGAATGCAAAATGTACTTTTTATTCATGATAAACTTTGATTGAAAATAATGTGGGGACTACAAACTTTCACTATGCCTTGGGTAAAACATAGGGATTTGAAAACAAAATAAGAAAATTACTTTTCAATTAAAATGACTTCAAGGATGTCCATGGAAGTCCAATTGTTGAGTCATTCGCCTTGAGCTTTCTGGTACACAAGACATGTCACATAAATATTGTTATCTTCGTCGTCCACTAGGAAAATCTAGCCTTTTTAAAGGTGTCCAACACTAGTAAAATTTTCTGGCAATGGGAGAATTGGCCCTTTGACTGCTTCTAGGGTCATCCTCTTCTGTGCCACTTGAGATGATTGATACCCTATTCCTGATCAATCTTTCTTTCCAGGTAGCTCAAGTACTCTACCCCAACCTTCAAGGTAACCAACTTCTACTACCATTTTTGCTTCTTTCCAAGAGGCCTTGGAAAGTTCAGGCTCCTTGTGCTCTTTGGAAAGAGGATCCATTATAACATTTTCAATCTTGAAGGATTGGAAAGAAGTTTAATGAATTTCTCCTCCTACTTCAACATATTTGAATGATGACAAATGGATCACAAGCATGTCCTTTTCACCATCTACGACGATCAACTTACCATTAACTATGAATTTGAGCTTTTGATGGATAGTCGAGGTGACTGCTCCGGCAGCGTGAATCTATGGTTGCCCTAGAAGGCAACTGTACGCATGGTATATATCCATAACATAGAAGGCGATGAAGAAGTTATGGGGACCAATCTTAATGGGGAGGTCCACCTCTTCAATTACTAATCGTATAGAGCCATCATAGACTCTCACCACTAGAGTTCTAGGCTTCATCACTACTCCTTCTATTGTTAGCTTTACCATGGATTTTTTAGGTAAGACATTCAAGGATGATCCTGTGTCAACCAGAAATCTGGACAGGGCAGTCTCCACACACTCAATAGAAATGTGCAATGCCTAATTATGAGCTTTCCACTCAGGTGGTAATTCATTGTCACTGAACCCCAAGCAATTTCCCGCTGCCATGCTAGCCACTACCCCTTTGAATTGATTCACTATTATTTCTCGAGAAACGTGGGTTGCACTCAGGAATTTCATTAGCGCATCCCAATGTGCTTCCGAACATAACAGTAAGGACAAGATGGATATCTTCGAAGGTGTTTGGTGGAGTTGGTCAACCACTTTATAGTAGTTTTTCCTTATGATTCGGAGAAGTTCTTCAATCTATTATAAAGAAATGAAACCAATATTTAGTCTTTTTTCTTAGTTGGGCAACCACTTTATAATCATTTTTTCTTAGTTGAGTTGGTCAACCAAGTTAATAGTTGTTTTTTCTGCTTGAAATAAAACCTCTTCTGAGTTGGTCAACCACTTTATAGTCGTTTTTTCGAAGACTAGATGTAGGTGCCTGCGAGGACAATAACACTGAACTAGAATATATTCCGGTGCACTCTCCCCTTCTCTCTCTCACTCACACTCTCTCTTTCTTTCTCTCTCTCTCTCTCTCTCTCTATATATATATATATATATATATATATATCATTTAAAATTGCATGCTTAGGTTAGATGCTTAGATTCATCGTGTTCATAGTCTTGATTTGCAAAAGTTTAGGGTTGATTAGAATTTTTTTCAAAAGGATCTTGTTAATAGATTATTGTGTGAGAATTGAAATTAGAGTTGCTTTCAAATTGAAGAATAGTTAAAGTCTTTGAACATCTCGTTAAAACTTTAACCATTATTCATTACATTGTCTTTTACCTCATTACAAACCTTTGGTGTATGTATAGCACAAACCTTTTCCAATATCATAAAATCTTTTCAAAACACGTTTTCACCATATTCGTTCCTGCTTGCGTAATCTGATTTTTGAATAAAAAAGAAGGGATTTTAATTGTCTATTCAACCCCTCCCTTCTAGGCAAATTACTCCATATTCTAACCAACAATTGGCATCAAGAGTTGGGTTTTATGATAAGGTTTAACAACCTTAAAAGTTCTTGAATATGGCGCAAATTGATATGAAGGGAGTGTATAATAGAGCCCCGATCTTCACTGGTGAAAACTATGCCTATTGGAAGGATTGCATGTACGTACACCTTATGTCCGTGGATATACAATATTGGTTAGCCATCGAAGACAGACCTTTTGCTCTTCAAAAGGTCGTTGATGGTGTATCATTTGCAAAACCACCTAAGGATTGGAATGAGGCAGAAACTAAAAAAGTGTCTTATGATTTGAAGGCGAGAAATATACTCATCTCATCATTGAGCATGAATGTATATTTTTTTATATCACATTGTAAGACGGCTCAGGAAATGTGGAATGCTCTTCGAGTTCTCTATGAGGGAACCGAAGACGTTAAGCAATCTAAGATCAATACTCTAATAGAGGAACTTGAACTCTTCTGCACGGAAGCCGGTGAAACCGTAGCCTCCATGCAGATGAGACTTTCCCATATAATCAATAAACTTGAGAATATGGGTAAGAACACTTCTAATCAAGAATGTACTAATAAGATTTTTAGGTCTATGTGCAGGGAATGGCAGCCAAAGGTCGTGTCTATCAAAGAATCTCATGACCTAAAGACCTTAGACATGTCGACCCTATTTGGTAAGCTCACCGAACATGAGCATGAACGGAAGAGACTTAAAGAGAGCGAAAGTATCACGAAGCACAAAGATAAAAATAAATAAGAGAAGAAAAATATCTCCCTAAAGTCCTCCACTTCCAAGGTCAAATTAGAGGGTAGATGACAAGGACTCGAGTGGTTCTTCGCAAGACGAAGAGATGGGATTATTTGTTAGACACTACAACAAGTATATAAGGATAAATGGTCTAAAACACTTAGATGAGAACTTAATAAAGTTCAGAAAATTAAATCACTCAAAGAAATGGGATGACAAAAAGAAAGAAGAAAAATAAGTCACGTTCTTCGAATGCAGAAAAACCAAACACTACAAAAGTGATTGTCCAAGTTTGGCAAAGAACAGAGGAAAGAAACATTACCACAAGTCCAAAAGCTAAGGCAATGGACGACATGCGTACATAGCTTGGGAAGAGGATGAAGAATCGTCATCATCCTCCTCGATTTCGGACGAGGAAGTAGCTAATTTTTTTTTATGGCTCGAAACAAGAAAAATTACTCCAATGTAAGTGACTCCGATTCTAAATCTTCACCTTCTTATAGTGACTTTTCTGAGGTGTTCCATGAGATGCCTGACGATGCATTAAAAGCTTTTAAGAAAATCTCATCTCAAAAGAAAAAGATTTTGAAACTTGAGGGAGAAATTTTAAAACTTCAAAATGGTCCTGAGTCCTTGAAAGAGGACCATGCATCTTTAGTAAACGACCAATTGTGCATTCCTCCAACTCTAGTTGAAAAGGAAAATTTAGTTGAGTGTGTTACTTGCTCTTGTTTAAAAAATGAAATAGAAGATTTAAAGGGAAAAATAACACAATTAACTAGAACACCTACCGTCACATCTATTAGTTCAAGCGATGATGAGCAAAACTTTAGAAAAAAATTAAGAAAACTGCTCATGTCACTAGAAAGAATAGAAAGAACAATTCCTCTAGAGTTGTGTGTCATTATTGTTGTGAAAGGGGGACACATTAGGCCTAAATGCCACATTCGGAATGTGAAAATTCCAAATGGTCTCATGGCATTGTCACACCCTAATTTTTGACCCTAAGATCCCCGCCTTGTTCTTTGCATAACATTTTAGGTCAATCATTTGTGCATAACTAACCGATTTATCTAGCTTTGTCTGTTTTGTTTCCTTTTAAGGACTTGTACTGTTACAGAATGCTCAAAGTCCTCGAAGGCTGTACCGTGTGTGTGTTTGTGGAGGTTCTCTGGTCATGACCAGTTGTGTGGATTCTTGTGAGATTGTGCCCTCACCATTTTTGATCCCTAAGCCACCACCAAGCCTTTTCTTCCCTCATACTCCTCATTTTTCCCCCCACAAAGGTTAAGTCCTTATACCTCCGATATGGAATTTGGTACCCTAAGACCGGTTATTGGTTGTGTAGCATGTTGTATCACAAGATGGTCCCCCCCCCCCTCTGTCAGCTCTTCAAGATTAAGAGAGGTTGTTTGCTCTATTGATGGTTCATCAAGGAAGGTTCAATTTGGAAGGAATTAGAAGTTGAAATCCAAAGCGCAAATTCAAGTCCATTATTGTCACACGTTTACAAGATCAAGTTTGAAGTTCCCAATTCATTCCCCTGATTCTAACTTGTTTGGTTCCAGTATGAAGCTCATACCCTCTACTTCAAGAAGAATATTTATATCCTTGAAGCTGTCAAGTATTCTTCAAGCAAGTTTGAAGATCATTTGGAACTAAAATGTTCAAGATGTTTTGACCATTGGTAGAAGATTAAGAATCATTGCAGATCATTAAGTTATTGTTTGTTACCACTGTTAATGAAGGAAGGGAATGTTATAGCCAGGTTTGGTTGAAGAATGTTAGTCCATCAAGCCATTATTCAAAGGCCTATTTCTCGTACTTTCCAAAACTCTTGGAAACACATATCATGTTGTTTACAAAACTCAAATTCAAGAGTTGTTTACAAGACGTTTCTCATTGAAGTTTCAATTTGGTTCAAAGCCTTTAATTTTAGATTAAATTCACAAGATTTATTCGGTCCCATTTCAAGTTATTAAGTCATGATTAGTCAAATTAAGTTCGTGGTAATTTTGGATTCACTTGACTTCTATTTTTGTTTCAAATTGCCTTAAAGTGATTCAAGTTTCCCAAGACCCCTCAACCTTTCGTCCTTTGGAAGGATTTATTCGAAACGTACAATTTTACATTTTGGACTCATTTCTATTTTGAATACTTCCAAATACAAGTGCAATTTCATTTACAAGAATATAGTCATAAATGATTCAGGGTTACAAGCTGCCAATTACAAACCAAATTACAAGGTCGCTTTCATAAAGCTTCAAATTCAAAGTAAATAATGGATAGAGAAGATACTAAGTTTATTGATCAATTTTAAAGTACAATTGGTTAAGCATGTGCACATCAATACAATAAACCATTCTACACGAGACCCTTTACTAATTGAACACTGGTTCTAGAAATACTTGAAGCTGCCAAAGGATGATTAAAGTAAGCAAGATATCAAGATTGATGTATACAAACTCAGGCAATGTTATTTTTGCATCGTTTGCCATTCGCCTTCTTTGGAAATGACTGCGAAACGAGCATAACCCATCAACGAGCCCGGCAAGTGGCAGCACCCATATGACCCTCCTTTTCCAAAATCCACATCTCCATCAATATTCAAAAAAATATTAGGCCAAGAAGTGTTGCAACTCGCAACAGCTACTGTTGGTGCTCTACCAACAATCTTCAATGCTGCAACAAACAGAAAGCATTACTTTAATTCTTCTTCAACATAAATACATGAACAACATTACATGACCAGAACTCATACGGAATATACTACAAATATGTGCATTACACAAAAAACACTATCCTATTATGTTACATAAGCCATCGAATCTTTTCACATACCATCATAGCATAGTGAATGTGCAGACAACCTGCACAACCTCATGCATCTCACTGGACTTCCCTTTCAATCTTTCAAACCACATCGCTTCTATTCCTCACAATGTTGGTAAATCAAATCCTCCACCATGAAGGAATTTGCAACTAGTTATGCCATCCATTCAGGGGAACCAATCCTGCGAGAAGGTAACAAAACCGCACATCAGTTAGAATCAAATAGAGAAATTGGTAATGCATTCAATTACCAGGTCATCCCATAAAACAGACTTCCTCGACAACTAGGAATTGTTTTAGTTTACAGCGGTTACCTACATCATTCTGTCAGCGATCTCCGAGGCCTGCACACTGTTTTGGAGAGGAATTTTACGACTCTGCAACATGAAATGGAAAACAGTTAATTACTTGTTTTAACGTAACACGTAAAACAACCTCGCGCAATAAGGTTTTGAAGCTATTACATTTGAGTTGGAAAGGAGTAGTAAAAGATTCATAAAACCATTCAAAGATAAGAACGCAACTACCTGTAGCAAGTTGTAGTCAATAGCCTGTCAATCACAAAGAAAACCTATTAGTAATTTTAAAAGCATATTAACAAATATTGGAAAGGCATGCTAGCTTCAAATTCAAGGCCTTCCCTGTTGTTCCTTGTCCCATGAGAGCTTCATGTGCAATTTGGATTCTTCAAGTCGCTGCTAAAAGAGCAAGTCCTACAAAACCATTGAAGCACCAGATAACCGAGTATATTTTTTAAGGCATCCTAATTCACGACAAATTGGTGCGGTGGGCATGGAGAAGATGCCTTCAACAAAGTATGAGATTGAAAAGTTCACCGGAGTGAATGATTTCGGCCTGTGGCGCTTGAAGATGAAAGCCCTACTGGTTTCAGCAGGGTTGTTTGGAAGCGTTGAAGGGAGAGGCAGCCATGGACACTGCGTTAACGGAAAAAAGAAAAGACGACCATGATAGAGAAAGCCCACAGCGCAATATTGTTGAGCCTTGGTGATAAGGTTCTTCGACAGGTATTAAAGCAGACTACGACATCAGAGTTATGGTTGAAACTTGACAGTTTGTACATGACCAAATCTCTGGTTAATCGACTCTACCTGAAGCAAGCTTTGTATTCATTCAAGACGAGTGAAGACAAAGTGTTGGCTGAGCAGGTTGGATATGTTCAACAAGCTGATTCTTGATCTTGAAAATATTGATGTGAAGATTGATGATGAAGATCAAGCACTATTGTTGTTGTGCGCTTTGCCTAGAACACATGCTTACTTCAAAGAAACTCTCATGTATGGAAGGGAGTCCATGAGCTTTGGAGAAGTTCAATCAACCTTGTATTCTAAGGACTTGAACAAACAAAAGGAGCATAAACCTTTGACGGTTGTTGAAGGTCTGGCCGTTAAGGGAAAATTCTTGGGAAAAGGATGGTAAGTCCGCGAGAGGGAAAGGTAAAAGTCAGCAGAAGTCTTATAGTGGCGAGGCATATGGTATTCGATCCAATCACTATAAGAAGGAAGGTTACACAAGAAAAGTGTGCCCTAAACGCCTGAAAGATCATGGAGGTAAAGATAATGGCAACGCAACCATTGTTCAAGATGACTTCGAATCATCTGATGTTCTTGTGGTTTCAAGCGGCGACTCAAGAAAAGAGTGGATTATGGATTCAGGTTGCACTTGGCACATGACTGCAAATAGAGAATTTTTTCGAGGAGCTATGTGATCAAGATGGTGGATCACTGTTGTTGGGAAACAACAAAGCTTGCAAAATTGCAGGTATTGGATCTGTGAGATTCAAGCTCCATGATGAGTCAATAAGGTTATTGACTGAAGTCAGGTATGTACCTGATTTGAAGAGAAATTTTATTTCTCTTGGCGAATTCGACAAAAAGGGATATATTTTTCAAGGAGAGAAAAATATCCTAAGAATCATGAAGGGGGTCGAAGGAAGTCTTGAGAGGCGTCAAGGAAAAAAGGCTTGTATACCCTTGAGGCTGAAGTTGTAAGTGGGTTCGACAAATGTTGCATCCATGAAACCTTTGTCAAAGAAAGAAATTTGGCACATGAGATTGGACCATGTCAGTTGAAAGGGGTCTGGTCGAATTGGGAAAACAAAATCTGCTTAGAGGAGACAAAGTTGAAAAGCTGAAATTTTGTGAACCCTATGTACTTGGAAAAGATTGCAAAGTGAAGTTCAACAAAGGCAAACAAAGAACTCATGCATCCCTTGATTACATCCACGCTGATCTTTGGGGGCCTACAAGGTGTCCATCACATTCAGGTGCAAGGTATTTTCTATCCATAGTCGATGATTATTCCAGAAAGTTATGGGTATTCATCCATAAGGACTAAGGATGAAACTTTTGAGAATTTCAAAGGTTGGAAGACTCTGGTCGAAAATCAGACTGGCAAAAAGGTCAAGAGGTTAAGAACCAACAATGGCCTTGAATTTTACAATGAGGCGTTCCATAGTTTTTGTACTGCCTCAGGTATTGCATGGCACAAAACTACTGCAGGTACTCCACAACAAAATGGTTTAGCAGAAAGGTTTAATCGAACTATTTTGGAAAGAGTTAGACACATGTTGACTATTGCTGGATTAAAGAAGGTGTTTTGGGCTAAGGTTGTTTCGACAACAACATATCTGATAAACATATGTCATTCGACTACATTAGATATGAATACACCTGAAGAAGTTTGATCTGGACATCCACCTAGTCTCGACAGACTGAGAGTATTTGGCTGCATGGCCTATGCTCACATTAGGCAAGACAAGGTCGAACCTTAGAGCTCTGAAATGCATATACATGGGATACCCTGAAGGAGTCAATGCCTATTGGCTATGGTACCTAGAGCCAAGTCACAGGAGGTGTATCACCAGTCGATATGTAGTTTTTAATGAAGCTGAGATGGCTTTCAAGAAAACTAATGATGCTGACGAAGAGCTGGAACAAGGAGAGATTCATGTTGAGGTGGAGCATGTTGATGCTGAGTTGTGTATCCCAGATGAAGTCAAAGAAGAAGCAGAAGATGATGTCGAAGATGAGGAGACTGATAATGACTACCTGCTAGCAAGAGATAGGTCGAGGAGAGTCATCAAGTCACCTTAGAGTCTTGGGTATGCAAATCTTATAACTTATACCTTAATATCTGCAAGTGAGGTTCTCGCCGAAGAACTTAGAAACTATAAGGAAGTTATGAGGAGTCGAAAGAAGACTGAATGGCTGAAGGCCATGGATGATGAGATGAAATATCTTCATGATAACAACACCTGGGAACTGATCAAGAAACCTGCTGGAGCCAGGTTAGCTAGCTGTAAATGGATTTTCAAAGTTAAGGAAGGAATCGAAGGAGTGGCGTCGAAAAGATACAAGGCAAGATTGGTCGCTAGGGGGTTCACTCAGAAAGAAGGTGTTGACTTCAATGATGTGTTCTCTCTTATTGTGAAGCACAGGTCCATTCGAATGTTGCTTGCCACGGTGGCACAGTTCGACCTTGAACTTGAACATATGGATGTAAAGATTGTGTTCTTGCATGGTGATCTAGATGAAACAATCCTGATGAGGCAACCTGAAGGGTATGTCAAAAAGGGGAAGGAATATTATGTGTGCAAGCTGAAGAGATCTTTATATGGACTGAAACAATCTCCTCGAAAGTTGAATAGGAGATTAGACAAGTTCATGACACGCATAAGTTTCATTAGAAGTCAGTTCGACCATTGTGTTTACTTCAGATTTCGACCTAGTAATTCATTTGTTATTTTGTTGCTTTATGTGGATGATATTCTAATAGCAAGCAACAATGTCGAAGATGTAATGAGGGTGAAAGTTGAACTCAATAAGGAGTTCGACATGATGAATGTGGGAGCTACGTCCAGGATTCTTGGGATTAACATCCGAAGAGATAGAAAGCAGTCGAAATTATGCTTATCTCAAGAGGCTTACCTACGAAAGATTCTCGAAAAGTATGGTATGTCGAACTCAAAGGCTATTGTGACTCCGACAAACCCTCAATTCAAGCTGAGTATAAATCAGTGTCCCAATACTGATGTTGAAAGAGCTTATATAAATATTATTCCATATGCTAATATAGTGGGTTCTTTGATGTATGCTATGGTCTGTATTAGACCCGACATAGCATATACAGTAAATCTTGTGAGCAGGTACATGGAAAATCCTAGAAAGGCTCACTAGCAAGCATTAAAGTGGATTCTAAGGTACATAAATGAGTCTCTGAATAGAGTCCTAACTTATGGTGGAGCCTTGGGTGAAGATAGTAAAGCTGTATTTGAAGGATATATCGACTCTGATTATGCAGGTTGTATGGATTCTAGAAAATCTATTTCTGGATATGTGTTCACTATGTTCGAGACAACAATTAGTTGGAATGCAACACTTCAGAAGGTTGTTGCCTTCTCAACCACTGAAGCGGAATATATTTCCCTAACTGACGCTGTGAAGGAAGCATTGTGGCTTGAAGGTTTTGCAAAGGAGCTAAAACTTTAAGGTCGAAGTATCACTGTTAAATGTGATAGTCAAAGTGAAATACACCTGTTGAAGAATTCAGCCTATCATGAGCGAACCAAGCACATTGATGTGAGGCTGCATTTTGTCAGAGGGGTAATCGAGCGTGGAAAAGTCCAAGTGCTGAAGGTTTCGACAGATCATAATGCTGTTGATATGATCACCAAGACGTTGCCCAGTTGCAAGTATTTCCACTGTATGCGGTTGATAAAGCTGCATGAAGAAAGCTAGTTTGTTTCTTGATGTTATAGAGTTAGATCCAAGGTGGAGATTTGTGAGATATTGGATCGAACTCTAGTTAGCATGCCGTCGAAGTCTGCTCACATGTTGTTGTCGAAGAACTACATGCTGTAGTCGAAGTGTGTTCTAATTTGTAGCTGTCGGATTGGGCCTTGTGTTAAGGGTCCAATTATTTAAGTTAACTTGTACCCTAAGTTAGCTTGTAATGAGTAATTGTTAAAAAGCCCATTAGTTAAGTATGTTAGGTTTTATTATAAATAACATATTAGTCTCTCATCTTAAGTGTGGTGTGGCAAAACCTAATTAGGGTGAGGGGGTTATTTGTTATTCTTGAGTACTTGTAATCTGATTTAAAGAGAAATTAAAGAATAGCAGTTATAACCAATTCTTGTTGTCTTTCCTTGTTAACCCTAAACCTTGTGTGTTTCTTGCCTATAAAGAAATCGAGTATATTTTGTTTTAAGGCATCTTAATTCACGACTTTGATTACACGTGGCTTTTTTGTTCTTTTTTATTTTAATTACACGTGGCTTTTTTTATTATAAATTTATTGTGGGGTGGTAAAAGGCTAAATATTAAACCTTAAAAAGTTGTCTCCAACAAGTATTAAACCCATCACACAATTCTTGAAAGGAAAACCATCAACCACTAGAGCCGGTGCTTTTGTTATATATTATAAGATTTCAATTCATACAATTAAATAATTATTTTAATAAAACTGAAATTGTATTCATTTTTTATCATTTAATTTCAATTAATTTTTTTACTATTTAATTTCAATTCATTATTTTATTTACTTTCAGTTTAATATTTTTTATATTTATATTTAATAATTTAGTTTATTTTTTAAATAATAAATGTTAAACTATATTTAATATTTATTTTATAAATACATATATTAGCGTTTGTTTAAAGTATATATATATATATATATATATATATATATATATATATATATATATATATATATATATATATATATATATATATATATATATATATATATAAAGGTATATGCGAACATGATAATGAATCAGAACCATTAGATTTTAAAATAAAAGGTGAATATTATGTGTCATTTTTTTTCTCTTCTCCATTATTAAAATAAAAGATTGGGGAGAGAGAAAAAAAAATGACACATAATCTCCACCATTTATTTTAAAATTTAATGGTTCATATTGATTTTCACGTTCTCAAATAAAAATGACACTCTAATAGGATACAATATACTCCCTCTGTCCCAAAATATAAGAGAAAAAAGTGTATTTTTCTTGTCTCAAAATATAAGAGAAAAAAATCAACTTTTATCATTTTCAAGGTAAAATTAAATGCAAGTTGCATTTAATTTGCTTTCTCTCTCATCTTTTCTATAAACAACAACTAATTAGAATTGTTTTTACATCTTTCAAAACAAATTTTTTCAACAAAATCTTAGTCAAACTATTATATTTTTTACTTTTCTTAATAAGTGTGTTTTTGAGTTTTTCTCTTATATTTTGGGACGGAGGGAGTATATATATATATATATATATATATATATATATATATATAAAGTTTTTTAATGTTTGTATTAACTAGAATATATATAGTTTCTTTTAGTTAATATTTTATTAATGATTAATTAAAATATTAAAAATAATTTAGTTGATTAAAAATAAACTATATATATTTTAGTCAACTAAATTTTCTTAATTAAAATATATTATCTTGATTAAATATAACAAATATTAATCTGAAAGTAAATATATTAAATAATGAATTGAAATTAAATAATAATAATAAATTGAATGAAATTAATTTTAGTTTTATTAAAAGTATTATTTAATAGTATTAATTGAAATATTGTAATATATAATATTTGATGCAAACAAATAAATAACATAAGCACCCAACCCAGTTGTGGGTGGTTCTCCTTGCAACCCTATATATATATATATATATATATATATATATATATATATATATATATATATATATATATATATATATATATATATATATATATATATATATATATATATATATATATCCTGAGCAATAATTTGTAAAATGGTTGAGGAAATAATAGTTTGATTAAGGATTCTTTCAACTGATCTTTGGATGTAACAGACAATAACTTTATAACTCATGTTGCTTGTTTTTTTCTCACAATGTGGTAATTTATTTCTTGTTGTGTGATTCTTTGATGAAATATCGAATTGGATGCAATGTACAATGCATTTTGATTTTCATTGTATATTATAGTTGTTTTAATGCATTTGATCTACAAATCCTTGAGGATGTACATAATATGTTTTAGATCACATGTTTGCAAGAACCCGATACTTAGCTTCAGATTAGGATTTTAAAGTTGTATGTTATTTGTTTGTATGCTTTGAGATCAATGACTTGCCAAGAAAGACAAATTTCCCCGAGATAAATTTTCTTGTGTCTAGGCATCATTCAAAATCAACATTAAAATAACCATTTAGTTGAATGAGCGCGTATTTAGGGATCATAATACCTTAACTTGGACATTTTTTTAGGTAATTTAGCACTTTGTTGTTGACTGCGTTGAAGTTTTTTATGATACATGATGATGATAATTGAATGAGTTGTTATGTGCAGAATGTGGTGGCATTCAAGTTCAACAATCTACAAAATAATATTTTGTAGGCTTGAATCTAATGATAAAGAGCCCTTGAATCTTGGTGTAGCTTCATTGAAGGTCAACAGAAGTTGTGCATGACTTCTTTAATTAATTTGAACTCATTAATGTTGTTGTAAGTGACTATTACATCATCTTCATACACTAACAAAATTGTTAATGAGGATGCTGAAATTTTGATAAACAAAGAGTGATTAACATTGACTTGCTTGTACATGTGTTTTAGAAGAAATTTTGTGAGTCTTTCATGCAATATTATTCTAGCTTATTTAAACCCATATAGGAATATAACAAGCTTACATTCCTTATTGGGTTTAGAATTGGGAACACCAGAAGTAACAAGCATGTAAACATAATTTTTATGCTCACCATGCAAGAATGTATTATTTACATCTAGTTGGTGTACGGTTTAGTTATTAATAGATGCTAATAATGTATTGTTTACATCTAGTGAGTTTGACACCAGTAAATATGCGTTAATGTAGTCAAGAACATAAATTTGATTATACCCCTTTACAACTAATTTAGCCTTATATCAATCAATGTATGTATCAACTAGATGTTTAATCTTGAAAATCCACATAAAACCAATAGGCTTAACTTTTGGAGGCAAATTCACAAGTTTCCATGTTCTAGTTTTATCAAGTTCATTAAGCTCAACTTCCATTACTTGGTTCCAACACTAAAACTCGCAAGCCTCACTCAACATATGGGTTAGGTTCAATTTGTGAGATTAAAGATAAGGAATAATGAGCCTGAGATTTGGACAAGTTGATATATGAAATAAAATGAAGACAGAGGATAAAGATTACCTTTAGATGATTGATGTGTGGCATTAGAGGAATTGCAAGCATAATCCTACAGACAGCAAGAATGATGTCTCATTATTGAAGAAGTTCTGGTTGGTATGGTCTGAATATCATTATTTTCAATGTCTGATTAAGTTTGTGGAAGAAATCTTTGTTATGGGATAGATGAATAAGGGGTTATGATATTATTGTCTATGTTTAAGGTGGTTGATTCAGTGTTTGTGTTGAAATTTTATGGTGCATATGGGAAATAGTGATTGAATATGCATGTTGTGTGGAACCTTGTTTTCCATATGATATGCTTTTAATAAGGATAACTATCTTACTTTTGATGATAACAACTTTTGTCTAAATGATGACAACTAATAAGGATAAGTCAAGCATAAACAGTTAAGCGGTTAAAGATGCAAACCTAAAAATTAGGGTTTGATGGAGTTGATTATCTAATGATGGCAGCCTAAATAGAATATAAGATCAAACCTCATCTCAAGTAAACTCAAGCAATTTCCTACATAAGAAAGCTTTTGACAAAGTCTTGAAGTACAAGAAAGCCATACCTTAGACTGAGTGAATGTTTTCGTAAAACCAAAAGGGAATTCTCATAAATGTGCATGGCTAAAACACACACATACATACACACACACACACACACACACACACAAACTAATTTCAAAATGATTTTCTCAAGAATGTGTTTTTTAAAATGTCTTAAAGTTGTGTCAAATAAATTGAGAGCAGTCATAATTGCTATTGATAAAGTTTTACCTTTTCAATCGATTGAAAATTAAGCTCTAAGTGATTACGTCAGCATCTTAATTATGTACAATAGCTAAATATCTTTTCTTTTCTTTTTGGAACTAGTAATCGATTACCATTAGAGATTCTAATCGATTATCATTAGTTTTTAGTCGATTAGATTGTCTTAAAAGGCATTCAAATCAATTTCCTTTGTGAATCAACCTCTAGCCTATAAAATGATGTCCTTTTCCTCATTTCATTACATCCAAAAACGTGTTTTAACCCTTGTCACTCTCTCTATAAATCTTTCTTTTACTTTCTCTTACTAATATTTTAGCTTAAGTTCTTCTGCGAGAAAGTCTTTTTTGTGAGTGAAGGTCATTTATTTCTAGAATGGTAGAATTGTAAAATTCACCAAGGGAATCTTTTGTATACACCTTGGTTGAATATCATCCATTTAGGGATCATTATTGGATTAGAAGCTAAACCCGTAAAAGCATTTGGTTTGATGATTCTGTGATCAAACCCTTGTTTAGGTTCAAGCTTGGCCTGGATTAAAATCTTGATAGGTTTGAGATCAGACCATGATAAAATCTCATTAGGTTCTTGGCTAGCCCGTGGTAAAACTAATTTTTCTTTAAAGCTTAGCCCACAATAAAAGCTTGGATAAGATTTAGGATTAACCCTGTTTTAAAATATCCCATGTTAATGGTTAGCTCTTGTAAAAACAAGGTTTAAGGTTCGTGAGCTCAGCCAGTGGTAAAAGCTTACACAGTTTATTTAGAAGTTTAAAGACTAACCACTTCAAGATTCTTGTGGAATGAGGACCACTTATACGTAAAACATATACAACAACGGTTGGAAAAGGGATAACATCATGTGTGACCTGCCGTTGTTACGTAGAGTGTGGTTGTATACACGCTACTTACAATAACGGTTTTATGACTGTTGTAGAAAACCTGAAAGCGAGCGATATATTATCACGGTTGATAACCTAACTGTTGTGATATATTAAAGGTCCCAAGTTCGATTCCCAACGCATTTTACGTATATAACCATGGTCTTCTATAACAACCATGGTTAAATTATATATTATAACTATACAACCACGATCATAATTAAAAATCGTCGCTAAA
The DNA here is from genome assembly GCA_022829125.1 of Lathyrus tuberosus. Lineage (NCBI taxonomy): Eukaryota > Viridiplantae > Streptophyta > Magnoliopsida > Fabales > Fabaceae > Lathyrus > Lathyrus tuberosus. Next base: position 16,580 of record JALAZF010000633.1, read on the forward strand.
TTATATGTTTTTTTAAAAAAATATTTCTGTATTTTGAAAATTTTCCATTTTTTAACCTATATTATTTAAACAGCGACAACAATTGAAGATATATTTCTGCATTGTGTTCTATTTTATAACCTGTATTGTTTAAACTATAACAGAACAAAAACAACAATTGAAGATATATTTCTGCATTGTACATGTTCTATTTTATAACCTGTATTGTTTAAACTGTAACAGAATAGAAACAGAAATTGAAGATGTATATTAAAACCCTCAAACTCAAATACTTATATATATATATATATATATATATATATATATATATATATATATATATATATATATATATATATATATATATATATATATATATATATATTTAAGTGCATTGAACATATACGCCACACGTTTACGAATGTCTACAAAGTCTTCACATGAGAATGGTGTTTCGTCATTAAAAGTGTACATAAAATATACCAGATTAAGTCCATTGTTGAAGACCCGTAAGCGCATTGCAAACAATTCATTACATATATAATATATATACATGATCCTATTTATCAACAATGTCGGTGAAGACAATGTTTAACATGTGTTTCATTATATAATAACCACACTTGAATCCCTTTGGTTGTTTTCTCGTCTACAAAAATAAACATTAATTTCATGAATGTTATAAACACACATGCATGTAACAATATATATATATATATATAAATGAATTTCACAAGTAATATAGCTACTTAAATTAGGCAAGATAAATGTTGCCTTTTTTCTAATATTGTTCAACATATTGTGTCTCTGCATAACACTGTACATTGAAAATATTTTACGTGTTAAACCAATTAAACCAATTAAGAAAATTTCATATAAACATAAACTTACCCATTAATAATTTGCCTCATTTTATGTTCGAGTGGTTTATGTAAGGAACACAATGTCGTTATCGTATTCATCCTAAGCGATATGATGATCAATTGCCAATGATCATTGAATAAACACAAGCTTATATATATATGTATATATAATTAGTATTTTTTTAATACAAAAAATCTATAAAAGATAAAACATAATTTCAAAATTACTTATGCATTGAGAAATGGTGCTAAGTAACATTCTTTTCCCTTTGACTTAATCGTTCCGAAATGTAGGACTCAATCTCTTTTGGCTTATTATTTGTCCATCGAATACTATACGGATCCAAGATGCCATAAATATTCGATTTATTTAACTCTATACATACACAATGAATGTACCTAAATGGTTAAACAAAATTAAAAAAATAAGTAAGGAAATACAAAAATGATAATGTACTATAAAAATGACATGCATGTTCAAATATATACTTACGTTCACCAAACTTGCAATATCCCTACGTCCAGCCAATTTTTTCCATAGAGAAAATCTCGTATGTCACCAGGAGAAGAATATAAGAGCTCTACCAATGGAAAATTCTCTAGAGGAAGAGAATACGAGTCATTGTATTCCGCAACCAAAACGTATAACATGGCGATTTCATTTGCGGAAGGATCCAATAACTCATTGACCTCTTTAGCGGGGGCAACTGAACAATTGCTTCCTTTACTGCTAGCATGACGTACAACATGTGTTTGGGGAACATGATCATCAGCATTACCATCATATGTTGTGGCAAGGATCCACTTATTATCTGCGACATAAAATTCATTTTGAACACAATACATAATAAACACATTTCTATGTTTTCTAACATTTCAGATAAAACACAATATATCATACATTTCATTTAAAACACTAGAATTTATGATAAAACACTTACCACATATAACTCTTTTAACTTTTCTATGTCTTTCGTTTGATTTTCCAGCTCGGCTTCTAACATCTTCCTCCGTTTTTCTAACTCCTTCTCAACAACCACAAGCTTTTCTCTTTGCTCTTGTAATTTGGTTTTTTCAGCACTTTTTTTGGTTAGACCAAAGAATAATCTCAGGCCGACGCCTTCTCCAACACCACGAACGCGCCCACCATGCTCATTGGTTCCAATAGCCTCGACTAGTATATCATGTCATGGTTCTAGAACAAATGAGCCTCTACGGGCTCCTTAACCAACACATCCTACACAACATACATGATAATATTAATATTGTAATTACCACGACATTTAAATAACACATAACATACACACAATAAATCATACTTACAATTTTCTCAGCAACTGCTTTTGACGCATCTGAGGTGTACTCTCCATTTGGTCTTAGTCGAGCCCTCTTCCAATTCTCATACCTTGACGATAGAGATGGGTTGCAATCATGACTAATAGAGTTCTCATCTCCCATTTGTCATTTTTTTCCTCCATCATTTTTTTTCCAGTTTACTGTAACCCCCATGAGACAATCTATGGGGGTAAATGTTTTTCGCTTTATTTTGTATTCCTGCTTGACTTTTAGTCTGTTATAAACATAATGAAAATATGATCAATATCTATAAATCATTAGCATCAAATTATCAAGATAAATAACACTAGTACTAACCACGAATTTCTCATAACGACGACCCTTTGCAAACGTTTTCCAAACCTTCTTCGAGAGAAAACTATACCTCACTCATGGACACTCAAGACCAATCTTAGGCTTCCTAATGTAGTCACGTGTGAGCCGTGACTTAAAGCCCCTCCAACATGTACCAACATGACTTAACCATTTTTTAAGTGCTTATCATCATTCGTAAACTCAAAGGTCAACTACATTTAAATCAATAAGAATGTATTAGAAATTATAGAAAGTCATATCAAAATGATGAAAATTAAAACTAATACCTTAACGTCTGTCCATATGCTATCTTTGACATCATCTGGCGCATTTTTCCAATCATCTATCAATATACTAACTTTGCTACGTCCAAGGACCGTAACATAACTCTTAAAAAGAGAAGAGTATTCCCCATCAACTACTCTATAATACGAATCAAATGCGATAGGCAATTTGATACCAGATTTGTGGACTTTTGTTACTTTGGTGAGCATTGTGGCACCTCTTTGTGATCTTTTCTTTTTCATTTGAGTATCAGTTATCATAGTTTCCTCGCCACTAGATGAAGAATACAACAAAGACGACATCTATTTTCAAAAACAACAACAACCTCAACAACAACAATAAACTCTTTCATCTATTATCACATACACATTCAACAACAACGATAACAACAACAAACTCTTTCAAAGATTATCACATACACATTTAACAATAACAACAACAACAACAACAACAAAAAACTCTTTCATCTATTATCACATACACATTCAACAACAACAACACCAACAACAACAACACCACCAACAACAAAAGATTAACCAAGTTTTATGACACACATTCAACAAGAACCAGAAAAACAACAACATCAACAACAACAACATCAACAATGGAAACTGATGTTTACTGTATATGCATGGGAAAAAAGTTTTACGTACCGTAAACTTGATGACTAAGTAAATGTGAATATTTGGGTTGATACAGATAGTGTTGTTGTTGTATTCCTCCTTGATTATGACGATTATGTTAGTGTTGACGTTCGTGTGTTAGGGTTGAAAACAAACCGATGGCGATGACGATGACTACATGTTGAAAATGAACAACGAATGTAAAATGATGAACCGATGATGATGAACGATGAATGTTAGGGTTGGTATGGTATTTCGTTTCTCAGCACTAAACGTTAGGGCTGAAATGGTGTATCATTTCTCAACAAAGAATAGCTACTGAAAAGACAAGCTAGTTAGCTTGATAAAAATGAATGAATGATACCACCACAGTAAAAAATAAGAACCATGGTGATATGTTACTTACTAAATTAAATTTCATAAAGAAGCGCTAGTTTATTTCAATTTAAAATATTTAAAACAAAATGAAAAATATGTCACAACGGTTCAGCTACGCAACCGTTATGGCATCACATTTATTTAAAAATTTAAAATAAATAAAAATAAAAAGACACGATGAAATTTTAAAGAAATAACACATTTGACACATCAATATATTATAATTTAAAATATTTAAAACAAGTCATAACAGTTGAGTTACTCAACCGTGGTGGTATCAAATGTTAAAGAAATGTTAAAAATACAAATGCACGACTAAATGTTAAAGAAATATAACATTGGAGGGTGCCGAGATTCGAACCCGTGAAAGGGTGATTATAAAACCATGGTCGTATGTTTCATTCGTGATTATATCATATCAAAATTTTCATAAGTAAATAAAAGAAAATTATCGCGCGTTAAGTAAGACATATCATCATGGTGGAAGCCTAACCGTAGTAGAATTTGTGTTACCGAAGGTGTATTTTTTAATAGTGGACTAACTACTTCAATCCATTGTTTGGAAGAGAAAACTCAAAATGGTATATTCTCACTCTTACTATTTAGGTTGAAAGTCAACCATTTTCATTGTATAAGGGGGCTCGTGAGTATTACCTTCTAAAAGCTCTCAAAGTTTATTGAATACTCTCAAGATCAAATCTTGGGGAGAGTAGTAGGTCATTTTCTTATTTGACTAAACCTCTATAACTCTTGGTGTTCCTCTCTTTCCCTTAACTCTTTACTTTTTACAATTTATATTCCTCAATTTATATTTAGCTGCTTAAAACTCAAACCTTTTCAAAATAATTTTGACTGATTTTAATACTCAGTTTTTCAAAACCATGTTTTTCGGGACCACATAATTCACCCCCCTTTTGTGTGGGAAGTCACATGTCCAACATTTTGATGGTGAGATTGTTTGATAGGAAATGATATGTTCATGAAATGAAACATGTCTTGAGACAAATATTCCTTTTAAGGCCATATCAAGAAGTACATGTCCTTTTATGTTAGGTGTATATTCCAAGAATATACACCTAGAAAAAAATGAGCCTTCCTTATGATCAAGTTTGGTTCCACGCACATGAAGGGTGAAGGCATAACATAATGAGCTAAAGAATTTGAAAGAGTTTATGTTAGGAATTTAGTCACAGATGTTGGATAAGTGACTTCAAGCACGGGGGGATGGGGTGGGGTTGAATTGTGGTATATAGAATTCACAATTAATTTTAGGTTGCAATTACTTAAGCAAAGCATTATGTTAGTAATATTTAGAATCTGAGTAAGTTAAGCAGCGAAAAAATAAAAAAAAAAGTTAAATAAATTTCATAAATTAAACGATAAGGGTTTATAGAGATGACACTAGTGATTTATCTAGGTTCGACCAAATGTTGGCCTACTCCTGGCACCAAGAGATCTTCTTGAGATTTTGAGTATAAACTTTGTGCTTTTATTGGTCACACCTATGAACCTTGATACAATCTGATATGGAGATTTTACAAATACTTATCCCCAACCAAAATGAAAACTATTACCTAGGTTGAGCTAACGAACCAATTTTCAGATTTTCCAGGCTTATTTAAATAACCAAATAGAACTTTCCGGAGCAATGCATTATGTTAGTAATCTTTAGAATCTGAGTAAGTTGAGCAGCGAAAAAATAAAAAAAAAGTTAAATAAATTTCATGAATTAAACGATAAGGGTTTATAGAGATGACACTAGTGATTTATCTAGGTTCGACCAAATGTTGGCCTACTCCTGGCACCAAGAGATCTTCTTGAGATTTTGAGTATAAACTTTGTGTTTTTATTGGTCACACCCACGAACCTTGATACAATCTGATATGGAGATTTTACAAATACTTATCCCCAACCAAAATGAAAACTATTACCTAGGTTGAGCTAACGAACCAATTTTGATATTTTCCAGGCTTATTTAAATAGCCAAATAGAACTTTCCGGCAAAGTTCTAAAACTAAAACAAAAATTTTATGTCTAGTTTATCACAAGAACCAAACTCTATTTCTCAAGAATATCGAACTCTTGAGAATTATAACAACAACACGACCAATACAAATTTCTTTCTCACAAGTAATTTTCATTCAAAAGCACCAAGACAACTTGTGTGAAAGAATAATATTTCTAGAGAGAGAGAAAGAGAGAGAATATAGAGATAGATTCTAAAGAAAATAGAGAGCTTCACAAACATGGTGTGAAATGAGGAGGAGCGGACCCTCCTTTATATAGAAGAAAAATAAAAAAAGGAAAATATCCATGGGTATTTTTAATGGCCAAATTGATTGGCTCCTAAACCCAATTGATTGGATCAGTGAAGTAATCAATTATTCCGGTCCATTTAGAAAAATTTGGATGGAGAGTCGTTGCTAGTCATTAAGACACTGTCATAATCGATAATACAATCGTTTAGGCCTCTTCTAATTGATTGGCTTAAGGTCTCATTCGATTGGGTAGTTCAAAGAAGTCTTTCCAATCGATTGATTTAAGTTCCTAATCAATTGGGTAGTTCACAAAAGCTTTTAAAAGTAACATGACTATTTCCTAATCACTTAGCTCTGCCTTGAATTTTTTTAAGAGAATTGATAGTTACAAAAGAGGTTTTAAGTGTGTGTGTGTGTGTATGTGTGTGCGCGTGTGTAGGCGCGTGTGTTGTCGTGTGCATGTGCGTGTGCGTGTACGTTTACGTGTGTGTGTGTGCGCGCGTGTGTATATGTATGTGCGTGTGCACGTGTATGTGTGTGTGTATTTGTGTGTGTTTCCGTAGTGTCTTAGGAGTTACTTCCCTAATTTCTAAAAACTCTAGTCACTCAAACAAACATGAATATGCGGGCTTTCATATTTCGTATCTTTTATAACTCTGAGGCTTTCAATATCCTTTTCTAGATACATCGATCATATAAACATTTCAATGAAATCTTAAGTCACCTACTAAACGAGGCTGGAGATGTCTCCAAATTTGGTTACCATCATCAGAGAGCAGGAACATCATTACCATCAAGTTCACGAAGGAGCTTCATACCTACAAGCCCATAGATCTACAATAGAGAATTTAGTAAGGTGATTTGTTGTGCAATATGGGAGTGATAACTCTATTTACAATGAATGTGGCAAATTGAATGGCATATGACCAATAAGGTTTTGGTAATTTGGACTAGTATTATAGGGCTCTTCCAACATTGAGTAGGTGTTAATATTTTCTCTCAACTCTACCATTTCGTTTGAAGTTTATAAACATCATTTTTGGTGGACAATATCTTTCAATGTGTAGAATTGGTTTAGCATGAACTCAAATCCATTATCTATTCTAAAAGTTTTAGGTGTGATATTGAATTGATTAGAAAACATGATAATAAAGTTATGGACATGTGAAGATACTCTTGCTTTGGTTTTGTGTAACATGATAAATAAAAATCTACTATGATCATAAAAAAATGGTTCGAAAATAATTATGGTTATATACAAATGAAACAACTAATAAACTCCAAATGTCACAATGCAGTAATTCAAATTTTTTAGAGGCAATAAGCTGACTGGAATTAAAAGATATTTTTCTCTGTCTAGCTAAATGACACATATTAAAAGTGCGTTTATTATGTAAGGAAAAGGAAGAATACAATTGAGACATATTTATGTTGGAGCAAGTTGACTGAGTTAAAGTTTGTTTGTTGGAGCAAGTTGACAAGTTGATCATATTGAGCTTGATAAATAGGAACATCGTTTCTTGCAGAAGAAGTCACCTCTGTCTCACCATTAGGTTGAGTAACTTTATTGCCATCATTGTTAGCCATGTCCAAAGAAGGTTTGCCTCTGTTAAAGTTTGGATGACCTTAATTTTAATAACAAAAATCTAGGGTATGTTCACTACGATAACAAAATGTGCGAAACTTTTTAGAATTCTTCAAATTGAAATTATGAAAGTTACTTTTGTTCTTGAAAATAGATCTTTGTGCAACATTAATTAAAATTAGAACTTCTTTATGCATCAAATTATTATGATTGCCTTCTTCTTGATAACAAGTTAATAGACATGAATGATGGATGATAAAGGATTCATGAGGAACACTGGTTTTCTCAATAGAAAATATCTTATTTAAGCCTTTCAGAAATTGAATGACTTAACCTTAAGTATGTAACTTTGAGCAAGCTGGAAAGTAACACAACAACATTCTTAAATACTAGTGCAATTTGACAAATGCCTGTGTGAATTGAGTTCCTCCCATAAACCTTTATGCTCAAAAAAGTATTCAAGACTGATTTGGAATTTTGTTTCCCAATTATTTATCGAAGATTGAACAGTGGAAATACAAATTCTATTAGCTTTTGAGAATCTTTCATGTAGATCAATCCATTCATCGAAATTTTTCTCATGAAAAACGATTGTAGGTGATGTTTGCTTTGAAACTGAATTGATAATCTTTGAATGAATGAGATGATTGTAACTTTCCCATTTACTTCGATTCAAATCATGAGAAACAGGAATTTCAATTGATCCATAAATGAATTTGAGCTTGTTTTTGGCCCCTAAAGCTCGTTTCATTGTTCTATTCCAATCCAATAGTTCGAACCATCCAATTTTGAATTTACTTAAACATAATTCAAAACTTCATTCGGTTGAACATAGAAAGCTGATTCAATACAATTTGACTAATTTGAGGAGTTGCGCACGAAGGCATGATGCTAGGATCAATAAAAAATTTAGGATCAAATGTTAAAGAAAACTAATATCCAGAAGTTCTTCTTCTGTCAACTGTGTCTTCACACCAACCAGAGTCTGAGTAACACATCAACTAAGAATTAGTCTTTTCATCAGAAGGGAACAAAACTCCATATTTCAGAGTCCCTTTAATATACCTCAAAATCCTGACAGTAGCTTGGTAATGAGACCACTTCGGTTTACTCATGAACATACTGACTATTCCATCTGGGTAGCAAATATCAGGTCTGATATTACACAAATACCTCATAGAGCCAACCAACTGCTTGAAAGTTGTAGCATCTACATCATTACCCTTAACATCAGAATCCAACTTGTGATTACTTTCAGAAGGTGTGATAGAAGCCTTACAACTCAACAACTCAAATCTCTGCAAAAGCTTAAGTTCTTACTTCAGCTGATGCAAAATGATACATTTCTCAGAGTACATAATCTCCATCCCTAAAAAATATGTCATATTTCCTAGACCAGTCATGTCAAACTCATTCATTAGCACCTTCTTGAACTTAGATATCTCATGTTCACAACTCCCTGTTAGCAATATGTCATCAACATAGAGACACAACATAATCATATTGCCTTCAGAAGTATGCTGAACACAAATGCCATACTCCATCTCACACTTTCTGAATCCTTGAAGCTTGAAAAATGAATCAATTTTCAGATTCCAAGCTCTAGGAGCTTGTTTTAGTACATACAATGCTTTATGTAAACTGTACACCATCCCTTCCTAATTCTTTTTCACAAATCCAGGAGGTTGTGACACATATACCTCTTCTTGCAATGGACCATTCAGAAAAACAGATTTCACATCCAGATGTATCAGAGGCCAATTCCTGTTAGCAGCTATTGCAATCACCAGTCCGGTTGTCTTATGTCTCGCTATAGGCGCAAACACTTCAAAGTAATCTAACCCAGGTTTATGTAGAAAACCTCTTGCTACTAACCTTGCTTTGTGTTTACCAATTGATCCATCTGGATTTAGTTTCACCTTGAAAACCCACCTGACGCTGATGGCTTTCTTGTTCTTTAGAAGCTTAGTAAACTTCTAAGTCTTGTTTCTTTCTATATCCTCTAGTTCTTCTTTCATGGCCTTCAGCCACAATTTCTTCTTGAGAACTTCTTCAACACTAACTGGTTCATAGTCTACTAACATTACACATTGAATGACTTCCCCATTCAAAGTCTATTTCAGTATCATGCAACATGTTAAACTCTTCAAATCTCATTAGTATGTTTCTGATTCTTTGTGGCCTCTAAACATGTTTAGAATCTTCTTCGGACGCTGGAACAATATCAAATGCTGGAATCTCAGATGTACCACCTTTAGAATATGAAATTTTCCCAGAGTCTAGATCTCCACCAGAGTCTGAATCATCATCAGTATCTGAATCTGAATCAGATTCACCTTCAAAGTCAGACTCGGCTTCATACTCTGACTCACCTTCAGAGTCTTCTTCAAATTCAGAGTCATCTTCACATTCATATTCTGATCTTCAAAGGTTAACTTAGGCATTAACACCGAACCAGAGTTGGATTTAGACATTTTCCAATCCCACGCTTATGATTCGTTTACAATGACATCTCTGTAGAATTCAACATTATTAGTGACAGAACAATCGAGCTTATAAGCACATGTACTGTGGTACCCTACAAGCAACACAACTCTGCTTCTGTCATCCAACTTCCTTCTCTTAGCTTTTGTGACATGTTTGTAACAAACAAAACCAAACACCTTCAGATGGCTCACACTTTGCTTGTCCCCAGTCCACTTCTCTAAAGGAATTATTTCCTTCAGATTCTTAGTTGGACACCTGTTGAGCATATATGTTGCAGTGGCAACAGCTTCTCCCCACAAGGTGTGAGGCATCTTTTTCTCCTTCAGCATGCTCCTTGTCATATCAAGCAAATTTCGATTTCATATTTCAGCAAGACCATTGTGTTGAGGAGTGTATGCAACAGTCACCTCATGCTCAATTCCATTATCTTCATATTACTTCTTGAACTCTATAGAGTTATACTCTCCTTCACCATCAGTTCTGAGAATCTTCAGAGTCTGGTCACTCTGATTCTCAACCTTGATTCTGAATTTCTTAAATTCAGCAAACACCTCGTGTTTGAACTTTATAAGGGATACCCACGTCATCATTGTGAACTCATCCACAAATGACACAAAGCATGTGTTCATCATCAGAATCTTCTCTGGCTATGTTTGCTTCTTCTGATTTCCTTTTCTTGTTTGACCAACAATCAACAGCGAATTGGCCAAACTTCTTACAACAGTAGCGGTCAACTTTCCTCTTGTCATTCTTCTCCTTCCCCTTCTGAGCACTATTCTGCCTTTCAGAAGTTGAGGTTTCTGAATTATAAACACCGTTATATTTCTTTCTAGCTTCTAACCAAGTCTGCTTCTAATATTTCTTACTAGAAGCTTCTTTCAAAGCCTACTGCTCAACCTTTCTTTCAGAGTTTCTCTTAGTCAGACCCAACTTTTATGCCTCTATATTGGTTTGCAACTCTTCAATTCTCATGGTGCTAAGATCCTTAGAATGTTCAATTGGAATTTTTTTAGAATAACCAAGTTATTCAAAAAAATACCATAAAAACAAGTGATTCAAATAAAATACCAAAGTGGCTGGGTTTGAAAAAAAAGAAACCTGCTGGCGCCATATAGGATAGCGCCTCAGACAATGTCCAAACAACAAAAGCCATTTGAAATGGCGCCTCAGTACAAAGGTTGTGTGCCCTAATTTTTTTTCGTTGCAGAGGGGAGGCTCCATATGGTATGACGCCTCAGTTCATTTTTTTTATTTTATTTTAATTTGGAAATTGATTAATTTAAAAGTACTACAGTATTTAATGTGTCTATAAATGAGACTGCACCCTCATTTGTTGCTCCACAACACTTGTCACCAATATAATAATCTCTCCTCCACAAAAATATGTATGAGTGGTTAAATCGCCGTCCAGCATCATCATCAGCACCGGAGGAACCGCTTCCAACATTTCCACTGATGAAAAGTAATGCCCTAGTTGTATTCTCAGCAACAAAGCCTTCGATGATGGTCCTACTCTGGAACACGCAGACATTCAAGCATTTGCATAGGGAACTTTATCGCTGGCTAAAAGGAAAATTTTAGGCAGGTGAAAAGACCAGGAAGATTGAGAGGCTGGTTGAGGAGTCTAGTCCAAATAGAGTTACCCGCACTTGGAGAAAAGTGGAAAATGATGCTGGTGTCCTTATGATGATGTTAACATCAAAGAAAATTAGCTTGATGGTTGTAATATCCTAGATAAGTTGATAGGTTGAGTTGTTTCTTTTGGGTATTGTCGTAACCCAAAATTTGACTTTCCTCTTTTGCCTTTTTCATAAGCATGCGCATTCGCATCGTTAGCATACGCATTCACACTTTTCTTTGTGTGTTTCCTGTTGCAGGATATTCAGGTTTTCCATGCCCGATTAATCATATCCTCACAAGGTCATCACATCATCAAAACAAGCACAAAATGAAGGTTTCTATGCCTATTCATCAATACAAGAAGTGGAAAATTGAAGCCGGGACCACAACACATTTTTTAGGAAAATTGAGCATATTTTGGCCTGGTTAATCGTTTAACCATTTGCAGTGCAATTGTGTTAATCGATTAACACAGGAAAAATAGGCATAATTTACTGCTTTTTCATGACATCACCTTTGCACACATTTTGATCTTGGATTCTACAGTATTCTAGCAGCATATGGAATATTCTAGACATCGCCAAGATACTTAATTCATTCCAAGTACATTTACTCTAATACTCCACTTCAAATCAAGTGCACCATGTTCCTTGTTTTCCAAGTAATGTGGATCTTTGGATGTTGGAGTTCACCTTGGGATTGTTACCGAGTTGGTTCTAACTAACCGAGTTAACCGCCTTGACTCGGTGAGTCAAGTCCAACTAACTCCTAACCTAGGTCCAAACCCAAAGCTAATTCCAAACAAAATTCCAAACCATCTCATATTCCAAACCTAAAATCTATATAAACACACCTTCACTCACTTTTCAACTCCTCCACCATTTTCACCAAATTTCTCACATTTCACTCTCAATCCTCTCACTTTCTCTCTGATTTTTTTCTGCTACATTTTCATCTTCATCTCAATTCTCTCCCAAAACCTCACTAAAAGCTCTTAATTCTTGAAGAATAATCACTTTTCACATTGAAAGTGATTATTTCTTGAGCTTAAACTCCATTGCCATTCCATTATACTGGTTTTTCTGGAATTCTAGTAGCTTTTGGATTCATCTGAAGTGATCAATTCAAGTTTCTTCGGTGATAATTCTAATTTTTGGAGTTTTCGTCGCAATTTGATCGGTTTCGATACGTTTCGGATATAGTTGAAGATTCCTCTGGTTTTCTTTTATTATCTTCACCAAGATCACATTGCAACATCTACCAAGGCACATCTCAGCCTTGTAGGTTGGTAGATTTCATTCGTTTTTCTGTTTCGATCGTTTCCGTATCATTCGCGATGTAGTTTCAATGTTTCTATTCTTCCATGTGAATTAATTACACTTTTGCTTGATCCATGATCTTGATTGTTTAATTGATTCTATTGTTGATCATTTTCTGTTTCTAAACTTGATTTTTCGCTCATAATTGTTTGCCCTAGCATTGGAGTGATTGCACAATCAAAAAGTTGGCCAAAAGCACTTTTTCAAAACTGATTTTCTGCTCCTTGTACAGTGTTAATCGATTAACACATTGCAGTGCAATTGTGTTAATCGATTAACCAGTGTTTTTTTGCACTTTCTCATGTGTTAATCGATTAACACTTTGCAATGCAATTGTGTTAATCGATTAACACTGAACCAGAAGGCCATTTTCTTGCATTTTCAAGTGTGTTTGCCATGCTTTCTTCATTTTAACTTCCATTGATTGTCATGCTTGATTTTATGGATGTTTTTAATGTCATTTCACTTCTGGTTGAAGCATATTCATGAACTTTCGATGCACATTTTCGATTATTCATTTGTTTCATGTTCTTAGCATTGTATGAACATAGCAATTCTTGCACTATCTTTGTTCACATGATACATGATTTTGTGTGGCATTTTGATGACTATTTGACACTGTTTTGCACCTTCCATTTCAGATTTGCATTAAGGTTATTCTTCATGGATAAACTTAATCTTGTGTAATCAATAATTTACTCCTTTGTGCTTTAATGACTTTTCATTCTCTTTGGAAAGTTGTTAGCATATTTCTCCCTTGATTAATTGATCGAAACTTTGTTTCGATTAATCGATCGTTCATTTTCCTCTCTTTAGGCCTCCTTTAGAGCTTTTTCTCTTGATCCCCTCGTAGAGTTGGAGTTCGTGCCACGCCTGACACTGGAGCACTATATAAATTGACGTCGTTATGCTGTCCGTTTCTCTACGCAGGAGCACTGTACAACATTGGAGCGGTTGCGCTGTCCGTTTCATTTTCCACACTATATTTTGGGTGCTAGAGAAAGAATGAGGATGGAGTTTTTCTACCCTCATTTTGGCTATTTCTTTGGTAAGGGCGTCTTGTCCTCTCCTCGAGAATAGTCACCTCTATCCTTCAGCTATAGTGTTTCACATTCCCCTGTCGAGTCGATCCATGATCACTTTTCTCTCCTTGCAACCTCTTTCGATCCTTCATCACGCCTATCTCTTTCGACGTCTCTTTTGGTCAATTATCATTCTTCTTGGTTACGATCCTTTTTTCTTTGGGTTAACAAGCTTCCTTTGTTTTAATACCCTATCCTTTTCTTGTGGTCAATCATTGCTTTTTGATTACCCTAAAGAGTCTCAATTCTCTTTCTTTGGTCTAACACAGTTTTCCTGTAACGACCATTCTTCCTCAGGAGTTCGCAACCTTCTCTTGGTTCTTCTCTTTTGTTTGGTTAATCACTACCTGTCAGTTAAAACACCAATGTTTTCACTCCATCTCAGTTAACCACAGTCCGTCTGTTAAAACACTGAGTTCCTCTTGGGTTAATCACCTATTCTTGGTTAATCACCCTTTTCTTCAGTTAACCACAGTCCGTCTGTTAAAACACAGAACCCCTTTTCGAGTTAATCACCTTTTCTTGATTAATCACTCATTTTTCTCGGTTAATCACAGCTCTCCTGTTAAAACCGAATCCCTTGCAGTTGGCAACCTTTCTTGGTTCGAATACTTTCACCCTTGGGCTAGTAACCTTCTTTTGGTTCAATACCCTCCTTCGTTGGTCAAGTGTTGTTTGTTCAGTCAATACCAATGCCCCTTGTGGGTTACGACCTTCGATCGGTCCTACACCTGTTCTTCTGGTTAACCACAGTTTTCTCTGTTAAAACCAATGCTTCTCTATCCTCCACAGAGTTGCAATCTTTGTTCCTTCAGTTAACCACTGTTCATCAGTTAATATGCCGACATCCCCTGCAGAGTCAAACACCTTCTCTTGGTTCAGTACTCTCTCTCTTGGTTTATCACAGTCCATCTGTTGACACCAGCTTCTTTTCCCCGCCAGGGTCTTACTCTCTTTCCTCGGTTAACCACTGCCAGCCAGTTAATATACCGAGTCTCCCTTTTCTCCTGGTTTTGACACCATCCCTTTGTTTGGATCCCCAGAGGAATCCTTACTTTTCTCTTTGCTTTTACTTTCTTGGTTTCGACACCAATTCTCTTTGTTATCCCCAGCGGAGTTTCTTTCCTTCTCCGTTGTGACACCATTCTTTTCCTATTTTTTTGTGCAAACGCTCTTACTGCAGGGTCTTCCCCAGTAGAGTTTTCTCTTTCACTTTTGCTCTGGGTTTCAACACCACTTCTTTCGTCTCCTTGTTTCTTTCTTGTTTTCCTTCTCCGTCCAGTTCCCCAACTACGGAAGCTCTGATTCTGCATTCTTTTGAATGTATGATACGTAGGCACGAGACGCGATGTCTTGGCGAGCACACTTCCACCCTTCTTTCCTTCTACCTTTCTTCCTTCCTCTATGTCCCCTGGTTCCATGAACAACGACGCTCTGATTTCCTCATTGCACTATGAGGGTACGTAGGCACGAGGGCCACAATCCTCCGCGAGCATTTTCTTTCTTTTCTTTCTTTTTCCCCTTTCTCTCTCTCTCTCTCTCCCTCTCTCTCTCTCTCCTTTCCTTTTTGCTAGAAGCCTTTAGATAGATAACCCATCCAAGCCTAGAAGCAAGCGAAATGGTTCCCGTCGAGTACGACGGATGCCTTAGGTGCTAGTACCTTCCTTTCGCATAATAGACCCCCCGTTCCCGTTTCTCTTCCCCTTGGATTTTATCGATATTTTCCCTGTCCTTTGGGACTAAATAAAGTTCGGTGGCGACTCTGTTGTATCTTTGAGTGTGCGATTCACTAAGGTAGAAACCAGCCATCTTCAGCTGGCGACTCTACTGGGGACAGATTGACCTCTTGCTGGTCCATCCCTTGAGGGGTCTCACCTAGTTTTGTTTGCCTTTCTTGCTTGCTTTGGTGTTTATCTTCTGCGCTTTACTAGTTTTATCTTTACGCTTTATTTGTTTTATGTTTATTTATTGCACTTCTTTACTGCTTTAAATATTCATATGCTATATATTCTGGACATCTACTATTTTCTCTGCTGTTGTCGGTTGGGGTTGTTACATGAGAGATAAGCCCAATACACAGGCTTAAGTATACACCTAGGATTGGAGTGGAAAGTAGTGGGACCTACGTGCCATCTTGGTGAGTTTGGTGTTCACGAAATTCACATCTAGACGAGGTTTTCTTGGGAGATGCTCTGACGTGCGTGTCTTGCGCATTTCAGGGTGTTGATCTAGAGAGCTGTCGACTCTGGTGACCAGTCCCGAGAACTCAGTGGCGGCACTCCTCCCAAGGAGCGATAATGGCAGACCAGAAATGGCAAACCCATTACGCTTCTTGATCCGAGGACCCAAAGCTGGGAACTTGCCATAGGATGACCTTTTTTGGGGGAATCAGTGGACGACCTCTTTGTTTGGCGATAATATTGTACCCTGTGGGATGAATGTACTATTACTTCTCAAATTAAGAATCTGAAAATGAGAATCCCGCTTTCTATATCACGCCTGTGAGGGGGATATTGGGTTTTTCTGCAGGAAACCAAGACTCTTCCAACCTTTGTTCTCTCATTGCTTCAGATCTCGCACCAACGCAACACTACCTTTGCAGATGTTCAGATTTGACTATTCAGACTATGTTGGCTTGTTGATTCTGATGTTGCACATCATCTCATCATGTTAAATTAATTTTTGCATAAGCATTTTAAAACTTTATTTTTGCATAAATTGCATTCATTCATGCCCGCATATGCATGTCCTTCACCCGGGAACCTTTGCTCACTCTGATCATTTCCAGTTTGTAGCAAGACGATGACTCGACATCGGTATTTCACCCGCTCAAGCAAATCCAGAATCAAGGCTAACTTCGAAGCTGAGAACGCCGCTTATACGGAAACTCGGGCTCAGTTCCAAGGTCGGATGGATCAGTTCCAGATGAACATGGATGTCATTATGGAACTCCTTCGTGCTCAGAGGGACGCCGCTGCTGCTGCCACTGTTATTGCAACCCCTACAGATGCAACTGTTGTCACTCCTGTTGTGACCACTCCTCCTGTTGTTACGGCTACTCCTGCTGTTATTGTTCCTTCTCCTGCTTTGGTTGAAGTGCCAGTTGAGCCTGTGAATCAGTCTGTTGTTCAGCCTAGTTTGAATCAGATGCCCGCTGGTTTCCCTTGGGGGATGCCTCCGAATTACACTCCTCAGCTTGCAAATAATGGTAGTGCCTTCATACCATATTAGCCTTTTGTTGCACCCATGCCTAATGGGAATGCTGCCGCCTATCCATGGGTCATGCCTACTCCAGTCCCGCCTCCAGTGGTGAATGATGATCCTGAGAATCTTCAGGCTCAAACTCATCAAACTGCCGGATTGGTCGACACTGAAACTCCTGATGATGAAGAGCATGTGTATAGGGGTCCTCCTATTCATGTTCCGATTCCATCTCAGGCTGCTCAAACTGCTGTTTCGAATGTTCATCCTGGGATGTTCTATCCTGGGGCATCTTCCTCAGCTGCTGGGGTACCTCCTTCGAATTATCTGTATGGTGTTCCGATGGGTCAGAATGCTGGTCAGATGGTTAATCCTGGTTTGGTGTATCCTTCTCAGTTTGCTACTCCACAAGTTCACGCTCCGGCCGCTTCTCAGCTGCCAAATCCTTAGATTCTTGTTAGGCCCACTAATCAGAATAGATCTGTTAACTACAAGTTGTTGGAAGATCGTATCAGAGCTATTGAAGGGTTCTCTGCTTTTGGTATGAAAGCCAAAGATTTGTGTTTGGTTTCGAATGTTGTGTTGCCGCAGAAATTCAAGATACCTGATTTGCCAAAGTATAAAGGCTTGAACTACCCGCGTAGTCACATGACTATGTACTGCGGGAAGATGGCATCCCATATTAATAATGATGAATTGCTTGTTCATTGTTTTTAAGATAGTTTGTCTGGTGCTTCATTAGATTGGTACATGGGCTTTGAGCGCAGCAAAATCCGTACTTGGAGGGATTTATCTGAAGCGTTCGTGAGGCAATGCAAATATAATCTTGATCTGGCGCCCACTAGATTGCAATTGCAGAATCAGTCCCAGCGCTCAGCTGAAACATTCAAGGAGTATGCACAAAGATGGCGTGAGATGGCATCTCGTGTGCGACCTGCTCTCTCCGATAATGAGTTGGTTGACATCTTTATGGGTACCTTGCAAGGATCTTACTACGAGAAAATGGTGGGTAGTTCTTCGTCAAACTTTGCTGATGTGGTAACGATTGGCGAATGGATTGAAAATGGTTTGAAGACTGGAAAGATTCCTGGTGCTGCTTCCCAGCAGCCGACCGCTAGAAAGTCTCAGAACAGTCAGTCCAAGAAAAAGGAAGGTGAAGCCAACGCTGTGACAGCTCAAGTTTCTCCTCAGTATCAAGCTCTCATGGCTCCCATGCCGTATTATCCATATCCGTATATTACTGTTGCACAGTATCAACAACCTCCATATCAGTATCATTCGCAACAACCAGTTCAGAATGCTCAGAATCAGCAACAGAATCAACAAAACAACAAAAATTAGCAGAATCAAAACCGTCAGAACAACAACAGTCAAGGAAACTGTAAGCATCCAAATTTTGATAGAATTCCGGTGTCATACACGGAACTGTTTCCTTACTTGGTTCACCAAGGGGCAATTGTCCCCAAGCAGATTGCACCTGCGATTCCTCCATTTGGCCCAAAGCATAACCCAAATGCATCCTGTGCTTATCATGCTGGATACATAGGACATGCAATAGAGGATTGCTTTGTTTTCAAAACCAAGGTTCAGGAACTCATTGATAAGAAGGTTCTAACTTTTGCTAAGGAAGGACCCAACATTCAGAGTAATCCGTTGCCGAATCACGGTGGGCCTGCGGTTAACATGGTTGAGGATAATTCAAGGGCTGAATTGATCATGGATGTTGACGAAGTAAAGACTCCGATGTCTGTGGTTTTTAAGAGATTGAACGAACACGAGCTATTGAAAGGGTTGCATGGTAAGTGTCAAATTTGTGACGATAATCCCAACTAGTGTCGAAGGCTGAAGGGTTGTGTCCAGATTCTAATAAACCGAGGCGAAGTGCAATTTTCCAGATCTAAACCTGTCAAGGAAGTTGCAGCTATTGAGCCGTTCACCATCGTCTATAGGAAGGTTCCTGTGGAATCCCCTAAACAGAAGAAGGTGCAACCCATCGTTGTTTGCCCACCAAAGCCGTTTCTGTATCAGAATTCTAAAAAGGTACCGTGGAAGTATGGGTCTTCTGTGTTTTTTGGAGGTCAAGAGATAAGGTTCGCCGAATCAGAGATCGTGAATGTTACAGCTGGTGGAGGTATGACTCGTAGTGGACGAGTGTTTGCTCCGAAGGTCACTACAAAGCCTGTTCAAGTTCCAACTGTTGTTCCTCCCAAGGAAACGCCTGCAACTGCAATCCCTGCTGTTCAACAAGGGGCATCTTTTACTGCTGTTCCAGTATCGACTATCCCGTCTGAGAATGTTTCAAAGAGCAAAGAGACCCTTGATGATCAAGAGTTCCTTAAGCTGATCAAGAAAAGTGAATTTAAGATTGTGGATCAGCTGGGTCAGACTCCCTCGAGGATCTCAATTTTGTCCTTACTCATGAGTTTGCATGTGCACAGATCAGCTTTGTTGAAAGTTTTGAACAACGCCCATGTCATCCAAGATATATCCGTTGTCGAATTCGATGATGTAGTGGCCAACATAACTGCAAGTCGGTATTTGGGTTTTAATGAATCAGAATTACCTCCTGAAGGAACTGCCCACAATAAAGCGTTGCACATATCTGTAACCTGTACAGACATCCTGTTATCTCGTCTTCTAGTGGATACCGGTTCTTCTCTCAATATGATGCCTAAGGGAACATTGAGTCAATTACCAATGGAAGGAATCGAGATGAGACCAAGTGCCTTAGTTGTCAGAGCCTTTGACGGTTGTCGAAGACGGGTCATTGGAGAAGTGGACTTACCCATCAACATTGGGCCGCATCTGTTTACCATTATTTTCCAAGTGATGGATATCAGTCCAGCGTACAGTTTCCTACTGGGTCATCTGTGGATCCACACTGCAGAGGCAGTTACCTCCACTTTGCATCAGAAGTTGAAATTCATGTTTGACGATCAGCTTGTCATTGTCTGTGGTGAAGAAGATCTGATTGTGAGTGAGTTATCATCTTCCCGATATGTTGAGATCTAAGAAGGCATAGCTGAGGTGCCATTGCAGTGTCTCGAGTTCGAAGATGTCAGCTCTGCTTCAACTAGTCAAAGTAGATCACCACAATTGACTTTAGCGTCTGCTAAGAGCGCTAAGGAGACTATCCAGAAAGGTGCTTTGTCAGGTTGGGGTCATGTAATTGATGTGGTTGAGAAGCATAATCGTTTTGGATTGGGTTATCGTTCTGGTCGTCAATCTGGGTCCTCTGGTCGGCAGCAGTGCACCTTGATCAAGTTCCACAACGCGGGTTTCCAGCAGGGTGACATCGTGGCAGCTGCTGATGATGTCGTTCCTAGTAATCAGACTTCAAGCTTTGTGCGCGTGTGTCCGCCAGGTTTCAAGCTCAACAATTGGACATCTACCGTGATTCCTATAGTTGTCCCGTATAACATGTAATGCATTTTGCTTTCTTATTCCCTCGTCCTCGCCCGAGATGAGTGGATAGCTTGTAAAGGGCCTCACGCTTTTGCAATATTATGTGATTAATAAATAAGAGTTTTTTGCATTCAAAATCATGCTCTATTTTCTTTCTGTATTTTACTTTTCACAAATAAATGGCAAAAGATTCTTTTGTTTTTCACTTTTCAAAATAGCTCATTCTGAACATATTCATAAATATGCAGAACTAATAAAAGCATTGATAACAACATGGCAAACATTCATTGTAATTCTAGAATTCCAATTAACCAAGCCGAAGAAGATGGTAAGGAAGATTGTGAATTACCGGCTGAACTGGCAAGGCTCCTTGAGCACGAGCGTAGAGAGATTCAGCCACACAAAGAGCCAGTGAATGTTGTCAATCTTGGTACTGATGAGGTCAGAAGAGAATTTAAGGTTGGCGCATCACTCACAGAGTATGTACACTCCGAGTTGGTCAAGTTGTTGAAAGAGTATGTTGATATCTTCGCCTGGTCCTATCAAGATATGCATGGGTTGGATACCAACATCATTGAGCATCACTTGCCACTCAAGCCCGGATGTCCTCCTGTCAAGCAGAAACTCAGAAGGACTAGACCCGACATGGCACTCAAAATCAGAGAAGAGGTCAAGAAACAGCTTGAAGCTGGGTTCCTAGCCACTTCCGAATATCCTGAATGGATTGCCAACATTGTCCCAATTCCCAAGAAGGACGACACAGTCAGAATGTGTGTGGATTATCGAGATCTCAACAAGGCAAGCCCGAAGGATGATTTTCCTTTGCCTCATATTGATGGCTTGGTAGACAACACTGCGCAGTTCTCTGTCTTTTCCTTCATGGATAGTTTTTCAAGATATAATCAGATCAAGATGTCCCCAATTGATATGGAGAAGACTACTTTCATCACGTCATGGGGTACATATTGTTACAAGGCCATGCCATTCGGTCTAAAGAATGCAAGGGCAATATACCAGTGTGCCATGACAACCCTTTTTCACGATATGATTCATAAAGAGACTGAGGTTTACGTGGACGATATGATTGCCAAGTCCAAAACTGAAGATGACCACCTGGTTCATCTAAAGAAGCTGTTTGACAGACTCCGAAAGTTTAGACTGCGGTTGAATCCTGCAAAGTGCACCTTCGGAGTCCGATCTGGTAAATTATTGGGCTTTATTGTAAGTCAGAAGGGCATTGAAGTTGATCCTGATAAGGTTCGGGAAATTCAGAGCATGCCACCTCCCAAAATAGAAAAAGAAGTATGTGGTTTTTTGGGCAGACTCAACTACATTTCAAGGTTCATCTCCCATTTGACGGCTACTTGTGAACCAATGTTCAAATTACTAAGAAAAAATCAATTGGTTGAATGGAATAATGATTGTCAGGAAGCATTTAATAAAATAAAACAATACTTGCAAGAACCACCGATCTTAGTACCGCCGGTTCCGGGTAGGCCTCTAATCATGTATCTCACCATTCTCGATGAATCAATGAGATGTGTATTGGGTCAACATGACGACACTGGCAGAAAAGAACATGCAATATACTATCTGAGCAAGAAGTTCACTGATTTTGAGACCAGATACTCTCTCTTAGAGAAAACTTGTTGTACTCTGGTCTAGGCTGCTCGACGCCTACGACAATACATGATTTTCCATACTACTTTGTTGATATCCAAAATGGATCCGATAAAGTACATCTTTGAAAAGCCTGCTGTCTCTGGAAGGATTGCTCGGTGGCAGATGCTGTTAACTGAGTATGATATCCAACATGTTACCCAGAAAGCAATAAAAGGGAGCGTCTTGTCTGAATACCTTGCTCATCAACCTATAGAGGGTTATCAACAGATGAAGTTTGACTTTCCCGATGAGGATATTCTGTTTATCAGAGTTTATGAGACTCCAGACCCTGATATAGGACCCGAACCAGGGGCGCGATGGACACTCGTGTTCGACGGTGCCTCTAATTCCAAGGGTCGTGGAATCGTTGCTATTCTCATCTCTCCAATAGGTTTTCACCTTCCCTTCACTGCTAGATTATGCTTCACATACACCAATAATATGGCTGAATACGAAGCATGTATCTACGGCATGGAAGCGGCAATTGACATGAGAATCAAGATTCTCGAGGTCTATGGAGATTCTGCCTTGGTCATCGGTCAAGTCAGAGGGAACTTTGTGACTCGGGATTCCAAGTTGGTTCCGTACCAACAACACATAGCGAAGTTGATTCCTTACTTTGATGAGATCACTTTTCATCATATTCCCAGAGAGGAAAATCAACTAGCTGATGCTCTTGACACTTTAGCATCCATGTTCAAGGTTAAGTGGAAGAATGAAGCTCCTCATATCCACATTGATCACTTGAACGAACCAGCACATTGTTTAGAAATCGAGGATGAGTCTGATGACAAGCCTTGGTTCTACGATATTAAAAGATATCTGGAAAAACAGGAATATCCCGAGGGTATCACCATCACTGACAAGAAAGCTCTTAGGCGGCTTTGCGCCAAATTCTTCTTAAGTGGTGGTATACTGTACAGGAGGAATTATGATTCTGTGTTGCTCAGATGCGTGGATAGACACGAAGAAAACACGATCATAAGGTCCATACATGAGGGTTGCGAGGGTGTACATGCTAAAGGTCCTGCTATGGCTAAGAAGATCCTTCGGGCTGGGTATTACTAGACCACAATGGAGGTAGATTGTTACAACTTTGCCAAAAGATGTCACAAATCCCAAATCTACGGAGACAAGATCCATGTGCCTCCAACTCCATTGAATGTTTTAACTGCACCTTGGCCATTCTCCATATGGGGTATAGATATGATTGGAATGATCGAGCCGAAGGCTTCCAACAGTCATCGACTCATTCTGGTTGCTATCGACTACTTCACAAAGTGGGTTGAAGCTGCTACTTATGCAAACGTTACACGACAAGTGGTTTCCAGATTTATCAAGAAAGAGATAATTTGTCGTTATGGAATTCCTAGCAACATTATCACGGACAATGCAAGAAACCTGAACAACAATATGATGAAGGAGTTGTGTCAAGAATTTAAGATCGAGCACCACAACTCTTCACCATATCGGCCCAAGATGAATGGCGCCGTTGAAGCAGCAAACAAAATCATCAAGATGATTGTCCAGAAAATGGTCAAGACTTACAAGGATTGGCATAAAATGCTTCCCTTTGCACTGCATGGCTACAAAACTTCAGTTCGCACTTCTACTGGGGCAACTCTGTATTCGCTTGTGTATGGTATGGAGGCAGTTTTACCCATTGAAGTCGAAATTCCCTCGCTCAGAGTCATCATGGAAGCAGGTCTTGATGAAGCTGAATGGGTTCAATCCAGATACGACCAGCTGAATCTCATCGAAGAGAAGCGCGTTACAACCGTTTGTCATGGTCAATTGTATCAGAGACGCCTCAAGCGAGCTTTTGACAAGAAATTTCTTCCTCGAATGTTCTGTGAAGGCGAACTCGTGCTCAAGAGATATTCATCTGTTTACTCGGATCCACGAGGCAAGTGGACTCCCAATTACGAATGACCCTTTGTTGTCAAGAAGGCCTTCACAGGCAGAGCCCTGATCCTCACCACAATGGATGGGGAGGAGTTGCCATCGGCTGTGAACTCCGATACAGTCAAAAAATATTATGCCTGAAAAAAAAAGGATAAGAGTCCGCTAGATTGACATCCGCAAGGACAATCTAGGCAAAAATGGACGTCCCGATGGACCGAAAAAAAGAAATGTCCATGCAAAAGTTAGGGACAACGAAAAAAACAATAATAGCCCGCTAAGTTGAAAACCCGAAAGGGCGACTTAGGCAAAAATGGGCATCCCGGTGGACGAAAAAAAATGTGAAAACATGTCCAGGCAAAAATTAGGGATAAAGGCATTGACTGTGAACACTTGAGCCTCTCTTCCTCAGGGCTAGACCTCAGACGATAACAGAACATTCCAATCATCATCGACTGGTGCAAGGCGTTGGAACCTAGACTTACTATGGATGGTGGCCAATTTTGTAATCAATGCAAAGCATGATTTCCCTTTGCCATTTACATTTGTTTTTCAATTTTATTGCAAATTTCCTCATCAAGGATTTTGCATCCTGGTACAGACTTTATGTACAAAAATTTTACATTCAATAAAATGCATTCTTTGATATCTCAATTTGTTTCATTCCAGTATTTTGTTTGTATAATAAGCAATTATTTGCAATCACATAATACTAAAAAGCGTTGAGAACAATAAAAAGCTAAATCAGTCGAGAAAGCATTATGCATTGCATGTGTTACTGGTAACTCCTGCAGGATAATCAGTAATATCCATTGGTAAGCCTAACGTCTGGCCGACAATGGGATGATTCTATGAAGAAGTTGTTGTCTCCTCAGCAGTTCCTCAGCAGAGTCATCATTCTCCCCAGCAGGTTACCAAGGTGTTCCCCAGCAAAGACGCTTTATTCTCTTTTCCCTAGCAAGGGTTGTGCATCATCTCCTACGATTAGGAACTATCTGTCACCAGCAGCAGTGGTGTCTTCTCGGCTGAGTCAACATGATTCGGGAACGTCCTTTCCCCACGCAGAGCCAGTCTTGGTAGAAAGGATTGACTTGATTCTTTCATCTCCAACAGAGACAGCCATGGTGATTTAGAAACATGAGATGTCCTCGGTTTCTTTCCCCGACAGGATCATCATCCTTTGTGAACTTTCTTCTCCAGCAGAGGTTGTCTTTATCTGCGGGTCCTCTCCCCGACCGAGGGTGTCGAAGTCGTTTTGCTATGAGTTCTACCTAATCACTTCACACTGTGCCTTATCTTGCGCCTTTGCATTGCATGATATCAAGCATCATGTAGAAACGCATACATAGCATATGCATCGATCATACTCCCTCTCTTTTGCCTGACTTATCTCCTAGCATATTTTTCAACCCTTTTTGCGCTTGTTTGTTCTTTCTTAACACTCTCCTTTTGTCGCCGTCGGTCAAATTCTCGAGCTACTCTTTTATTTAATCCCCTTTTACCTTGAATCATCGAAAAGCTGGTGCAATTCGTACATTCAGGTCCAAGAGAATTAAATAGGGGCAGCTGTCGTAACCCAAAATTTGACCTCCCTCTTTTGCCTTTTGCATAAGCATGTGCATTCGCATCGTTAGCATACGCATTCGCACTTTTCTTTGTCTGTTTCCTGTTGCAGGATATTCAGGTTTTCCATGCCCGATAACTCATATCCTCACAAGGTGATCACATCATCAAAACAAGCACAAAATGAAGGTTTCTATGCCTATTCATCAATACCAGAAGTGGAAAATCGAAGCCAGGACCACAACACCTTTTTTTAGGCAAATTGGGCATATTTTGGCCTGGTTAATCGATTAACCATTTGCAGTGCAATTGTGTTAATCGATTAACACAGGCAAAATAGGCATAATTTGCTGCTTTTTCATGATTGCACCTTTGCACACATTTTGGTTTTGGATTCTACAGTATTCTAGCAGCATATGGAATATTCTAGACATCTCTAGACATTGCCAAGATGCTCAATTCATTCCAAGTGCATTTGCTCTAATACTCCACTTCAATTCAAGTGCACCATGTTCCTTGTTTTCCAAGTAATGTGGATCTTTGGATGTTGGAGTTCACCTTGGGATTGTTACCGAGTTGGTTCTAACTAACCGAGTTAACCGCCTTGACTTGGTGAGTCAAGTCCAACTAACTCCTAACCTAGGTCCAAAACCAAAGCTAATTCCAAACCAAATTCCAAACCATCTCATATTCCAAACCTAAAATCTATATAAACACACCTTCACTCACTTTTCAACTCCTCCACCATTTTCACCAAATTTCTCACATTTCACTCTCAATCCTCTCACTTTGTCTCTGATTTTTTTCTGCTACATTTTCATCTTCATCTCGATTCTCTCCCAAAACCTCACTAAAAGCTCTTAATTCTTGAAGAATAATCACTTTTCACATTGAAAGTGATTATTTCTTGAACTTAACCTCCATTGCCATTCCATTATACTGGTTTTTCTGGAATTCTAGTAGCTTTTGGATTCATCTCAAGTGATCGATTCAAGTTTCTTCGGTGATAATTCTCATTTTTGGAGTTTTCGTCGCAATTTGATCGGTTTCGATACGTTTCGGCTATAGTTGAAGATTCCTCTGGTTTTCTTTGATTATCTTCACCAAGATCACATTGCAACATCTACCAAGGCACATCTCAGCCTTGTAGGTTGGTAGATTTCATTCGTTTTTCTGTTTCGATCGTTTCCGTATCATTCGCGATGTAGTTTCAATGTTTCTATTCTTGCATGTGAATTGATTACACTTTTTCTTGATCCATGATCTTGATTGTTTAATTGATTCTATTGTTGATCATTTGCTATTTCTAAACTTGATTTTTCGCTCATAATTGTTTGCCCTAGCATTGGAGTGATTGCACAATCAAAAAGTTGGCCAAAAGCACTTTTTCAAAACTGATTTTCTGCTCCCTGTACAGTGTTAATCGATTAACACATTGCAGTGCAATTGTGTTAATCGATTAACCAATGTTTTTTTGCACTTTCTCATGTGTTAATCGATTAACACTTTGCAATGCAATTGTGTTAATCGATTAACACTGAACCAGAAGGCCATTTTCTTGCATTTTCAAGTGTGTTTGCCATGTTTTCTTCATTTTAACTTCCATTGATTGTCATGCTTGATTTTATGGATGTTTTTAATGTCATTCCACTTCTGGTTGAAGCATATTCATGAACTTTCGATGTACATTTTCGATTATTCATTTGTTTCATGTTCTTAGCATTGTATGAACATAACAATTCTTGCACTATATTTGTTCACATGATACATGATTTTGTGTGGCATTTTGATGATCATTTGGCACTGTTTTGCACCTTCCATTTCAGATTTGCATTAAGGTTATTCTTCATGGATAAACTTAATCTTGTGTAATCAATAATTCACTCCTTTGTGCTTTAATGACTTTTCATTCTCTTTGGAAAGTTGTTAGCATATTTCTCCCTTGATTAATTGATCGAAACTTTGTTTCGATTAATCGATCTTTCCTTTTCCTTTCTTTAGGCCTTCTTTAGAGCTTTTTCTCTTGATCCCCTCGTAGAGTTGGAGTTCGCGCCACGCCTGACACTGGAGAACTATACAAATTGACGCCATTATGTTGTCCGTTTCTCTATGCAGGAGCACTGTACAACATTGGAGCGGTTACGCTGTCCGTTTCATTTTCCACACTATATTTTGGGTACTAGAGAAAGAATGAGGATGGAGTTTTTCTACCCTCATTCTGGCCATTTCTTTGGTAAGGGCGTCTTTTCCTCTCCTCGAGAATAGTCACCTCTATCCTCCAGCTATAATGTTTCTCATTCCCCTGTCGAGTCGATCCTTGATCACTTTTCTCTCCTTGCAACCTCTTTCGATCTTTGATCACTCCTATCTCTTTCGACCTCTCTTTTGGTCAATTATCATTCTTCTTGGTTACGATCCTTTATTCTTTGGGTTAGCAAACATCCTTTGTTTCAATACGCTATCCTTTTCTTGCGGTCAATCATTGCTTTTTTATTCCCCTGAAGAGTCTCAATTCTCTTTCTTTGGTCTAACACAGTTTTCCTGTCATGACCATTCTTCCCCAGGAGTTCGCAACCTTCTCTTGGTTCTTCTCTTTTGTATGGTTAATCACTGCCTGTCCGTTAAAACACCAATGTTTGCACTCCATCCCAGTTAACCATAATCCGTCTGTTAAAACACTGAGTTCCTCTTGGGTTAATCACCTATTCTTGGTTAATCTCCTTTTTCTTCAGTTAACCACAGTCCGTCTGTTAAAATACAGAACCCCTTTTCGAGTTAATCACCTTCTCTTGGTTAATCACTCATTTTTCTCGGTTAATCACAGCTCTCCTGTTAAAACCGAATCCCTTGCAGTTGGCAACCTTTCTTGGTTTGAATACTTGCACCCTTGGGCTAGTAACCTTCTTTAGGTTCAATACCCTCCTTCGTTGGTCAAGTGTTGTTTGTTCAGTTAATACCAACGCCCCTTGTGGGTTACGACCTTCGATCGGTCCTACACCTGTTCTTCTGGTTAACCACAGTTTTCTCTGTTAAAACCAATCCTTCTCTATCCCCCACAGAGTTGCAATCTTTGTTCCTTCGGTTAACCACTGTTCATCAGTTAATATACCGACGTTCCCTGTAGAGTCAAACACCTTCTCTTGGTTCAGCACTCTCTCTCTTGGTTTATCACAGTCCGTCTGTTGACACCAGCTTCTTTTCCCCGCCAGGGTCTTACTCTCTTTCCTCGGTTAACCACTGCCAGCCAGTTAATATACCGAGTCTCCCTTTTCTCCTGGTTTTGACACCATCCCTTTATTTGGATCCCTAGAGGAATCCTTCTTTTTCTCTTTGCTTTTACTTTCTTGGTCTCGACACCAATTCTCTTTGTTATCCCTAGCGGAGTTTCTTTCCTTCTCGGTTGTGACACAATTCTTTTCCTATTTTTTTGTGCAAACGCTCTTACTGCAGGGTCTTCCCCCAGTAGATTTTTCTCTTTCACTTTTGCTCTTGGTTTCGACACCACTTCTTTCGTCTCCTTGTTTCTTTCTTGTTTTCCTTCTCCGTTCAGTTCCCCGAACTACGGAAGCTCTGATTCTGCATTCTTTTGAATGTATGATACGTAGGCACGAGACGCGATGTCTTGGCGAGCACACTTCCACCCTTCTTTCCTTCTCCCTTTCTTCCTTCCTCTCTGTCCCCTGGTTTCATGAACTACGACGCTCTGATTTCCTCATTGCACTATGAGGGTACGTAGGCTCGAGGGCCACAATCCTCCGCGAGCACTTTCTTTCTTTTCTTTCTTTTTCCCCTTTCTCTCTCTCTCTCTCTCTCTCTCTCTCTCTCTCTCTCTCCCTCTCTCTCCTTTCCTTTTAGCTAGAAGCCTTTAGATAAATAACCCATCCAAGCTTAGAAGCAAGCGAAATGATTCCCATCGAGTACGACGGATGCGTTAGGTGCTAGTACCTTCCTTTCGCATAACAGACCCCCATTTCCCGTTTCTCTTCCCCTTGGGTTTTATCGATATTTTCCCTGTCCTTTGGGACTAAATAAAGTTCAGTGGCAACTCTGTTGTTTCTTTGAGTGTGCGACTCACTCAGGTAGAAACCAGCTATCTTCAGGTATGTTGTTGTTATTTTCTGATTTGGTATTAGGTTATGTCGTTGTTAATTATTGTTGTTGTGCTATTAAGTTATGCTTTGTTATGTTATGTCATTGTAATCGGTTAGGGATGCTATCAATGAAATGAAATTTGTTGTTGTTATAAATAGACAAGGTTATAGTTGAAACTATGATGTTGTGTTTGATCCCACATTGGGACACTTGGTACGATTGTGTCCCGGCTGACGGCACAAACCACATAACCTCACCATTTTGTCTACGGCATCCATCTCCGTTCGAATACAGGTGCTGTTAGGGCGACCCTTTTTCTCTCTTCGCATCAAATCATTATGCCACATAATTTCGCCTTCGTATGGAGGCTATTAGTCCTCCCTTGCTACTACCTGAAAGCTAGTGGAGTAGCCATTGCATAGAGTAATGACTTGGTGAAGAACAGAGAGATAGTCGGTTGGATCCAGCCAAATCTTCGAACATGCTGCTATACCATGGGAGCAAGGCATACGAAATGCCTGAAACTTTCCACAGTCACACCAACTCCTATCTAGTTCCACTCGGTAACATCCCCTAGGCCTCCCTTCATTGTGATCAATAGACTCTGCAACACTGAAGTGACCTTTAGTATGGTCAAAGGCTGTGACCACATATGTGTTGGCTTTGGCAGCTTCGTCCTTCATGAATGTCATTGAACTATTACTGAACAGCTGCCCAGATTGCAAGACCGGACCCCACTTTGTACGTCTGGTATCAAAAAGTGCACCGAGTCTAAAATATGTTGACCTCACCAAAGCGGTTATCGATAGGTTTAAGATGCCCTTGAATACAAAGTTCATTGATTCAACGAGGTTTGTTGTCATGTGGCCCTATCGTTGCCTATTGTCGTATGCCCTTGTCCATTTCTCCCGTTGAATATTATCACTCCATCTCAATGCATCTGTGTTTGTCAGTCTGGTCTCATCAAGGTAGTGTCTGAAGGCAGGCTCTGTTAATGCATAACCCGCGTTAGTAACCTTCTTCTTTAGCATTTTTTCCTTGAACTCCCGCATGAAATTTTGACTGATGTGTCAAATGCAATACACATGGCTTGATGGAGGATCCTGCCAACTGTTATCAATATTGTTGTATACACTCTCGATTAATGGGTGTTTATCAGAGATCAGACATAAGTTATGTTGGGGAGCCACGTATTGTCGGAGATTTTTTAGGAAAAAACTCCAACCTCCAGCGGTCTCCCCTTCAACTAGAGCGAAGTCAATCAGAAAAATGTTGTTGTTGCCATCCTATGCCACGGCCATTAGTAGAGTGACCTTATATTTCCCGTACAACCATGTTCCATAAATTTTAATGATAGGGTTAGAGTACGCAAATCCTTTGATGCATGGTTCAAACGCCCAGAAGAGTCTTTGGAAAATTCCATTTCCATTGACACAATTCCCGTCTGGCGTATACGCGGGCAATGTCTCCAAGGTGACAACAATCCTTGGAGATAGTTTTTAAGTGCCACTAGGTATTTTGTAAGTTCTTTGTAAGAGTCCTCCCAATTTCTAAAAACCTTTTCAACCGCCTTAGTCCTAGCTATCCACGCTTTCCTGTACGAAGGAGTATAGTTGTATCTTTGAACCATATGCGCGATTATGGTACTCACCTTCAAAGAAGGGTTGTTGCTGATAACTGATAGAATTTCGTTGCATATCAATGACAAAGAATTTAGTTCTTAAACAAATATCATGGAATGTTTCAAATAACAACTAAATTTTCATACTTGAATCACTCTAACACTTCTCTTCAGAATAAGAATGAAGAAATTAACGCGTTTGCAACCGCGGGGCAATTTCACTCACCTGACAAACAATGCTAATAGCAATCTAATTCATACATCCATCTAACAATCAAAAAATGAAATCATGGAAGCAAAAAGATCACTAAGGGCTTTAAAGGTTGTAGCTTGGTCGGGTTCACAACAAATGGACATTTCTAAAGGCCGTGAAATCGAAATTTCTGATGCAAAAGAACATTCACTATACAAGGTATTTACACATCTCAACTTCATTCACCACTTTCATTTCTCTTTCACAAACCTTCTCAAACTTCCTTATGCACAATTATTTCATATCTATTTTTCTTATTCAAACAAGCATTCCTTTTCTTTTGTTTTTCACATTCATATTCGCACTTTTTCTTTTCATGCTTGTTTGAAACTTTTCAAAAGTTTTAGCAACCTACCGTTCTTCTTTTTCATTCTCCCCAACTTGAATTCAACCAAACCTCAAGTGCATGCTCCTTGCTTTTTATGGCAAGGAAATCAAATTAAAACAATGTTCAAAGGTTCAAGAAGAAATTTTTAGAACCTCACAAAATTCAATGATGAACTATACTTTCAAATTATGTACATAAACCAAGTTCATCACTAAAATGAGATATAAACTGTTTAGGCTCAAAGGGGTTAACAAATTCTCACTACTCATGGGTAAGATACTTTTGGATACGGTTGTGCTCAAATATAAACAAATTCCTTTATCATTTCTAATGCTTCCACAAAATCACAATAATCAAAAGATAAAGCATGAATCAAACAAATTAAACAAAGTTATCAGTAATCCTAGCATATAGTAAACAATGGAGGTTTCCCACAATTTATGGCTATTGGACCTAAGTGAAACTAGCATTCAAACAAGTTGCAACAAGAAACAAGAATACACACTTGCACAAAGAACAAAATGCTTAAATCATTCTAACATTCTATAAAGCGGTACAATTTACCTTTCATACATTCAATTCTCACCATCCTATCATCACCATCCAGACTCGGTCGAAGCTTCATTGAATACTTTTGTAGAAATAGCAACCAATCTAGAAGGAGTTCTCATTATTCCTAGTCACACTAGAGAAAACATAAAAGAAAACAAATATATACAATATAAACAAATGTACAAAACTAAAAAATATAGAAACGATCGCAATGCGATTCAATATCCAAACACCAATCCCCGGCAACGGCGCCATTTTGTTGGAGAGGTAAAGCAGCAAGCAAAAATTAATTAAGTACCCAGTTTTGTCGTCTCCACGGGGATCAGTGCGAGAAAGAATGTCGTTCAACGGTCTCTATATTTTTAAGCTTATGGTGCAAAAGTTTTGGTTTAAAAGGTTTAAGGAACCATAAATAAAAGCAGAAAATGTAATGACGGAAAATAGAAAGTAAAAACTGAATTATAAATGGAGCCTTGTTGGGATTGGATCTCATCAATTGATAACACATGCATTCTTCAGATCATTTTATACATAAATTGCTTATTCGTCTAATATCATCATGTATCACTCACGACATACATATCCTCTCGGTCCCCGCATGTTGTGAGTGATTTTGTACCGATCAATAATTGCTCTCGCACATTACCAATCAATACAATGTATTTAAAACCTACATGAATGTTAAGCCTACATCCACTTCTGGCATCTAGACCCAACATATATTACTATAACATCCATATCAAACTAATGAGTAATTCATATACAAAGCAATGATCAGAATAGGTACATATGATTAACCCTTTTTACATGCATTCAACTAATTGGCCAAATGTATGTGAATATCGTTCTTCATCACTATTATCACGCATCCTCACAATACCGCATCGATCCTACTCATGCTATTCATACTACTAATCAGCACAATACAATAAAAGATACAATGAATATCAACTCACAAAACCATGTCAAAAGTTTACTCATTGATAGATGAAAATCCAAGATCAAGGATTTGAAATAGGTTTTGTCAAGACCCACAAATAAGCAATCATAGACAACCAACAATAGAGAATCAAAACTAGTTCGCAAACATATATTAGATGAAATACATAAGGTATCAAAAGATTACATCCAAACCCCAATAAGAGATCAAAGATCTTACCTTCTCCCTCTTAGGGTTTGAGTTTCTCTCTCTAAAATATTCTTGAAATGAAGAGAGATAAAGTTCTGATGCTAAAATTACAAGTTATATCTAAAAAAATGATGAAAAGTACTTATATAATACATTTAAAATCTGTCATGTTCGCACTGCGAACAAATTATTCGCCCAACGTACACCAAATTAGGCACCTGATGAGCCTCAGGAACAGTTAAATCGCTTCTGCGATTCTGCATAAGCTCGCAATGCGAACTTTTATTCACAAATCGAACATTCGTTGGAAAGTTTGCAATGCGAACTTTGGTGCCTTTTTTTACTGCCTCAAGTTCGGGAGTATTCGCTGGAAAGTTTGCAAAGCGAACTTTCTGAAGTTTCTTCATTTCCTTCATTTCCTTTGGCAACTTGCATCTCTTTTCTTGTGTCTTACTTCTTTGATGACTTAATGCCTTTTCTGCACAATAACACACAAATTACAAGCACCAAAGTTATTTTCACAATAATTGAAGAATCACACAAGAACATGAATTAAATTTTTGAAAACATGAGAATTGAGTTAAAAAGTGCCAGGAAAGATGGTTCAATTTAAGTCAAAATTTGCACTTAACAAGCTGAGCTTGCGATGATCTTGCATTGGATTCGTGATTATACAAGTGTGGTCTGGACCCATTGACCCTATCTTCCAGGAATCGCTTCACTTCCGGAAAAATGCTGTTAATCTAAACGAGCACACCTCATTACGGAAATAGATCTTATACAGAGTCAAATTTGTTCGATCTACTCTATAATCTGCAAACAGCGCCGTGTGATATTATTTTATAGCTCGGACACAATCTTCTTTTGTACGAAAATTGTCTCCCACTTTTAATACTCCTTCCGTTTGCATATATGGATCATAAAAAATATCCGTTGATGGTGCGTCTTCGCCTAAGTTGAGTCTCATCATGTGTTGAGGTGGGAAATAAACATGACCCGCTGGTACTAGGTTTTCCTCCTCGTTGTTTACCATTTCATCGACAATGTCCTCCGCTTCTTCTTCTTCCTCATCAACGACATCAACCTCAGCTTGTTCGTTGTCAGATTCGTTAAAAACCTGAGAAGATTCAAGTGGTTGAGACAATTGTTGTTGTTGTAACGTAATATATAACTCAATATCATTGAATCTAGAATACTCATGACTGAGAAATATATTACGGACATCATCATCGTCCCTAATCTTTAACTGAAAAAATTTGCATTGCTCATGCCCATCAAAAAATATATGATTTTTGTATACTATTTTGCCAACTGGACCACACTGTATTTTATTTTCTAATATGGATTTCAAATGCAAAAATTTAATCTTCTATCAATTAAAAACCTAGTGACTTCCGTATCCCTAAAATTGAAACCGGTAATGGGACATTCAAGCATCTCACCATTGAGATGTGCACTGATCATGTATTGTGGTCTTTGAGCCATAACAAAAACGTTACTAACTCGTGTTTGGAATAAATGGCTTACAAATTTTAGTGTTTGGAAGAATATGTTAACTAAAGGATGTGATCATAAGTTGTATGTTTCATGTGTATTAATAGGCGTATAGTTGATACAAGTTATGTCTCTTGTACATTTTAATGCTTCAGAATGCTTTACAGCTTATGTCTTACCAACTTCGCTTACAACACAAAGATGACTTACAAGTCATTAAAGTAAAAAATAAAACCATTGCCTTACATGTATTATGTGATTCTCTGCGTGACAAGACCACACTTCCACGCCAAGAATCTCACAAGGACTTTATGACTATTATGACTACTTTTTGCAAATACTTTTTATTTTTATTTGTATTATCATTATTGTTATTATTATTATTATTATTATTATTATTATTATTATTATTATATACTATGACATGTCTCTGCCTGACAAGACTACACTATCATTGCCAAGAAGCTCACAAGACTACACTATTCTTTATCATGCCTACACACAATACGAAATAATTATTCACTTCTTTAGCATGCCTATGTCTATGCCCATGCCTTACCAACTGCACATACTAGTCTTGCTTGCATTTATGATTCTCTGCATGACAAGATAACACTATTCTAAAAAACAAAACCAAGACTTTCACGTGTGACTCTCTGTAAAAATACATTGTTCTCTAGCATGCCTATACAAAAAATACGGTACATTATACTACCAATTAAATACTTTCACATGTGACTCTCTGCAAAAATACACTGTTCTCTAGCATGCCTATACAATATTTCTTTATGTTTCTCTGCTTGACATGACTATACTACCATGCCAAGACTTTCACATGTGACTCTCTGACTACACTTCTCACACTACACGAAATAATAATTCACTTCTATGCATGGCTACACTTGTTAGACTACAATTCCAATGCATGCATGTAAGATAACACATAAGTGATTCCTTACACAATGACCAAGAATGCATGCATTTTCATGTGACTCTCATCATCACATTCTACACCAGTATAAATGCATTCTCACCACTCTACAAAATCTTCTCATCCCAAACTCTTCTCCTCAAATCACAAAATATTCGCATCCATCACAAACTCTTCTTCTTCATAACAAAAAAATGTCTCTACTCACCATGGGAAACGATTATAGAGGAACACTCGAAAACGCTGCAGACTTTGTAAGTGTTTTGTCCTTGATCCTGTTTTGTCTTCCCTAAATTAGATGTTTTTTTATAAAACTACTGTTATTTATATTTTTGTTCAGGAGGTATCATGGTTTCTTTGTCGTGGGCACGACTACATACCACACGACCCATTAATCAGAGAATACCTAACTGCATGTGGATTTGGTGAGTTGATAAAAATCAAGTCATACTCGCTTAACCCTAAATTTATTCTAGATTTGCTAGAACGATAGAGGCTAGAGACCCACACATTTCACCTTCCTTTCTGTGAATGCACGGTCACACTCCAAGATGTGTATATGTTACTTGGCCTACACATCGATGGAAAGGCAGTTAACGGCAAGGTTTTTGTCAACAACCAACTGTGCGAACATTTGTTGGGCGCACCACTCGGTCTCGAAAGACCTGAGCCAACGTGTGATGGTCGACCTAGGGGCCAAGGTATTAACTTAATATACCTTAGGGAACACTATGAGTCTATTATATTAGACGACAGAACCCCCCCGATCATAGAGGAACACTCGAAAACACTGCAGACTTTGTAATTGTTTTGTCCTTTATCCTGTTTTGTCTTCCCTAAATTAGATGTTTTTTTATAAAACTACTATTATTTATATTTTTGTTCAGGAGGTATCAAGGTTTCGTTGTCGTGGGCACGACTACATACCACACGGCCCATTAATCGAAGAATACCTAACTGTATGTGCATTTGGTGAGTTGATAAAAATCAAGTCATACTCGCTTGACCCAAAATTTATTCTAGCGTTGCTAGACCGATGGAGGCTAGAGACCCACACATTTCACCTTCCTTTCGGTGAATGCACGATCACACTCCAAGATGTGTATATGTTACTTGGCCTACACATCGATGGAAAGGCCGTTAACGGCAAGGTTTTTGTCGACAACCAACTGTGCGAACATTTGTTGGGCGCACCACTCGATCTCGAAAGACCTGAGCCAACCCGTGATGGTCGACCTAGGGGCCAAGGTATTAACTTAAAATACCTTAGGGAACACTATGAGTCTATTATATTAGATGACGAAGCCCTAAACCCTAAACCTTATTCGGCCATTTTTTATTTCCAGAAAGTACTGGAAATAGTGTAAATATTATGTATTTACCATTGTTTTCCAACATTAATAAAGTGTGCGAATATAGTTGTGGTTCAGCTGTCCTGCCCCATCTCTATAGTTCACTATGTAAAACTTCAAAAAAAGACACTTGAACTTTTTATGGCTGCGCCTATCTCCTTCAAGCGTGGGGTTGGTCCAGAATGCCAACACTAGCTCCTGTTAACCGGAGTCCCTGATCGTGAATTTCTGAGTCTAATGGTTACTAAGTGCAAGCGCACAGTCTATCGCGTAGTAATAAAGATATCGATCCCACAGGGACTTGATAATCAACCCAGTGCTACGGTTTGCTACTGTGTTCAGCTAAGGCGAAGATGTTTTAGTTTTAAGTTCAAAAAGGGAAACTAAAGGGAATCAAATTTTTTTAGAATAAACTAGTTGATATTAGGATATCGGTACATAACTTAGTATACCATCGTGGATTCTTTAAAACCTAAGCGTATAAAAATAAGGCACATTATATTTCTGTAGAAAATATTAGTTTAAAAGCCCTCACCTCACACTCTCGTGGTTATTGCTTCGGACTATACTCCTAAATCATAACATCTGCTCTCGCTAGCCCATCAGAGTTTAAAAATACTTTTTGAAAACTAATACAGTCTAATTAACTTTAAAGCGCTCTCGCTGTTTTTAAAACCAATGCCAGATTTCAACTATCCGGTTAAAATCTCACACTCTCGTGGTCTTAATCCTAACCTTTGCTACCTTTTTACTCTCATAATAAAAGTCCAGTTTTAATTAAGAAATCGCGGCCAGAAATTAAGTTGTTTATGGTTTTAGCTTGGAATTATCGAATCCATTCCGGTTACTTCATTACATACCGATAAATCGGATTTAGCTAGACATATTACTTAAAACAAACATGCATAAATATAAATTACAAAACAGTAAATTAAACATGGCAATGAGAAAACGATAATGCTATTATTAAGATAATGAATAATAACCTAATAAATATGTAATAAGTTGGTTCTTGCAATTCCTCCACAAGTCGGTAGGCTTTTGCTCGATCGTATCGGAATAACGAATGATGAAGGCAAGATTGAAAATAAATCCTAACTATGGTGCAATAGCTCCTCAATGTGAGAAACTATCACTATTTCAAGTAATGGTAAAAAAGGAATGGGAAACGGGAAACAAACAAGGAATGCAAGGAAAGTAAAAGTTCGGAAATAAATTCTGCAGCAATTCGGGGTGAAATTCTCTCCGTCTTGGCTTTCCAATCCATGCTGTATTTATAGCTCCACCGTTCCCTTAACGTTAGAGAAATAGTAGGAGCATAACCCTTGGTGGTTGAGAAGTCTAAGGGAGACTGTCTCACATGCAGTTGAAGTTGAGGGAGAGAATCTAGGAGAAACTGCTCAACGTGCGTGTGCATTGGGCTTCTTTTTCCACGTCTGCGATCTGAACATAATAACCATCTTTAAGCGTGTGATGGTCGTGATGAGTGCATCACGGTTGTGGCAAGATTTGGGAGCGTGACGGTCGTGGTAGGTGTGTGACTGTCGTCACACACACCACTTTCCATTTTCTGCTCTTTTTCTTATTAATTCTTCCTGTTTTCTTCTCATTTCTTCATGTTTTCTCTACTTTGCTCCTTTCAGGTTGAACAATGAAATACCTGCGAAAACACTAGAATACTCACGGAATAATCGGAACTTGGGCCGAAATAACGTAATTATTAGTCGTAAATCGAGGCAAATATATGATATAGTTTCGTGTTATCAAACTCCCCTACACTTGAATCTTTGCTTGTCGTCAGGCAATTAGTTAGTAAGAACGTCGGACAAGTTTTAAACCGCACATAATTGACATACCTTTTGTTTTGGAAATGTTTTGTAAGGCATTTTGTTAAGATGATGGATACTCAAGTAAAACAACAAAGATACATTAGTGACACAAGCAACAAGCATAATCATAGACCTCCCCACTACACAAGCCAGTTCTAATCATTCTATTATTGCTCAACCTAAAGTTTCTCGTATCTATTTCACCCGGTTTCATTCTAGGGCAATCACATTAAGCTCTTTGCCTTTACACGTACATAGTGGAGTAGCCGGTTAGTGACTTTGATCCTTTTTAGGACGGGGTCTGGTACACAAGTGTGGTAACCCTTTATATATATATCCTAATCGTAGGTTGTGGGGGATCGAACCGTAGTTCGCCCTACCGAGTTCAGAACCAGGTTCCTCTGAACCAACCAACAATGGATTCTTTCTTTTCTTTTGTAATACTTTTGCAACCGTAGGTTTGGTGCATTTTTCAATTTTTCACAACAGCGAAGAATACGAAAGCTATTTAATGATTCGGCATCAAACACTTATCTTCATCGGCTCTCCACGTGGTTTGTGTTTAAGACGGTGTTGACTGCTAATATAAACTACTTGGGGTTACTATAGAACTAGAACTGAGGGTATCGGTTTAATGGGTATTGAAACTGGTCTCGCATATGCAAGAGGTCTAAGGTGTCAAGACGGTATCAATCTTGTTAAATTTTTCTTGATTTCCTAACATAGCCTATGTTTCGGTATGTAAAGTTGTGCAATGATCATAAAATTTTTTTGTTATAGCTAAATAAAGTGGGGAAATTTTGAAATGTACGAAAATTTCATATAAATGCTTCTTTATTCGAAAGGAAATGCGGAAAGGGAATACATAAGGGAAAATAAAAGGTACCTCTCCCACACTATATCGGACATTGTCCTTAATATTTATATATAAACGCGGAAAGAAACTACAAAAAGAGATAAAACTAAAACAAAAATAAAATCTAAATCTATGAGGTCCACGTCCTCTGCCTCGGGTGCGAGCGCGTCCATTCTAGGCTACATGATCTGGAATGCCTACGTGATGGATATAATCATGTAGGTCTTGCACGCGTAGCGTCGGGGCACCCATCTCTTCTATCACACCGTTGATCTGTTGTCCTTGGTGAACTTGCCCCTGTTGGATTTGACGCATAAGATTCATCATTTCATTATACTGCGTCCGTTGTTGTACCTCTCTTTGGGCAGCCAATTGATTTTGTTGCCATATGTACCTTAAGATTTCTTCATTAGTGACGGGATCTTGTTCTGGAGCGGCGCGGCGACGACGTCCGGTGAATGTTGAGGCATGTTGGGCAGGAGGTGGTGGGTTCTCAGGAGGTAGCTGATCCATCTCTTGCTCCATTTCATCGACAGCTTCATTATTTTGGTTTTCTTGAGCAGCCATATTAGGCTCACGAGCACGGTGATCAAAAAGCTAATTTGCCTGTCTTTGAGGGTCGATGCGGTCTCTACATGGCATGATGATGCTCCTGATTATTCCGGTACGGACCACTGGATGGTATCGTCCATCCGCCCTTGCTTTAATAAGGTGGGAGGAGCGACAATAATCGGTATCCAGGGACTCAGGTGGTATGAAAGGTAAATTAGTGAGGTTATCTCCCAGACCAAGGCCGCGTGCGATAGAAGTTACAATACCTCCGAAGTAGAAAGGTTTAGAACCTCTAGCACAGTTGGCGTGGATATGAGATAGTAGGAATGGGGCTGCATTGATTGGTTCGGGAAGGAGCACACAACAGAGGAAAAAGAGCTCCTTGGAGTTGACTTTGTGGTTGCTGTCCCTCG
This sequence comes from Lathyrus tuberosus, assembly GCA_022829125.1. Classification (NCBI taxonomy): domain Eukaryota; kingdom Viridiplantae; phylum Streptophyta; class Magnoliopsida; order Fabales; family Fabaceae; genus Lathyrus; species Lathyrus tuberosus. The sequence continues at coordinate 57,844 of JALAZF010000633.1, forward strand.
CGAAGATTGTGTGTCCTAAAACTCTGTTAAAATATCGTATCGCTGGGTTATGAATGTAGGTTGCGTTGAGGTTGTCCCATCTTGAAGCAGCTACACCTGTAAGTCGATTCCAAAGGTCGAAAGCTTCCTGGAACCAGGAATCGTTAGGCAGGCGGCAAAGAACATTCTCGCCATGATGGAATCCAAGCATTTGGGCAAGTCAGTTTTGGCACACCGAATACTCAGAGCCAAACATGCGGAATGTAGCTACGCCAGAAAGTTGGTTTATATCTCCTGGAGGTGTAACATAAGCAAATGAGCTCAGAAATTCCAGAGTCATAGCTTCGTAGGTAGGCTGCCCTTGTGTACAGAGCTGCCATAAACCAGTATTTTGAAGCATCCAACGTACACCTTCTAGCATACCCAACTCTTCAAGGATGGAAATGTGGACGTACCGCGTCGGTTGGAAAGAGCGTTGGTAGAAGCTGACATAATTCTCCCTTTGGCGGCCACCGACTTCTCCCTCTCTGAATGTAACAGTGGAAAGGTCAGGAGCTTGTCTGGTGTGTCTAGCCATGGTGCATGCAAAGTGAAATAGGTTTAATGGAGGAAGTGGGTGTGAGTAAGGGTTGTTATGTAAGAATGAGAGTGTTTCGTGAGGTTTAAATAAGAGGGTTTGGAAATATGAAGTGTTGGAGAGAAATTTGGATTTAATGTGAGGGGTTTATGGAGAGTAATGGGTCGATTAAGGAGAGTGAAAAGAGAGTGGGTCGTTTGAAAAGAGATTGAAAGGAAAGGAAGATGAAGAGGAAGGGTCTCTATTATAAACAGAGAGCGCGTTAAGACAAGTATGACGCTCGTCACGGACCCGTCACGGTCGTAAGCCGTGTGAGGGTCGTGACAGGGGCATTACGCCCGTCATGCTCACAAAGTCTGCATTCTCACAGAAGCTAAATAAAAGCTGGCACATTATATATATATATATTGGAACATGGCAATTATCAATAGCAGTAAAATACTAGATAAATATTAGAATGCATATAAAATGACATAAACAAATTAAAATAAGCAGGAACATTATATCATCAACTCAACCACTAGCAATAAATACGAATTGAATACTTTATTAAAATTGGAAAATCATAGCAGTGCATTCAAAGTAAAATTACAGTAGAGTATTAAAGTTGAAATTGAACTGAAATAAACTTGTTCCTTGACATTAAAAAGAAAATGACAGTAAAGTAAATAGTTCTAAAACATTAAAAGAAAAGCAATTAAATGGAAAAATGCAGTGTGACAGAATTAGTCACGTTGTTTCTTCAAGGATTCCACAACCTGGTTCAGATGACGCAGTTCCCCGACGGTGGTATCCATTAGGCCGACAATGTCAAGACGGATAAGTTGCAGTTCATCTCTCATATCTTGAAGTACAGTGCGGAAAGCTCCAAGTGTGGCATGGATGTTAGCAGGGGGACCGTATCAGTATTATTCATAGGATGCTCAGGGAAATCATGATAGTGGGGAGGAGTTTCAGGGTCAATCTCAATGTCAGGCACATGACTACCAAAATATATTTCAGGCCATGTTCTAAATCCCATGGCATCAGTAATTTTTGTTACAAGGCCACCTATCAAAATGGGACCGTGATCAGCTTGAGCAATCCTGCGGAGATTGTCAAGTATAAAAGTAGCTCCATTAACGGGTCGGGATTGAAACACGCAAAACATGATAAATAGCTCATCTCTAGAGATTAGGGTGTCATTCTCGGCTTTTCCAAAAAGGGTGTAGGCTAAGATCATATGAAAGTATCTTATGGTCGGGTTGAGAATTTTAGTGGACACCATAGGGTGCGGGTCATGATGAGGTCGTCCTGAAATACTACTCCAGAAAAGGTCCAGTTCATCTTCCATTACTAAATCCTCCTGTGCCATGGTAAAAACATCAGGTCCATTGGGGAAATCTAACATGTCCGCAATCTCTCTGATGTTGAAGCGGCACGTGTATCCAAATAGCCTAAGGTTATATTACCCCTATTAAATCCCATGCCATAGTTAGGGTTGTAGGACAATGAGCTTAGAAATTCTAGGGTCAGCCTGTGGTAAGTTGGATACTTCTATCTAGCAAAACCTTCCCATCCTATCTGGCTAAACATAAAGTCTATGATGTCTCCTATACCTAAGGCAGTCATGGTAGGTCCATGGGCAAATTTGGTTAAGGCCATAGGTCTGCGAGAGAGAACCTCATAGCGGTGCCATTGGACAGCGTCCCTGAATAGGACAACCATGGTGTCTTCGTTATCCATCTTAACAGTTAGTCAGAAAAGTAAAGCAAATGAAGAAGGAAGAAGGTAGAAAGACTTTAAAATCCTGTAGCATGTAATTATAAGATCAGCACATCAGTTTCCATTAAAAAATTTTAATTTTTGAGAAAATAAATGAAGATGAAAAAGCAATGAAAATAAAATTAAGAAAATAAAAGGGAATGAAAAGAAATAAAAATAGAGTTAAGAAAAATGTAAAGAAATTTAAAAAGAAATAGAATAAAGTTAAAAGGAAAGAAAACAATCTCGTGAGTTGCCTACCACTAAGCGCTGTTTTTAACGTCGTAAGCCTAACGAAAGCTTAGTGATAATTCAGTTATAGGGACGACCGGGCAGCTCTAAAAGTCTTAGACTATTCAAATAGTCTCTGTTCGCAATATTATGATAATGTTTTAATCGTTGCCCGTTTACTATGAATGGTTCACTATTTCTTCCTTTTATTTCTATCGCTCCACTTTGAAAAACTTTAGAAATTTCATAGGGTCCGGACCACCTAGATCTAAGTTTTCCTGGAAAAAGCTTAAGTCTCGAATTAAATAGGAGCACGACGTCTCCCACATTAAATTCTTTTCTAGATAAGCGCTTATCGTGCCATCTCTTAGTTCTTTCTTTATATATGCGGGCGTTCTCATAAGCATCTAGTCTTAGTTCTTCTAATTCGTGCAAATCTAAGATTCATTTTTCTCCTGCGGCAACGTAATTTAAATTGAGGGTTTTAATAGACCAATAGGCTTTGTGCTCTATTTCTACCGGCAGATGACAAGATTTTCCATAGACTAACTTAAATGGAGTGGTTCCTATGGGGGGTTTTGTAAGCTGTTCTATAAGCCCATAAAGCTTCATTAAGTTTAGTTGACCAATCCTTCCTAGAGGTAACGATAGTCTTTTCTAAAATTTGTTTTATTTCTCTATTCAAAACCTCGACTTGTCCACTGGTTTGTGGATGATATGGTGTTGCCACACGATGTTTGACTCCGTACTTTGATAGCAGTTTATCGAATATTTTAGATATGAAATGGGAGCCACCGTCACTAATGACGAGTCTTGGCACACCAAATCTAGGAAAGATTATGTTCTTAGAGAGCTTTATCACTACTCGTGTGTCATTTGTAGGAGAAGCTACAGCCTCGATCCATTTGGAAACGTAATCGACAGTGACAAGTATGTACTGGTTACCAAAAGAAGACGGAAATGGTCCCATGAAATCTATTCCCCACATGTCAAAGACTTCTACTTCTAGAATTCCCTTTTGAGGCATTTCATCGCGTCTGGAGACGTTACCAGTGCGTTGACACCGGTCGCAATTTATAACCGCGATATGGACATATTTCCATAGAGTAGGCCAAAAGAGGCCAGCTTGCAAAATCTTAGCACAAGTCTTTGAAGTGCTCGCGTGCCCACCATAGGGCGCGGAATGGCAATGAGAAATTATGTCTTCCACCTCATGTTCAGGTACACAACGACGGAAAATACCATCGGCGCCCCTCTTGAAGAGAAGTGGTTCGTCCCAATAATAGTGTTTAAGGTCGTGGACGAATTTCTTCTTTTGTTGATAGGTTAGATCAGGTGGCAGTACTCCAGCTGCTAGATAGTTGACAAAGTCAGCATACCATGGCAGCGTGGTCTTAGTGTAAACAGATTCTACTACTTCATTAGTTTCTGTATCAGTATAAGTCAGGGATTGTTCTATTGTATTGCTTTCTAACTGGGCTAAGAGTCTTTCATAACGGAAATCGTCATTAATAGGTACTTGGTCTGGTTGGATGTTTTCCATTCTCGACAGGTGGTTAGCTACTACATTTTCAGTGCCTTTCTTGTCCTTGATTTCCAAGTCGAATTCTTGTAGGAGTAGAATCCACCTCAGAAGCCTCGCTTTGGCGTCCTTTTTGCTTAATAGGTACCTGATTGCGGCGTGATCGGTGTAGATGATTCTTTTTGCTCCTACTAGGTATGAACGGAATTTATCTAATGCGAACACGACAGCCATGAGTTCCTTTTCTGTGGTAGCGTAGTTCATTTGTGCATGATCCAAGGTTCTACTGGCATAGTAGATTACGTGAAGCTTTTTGTCCTTTCTTTGTCCTAGGACTGCACCTACAGCATAGTCACTCGCATCGCACATGATTTCGAATGGTTTATTCCAATATGGGGGTTGCATAATGGGTGCTGATATTAAAGCTTGCTTGAGTGTTTGAAATGCGTCCAAGCATTTGTCATCAAAGACGAATTCAGCGTCTTTCATTTACAGCTCAGTTATGGGTTTGGTTATCTTAGAGAAATCTTTAATGAAACGTCGGTAAAAACCGGCGTGTCCTAAGAAACTTCTTATTTCTCTGACGGTTTTCGGTGGCTGGAGATTTTCTATTACTTCTATTTTTGCTTTGTCGACTTCGATTCCTCTGTAGGATACTATATGTCCTAGCACGATTCCTTGTCGGACCATGAAATGGCATTTTTCCCAATTCAGCACTAGGTTGACTTTTACACATCGTTCAAGTACCATTTCGAGGTTCGATAGACATCCTTCAAAACTTTCCCCACAGACAGAGAAATCGTCCATAAAAACTTCCATTATACCATCTAAGAAGTCAGAGAAGATTGACATCATACATCTCTGAAATGTTGCGAGTGCGTTACATAATCCGAAAGGCATTCGCCGGTAGGCAAAGGTTCCATAGGGACATGTGAAAGTAGTCTTTTCTTGGTCGTCAGGATGGATAGGAATTTGGAAAAATCCTGAATATCCATTGAAATTCTGGCACAGACATCAGATGTCCTACACAGATGTTGAGACACTGATATCCAACACAATGAATAAGATAACGATAATAATAACAGTGCAGAAAGTAAATAACACAGTGATATGTTTACCCAGTTCGGATCAACAATCCTACTCTGGGGGCTACCAAGCTAGGGACGAAACCAATATACGATAGTATCAATTCACAGATCATACAATAACCAAATCCTGTTATAATCTGCTCACTTAATCACTACCCTTCCTATGACTTCTACCTAAGACTCACCTAGGTATGAGGCCCTCCTCAAATCCCTCTACAACCACAACCCGTGATTGGTTCCTTTCCACACAAGTAACAAACCGAAAGTCACACTTTCAAAACACACAATTCTCAATACTTCAAAGCTTATGATAATTGACACACAAGAAACTCAATGCTTAAAAGCTTATGAGTAACTGATAGAACTTACAACACAAAAACCAGTCCTTATACTGTTATCAGAATGATACCAGTTAGGCTCACAAAATACACTCGAAAACCCTAACAAAAACACACGTAAGTTCCACTCCTAAACTAGGTTTACACCAGTCAATATATAGCATTAAATCTGGACTTGACTGGGCTTCAAAAACGCAGCAAATAGACTGCTCACAAATCTGCAAAATAAACTCCAACAAAATAGGTCTTCAATCTAAAGTTTCCTAGTATGTCTCCATAAATAGAAAGCACTTAAAATCCGAAAACCAACACTAAAACAGAATCCAAAAATACTTTGGATGCCACATAGGATAACCAAATATTCACAGAATATTCAGAACAATTAACAGCAACAGAATCTTCTTTAAAACTGAGTTTAGGCGCGATGTCCTATGAGCCAGTATGGGACATCTTCATTCGACATGTTGAATGCAGCAAGTTAGAACATCTTGTTTCAACATCTTGCTGCTAGAATAGTTTTAGAAAAATAAATGCAAACCACAAAATCAACGAAATAACAATCTCCTCCTTTGGCTTATTTTGGCTAAAACTATGCACCAAACAAATCTTGTAAATAAGCACAAGTAAAAACTCCATATCAGAGACAGCAGCGAAATACCAACACACATAGCAGCAAAACAAACAGCATAGCAGCACTCCCCTTCAACTGCAAACAACACACAGCACACAAAAAAAAAACTCCCCCTCAACTGCAGCAACACAAACATCACACATTCTCCCCCTCAACTGCAGCACACACAACACACACAAGCATCACACATTCTCCCCCCTCAACTGCAGCAACACAAACATCACACATTCTCCCCCTCAACTGCAGCACACACAACACACACAAGCAACACTACTCCCCCTTTTTAGCCAGAAATATGACAAAGGCAAGTAAGAGTTCAAAGTAAAAAACACAACAAAGGTTAAAGTAGAAAAGTTATTCTAGGAGTTCAGTAAAAAAAACAAGATAAGTAAAAAAAATTTCTGCAGAAATTAAGCCATTATTCTGCAGCACCATCATCGTCAGATTCTGCAATGTCTTCACTCTCTCCATCAGTATCACCACTCCTAGATCCTAAGTCATCTGAACTCTGTTCACATTCTTTATCTGATTCTCCAGAGCCATCACCTTCAGCAGTTCCTTGGTCTTTACCAGCTGTTCCAGCATAAGCATTCCTTTTCTCCATGAAGGTTTTGATTAACTGTTCAAGTTTGGCCTTCCGAGCAGTGTCCTTTCTGATGGAATCTTCTAGTTCCTTGCACGTCTCTTTCAGCTATGCAATGACTTCATCATCAAGGTTAGCATGACTGGAAGTTTGAGAGGATGTCCCAACAATGTCTGAGACATGTGCTCCACCAAGTAACTTGTAGTGTAGGGACAGAGGAGGTTTTCTTTTGAGAGCAGTATCACTCCCTAACACAAGATTAGGACACTGATCTAAAATAACACCACAGATCAAGGATGGAAAACAAATAGGCATCTTGACAGCAATTGAAGTTGCTTGTTTCAGAACCTGTTCAAAGATGTATGACCCAAAATCAAAAGAACCCTTTTTCCCGATAGCATAGATGAATTTACCAAGTATGGAGGAGATAGTAGATATGTGATTGGTAGGAACCCAATTCACAAAAACAATCCTGTGGAGTATGGCATATTTAACACTCAGTTTTCTAGATGACAACTTTTCTTCATTTGGCCAGTGTTTCATACAACCACCTGTAATCTCCTTGCAAACTGCATTGTCTGTGACCTCTAACTCAGGTTGAGGTTCCTTAGACCTACCCAGAAAGTTGTTGATAACTTCAGGAGAAAAAGTGACAACTTCTCCTCTCACAGACACTCTTCTGAGGTTATTATTATCACACTCTTCAGATATATTCACCATAAATTCCTTGACTAAATTCTCATAGCAGGTTCCTATCTTGGACACAGTTCTCACAAATCCAGTAGCTGCAATAAAATCCAAGATTTCTTTGTATTTATCGAAATCCTTCCCCAACTCTCTCTCCAGAGCAATCCTCCTTTGATCCACAATTCTCCATCTATCTGCATTTCTCATAGAACTTTCAGCATAAGTCTTTTTGCAGGTAGAGGTTTTCACACCAATGATGTCTTGAACATCTATTGCAGCCTCATAGTCATACTCACTGTGATCAGTGATTTTTCTCTTCTTAGTTGGCACAACAACCTTACTCCATTGTTTAGGAGGCCCTGCTCGAACTTTTCTCTCCCCACCTCCAGATTTTCCATGCAGTTTCGCAGACTTTGAGCCTTCACTCATCACTGTTTTCTCTCTTCTTTTAATTTTCCTTAACATTCCAGCAATGGGTTCCTCATCAGAAGTGAGGTCATCAACATTAATAACATCATCATTCCTTTTTACATCAGCTTTCTTTTTACTTCTTCTTTCACGGTCCACATGAATGGGGACACCATCATCAGTCCTATCAGTAGGGCTGCTACTGACATTTCCTGTCAAGGATATTGGAACATCAGACCCGACATCTGTCTCTACTTCACTCAGAATCGTGGCAACAAACCTCCTAAGTTCCTTATCCTTTTTTACTATATCATCATCAGCGGAATTCTTGTTTATACCACATGATTTAGTATCTTTCTTCTTCTCAACCAAACCAGACTTAGACCCCTTCTCAGACACGTTTTTTCTAGGGCTTATTTGCTCAGCATACAGACTAGTCATCGAATGAACTTTCTTCCTAGGTGAAAAAGGTTTAGACTTCTTACCAGGAATATTGACATTCGTTGTCTGAGAAGCTTGCCGCTTTCCTTTAGGATCAGCCGGTACAACGTTCAAGGGAGCAATATCAAGCACAAGATTAGAGAGGTTGATCATTCAAAGAGATTCACCATCTCCAGCATTGGTGCGAGGAGATCCTAAGTTATCAGAAGAGCCATGCACGGTTTCTGAGCCATGATGTTGAGACATTTTTTATTGATCACACGGAACAATATTTAGAGTGTTAGGAGAAAACCCTAAGGCTCGTGAACTTTGGAGAGAAAGGGCAAGAGGAATTTTTGTAGAATAAGTTTGCTGTAGGTAGAGTGTGTTTGCCCGCCTATTTATACTTTTGAGGACTGGGCCCAGAGAAGCGCGGTATTCACAGACTTTAAGCACCCGATTCGCCTCAAATGTGCATTCATCAAATTCTCCTTCTAAATTTACCTTGCTGACATATTTACTAAGTTTAATCTTATTATTACAGTTCACCATTCAAACATTATGAGTTGCTTTGCAGTTGATCAGCACCTGTTCTAACTCAATAGTCTTTCCAATAGCTTTCTTAGTTTCCAAGCATATTGTAGTGTTCTCAGAACTCCACAGATAACAATTATCTGATGCTCTCTCGCCTCTCATGATAACTTTACCCTTCTGATTTGTTATCAGACATTCAGAATTGGTAAAGTTGACCTTGAGACCTTGATCACATAGTTGACTTATGCTTATCAAGTTTGCATCTAAGCCTTCAACAAGTAACACTTCCTCTAGATTGGGTTGACCTGTACAGTCCAGTTTTCCAACACCTATTACTCTCCCTTTTGATCCATTACCAAAGGTCACATAGTTAATAGAATGAGACTTAACATCTGACAGATATCCCTTGATACCAGTCATGTGCCTGGAACATCCACTGTCAAAGGTCCACTTTTCCCTTGCAAAGACACTGAAAGACTTATGAGCTATGTGCTCTTCCGCAGTACTCTTGGGAGTCCACACTTTCGTTGCTCCAACCCACTCTTGTTTCCTACTAGACTGTAACTCAGTCTTGGGGTAGCCATATAATCTGTAGCAGAATGGTTTTATATGGCCAAACCTTCCACAATAGTGGCATTTCCATCTTTGATTCTTTCTTCTTGTGAAATTCTTCTGATGTCTGTGAGGATGTTGCAACATGTTATACGACATCTTTAATTCTTTCTTAGATTGAGCAGGTGTCACTTCAGGCCATTTTCCCTTGTCCATCTCACTGGAACTTTCAAAACCAAGACCACTAACATCTCCAACATCTCTCCCTGAATTCAGAATCTCATCAAGCCCATCAGAGCTGCTATTAAGCATTCTGACAGTCTTGATAACATTATCCAGTTTAGAATTTAGAACAACCACTTCACTTTTCAGATCAGAGATAGTAGCCAAATGCTCTACCTTTTCAGATTTTAGATGAGCAATAACTTTCTTTTGTTCTTCTTTCTGCTGACATACTTCTTCACTTTTAATGCATAAGTTCTTATAGGAAGCAGCTAGCTCTTCAAAAGTAAGATATTCACTGACTGACTCTTCATCAGACACACACACACTTGTTAATGCTGTAACCCTCTTTCCAGACTTCTCATCAATTTCAGTTTCAGAGCCATCTTCTGACCATGAGACTGATAGCCCCTTCTTTTGCCTCTTGAGATATGTGGGACGTGTTTAGCCAGACGTTCAAGCATTTGATCTATGAATGGTAAAGGGAAATGATCTTTACGAGTGGCTTTGTTTAGTTTTCTATAATCGATACACATTATCCATCCGGTTTGAGTACGTTGTGCTACAGATTCGCCTTTTTCATTATTGATGATTGTAACACCTCCTTTCTTGGGTACCACGTGAACTGGGCTAACCCATTCACTATCTGATATTGGGTATATGATTCCTGCTTCTAATAGCTTTTGCACTTCTCTCTTAACGACATCACTCAGAATGGGATTGATTCTCCCTTGATGTTCTCTAGAGGTTTTACAGTCTTCCTCAAGCATGATGCGATGCATACATATAGAGGGACTTATTCCTTTCAGATCTGAGATGTTATAGCCTAAGGCAGTCGGGTACTTTCTCAGGACATGCAATAATTTCTCGGTTTCTATTTGTCCTAAATCTGCGTTGACTATAACTGGTCGTTCGAGTTCTGTATCCAGGAATTTATACCTTAGATCTTTGGGCAATGTCTTTAGTTCTACAGCTAGTTTCTTTGGGCAAGGCATAGGGTCAGGAGTGAGTGCGAGACATTCACTTAGATTATTATCTTGGTATTCACCATGCCAATTATCATCTTAAAAAATTGGTGGCATCAGAATTCTCAGCACTTCAGAACACGTGTTTTGGTGTTTTTCCATTTCTTTAACGCATTCATCAATTACATCTAGGAAGCAGCACGAATCTTCTATAGCGGGTGCTTTGAAAATTTTTGAGAGGATGAATTCTACTTTTTCCTCACCAACCTCGAAAGTCAGTTTTCCTTTTTTCACATCTATGATGGCTCCGGCAGTAGCTAGGAATGGTCTTCCTAAAATGATAGGGATGTTTGAGTCTTCCTGGATGTCCATGATTATGAAATCTGTAGGAATATAGAATTGTCCTATACGTACTGGAACGTTTTCTAGCATTCCTAGAGGAAATTTCACTGATCTATCAGCTAGTTGTACAGACATTCTTGTTGGTCTCAGTTCTCCCATGTTGAGCCTTTTACAAATAGACAAGGGCATTAAACTGATGTTAACTCCTAAATCACACAGGGCTTTGTCTATGACAAACTTTCCAATCACACATGGTATAGAGAAACTTCCAGGATCTTTTAGCGCAAGAGGCATGTTGTTTTGGATTATAGCGCTACACTCTGCAGTAAGCATAACGGTTTCAGTATCCTCGAGCTTTTTCTTATTAGTTAATATTTCTTTTAGGAACTTAGCGTATGAGGGCATTTGTGTGATTGCTTCTGTAAAAGGTATTGTGACATTTAATTGTTTCAGAAGTTCAACAAATTTCTTAAATTGGCCTATGTTTTTAGATTTAGCGAATCTTTGGGGATACGGGATAGGCGGTTTATAAGGCGACGGAGGCACATATGGTTCTTCTTTCTCTTCGGCCTCTTTACCATTATCTTCTTTCTCGTTTTCTTTTGGTTCGCCTTCCTTTTCAGACTCCTTACTAGGCTTTTGGTACATGGCTGGATTTTCGATTCTTGGGTCAGTGTGTCCTTCTAGTTCTGTTCTACTCCAAAGTGTTATAGCGTTTGCATGTCCCTTCGGATTAATTTGAGTTTAACCTGGAAGGGCCACAGCTGGGGCAGCAAACGCTATAACACTTCCAGGTACTCCTTGAGCATAATTCACTTGATCAGCGGAGACTCCTGCTAAAATTTGGCATTCAGGGGAAGCATGTCCAGGTACTCCGCATAATTCGCAGTTTGGAGCTACGGCAGCCACAGTGGTTGCGGGTGTTATGGTCAAGTTGTCTATCTTTTGAGCAAGGGAATCTACCTTAGCATGGACATGATCAAGACTACTAACTTCGTACATTCCACCTTTCGTTTGAGCTTTTTCCACTGGCGTTCTTTCACCTCCCCATTGGTAATGGTTTTGAGCCATGCTTTCGATGAGTTGATAGGCTTCGGTATAAGGTTTGTCCATAAGTGTACCACCAGCGGCGGCATCTATTGTCATTCTCGTATTGCACAAGAGACCATTGTAAAACGTATGGATGACTAACCAATCTTCAAGACCGTGATGCGGACACATCCTCATCATGTCTTTGTATCTCTCCCATGCATCGTAAAGAGACTCAGTATCTTTTTGTCAAAATCGATTAATTTGGGCTCTCAGCATAGCTGTTTTGCTTGGTGGGAAATATCGTGCTAAGAACACCTTTTTCAACTCATCCCACGTAGTGACGAAATTTGATGGCAAGGATTGCAACCAAGCCCAAGCTCTGTCTCTTAATGAGAAAGGAAAAAGACGTAGTCTTATCGCGTCTGCAGTCACACCATTTGTCTTCACTGTGTCTGCGTACTGCACAAATTTGGTCATATGTTCATTAGGATCGTCCGTAGGATTTCCAAAAAATTGATGTTGTTGTACGGCTGACAGTAATGAGGGTTTCAACTCAAAATCATTCCAGTTGATAGCGGGGGCAGCAATGTTGTTGTGTGATTCTTGCTCAGACGGGGTAGCATAATACTTAAGAGGACGGTTATGTGGTCCTTCAGCCATGTTTCGTTCTTTGACTGGTTCAAGAGTATGAGCGAGAAGATCGGGAATATTATACTTGCGTTGATACTCAAGTATTTTGCGTCTTAAATGTAAGAAACGCTCTAATTCGGCGATTGGTGGTTGCAATTCTTCGCTTTGTGAGCGAGTACTTGACATACAATCGAGAAAAAGAAAAGGAAAATTTGTTGCCTTAGTCTATACTGCACAACAAAGAATCGCACTATTGACTAAATCAAAGTCCCCGGCAGCGGCGCCAAAAACTTGATCACGATTTTCTGAGTCTAACGGTTACTAACTGCAAGCGCACAGTCTATCGCGTAGTAATTAAGATATCGATCCCACAGGGACTTGATAATCAACCTAGTGCTATGGTTTGCTACTGTGTTTAGCTAAGGCGAAGATGTTCTAGTTTTAAGTTCAAAAAGGGAAACTAAAGGGAATCTAATTTTTTTTAGAATAAACTAGTTGATATTAGGATATCGGTACATAACTTAGTTACCATCGTGGATTCTATAAAACCTAAGCGTATAAAAATAAGTCACATTATATTTCTGAAGAAAATATTAGTTTAAAAGCCCTCACCTCGCACTCTCGTGGTTATTGCTTCGGACTATACTCCTAAATCATAACGTCTGCTCTCGCTAGCCCATCAGAGTTTAAAAATACCTTTTGAAAACTAATACAGTCTAATTAACTTTAAAGCGCTCTCGCTGTTTTTAAAACCAATGCCCGATTTCAGCTATCCGGTTAAAATCTCACACTCTCGTGGTCTTAATCCTAACCTTTGCTACCTTTTTACTCTCGTAATAAAAGTCCAGTTTTAATTAAGAAATCCCGGCCAAAAATTAAGTTGTTTATGGTTTTAGCTTGGAATTATCGAATCCATTTCGGTTACTTCATTACATACCGATAAATTGGATTTAGCTAGACATATTACTTAAAATAAACATGCATAAATATAAATTACAAAACAGTAAATTAAACATGGCAATGAGAAAACGATAATGCTATTATTAAGATAATGAATAAAAACCTGATAAATATGCAATAAGTTGGTTCTCGCAATTCCTCCACAAGTCGGTAGGCTTTTGCTCGATCGTATCGGAATAACGAATGATGAAGGCAAGATTGAAAATAAATCCTAACTATGGTGCAATAGCTCCTCAATGTGAGAAACTATCACTATTTCAAGTAATGGTAAACAAGGAATGGGAAACGAGAAACAAACAAGGAATGCAAGGAAAGTAAAAGTTCGGAAATAAATTCTACAGCAATTCAGGGTGAAATTTGTAACACCCCCAATCTATACCCCCAATAAACAAAGCGATAAATAAAATTCAAAATTTCATCAGAGTATATTTAAAACATTCACGACATAGACCGAGGGGTCACATCAATTGAAACAAATACACATACACCTGCTCGTAAAGATATACAACAATTCAGGTAGCACATAACACAGGAACTTAGTTCGTAACACCCACAATTTAGAAACAAAATAAAAGCAGAAAATCTGTACTGAATCTCATATATATATCACATAAAGAGTTTGTCTGTCATATACATCATCAAACATGTACAATCCAAAAGATACATATACATCATACAAAATAATCACACTCGATTTCCCCGACTACCCGGTGCTACATATCAGAGCCGACCGACAAAAGAATGAAGACCTAAGCTTCACAAAAAGACCTCCAGCATCTAATCTGCAATGCCTCGTAGAGCATTAAAAAACAGCAGAAGGGTGAGAAACACAATCATAATATAATTGCATACAATTATATAATAACACGAAAATACACATATAAATATTCGCACCACCACTTATACCAGCATTCAAACACAAACAACACAAAGTATATTTCATATATCCATCACCAAGGTATATCAGCCATGCACAATACACATATCGCCAACATATAAACATATATCAACTCATCAATTTCATCCACAATTCCACACACAATCAATCCATTCATGATTTATGCAAATGCAAAGAGACCGACACAACGACTCTATGCAAATGCACATGCGGTACCATCCATCCATCATTTCTCATCACTAGTTCATTCAGGAACTATTGGAATCATCGCTTGTTACTTAGTGTAACTCCCCGTCGGGAAAACGATGTTCCCCGTCGCTTTAGGTCCTCTTTGTATAAGGCTCACGACGTTTATGGATTGCTTTAGGTCCTCTTTGTATAAGGCTCACAATCCGATCGCTTTAGGTCCTCTTATTATAAGGCTCACGATCGTCTATAATCATCGCTTTAGGTCCTCTTATTTTTTTAAGGCTCACGATGTTATAGAGGATTCCCTCTGGAACCGATTCGTCGCTCACACCCACTAGGGCACACGACATCATAAGAATGCATATCATGATGCTTAACATACCATGACTCATGACATTCAAATGCACACATATATGCAACAATCTCAATCAACAATAATCATGCTTTGCAATTCAAACCCAAAACAATGCATTTATTTGCCATACGGCCACAAACCATCATCACAACATTGATCACATGCATTTCCATCACACAACAGCACAAAACTCATACAACAGTCATATCAACAACATATTGCATAATACACATCAACTACACACGCTTACAATGGTACAAGTTAACAAAACGACACCATTCCAATTCCAGACATAATTAAATCGGCCAACAATCTCAAAACCAATAATATAAGAAAGAACATGTCAAAAGCTTTTCAACGCACCAAACCGCGCCTCAAACCGGCTCACAGATCAAAAGTTATAAAGAAAACAAATTGGGAAAAGCTGTCATGTTCGCATTGCGAAGCTCCTAGCGAGTCCTTCGCTTCCTCATTCGCAGTGCGAATGTCCCAGCGAACCAAGTCAGAACTGAAAATAGCCTAAAAGATTCCCAACATTCACAGTGTGAACCATCCAGCGAATCTTCGCTTCCCCCTTCGCAGTGCGAGTTCCCCAGCGAACCAAGTCAGAGGGAAAACAACACAAAACAATACAAAGTTCGCAGTGCGAGCCTCACACGAACGTTCGCCCTCACATTCGCAGTGCAAATAGCCAGCGAATGCTCGCTTTCCCCTTCGCTAGGGGATTTGCAGTGCGAACCTGCGAAAACCAGAAAATCCAGCAGCGCTGTTACATAATCCAAAATCATATTTTCCCCACCAAAACACTTCCAAACCAACACATAGAAATCTAAACATAACCCAGACCTGGTAACTAGTATTCTACAACATTTACATCGATTTCCAACCGCGAAAACATTGATTTCTACTCGTTTATCACATTTCGACCTATATTTGAAAACCAATAAAACTTCCACACAAACATTCATAATCATACACAAACATAGTATAATCGATTTTCGCACCCTTACCCGATTAAATCGCGTTTGAAAAGTCGGTTGAATCGGTTCCTAAATTCTCCAAGTTTTCTCTCTTTCTCCTTTTCTTTCTCTTTTCTTTCTTCCTCTTTTTCTTCTCTTCTTTTTCTTTCCTTTCAATTTTTCTCTCTTTCTATTTCTATTATATGAAAAATATAGTATCTACCCAAACAAAAGACCAAAATACCCCTACACTCAAATATCTCGCAAACGTTCCCAAAACGCGATAAAACATATTCACGACGAAAAATAATATATTTTCAAACAAAAGTCAGAAATAAAATAATATAATAATAAAATAATCAAAACGACTCAATTAAGTAAAACTGACAAAAACTGGGGCGTTACAACTCCCCCCCACTTAGAAATTTCCGTCCTCGAAAATATTACCTGAGACAAACAGCTCTGGATACGACTCCCGCATCCGACTCTCCAACTCCCAAGTCAAATTGCCCTCAGCAGCGCCTCCCCACGCTACTTTCACAAGTGCAATATCCTTGCCCCTTAACCGCTTCAATTTGCGATCCAAAATCCTCACTGGTAATGCCTCAACCGTAAGGTTTTCCCTTACCTCAACCTCATCCATCGGAATCACATGCGACAGATCCGAAACATACTTCCGAAGCTGTGAAACATGGAACACATCATGCAAATTCGACAGACTCGACGGCAATGCCACCCTATAAGCCACAACACCCACTCTCGCGGATATCTGGTAAGGACCAATAAACCGAGAAGTAAGCTCCTTCGACTTCAATGCACGACCAACACCCGTCACCGGCGTAACTCTAAAAAATACATGATCACCCTCTTGAAACTCAAGATCTTTCCTTCTTCGATCATGATAACTCTTTTGCCTACTCTGAGAAGCCTTCATTTTCTCACGAATAAGTTTCACCTTGTCTGTAGTCTGTTGAATCAATTCCGGTCCAACCACCTAACTCTCACCAGATTCGTGCCAACACAACGGTGTTCGACATCTTCGTCCATATAACGCTTCAAACGGTGCCATTCCAATACTAGAATGGAAACTATTATTATACGTGAATTCAATCAACGCAAGATAACTATCCCACGCACCACCTTGTTCAAGAACATAAGCTCGTAATAAATCTTCCAACGACTGAATCGTTCTCTCCGTCTGTCCATCCGTTTGCGGATGATAAGCCGAACTCAATCTTAACTTAGAACCCAACGCCTTTTGTAAACTTTCCCAAAATCTCGAGGTAAACCTCGGATCTCGATCCGAAACAATACTCAACGGAACCCCATGTACTTCACAATCACACTGATATAAATCTCTGCCAACCTCTCCAAAGAAAAACTGATGTCAATCGGAATGAAATGCGCCGATCTAGTCAACCTATCCACAACCACCCAAATAGCATTATGTCCCCGCTGAGTGTTCGGTAACCCTGTTACAAAATCCATAGAAATGTTGTCCCATTTCCACTCGGGAATATCCAACGGTTGCAACAAACCACTAGGCTTCAGATGTTCTACCTTCGACTTCTGACACGTCAAACATGAATACACAAACTGAGCCACATCTCTCTTTAATCCAGACCACCAAAAGATCTTCTTCAAATCCTGATACATCTTATTAGCTCCCGGATTTATACTCAAATTACTCTGGTGTCCTTCCTCCAGAATCATCCTTTTCAACTCCGTATCATCAGGAATACAAATTCTACCTTGGAACCTCAAGACACCTTTATCATCCACTTTAAAGTCCTCATTTTCACTTTTATCTCCAACCGTCATCAAATCCACAAATTTCACATCCAGTTTCTGTTTCTCGCTTATCGTCAACAGAAAATCATTAGTAACCTTCAACATACCAAGCCTTACATTGCCAGACGTCAATTCACACACCAAACTCAAATCTCTAAACGATTCCAAAAGTTCCCACTCCTTAACCATCAAAGCAGACATATGCAATGATTTCCGACTCAGCGCATCGGCTACCACATTAGCTTAACCCAGATGGTAATTCAAGCCAAAATCGTAGTCCTTCAAAAATTCCAACCATCTACGTTGCCTCATATTCAACTCTTTCTGATCAAACAAATATTTCAAACTCTTATGATCACTAAAGACTTCGAATCTTGCACCGTAGAGATAATGCCTCCAAATCTTCAACACAAAAACCACAGCCGCTAATTCAAGATCATGAGTAGGATAATTTTTCTCATGCACCTTCAACTGCCTTGAAGCATAAGACACGAACTTACCTTCTTGCATCAACACTCCACCTAGCCCAATCAAAGACGCATCACAATACACCACAAACGGTTCACTAGGATTAGGCAAAATCAAAATCGAAGCTGTAGTCAATCTTCTCTTCAGCTCACTAAAACTTTCCTCACACCGAATATCCCAAATGAACGTTTGACCTTTACAAGTCAACTGGGTCAATGGAAGTGCTGACTTAGAAAAACCTTCAATGAACCTTCGATAATATCCGGCTAAACCCAAAAAGCTTCTAATTTTAGTAACAGATCTCGGAGCCTCCCATTGTAGAACTGCTTCTACTTTAGATGGATCCACAGCGATATCGTTACTTGAAATCACGTGCCCAAGAAAGCTCACTTCTGACAACCAGAATTCACACTTGGACAACTTGGCAAAAAGTTTCCTTTCCTTCAAAACCTGCAACACAATGCGTAAATGCTCCGCATGTTCCTCCCGAGACTTAGAATAAATCAAGATATCATCAATAAACACGACAACAAAACGATCCAAATGCTCGTGGAAAATACGATTCATGCACTCCATAAACACACCTGGCGCATTAGAAACCCCGAACAGCATCACAGAATATTCATAATGATCGTAACGTGTCTTAAAAGCCGTCTTCTGAATATCTTCCTCTTTCACCCTTATCTGATGATAACCCGACCTCAAGTCAATCTTACTAAACATGCAAGCACCTACCAACTGATCCATTAGATCGTCAATTCTCGGAAGAGGATACTTATTCTTAATTGTCACCTTATTCAACTGGCGATAATCAATACACAATCGCATACTTCCATCTTTCTTCTTTACCAATAAAACAGGAGCACCCCAAGGCGACACACTTGGCCTCACAAACTTCTTATCCAACAATTCGTTCAATTGCTTCTTTAACTCAACCAACTCAGATGCCGACATTCTATATGGTGCCATCGATACAAGTCTAGTACCAGGAACTAGATCTATAGAAAACTCCACCTCTCTCTCTGGCAGCAAGCCCGAAATATCCTCAGGAAACACTTCCGTAAAATCACACACAACAGGAAACACATCAAGCGGAACTTAACTATCCACAGTCAACGATGCAAACAACCCAAACAACTGAGCTTCATCCGCCAAAAGTTTCTTCAACTCTTTGGTAGATAAGAAACTCAAGTCTTCGTCTTCCTCAAGAGAAGGAAATCTTACTAGCTTATGATAACAATCAATATGAACCCGATTGAACTGCAACCAATTCATACCCAAAACCACATCTAAACCCTCCAACGGCAAACACACCAAATCCATCTCAAAATCTTTACCATAAATGGTCAAAGGACAACTTAAACAAACCAAAGAAGTAGTTACTGACCCCATTGCTGGAGTATCAATAACCATCTCTCCATCCATCGAAGACAACACAAGATTCAAACGCTTCGCGCACTCAGACGAAATAAATGAATGAGTCGCTCCAGTATCAATAATAGCAACTAAAGGCGTACTATTAATAAAACAAGTACCTCTGATCAGACGGTCTGCACTTGTAGTTTGAGTCCCTGCCAAGGCAAAAACTTTCCCACCAGTTGGAGCTTTCTTCCGTTTCGGACAGTTTGTACTAATATGACCAGGTTCACCACAGTTGAAACACGTCACCACATTCTTCCTTGCGCAATCAGCTGCGACATGTCCTAAACCTTCACAATTAGAACACTTTCTCATACCCTTCCTACATTCGAACTGCCGATGTCCTAGATCACCACACCTAAAACATCTCGGAGGATTAGACATACCTCCCCCATTTGGTCTTTTCTCAAAATTACCCCTTTGTTTACCCTTATCAGCTGATGTCACATAAGGACCACTACGAAACTGTTGCTTTCACTACAAGAAAATTGGCAGATTGCAACGGTTATTTTGGCAAGTTATGACGGTTAAAACCACCGTAATTTGCAAGTCACGACGGTTGCAGCACTGTTGTAGAAACGTGCGTCGCGAGGCCATATTGCGTCGGTTGTCAAAACCGTCACACCAACCGTCGTTATCTCTCATGACAGGTAGCTAACTGACGTAATCTGCATATTGCGACGGTTATACACCGTCGTAACTTTCGATTTGATTTTTGTTTTTATTGTTGATTACGATGGTTCAAACCGTCACAACTCTCTGTTCCACGGGTGCTACTGTAGGTAAATCCGTTGGAAATTTCCATTCCACAGGTAAATCCGCAGGTAATTGATTTTTAAAATTAAAAAAAAAAAATTAGTTGAAATATGAACATAATGGGATATATCAGCCCAAGTAGAACGAACAGGTGGTAACGACAAAAGAAATCTATCCTTATAATTAAAATCAATGAAAAAGTATATCAACAACGCATTAGATTTAGAGTTTCAACCTAACAAACTAAATTCTTCAAGTTTCGAAAAGTGATTCCTAGAAGAATTTCAGTATGAGATGCAAATAAACAAAACTACAGACAACAAATCTACTTGGCCTTTCATTGTTCCTAACACTTTCCTTAACACCTTTACAAACCTTTTACTTCATATCTGATTTAAACACACTTCAGTAGAAATAGTTACTATGTTGTTCATAAATCTGCACCTTTTGGACCAAAATTTGCAACAGCATCACCTACTGTTAGAAATATTTTGTCTTCTCCAATTAAGCCTGATAACGCCGATGCATGAAGCTTCTCAATTACAATTGGTCCCATGTTCACCAATAGAAGCTGCCAAAAATATCACAAACTTATCACAAATGTATCATCATAAACGTATTTCTTGTCACGCAAGAAATTCAATCAATTTTACCAATTATTTTGAATTTGGTTAACATTTGTTTCCAAATTTAAGAAGAGTTCTTATGATTATGAACATGATGTAGAAATCAGTTTATAATCTCGTAAATGTTTAGTACCTAAATATCTCTTTTCTTGAGGCTCTTGATTAAATCTTCAAAAGCATGAATTCTACTAGTATTAATATCAGTAACAGCTACAATATCATGGTTGTTTAATCAGTAAATTCAATTATCAAAATCAATCATGAAAAAAGGATTTCATTAAAAGCCTTACGCGACATTTCAACGATGAGATACTGTATACTCGGAAATTCACTCGATGTTCTTTGAATCTCTTCATCCGCCAGCCACTTCAATATTCTATCCTTGATGTAGTTGTAATTTGAGAATTAAATTGCAGAATCAACCCTGACGATGAGCATGCCGAGAATTTGAGAAGCTTTGAGATATTGCAGAATCTACCACCATAATTAGCTGACATGCTGCCACCATAAATGGCCTACCTGTTACCACACATGGCCAAGTTGCAAGTGTTCATATGGCTAGTTGTTGTGCAGTTATTGCAACATAGGTACTGAAAAAGCATTAGACATGTTCATTCTCTTTTTAAAAAGTTAAAACACAAATAAGTATGCTTAATCATAACTTCACCACCAATTGGTATACGTGGTGTTATTGCTATCTATACTAACTTTAATATATTTTCATAATATTAAAGAATAAAGGAAGGTATCACGAGGTTCTTACATGAAGCAAATTTCAGGCTTTTTCCTCCACTGACACCTGAGAGGTGATGCAAAACATCTACATTCCAGGGCTCTCTTTCAATGCCCGAAGACATGCATCTGCAAATTTAACAGCAGCGTATGCCTGCAATTTATAATGAAATTTCAACAGTAAACTTGAATGTTAGGTATCTACTGCCAAAATTTTCCACGAAAGTACGATGTAATAAATAGAGCTGGTTTAGAAACTAGAAGTTAAACAGAACACATGAAACTAGCAGCATCTTCTGAAAACAAAACTATAATTGTCAACATGAAAACAAAATGCATCCACAAAAAAAGTATATCTTAAACATATAGTGGGTGTACATAAGTTTTCTTGACAAATATGAATGTAGAAGGCCTTATACCAAGCAAGTAAGAAGTACTTAAATATCGAATAATGAGAACATCAGAGTATTAATGAAAACATGACTATCAATAAAAAGTATAGATATTTTATTGAAAAAGAAAAAGAATCAAACATTATGGAATAAGTTTAATATTTTGACCAAATTAGCAAATTGTCAATCTTGTAATAATCAAACATTCATTATGGAATATATTTACAATATTGAACGGTCATACAAAATCAGTTGAAACAATCAATTATCCATTATAGAATTCTCTCTACTCAGTGGAGTGATACCAAACAACCTATAGCGTATAAAGAAGTGAAATACAGTGCAACACAATATTGTATGCATCTTGGTCTTAAGGGAGGAAAAAGAAAGCCGCACCTAGTTTTTTCTACAATGTCATCAGTGTCTCTGATGCCTGCTGTATGAAGAAGGGTTATGGGGATTTCGTTGATGTTAATACTTGCTTCACTAACAGCTCGAGCGGTTCCACCAATTTCAGTAACTATTGCTCTCTGACTCTGCATGCTACAAGAAACCATGTGATCAATAAGTTAAGTAATCAGGAAGTTAAATATGCCAAGATGATTTCTCCAGCTTCCAAACAAGTTCTAAGTATACAACACAAACAAACTTCAACCACATCTTCACACATATAAGATCTCGGTGCTAGCATCCACTAAAACCTATCACCAAAAACATAATGATGAACTTCAAAAAGTTTCATTACATAAAGATAAATTTTTTTATTAAATATGCTATATTTACTAACCAACCTCGTCGACGACATTTCCATCAGAATCCATAAGGATGTCGTATGCAAAAACATGACTGGTAGACGCAATTTGCCAATATAGCATATCTAAAGGTATAAGCAAACTAAGTTTGTATTAATAATAGAGATGAATTTTAAATCTAGGACATGTGCACACTGATGAGAGAGGAAATACTAAATTTGGAGTATATGATATGGTAAGTGTTTTTTATAGTAAATAATAGGAAACTTCAACAAGAATTGTACTGTCAATTATTTAGCATACAAAAACATTTTTCCCATATGGGCTCTTGGTGAATATCGAAGTCGGGTACTGCTTGTCCTGGCAAAGAGTCGAGAGTAACTGCATAATAACCCGGTAAACGAATTTCAAGACTCTCCCTCACTAAAATTACTTAATCTCTCAGCCCCACCAACACCACTACCAATAGATCATGAACTACTACAACTTTTTTTTTTTGGAAATGAATATATATTATTACCAAAAAACAGATATTACACGCCGAAAAAGGTCCAGGCATCAAGTTGACTAAAATCCTAGACAAACATTAACTATAAGATCCTAAGATACTCATGAAGTTTCTTATAAGCTTTTGCTCTATGAAGCACTATATCCTTTACTGTTTCAACTTTCAATTCACTTCTTGTATTTTCTTGGAAAAGGATCTCGTTTCGCGTAGTCCATATATGGTAGATAGTCTCCGCCATCACTCCTTTTAGAATGCGAGCTTTCAAACTTTTACCTCTTGAATTTGTAACAAACCATGATGTGTCGATATTTCTCGACATTTGAACTTTAATATACTGGAGTATTTGAATCCATAGCAGTCTTGTCGCTTCGCATTGAAACAACATGTGTTCATTCGATTCTTGCTGAGTACAGAATGCACATTGGCCATCAGTGGATATTCCAAATCGACTCAGTCGGTCCTTTGTCATCAGGCGGTTTTGGCAAGCCATCCAAAGAATGAAGCACGCCCTTGGTCTTGCAAAGTTTCCAAACAACAAGTTCTTCCACTCAACCGTCGGTTTTTTCCCATCTCAATTCATCGTACATAGCTCTTGTTTTATAGGTTCCAGCTGACTCTGCTAGTTTCCACGACTCAGAATGTATCATTTGATCACGATTCTTGAACATCGCCTTGACAATCCAAGAACTACTACAACTTACAAGCACCTAAATTCACCCAACTAGTGATACTTTGTACATCTAGGAGATTGTCTTTCTAGTTTTAAAAAATGTGTTTATTTGGGAGATTATCTGACTAACTTTGAGAGTCCGTGACATACCAATGTTTTTTAAATATACTTGTTTTCTTTCTTGACAGTATGATTCAACATACTTGTTTGCTTTTTTGACAATATGATTCAACATATTTGTTTCCATTATAATTACTAATGGACTAGGACTAGCTATAATGATGTAGGTTAATAATTAGTGTTAACAAGGATACTGAACATTGCACCAGTTTTATAGGTTTAAGTGTTCTACAGGCCTTCTATAGAGTTGATGAGTCGTTGTGGTGATGGAAGTCATAATATTAATTCCAATGTGTGTGTGATTCTTTTGCATTTATGATATTTCCATGAAGTAATCATGTAACAATGTATTCAAGCAAGCTTATGTTCATATATGAACATGATGAAATTTAGGTAACAATTTAAAGAGATCAAAATAAAATATCCAAGTGACTTGAGCTACAAATTCACCATGCCATTAATTTAACATTTTAGTGGCAACAACTCTTCATCTTTTGACCATTTTCTTGTCAAGTGAGGCAGGACCTACTGCAGAGTCATACAACCATTGTAAAATAGTCTCTTTAATGGCACAATTGTTTCCTGCCACTAATTTACCATGTCTCTAAAGCTAAGTAAATATAAAAACATATTTGTTTGAGAGGCTTCAGCTCCTAGTTTTAAAAATAATTTCAAGAATGTGAAAGAGTGCCAATAAAAATTGGTGGAGAAAAACTCCACTGTAAAATCATAAGGGAAAATGTGTAGCTTAGGCATATCAAACAGGAAACAACATTAATAGATTTTTTTAAATGTCAGATTAAACAATCACTAATAGAATTTGGCTTCCTAAACTCAGTCAATATAAAACGGGAGCTCTCATGTCCTCACTCCCTCAATATTGAGAAATCCTGCATATAATTTGTATTACTAATGATTGTACAGCGAATGAGCCATTCACCAAAGTCGATTGAATGATGGATAGTCCAAATCAGTCTATCTCAAGTTCTTCAACAATACATTAGTTTATGCTGAAATTGTAGCAACACACCTAAAAGTTAAGGTTTAATAATTATAAAACTAGAGATTAATAAACCAGTACATATTAGAGCATACCATGGTGCAAGAAACATATAATCACGTTTCCAATATTTTGTAGAGAGATTTACAACTTTGTATCCAACCTAGCAAATACACACAAATTAATTAGACATTTCTTAACTTTATGAAATTGAGAGAAATGGTAATTTAGCCATAATTAACACCAAACAATCCATGGAAACACTTCAAAAAAATTATAAATGGTAATCCTAAAACCAAAGAAGATCTTCAGCGCCCTGCTGCAGCCGAGCCTAAATCTACTTTTAATTTAACCACAACAGGTTGTTCAAATAAATAATCCTAAAACCAAAATCAAACCAAAACACCGCATACCTGGAACCGAATCAAACCAAAAAACCAGTACCAACAATAACATCTAATTCTTGAGCCTGTATTCAAAGAAGAAACACGTCGCCATTGCCTAAACAAATTCCCATTACAGCTCCTGCAAAAAGTAAACAAGTGAACAATTGAAAGAAATGGCTTGCAGATCTAGGTTAGGGTTTACGATTTAGGGCTCGTAGATTTGAAGCAGATTCAAGCAAAATAATAAAGAATACCATTAATAGGAAAAGATAATTTATTTATTTATTTATTTTTTTTTTTGTAAGCAAGGAATATATTGATAATAGAGAACTAAGGGCTCTCCAACCTTCTTACAAAACCGTGAAATCAAAGCTCGAAAAAGAAATTACACCCCAATTGAAACTTACGACAAATATAATTTATAGTCGTTACATTCAATTGCAAGTAGTGAAGAAGCTTAAATTTATGTGTGAGAGTATTGTGGCTCTAAATATCTTTGTCAAAAACAACTAGGTACTGATGAGAAAATAGACAAAACTCAAGTATTTAAGTGCAAGTGAGACTTCACAAAAAACTGAGATTGAATTGGTAAATATCAATGGAAACATTCAAATAATATATATTCAAGGATCTATATATTCAAAGATCTATATATTCAACTTGAAAGTATGAAACAATACTAGGAGCTGAATACAACTTATGTGTCGTAAAACATCTTTTTTCTTGTAGTGATATAATGATATTGTCATCACTAATCAGCCAAATATCATTAAACTTAATCAAAATCTCGTGAACTTTTAGAATGAATCATAATGAAACTCAACATTTATGAAAATTGCCGCGACAAACTGGTATCGAAAGATGCCAATACCGAAATTGTTATTCACCGCGACAACCACAACCATTGTTAGAACACAGTGTAGTGACCGAAATTGCAAAAGTATTTACACGATCCCGACCACGCGGTTATTCAAAACCTCATCATCATCATCAATAGCTATAGAAAGAGTTAGAATCTGAATTAAATACACAAATGTGAGAACCAAATACCTTATCTGCAACCTTAGACTGCATTTCCATAGATTTCTTCTGCTGCATTTGAATAAAATAGAGTTCAGAGCCACCATCCTTAAAAAAAACCTCCTCGTCTCCAAAATCCTCCAGCAACATCGCAACTCTAGCTCCCTGTACTTACTTTACCTCCACTTTCATAAAAAACAAATCTAACAGAATATCGTCACCATACGACGATCCTTCTCTTTTTCTCCAAAGATTTTTTCTCCGTAACTGAAATTTAAACAAAGTCCAGAACTTTACCCATGAATTGAAACTAACAGAAGTAAGAATTGATTACATGGAAAGAGGAGTCGTGATTCATGGCAAAAGGAGCAGATTTCCAAATAAAGGTCATAAATAACTAATGTATAGGAACACATAAAAACAACGTAGACCTAATTCATTCCAAAATTGCTTACTGCAAGCAAGAGAAAACAAGCAAAAAAAATAGAGGTTGCAAAATTTGATAAATAGAAAGTAAAACGAAAACTTTTTGAGTTTGTGGGAATGGAATTAAATCGAGAGAGGATTTGTATACAAAAATTGTTGAATAACCAAAATTACTAGGAAATTGAATATGAAGGAATTGTGAACGGAGATTAAGGAATTTAGGGTTCGTAAGGGAAAAAGTTTAACGCGAAGAGTTCGGAAATTTATTTTGTGAGAGCGTCTCTCATTATATTATTTTAATTAAATAAATACTTAAAGTATACACGTAATGATAATACTATTATATTGTAAATAAATAATTATAATAATTATTTATTAAAATTAATTAATAAAATTGAAAAGGTTGGAAAATAAAAATGAAAGAAAAAAAGTGGAAAATTAAAGGAATAAAAAAATAGTAATTATGATTGGCTAAAGTAATTGCGACAGTTCGCCTTAACTGTCGCGAGTGTGGAAAGAGGGCGGTTCTTTGGTAACTGTCGCAATTATTTTATACAACATGCTTAAAAAAATCTGCGACGGTTGGCTCAAACCGTCGTGAGAACTGTCGTAGCCCAGGAATAAGGACGGTTTTTTGAAAATTGTCGCAAAAGATCTACGACAGTTTACCCTAACTGTCGTGACAACCGTCGCAATCCAGGAATAAGGACGGTTTTGTGATAACTGTCGCAACTCAAGTGTCGTAAATCTCCTTTTTTCTTGTAGTGTTTCCTCTCCTCTCGCTCACACTCTTATAGTGAGTAGAACGAGCTTTACTATCCTCCTCAAAAATCCTACAACAATCCACCAAGTCTGAAAACCTTCGAATTCTCTGATAACCAATTGCCTGCTTTATCTCAGGACGCAACCCGTTCTCAAAATTCACACACTTAGAAAATTCCGTAGTCGCTTCAGCATAATGAGGATAAAATTACACAAGCTCCACAAACTTAGCAGTATAATCAACAACAGACATACTACCTTGTTTCAACTCCAAGAACTCAATTTCCTTCTTTCCTCTTACATCTTCAGGAAAATACTTCCTCAGAAACTCAATGCTAAACACAGCCCAAGTGATCTCTTCCTCTGCAGCTTCCAACACATGACGTGTACTAACCCACCAATCACTAGCTTCTTCCAGTAACATGTGAGTACCCAGTCTCACCTTCTGATCCTCAGCACAATCCATCACTCGGAAGATTCTTTCAATCTCCTTAAGCCAAATCTATGCACCATCAGGATCATATCTTCCTTTAAAGACATGCGGTTTGTTCTTCCTGAACTCATCATTACCCGTAGCATTAGGTGCACCCTGCACAACCCGAGCCATAGCTTGCATAGCAGCAGCCAAAGCAGCATCATTCCTACCAGCTATATTCTGTTCATTTCCAATAACAGCAACTATGGTTAAACAAACAGCTCATCCAAACACAAATGCCGACAAGGACTGACACAAACTGACACGGACTGGCTCTGATACCACTTAATTTAACACCCCCAATCTATACCCCCAATAAAAAAAGGCGATAAATAAAATTCAAAATTTCATCAGAGTGTATTTAAAACATTCACGGCATAGACCGAGGGGTCACATCAATTAAAACAAATACACATACACCTGCTCGTAAAGATATGCAACATTTCAGGTAGCATATAACAAAGGAACTTAGTTCCTAACACTCACAATTCAGATACAGAATAAAAGCGGAAAATCTGTACTGAATCTCATATATATATCACATAAAGAGTTTGTCTGTCATATACATCATCAAACATGTACAATCCAAAAGATACATATACATCATACAAAATAATCACACTCGATCTCCCTGACTACCCGGTGCTACATATCAGAGCCGACCGACAAAATAATGAAGACATAAGCTTCACAAAAAGACCTCCAGCATCTAATCTGCAATGCCTCGTAGAGCATTAAAAAACAGCAGAAGGGTGAGAAACACAATCATAATATAATTGCATACAATTATATAATAACACGAAAATACACATATAAATATTCGCACCACCACTTATACCAGCATTCAAACACAAACAACACAAAGTATATTTCATATATCCATCACCAAGGTATATCAGCCATGCACAATACACATATCGCCAACATATACACATATATCAACTCATCGATTTCATCCACAATTCCACACACAATCAATCCATTCATGATTTATGCAAATGCAAAGAGACCGACACAACGACTCTATGCAAATGCACATGCGGTAACATTCATCCATCATTTCTCATCACTAGTTCACTCAGGAACTATTGGAATCATCGCTTGTTACTTAGTGTAACTCCCCGTAGGGCAAACGATGTTCCCCGTCGCTTTAGGTCCTCTTTGTATAAGGCTCACGACATTTATGGATTGCTTTAGGTCCTCTTTGTATAAGGCTCACAATCCGATCGATTTAGATCCTATTTGTATAAGGCTCACGATTGTCTATAATCATCGCTTTAGGTCCTCTTATTTTTTTAAGGCTCACGATGTTATAGCGGATTCCCTCTAGAACTGATTCGTCGCTCACACCCACTAGGGCACACGACATCACAAGAATGCATATCATGATGCTTAACATACCATGACTCATGACATTCAAATGCACACATATATGCAACAATCTCAATCAACAATAATCATGCTTTGCAATTCAAGCCCAAAATAATGCATTTATTTGCCATACGGCCACAAACCATCATCACAACATTTATCACATGCATTTCCATCACACAACAACACACAAGTTATACAACATTCATATCAACAGCATATTGCATAATACACATCAACTACACACGCTTACAATGGTACAAGTTAACAAAACGACACCATTCCAATTCCCGACATAATTAAATCGGCCAACAATAATATAAGAAAGAACATGTCAAAAGCTTTCCAACGCACCAAACCGCGCCTCAAACCGGCTCACAGATCAAAAGTTATAAAGAAAACAAATTGGGAAAAGCTGTCATGTTCGCATTGCGAAGCTCCTAGCGAGTCCTTCGCTTCCTCATTCGCAGTGCGAATGTCCCAGCGAACCAAGTCAGAACTAAAAATAGCCTAAAAGATTCCCAACGTTCGCAGTGCGAACCATCCAGCGAATCTTTGCTCCCCCCTTCGCAGTGCGAGTTCCCCAGCGAACCAAGTTAGAGGGAAAACAACACAAAACAATACAAAGTTCGCAGTGCGAGCCTCACGCGAACGTTCGCCCTCACATTCGTAGTGCGAATAGCCAGCGAATGCTCGCTTTCCCCTTCGCTAGGGGATTCGCAGTGCGAACCTGCGAAAACCAGAAAACCCAGCAGCGCTGTTACATAATCCAAAATCATATTTTCCCCACCAAAACACTTCCAAACCAACACATAGCAATAAAAACATAACCCAAACATGGTAACTAGTATTCTACAACATTTACATCGATTTCCAACCGCGAAAACATTGATTTCTACTCGTTTATCACATTTCGACCTATATTTGAAAACCAATAAAACTTCCACACAAACATACATAATCATACACAAACATAGTATAATCGAGTTTCGCACCCTTACCCGATTAAATCGCGTTTGAAAAGTCGGTTGAATCGGTTCCTAAATTCTCTAAGTTTTCTCTCTTTCTCCTTTTCTTTCTCTTTTCTTTCTTCCTCTTTTTCTTCTCTTCTTTTTCTTTCGTTTCTATTTTTCTCTCTTTCTATTTCTATTATATGAAAAATATAGTATCTACCCAAACAAAATACCAAAATACCCCTACACTCAAATATCTCGCAAACGTTCCCAAAACGCGATAAAACATATTCACGACGAAAAATATTATATTTTCAAATAAAAGTCAGAAATAAAATAATATAATAATAAAATAATCAAAACGACTCAATTAAATAAAACTGACAAAAACTGGGGCGTTACAAAATTCTCTCCGTCTTGGCTTTCCAATCCATGCTGTATTTATAGCTCCACCGTTGCCTTAACGTTAGAGAAATAGTAGGAGCATAACCCTTGGTGGTTGAGAAGTCTAAGGGAGACTGGCTCACATGCAGTTGAAGTTGAGGGAGAGAATCTAGGAGAAATTGCTCAACGTGCGTGTGCATTGGGCTTCTTTTTCCCCGTCTGCGATCTGAACATAATAACCATCTTTGAGCGTGTGACGGTCGTGATGAGTGCATGACGGTCGTGGAAAGCTTTGGAAGCGTGACGGTCGTGGTAGGTGTGTGACGGTCGTCACACACACCACTTTCCATTTTCTGCTCTTTTTCTTATTAATTCTTCTTGTTTTCTTCTCATTTCTTCATGTTTTCTCTACTTTGCTCCTTTCAGCTTGGACAAATAAATACCTGCGAAAACACTAGAATACTCGCAGAATAATCGGAACTTGGGCTGAAATAACGTAATTATTAGTCGTAAATCAAGGCAAATATATGATATAGTTTCGTGTTATCAGTCCCTTCACATTTCTTTGCGCACTCAAGTAAGCTTAATTTTACTACTCGAACTTATGTCCCTTAATGAAATGTTTATTTGTAACTAACTTATTTGTTTCACTTTTTTTAGGTGGTCAGTTCCGGGAATGAAATACCATCGAAATCCCAAGAACACAATAACCGTCTACCGTAACCTAATAGATCACATTGGCCCCGACGATGTAATTTTTTCTTAAAATACCATAATTTTGTCTCCTAAATTACAACACTACATCAATTTCTCATTAAATATTTTTTTGTTCTTGTAGTTTGTCTGGAAGCCGTACGAGGGTCTCGACCATCGACCCAACGCAAATGATGCTGCAGTGTGGACATCAAAAACACCCATTATTCGGTTCACCACTGTGGAGATGCATCAAAGTGATCGGGTAAAAGTGCAATTCAGAATGAATCAGGATATTTCGGTCGCTCTGACATGTTAGGAAGAGTGGCATCTACATAGAGTGGATACACAATGGGTTTTGGGTCACTGGATGAACTTTGCAACAGAGATGTGTCAACATTGGGAGAATCAACATCAGCACATCTTATCCGACCCTGTTGTGGAAAATGCTATACCAACTCAACAATATATGATTCGGTTTAGGTCTGTTACAACACCCCAACAATTCCTCTCTCAGGCGACGTATCTGATTGATCCACGCCAATGTGCCTCTTCCTCACAGCCACATGCCCAACATCATATACCTCATTATACCCAACAACCAGGTATACTAACCGAATCAATATTCCAAAGTCGTAACCCTTTCATGCCACCAACCCAGTCACAACAAGAAGAGCTTTACCCCTACCGCCAGCCCACCTACACCGACCTCGCTAATGCTTATAGCCCTGACAACTCTTTCGAACCCACCCCTGCCCACCATAGCCCCCCGCAAATGAACACACAATCGTCCTACAACCAACAAACCCACCCACTATTTGACTACCAAACCCCACATCAACCACTGGATCGGTTCCAAAACCATTCAATGCACCATTTCGGCCAACCATACCGTCCACAACCAACCCAACCTCCCCGTACAAACTACGAAAACATGGGCATGCAACTGGATTACGGAAGCGCCGTTGGCGGCAACCCCCGGCTATTGGGGACAGATGCTTCAAATTTTGTCTGATACGCCAAGACCATCTCAACAGATGCCTCTTCCACAGGTTAACATACAAAGGCCAGAGACACCTCAACAAAATCGTGGTAGACCTAGACGCCGCGCAAGAGCCCCGACATGTGGAACCGGTGGACGTTTCGATAGGCACGACCATTAAATTTTTGTTTACCATCAATTGTACTATTTTTTTTTTTGAACATTGTTATGTAATTTTTGCCACCCTTAATTTTTCTTCCATTAAATTAATCAATTTCCAAATAAAAATAAATATTAAAAAAAAAAACGAAAAATGAATTGAGGTGCCATAGGGTGCCTCCCCTGTGCAACGAAAAAACAAATTAGGGCATATACCCATTGTACTGAGACGCCATTTCAAATTACTTTTGTTATATAGACTTTGCATGAGGCGCTATCCCATATGGCGCCAGCAGGTTTCTTTTTCTTCAAACCCAACCACTTTGGTCTTTTATTTGAATTCCTTGTTTTTATAGTATGTTTTTTGAATAACTTGGTTATTCTAAAAAAAATTCATTCAATTGCTACCACAATGTAATCAAATTGAGAAGTAAGAGATCTAAGTACCTTCTCAATGATCTTTTCTTTGAATTATAGTTAATACATGATTGATCTATATAACGTTCTGTAATCCACACCATAGCACATCTTGCACTATCTCTATTAATATTACATCGTTGGTTGTGAAACAAGCAACCTAATCAACTAACTCTTAACTGTTTCATTACATAATTTAAAAATTTCTAACTAATTTTTAACTTCCTCTAATTCATTCTTGGATATTATCTAAATTGGATATTTAATTTATTTATAATATACTTTTAATGTCATCACTGACCTCCATGTTGCCTACAAGAAATATCTCTGTCCTCCATAATTATTATAATACTGCAAAAATATTATAAAGTTGGTGCTAGATGATATAAAAATTAGAAGCGTCATATATATACTAGTGACTGAAAAATATAATATATTTGTTTTCTTATTCTATATGACTGATTTTCAATTTAATCTATACTCATTTGTACCTTGTCTGACTACATTTGACAATATTATAACAACATTTAGCAATGAAAAATAAATAAACCTACTTTTAATTTTCCAACAAAAATAGGAGTAAGTATATTTTTTTCAACTTGGCGTAAAGAGTCACATTTTTCTTTAAAGCAAATGATATTAAAAAGAATACTATGAGTATTCTAATCCTTACACAAGAGAGAGAAAATTTCCCACTAACACAATCCTATTGCTAATAAAGTTTCAAACAAAAATCATAGAAAGATGAGTTGAAATAAGAAATCTCCCAACAACTACTCCATTTCTAATGTTAAATACAAATCAAATGTTAAATATATCTACTTGAGTGTATTATTTAATGTCCAAAATATATGTTAGAGGGAAACCTGCATGTGATTTGTATGAAAATGATGGGGATAGAAACACAATTTAAATAGAATTATCGTATTGAAAGAACAGGTAACAAGTACAGCTCAAATTAAAAATAAAGTACAGAAGATACATTTAAACAATTATTATTTTTTTAAAAACATATCCTACATTATTTTTATATTATTGGAAAAGACAGGAGATGCTGCAATTTCGCTAGAAACCAATTTTTCTTTAAAAAAAATACTTTTTTTTTTATATAATTTTTATACCACATGTGATTATATATAACTGAAAGCAATTTTTTTTGGAAGTTAGTAATAAGCAGATCCTCTTTATAATACATTTAAAATTTTAATATCTTGATTCTTGTCAATTATGGTGACAAGAGACATTAATAGATGCTTCATTATCTTCTTGTCTATCAATAATTTGTATATTTACAAATCTTTAGACTATTTGTGACTTTTCAAGATCAGTCTGTTGGTCATCAAAATTTGTTGGAAAAGATGTTGATATTGTTAAGAAAGAAGAAAATGAATGAATATAATTTTGAGCAAAATGGGTGGTTTGCTGCATAAAAGTTTATTACAATAGTATTTATACACAAAATTAATTAATTAACTAATTTGTGTTACACAGGTTTCCTATCCAAATTCTAAATTTCTGACGAAATCATCCACCGGTCGAATTCATATACTTGTCGAGCTTGAAATTTCACTTTAAAACAACCCACTTTGACTCCATGTCAAAACACAATTCGACTTCTCGTTGAAACTCCTCATTCTAATAAACTTATTCAAATCATTGAATCTTGTCTTCTTCAAAGGTTTTTTAAGCAAATCTGCCAATTGCATTTCAGACTTGCAATACTCAAACTCGATCTTTCCTTTGTCCACTTGAGCTCCAAGAGATTGGTGCTTTGACAATCATTAATATGTAGCATGCAGTAATTTTCCTTTCATCTTGGTGTTCACTGAAGTCGGAATTTGTATAGCCTTACAGTTCTAAAGTTCTACAGTTTTTGATGAATTTATACTTTTGCATTAGCACTCCATGATTCATTGTTCCCTTTATGTATCTCATCATCCTTTTGATTGCAATAAGATGACATTCTTGTGACTTATCCATAAACCTTCTCAAAATCCCAACACTTTGACAAATGTCAGGTCCAGTATTGCATAAGTACCTTAGAGACCCAGTGCTTTGTTTGTATAATGTTGCATTTACAAACTCATCATTTGTTTCTCTTTTAAACTTTGCTCCTATCTCCGGTGGTGTGACTACTGCATTACAATTGCTCATCTTGAATCTTTTCAAGATATCTTGAGCATACTTCTATTGGTGCAGGAACACTACATAACTTGTATCTTTGAATTCCGTTCCTAGAAAATACGATAAGATTCCTAGGTCGGACATTTCAAATTTCTGCATCAACATATATACATAGGATGATTCTTCTGACATTGTGTGCATCATTGATATATACTACATGCTGTGAAACACATTTTGTGAACCCTGCCTTAGTCAGGAAACCATCCTTTCTCTTATTCCAAGCCCTTGGGGCTTGCTTTAAGCCATAAAGACCCTTCCTCAATATGTACACCTTATGCTCATGCCCTTTGAATTTGGAATCCTGGTGGTTGACTGAGATATATCTCTTCTTCCAAATGGTTCATTAAAGAATATCGAATTAACATAAAAAATGATGAATTTTTCATCCTCTGTATGTTACACTCGACACAACAATCCTGATTGTTTCCAACCTAGCAACAGGTGCATATACTTCATTGAAGTTGATACTAGGATTTTGTAGAAAACCTCTTGCCAATAGTTTTGTCTTATACTTGGAAATTTCACCACTTGGCCTCAATTTAACCTGAAAACCCACTTCACATCGATCGGCTTCTTGCTAGATCTTTCGACAAACTCCCAGGTCTTATTTTTCTCAATTGCACTAAGTTATTCATTCATGGCTTCCAACCAATTTGAATCATTCATGGCTTGATCCAAATTAATTAATTCTGATTCAACCATCATCATCACTTCTTCTACAAGGTCACCATCTGCGTCAATTGCTTGATATTGTAATATCTCATATTCAGCTAGTCTTGTCGACTCAGTCCTTGTTCTAGTCAATCTTCTAACATTCGACTCGAGTGGTTCTTCATTTTGAGTAGTTGTGGTTTCATTTTGCTAGTCTTCTCCAAGCACAGTTAGGATTGACTTTTGCTTATGTCTAACTGACCCCTGAGTCCAATTCCACCATTTTCTTTCATCCACAAAACATCCCTATTGAATACTAGTTTATCAACATTTGGGGAACACAACTTGTATGCACTAGTTGAATGGTAACCTATGAGCACTATGGCTTGACTCTGATCAAATAGATTCCTCCTTAATTGCTCAGGTACATGCTTGAAGCATATTGATCCAAATACTCTAAGCTTATTATTATTTGGTTTCAGTCGTATCCGAGCCTCATAAGGTGTCTTGTGCCTTATTTTCTTAGCTGGACATTTGTTGAGTATGTATATTGCTATCCAAACTACTTTTCCCCAAAATCACTTTGGCATTTCTTTGGATTTAAACATACTTCTTTCTATGTTGAATATACTTCTATTTTTATCTCTGCTATTCCATTATGTTGAGGTGTATAAGGTGCAATGAACTCATGCTCTATACCTTCCCCATTGCAGAATGTTCCAAATTCCATTGAAGTATACTAACATCCACCATCAATTCTACATTTTTTTAATGTTTCACTCACTTTTTTTCCCGACATGCAACTTAAATCTCTTGAGTTGTGTGAACACTTCATTATTCCTTTCGATTAGATAAATCTACACCTGTCTTATAAACTCATCTATGAAAGTTAGAAATTAACATTGGCCTCTATTGGACCTAACTTCAAAAGGTCCACACACATAACAATGTATAAATTCAAGCCTTTTATTGGCTTTCATAGGCAGATCATGCTTGAATGATTTCCATGCTTGCTTTGCTATAGAAAATTCTTTACATACCTGAATTGGCTTCTTTATCTGAGGTAGACCATACACCATCTTCTTCATGTTGAACATACTTAAAATTCTAAAGTTCAAGTGTCCATACCTATGGTGCCACTGCCATTTTTTGTCTTCATTTGTACTCGAGGAAAAACATTGTTGATCAACCATGTTGATCTCAATCTTAAAGATTTTTTTGTCTACTAATGGTGTTCCCATGATCAATCTTCCTTAACCATTATACACCTTCATCTGATTTTCCATCATCTTCATGTTGTACCCTTTTGCAAGTAATTGACCAATGTTGATCAAGTTACTTGTCATAGAGGACACATACAAGACATCAGTATTGACTGCCTTCTAACTACCTGTTAGTTCCTGGATTGGCTGGAATTTTGGCAAAACAAAGTATGTTCAATGTTGATGTCAAGGTGTTGATGTTGCAACATTGAAGTCTTAACACTGGGCTGTGTTAAGTAAGTAATTGCTGAAGTTGAATGTCTGATGTCACATAGGTGATGTTGTAACATCAGATCTGCATAATTAACAACAGCAGGCTGTGATGTTGTTAGGGTTGCGTATTAGCTGGAATTGTGGAGAGCAAGCTGTTTCATTGGATGCGAATATCTTGGGATAGATATTTGATGCTACAAGGAGATCTGTTGCAGATTTGTAGGAGATTTAAAAGGTTGAAGATTTAAAAAGATTTTAGGAGAAAATCTGTTTTAAATATTCAGTTTTAAATAACAAATCTGGGAGATATTGTAGCAAGTCCAAGATCAATTCAAAGAGCTATATAAAGCGCACAAGACCAAAGGAAAAAGGGACAGAAATACAGAGAGAAGATCAAGAGCATAGGCTGAGTGTCTTGAGTATTTTGTAACCAGTATTCTAGAGTGAATTGTTGTGTCGTATTCTGTCCTCTCTAGAAGCTGTGAAGTAATAGAGAGTGGTTGCTTGATCAAAGTTGTGAAGTAAGATCAAGGTTACTCAAAGTGGGTTCTTTGAGTGTTTGTAAGGGATTGAGTGGTGTTCTCATACCTAAGTGGTTTCTTAGGTAGGAAGTCATTAGTAGAGTATAAGTTTAGGAGATTGTCAACGGGTTGTTGAGTCTGTAAATTATATCTACAAGTAGTGAATTCCATCCCTGGCTTGGTAGCCCCCAGAGTAGGTTGGTTGTAACCGAACTGGGTCAACAATTCTTGGTGTTATTTTACTGTTATTGTTGTCCATTGTGCAGAGTGTGTTGTTGTGACATCGCACCTTAACATCACACGTCTGATACCAGAATTTCAATTGGTATCAAAGCAGGCATCCTGTCTGTCTCTAGGTGAGATCTAGGGAAGGTACTTTCTGGGAAAAGATGGACAAAGAAGTTGGAGGATTCGTCAACAGACCCCCTATTTTGGATGGATCCAATTATGACTATTGGAAGCCAAGGATGACCACCTTCTTAAAATCCTTGGACAGTAGGGCTTGGAAGGCTGTTATGAAAGAATGGAAAGCTCCTGTCATGTGTGAGAAGGATGATGCTGGTAAAGATAAAGAAGGCACCTCTAAGCCAAAGCCTGAAGAAGAGTGAACCAAGGAGGAAGACGAGCTTGCCCTTGGAAATTCCAAAGCTCTAAATGCCATCTTCAATGGAGTGGATAAGAATATCTTCAGGTTAATCAATACCTGTGAAGTTGCTAAGGAAGCGTGGGATATCTTGCAGGCTACTCATGAAGGAACATCTAGAGTCAAGATGTCAAGACTTCAGATTTTAACATCAAAATTTGAAAGCCTGAAGATGAAGGATGATGAGACTATTCATGACTTCCACATGAATGTTCTGGAGCTGGCTAATGCATCCAGTGCTCTTGGTGAGAAGATGTCATATGAAAAGCTTGTTAGGAAGATCCTTAGGTCCCTACCTAAGAAGTATAAGATGAAGGTAACTGCCATTGAAGAATCACAAGACATCAGCAAGATGAGAGTTGATGAGCTCATTGGATCTCTTCAAACTTTTGAGCTTGGGTTGAATGAGGAAGAACCAGAAAAGAAGCCAAAAAGTGTAGCCTTGGTGTCAAATGATGCAGAAGAAAAAGGAAAGAGTTCTGAATCTCAGGAGGATCTATCTCAGGCCATAGTTATGTTGGGAAGACAGTTCACAAAAGTGTTCAAGAGAATGAACAATAACTCCAGGCCTAATGTCAAGAACATGACTTCTGACACCAGCAAGAAGGATGAAGAGAAAACTACCCAAGATAAAGGAGTTCAGTGCTTTGAGTGTGAAGGGTATGGACATGTCAAGAAAGAATGTCCCACCTTCCTGAAAAAGCAGAAGAAGGGCATGACAGTTTCCTGGTATGACTCAGATAGTGAAAGTGAAGGTGAGTCAGCAAAGTATGTTAGAGCCCTAACAGGAGCTGTTGTTTCTGATGATGATTCTAGTGATGGAGAAGTAACTTATGAGGAGTTAGCATCTACCTATCAAGAGCTGTGTTTAGAAAGTGCTGAGATTTGTCAAGAAAACAAGTGCCACAAGCAACAGATTGCTCAGCTAGAGAATGAAAAGACTGATCTGAAAAATGAAGTGATGCTAGTTAGAGCTCACCTTGATCAAATGACCAAGTCTGTTAGGATGCTGAGCTGTGGTATAGACACACTTGACAATATCCTTCAGTCAGAAAAAGCTGCTAGAGACAAAGCTGGGATAGGTTATGTTGCTGAGGATAAGGGAACTTCAGAAGAAAGCACTTCAGGTTCAAAGAAGGAAGTGTCACAACTTTCATCTCAACATCAGCCAAAGAAGCAGGATCCTACCCCTAAGAAGGCTGATGTTTCACAACCTAAGAAGATTGAGAAGAAGACTGGTCCCTATCAGAAGAGAAAGCAGCCACAAGAAGCTCGTCAGTATATGCCCCCACAATACCACGAGAGCATGCAAGTTGCTCAGTTCAAACAACACATGTCTCATCAGGTGTCTCAACATCAGGACAACTGGTATGGTTACGGATATGGATACACCAATGCTGTTCCTCATGGAAGAAGAAAACCACACCATCATGGGAGACAATCCAAGAAACAGCATTCTCAGCCTTCTTATGGGAGAAGATACCAGTATAATAGATGGCAGGGCAATTATGGTAGGAGGAGACCACATTATGGATGGCAGCCTAAGTAATCTCATCATGGCAGAAGATTCAGAGATGAAAGGGTGAGATGCTATTATTGTGGAAAGTTTGGACATATGCAGTACTCTTGCTACAAGCTGCATGGATACCCTCAACCTCAAAACAGATGGAGAGAGTACAGGCCCAAAGTTGTTAAACAATGGGTACCTAAGGAGAAGGTGAAGTGCTTATTGGCTCACATGGCTGATAGAGAGTTTAAAGAAGGAACATGGTATTTTGACAGTGGATGTTCCAAACACATGTCTGGATGTAGATCCATGTTTGCTGAAGTCAGTCATTGTCCCTCTCATGAGGTTATATTTGGCAATGGAGAAATAGGTGTTGCTGCAGGAGTTGGGAAGGTGCAAGGTGATGGTAGACCTGAACTTGACAATGTTCTATTTGTCAGTGGTTTAAGTGCAAATTTGATCAGCATAAGCCAGTTGTATGATGAAGGTTACAAGGTAAACTTCACTAAGCATTAGTGTGTGGTTTCTGATGAGCATAATCTGGTTGTTATGAAGGGTGTCAGAACCAAAGACAATTGCTATCAGTGGATTTCTCTTGAAGGAAATTCAACTAATGATGTTCAAGTTGATGTTATAACATCAGACTATGACATCAAGATGCTGAAAGGTCACTCAGAGCTAGTGAGTCCTGATGTGAATTGCTTAAAAGGAAAGTCTTTATGGAGGGAAAAAGTCATTGACACTCCAAATCAAGCTCCTTGCCTCAGACCCCCCTTTCCCGGTATTGCAACATCACGCTTCTTCAAAGCCCTGTTCTGGAAACGAATTAACTTCTTCGTCTTCAAGAATCAACCCTCACTGAAAAGAGTCATGGCATCCCTATCCAAGAAATTTGAGTGTCAGAGTTCCACAAAAGGAAGAGCTAGGGTTTCCACTGACGAAGGTTCAGCATTCGATCCTATGGACATTGAGCCCCTCTCAACCATTCTTCCTGAATCTGGTACTACGAGACCCACTAAACTTACTCCCAAGAGACCTGGTACTGTCTTTAAGAATCCTGAAACAATGAAAGTTGTTACTAGCGTGTTATTTGGTGACAAACCTAGAACTACTAACCCGCATCCACAAACTACTGAGGAAAAGGTAGATGTTGGTAAGTGCATGGGGCAGAACGTGGATAAAATTTTTGAGAAAGGACTTCCTATTAAGGGTATATCTAGACCCCTGAGATAAATGGTTGTTGATCAGGGTACAAGAGAAAAGAGTGACATACAATCTACTGATACAAATCTTCACAAATTGGCGGTCTCCGTAATCAAAGATGCTGAGAAGGAAGCTGAAGGTAATACTGAAGCAGATGATACTCATGTTGAAGGGGATGTCGGAACATCGCCTAGTAGGGATGATGAGACTACTCCTGGAGGAGAAAAGAGTACTGATGTGATTAATG
Organism: Lathyrus tuberosus; assembly: GCA_022829125.1. Lineage (NCBI taxonomy): Eukaryota > Viridiplantae > Streptophyta > Magnoliopsida > Fabales > Fabaceae > Lathyrus > Lathyrus tuberosus. The sequence goes on from JALAZF010000633.1 coordinate 99,382, forward strand.
TTGATGACTTATCTGATGATGAAGTCATTGGAAGAGCAGTGCCTGGTCTGGCTAAGAGACTAAGAACAAGGAAGGAAAAGCAGGGTGAATCTTATCCAAAGAAGGCTTCAGATGATAAGAAGAAAAAGACTGTTGTTGGGCCAACTAAAGCTTGGAGCAAGGTCGAAGTGACTCCAAGAAAGAGGAAGATTGTGGAACAATCTGAGTCTGAGCATGATGAGGATGATGTTCAGAACATCACTCATGTTAGAAAATCTATCGCCAAAAGGATTGCAGACAAAGTCCCAGATGTGCCTGTGGATAACATCTCCTTCCACCGTGCTAGCAATGCCTATATGTGGAAGTTCATTTTCCAAAGGAGAATTGCTCTTGAGAGAGAGATTGGCAAAGAAGCCATGGAGATTAAGGAAGTGATGGAAGGAATTAAATCTGCTGGGTTAATGAAAACTGTGTGTGGATTTTCAAGGTTCTATGATGGTCTGGTAAAGGAATTCATAGTAAATCTACCTATAGATATCTCTGACCAGAGCAGTCCAGATTATATGAAGGTTTTTGTCAGAGGAAAATGTGTTGAGTTCTCTCCTAAGATTGTCAACAACTACTTAGGAAGAGAGGATGCAGAGTATCCAAAACTGGAGGATACAGATAATGAAGTGTGCAAGCTAATTACTGCTGGACGGGTTAGAGCATGGCCATTAAAAGAAAAGCAACCAACTAGCAAACTGAGTGTGAAGTATGCTATACTACACAGGATTGGAGCTGCAAACTGGGTGCCCACGAATCATAAAACCACCCTAGCTGTGGGATTAGGAAGACTTATCTATGTTGTTGGTACACAAAAAAAGTTTGACTATGGCACATACATATTTGATCAGACTGTAAAACATACAACAACAAATGCTATTAAAATGCCCATAGCATTTCCGTCTCTCATTAGTGGAGTCATTCTGAGTCTACAACCAGGAATATTGACTTGTGCAGATAAAGCATGCAAGAGGAAGTCTCCATTATCCTTGCATCAGAAATTGTTTATGGGAAGCCATGTTGCAGATATTGTGTCAATATCAAATGCAGGTATCAAGAAGAAAACTTCCAAGGCTGATTTGCTAGCAGAGCTGAAGGCAACCCGCAAAGACTTGGATGTTGTGATTAATACTAGTCTGACTAGAAAAGAAAAGATTGAGAAGATGATCCAAAGTTTGGAACAAGATGATCATGCTGACTCAGAAGATGAAGGACAAGATAGTGGAGATGAAGCAAGCTCAGAAGAAGACTAGCTTATTTTCTTTTGCCTTCAGTAGTTTTAGTTTTTTTGCAATGTTGTTTTTTTTGTGCTTGGTTTTGTAACTTGAATATTGTGCTGTTATATGCACTAGTTCTGTTTTTAGTTTCCTTCTATGATTTGTTTTGCCTGGTTGCTAACTGTGAGGCTAACAATGAGAGCTAAGGTGTACTGACTATAGTTAATAGGGCTTCTAACTGAAGTTTGCCTAATTGTGGCTAAAAAGGGGGAGAAAATAGCCAAGAGAGTCAAGAGTAGCCAAGATAGTCAAGAGTATCAAAGAGTGTTACTGCCAAATGTTGCTAATGTGATGCAGATATTAAGGGGGAGATAAATTGATGCTGCTAAAAGTAAAATGTGTTTAGACTGAGCTAGTGATGCAGAAGAGTGCAGACATCAAGGGGGAGAAAAGTGTTGCACACTGTGAGCTACTAAACAGCTGTGATGCTGGTTCATATTCTTGAGGGGGAGCACCAATTGGCTGTTGTCAATAGTGAAGATGGTGCTGCAGCAGATCAAGTGATGAAGACTAAGAGTATTGTCAAACTGCTGCTGATGGAGTTTTAAATTTTTGAAGTTTTTCCACTGCTAAAGTCTTTGAAGATGCAGAGTTCAGAGATTGTTTTAGCCAAAATTAGCCAAAGGGGGAGATTGTTAGTTCCTGGATTGGCTGGAATTTTGGTAAAACAAAGTATGTTCAATGTTGATGTCAAGGTGCTGATGTTGCAACATTGAAGCCTTAACACTGGGCTGTGTTAAGTAAGTAATTGTTGAAGTTGAATGTCTGATGTCACATAGGTGATGTTGTAACATCAGGTCTGCATAATTAACAACAGCAGGCTGTGATGTTGTTAGGGTTGCGTATTAGCTGGAATTGTGGAGAGCAAGCTGTCTCATTGGATGCGAATATCTTGGGATAGATATTTGTTGCTGCATAGGAGATCTGTTGCAGATTTGTAGGAGATTTAAAAGGTTGAAGATTTAAAAAGATTTTAGGAGAAAATCTGTTTTAAATATTCAGTTTTAAATAACAAATCTGGGAGATATTGTAGCAAGTCCAAGACCAATTCAATGAGCTATATAAAGCGCACAAGACCAAAGGAAAAAGGAACAGAAATACAGAGAGAAGATCAAGAGCATAGACTGAGTGTCTAGAGTATTTTGTAACCAGTATTCTAGAGTGAATTGTTGTGTCGTATTCTGTCCTCTCTAGAAGATGTGAAGTAATAGAGAGTGGTTGCTTGATCAAAGCTGTGAAGTAAGATCAAGGTTACTCAAAGTGGGTTCTTTGAGTGTTTGTAAGGGATTGAGTGGTGTTCTCATACCTAAGTGGTTTCTTAGGTAGGAAGTCATTAGTAGAGTATAAGTTTAGGAGATTGTCAACGGGTTGTTGAGTCTGTAAATTATATCTACAAGTAGTGAATTCCATCCCTGGCTTGGAAGCCCCCAGAGTAGGTTGGTTGTAACCGAACTGGGTCAACAATTCTTGGTGTTATTTTACTGTTATTGTTGTCCATTGTGCAGAGTGTGTTGTTGTGACATCGCACCTTAACATCACACGTCTGATACCAGAATTTCACTACCTTTTATCACTAATTCAATATTTCCCTTTCCTTCTGATGTAACATGCCTTCCATCTACAAATTTGTTTTCCTTCATGATTGATTCTAATGATTTTGACAAATTCATATTCGCTTTCCAAATCCTTCATTGGCAAACTCCTCGAATACAGAATTAAGAGCATTTATAAGTGAATATGGAGACCTATCGCATTAGATTCAAATAAGTCATTGTTTCAACTGCAATTTCATGAAGTTCCAGATCTCTAATTCCCGCGAGAACTCCACACATCAAATGAAGAGAGGGTCCTAGATTCATATCTAGATCTGTAACGTAGTTATCAAAGGAGGAAGGTAATTTCCTTGAAGATTATGCTGGAGGTTTACGGTTTACCTTCCAATCTAATTTTTCTTGTACTTTCCACCACTACTGGGGTACTTAACATGGCGACATTGAAGATTTGATGAGTTCATAGTTAATGATGTTCATATACAACGAGTTCACAGTTAACATCGAGCGCCGATCAAATATCGTGGCGCCTCCTACAGGTACCACGTGTTTTCCACTTAAAGCAATGAGGTCTCCTCAAGAAAGATCCAAGAATAAAGGTTCGCCAAGCGCACCCAAGGAAAAGTACCCCAGCTCCTAGTTGCAAGAAGACCAATCGATAGTAGTTCCAAGCGACCAACTAACATCGCTATTCCAAATGAAATATTTGAAATGGAAAGAAATTTGAACCCTAACTAGAGATTGATGAGGAAGCTCTCTCAAGGAATGTCCTTCATATCTGACCATATTCCTGGGCCCCGAGGGAATAGACCACTAGGCCAAATTTCCTATTAGCTAACTACTTACCACCTAGAGACTACTTGAGATAGATACACATTCTAGAGAAGGAAAGAAGTTGCGTAGTTCTCTCCCCTGTTGTAAAAAAACACCTCGCTAGAGCATCCATCAAGGGTCACTTCGGGATCTAAGGATTTTAACAGTTGTCCTTAAGTTATATCCCTAATGTAGTTGACCATCAAACAACACACCAACGAGCAGTACACCCCTCGATTCACGTGGAAGGACATTGACCAAAGACTCAGGACAACGTCGAACTACAATTGGGTTATCATTGAAGGTCTATCTCTCCAGTCATTTCATTGTTTCTTTGTAACGAATTCAATTCATTATTGATATAAATATTTGTACATTTTATTTGTCTTACTCTATTGTATACTTTCCTTGTCCTTCTTTCTTTTAGAGTGCTTAAGATAGAGGTAACAAAGATAAAAGTCCTGAGTGCGTATCCAATATAGACTTAACGCATTTATGAAATTCTAATGCGGCTTAAACACATCATTTTCCTAATTACGCATCTGATACAGTCTAAAAGCATTTCTACGATTCTAATAAGGCATAAACGAATCCCTCACATAACTTCTCATTTGAAGCATACTACATGCATTTCTACGTAGATGGAGCACCCTCTTTTGGATCTCGCCAATCCAAATGCGTAGGTGATAGAGCTTGGAGACGTCCACCTTGATCTGAGCTAAGCCTCAGGGGTAGGGACGAGTGATTCGCTGTCGCACATGGGTAAAAACTGAGTTTAAGACAAAATGCAGTAAAAGGTAAGCAACACTCGAATATAGTATCTCAAGGAATCTTGGATTATGATTAACCTACTAAAGTCAATTTGGGAGGTTACTTAGGTTTAAGTATCGATCAAAATAACAGTGAAAATAAGTGATTACGGTTACGATTAAAAAGCTAATCTGTTGACTCGATTCCTACCTATCATCGATTATTATAACTTCATTACTCTAAGCAGATTCTATTCCTGTTCGATCACAATAACAATCAACAAGCACAAATGAAATTATAAGAATTATATTTCCTATTTGTCGAATTAAGCACTCGGTTAAGAATAAAGCAAATTAATGAATTAAGCAAACGGTAACGCGCAACCGAAATTAGGGAAACATAAATCAATCGAACCAAACAAACTACTATGTGATAATCAGATTAAGCAAATGATAAACACATAGAAGAATTGAAGGGAATATAATTTAAATTGCAAAGATATATTAATATCAAGTATCGAAACCTAAATACAGCAGATCAACAAATGAGATTAGTTCTCCATAAGTTTTGTACAAAGCTTCAGAAAAATTGATGAACAGTGAAAGAGAGAGTTCGTGAATAATAGCATTGGCTACTAGGTATAGGAAAAACATAACATTCGGGTTCTAACCTAACTGGGTCGAAAAACATAAAAAAAACTCGACCCAAAACTAAATATTTCTTAAGTCTGTAGCTTCGACGAATTATTTGAGACTTCTGAACTCCAAATTAGCTCTTGGCTTCAACCCGAAACTTGTATCTCTTTATCTTAGTTTTCTAACTCCTATTAGAACGCGTCAATCTGATTTTCGTAGCTCAAGTTATGATCTGCACAATGAACAAGCATCAAATTACTGCTAATGCTAAAAATAAAGTACGAATTTAAAATAAAGGCAAAAATAAACTTAAATCTAAAAACACAATAAAATAGTAAAATTAATAAAACAATGGGGATCCTACCGTTGGCTGGGGAACGGTCCTGTCTGACACGTAGCACGGTACGAAGATGCTACCGTATCACTGATTTTGCTGGCCCTATGCCTCGCCCCATAAGACACACACATTTTGCCAAATGCATTGCACAATCAAATACATCATTATAGCGAACACTAAATATAACGAATATGTATAACAACCAAAAAAACAGTAGCTAACGTCCTACAACTCGCTAAGTTGCAAATCACAAAAAGAAGAGAATTCAAGGCACATCGATCACTTCATAGCAATAAACATACATTCTCCCTCATAAAGCAGGAAATTAGGTTTTTCAGACCTAGAACAGGCAATATGTTAAAGACGGCCACTATTTGGTGCAAACTAACTTTGCATTTCCGGGTGAGAGAGCAAGCCCCAAATTTACAAAAATTCGCAAACAACTACATACACAACACAACGATAATGATAAAATAAAGATAAGTGTGAAATTCTAACCTGAATACTACCCAAATCATTGATGTAAAATCATTTTCATAAATATTAATAATTATCACACCCAAGGTGTAAAATCCCAAGAAACGTTGGAGGAAACAAAATAATACATAAGAAAAAAGAAGACAATTAAGTCGAAGTATCTAGAGTCAAGGTACCTATCCGCCCTTCTAAGTCACCCCGGGAGCATCCTGAAATGGGTTCAACTCCTCGATCAAACTTATAGCTATCGTACATATCTTACTCTTCTGCTCCACAACTTATTCACGAACCCCAAACACAACTTGCATCATCCATTGAAGGGAATCATGAAGCACGTGCCTTAGACTGACCACCTCGTCTTTAAGAAAATTTTAAGGTTTTGGCATGAGCCTCAGCTTCCTGAAGCTTACCTATATGACAAGTATTCTCTTCAGCAACATTAGAAGCATCCTGATACTGCTACTCCGCCACTTTGAGGGTATTATCCAACTTATTTACCCGAGCAACAAGAGTAGAATGAGCGCCATAGATTTTTGCCTCCTCCTCACTACTACAAATATTACATTTCATGACAACTATTTCACCTTACGTATCGAAAATCTGAGGTATAATTTCTCAACGCGTCCTACTTTTTTTTATTAAAAAAAGTACTCAATATATTCCATCGGTTATTTGGAAAACCAAGGGGTAAACTTATTCAGTGTACATGCTTCGAATCCCAACAGCTTCATTTATGTTCTTATCTCATTAAAAGTTGCGCCTTCTTGGATATTTCATTTTTAATCTAAAAATTTGCCACTTTTAACCTCAGTTCTCTTTCCAACCGAGGTAAAACCAAAAATACAGATTCTTCTTCATATTCGCCTCGTCCAGAGAAATGGAACTTGGCTTGTTGTGGTAGGAATAAACATCTTTGTTAAAGTGAATTTTAGACCAATAGTTTGAGAATGAACTCTTGTAGAGGCTAGAAGACTCAGTAGGAAGGTAACATCTGGTGAGATGAGCTTCTAACGTAAGCGGCATCACCAGCAAGAAACACCTTATAAAACCACCATTTTAATGCATGAAGTTGTCGAGGAAAGGATTAACCGGATTGAGGATAATGAGCCTCTGATCATGGAATTGTCCTGAGAAGTATGCCTCGGGTGGAGCAAATCAAAGAACAAACAAAGACAAGGTTTCTGATACTTATATTCAGCGCACAACTAGAATACTCTCATGAATGCCCAAGATCCCGGATGAAGTTGAGAGGGAGAAATTTTTTTGTACCTCAGGAAGACTACCTCAAAATCTGAAAAAAGGCAACCACAATCGTATTCTTGTGAATAAACACTCATAGACAAGAATCTTGCAATCGTCAAAGGAACTACTTATCTTCTTATCCGACCCCACTGAAATAATCGACCATTCCAAGGGATTTTCGACCTCTATTCCAGCAGCATCTATGGGAACCTCAGAATTTAGAACAAATTGATTAGCCGCTAATTGTAGCGTGCGATTTTTGTCAGTGACGTGACCACCTTACCGCAATGGTTGGAATTGAGTGCTACTTTCTAATTTCATATTTATCCTATGAAGCTGGAAAGGAAAGGGAAGATATCTAAAACTAACCTTGCACGCAAATGTTTTCTTTAACAAATGCTAAGAGATTGGGGGGTTCGGGGTCAAGTTATACAGAGGAAAGTTATTCACACCCAGTGTATATATGGTTATCCATAGACTTTATTTCATGTTTCTCTGTTAATTTGAAATGTTCTTTGATGTTTATCTACTGTGGTTTGGGAAAGTTTCTCCTTTGGGAGTGTTGAGAGAGTGTTTTTGTTATTTTCGGGTTTTTGGTTGATTTTGGTAAGGTGTTGGACCTAAAGTTTTTAATTTGTGTGCTCGCTAAGATTTCGTAATCTTATGCCTACGTATTGTCGTAAAGAAAACAGGGAAATCAGCGCAATCGTAGTTCCTCCTATTCTATGGGAGGAAAAATGTTTGGTGTCTTGTACAAAGCCCAAGATTGAAGCTAGAGAGTATTTGTGTCTTGTTCAAAGTCTAATTGAAGCTAAAAGGGTGACTGAGAGAGAATTTGTCATCTCTAAAGGGAGATATCTCACCTATTCATCACAAGTTGGGGAGAAATTGATCATAAAGGAAGTTACTTTAACTGTGATATGTGAATCCAGCAATGCCATAATTTCCTTTATAAAGGAGATTTCATGAAGGAAGAAAACTTTAACTCAGTGTAGAGCAATGCCATTTTTCCTTATGAAGCTTTCATGCTAAGAGAAGGACATTGGCTTGGATGTTAGGAATCCAGAGGCTTACCACTTACAGTTGTTAGATGAAAGATGAATTTTAGCCAAGATAAAGAGAAGGAGTCCAACTTGAATTTTGAATTAACAAGTGTGCCACTTACAACAATTATCTGGGAAAAGGGTTTTGTTTGTTTGTTTTGAGATGTGATGTATAGAGGAAATATCCTCTTATAGAGTGGACTCATGGTCTCCTCTGAGGGGATGTTGATTTTTGTGTGCCTTGTTCAAAGCCCGGGGTTGAAACTAAAAGGTTGACTCTAGGTTGACTCTACTAGGGGAGTTTTATATATGTCTTGTACAAAGCCTAAGATTGAGGCTGAAAAGAGAAGGACTCCACCAAGGAAGGTTTTATCTGTCTTGTACAAAGCCCAAGATTGAGGCTGACTGACTCCACTGGGGGAAGTTCTTATATGAAGCCTAAGAGGAGGCTATCTCTTGGCTGAGGATTATTGAAATCCAAGATCAGGTCTAAATATTGTTGGGGAAATTTAAAGGTTTTACTCTTGCTGAGAATCAGGGAAGAGTTGAGATATCAGATACCATGAGGCTCATATTCTACTGGAGATTTGTTGATGGTTGATTGACCCTGGCTAGGGAAAGTTAAAACTTAATCCTTGTTGAGGGGTCAGGGTTTTAAAGTTGAGTTTGAAAACCTATTGAGGTTTTAACTCTGCTGGAGATTAGTGCACTGATGAAATGATCAGGGTTTCTCTTGTGATTTTAGGAAACTTGAGGGTTTCTTGGTGAGATCCAAGAGGATATGAGACTTTCCAAGTCTACTTGTATGAAGCCCAAGCGGAGGCTGAGACTGTCTAAGTCTCTCAAGGAGTGGTAGGCTCTAGTGTAGAGAGAGATCTTTGTATTATGTCCAAGAGGAGGCTGAGGGTTTAAGGGACGAGGATCAACCCTAGAATGGTATGATGTTTTGGGATTCTGACTCTCCAGAGTATTGAACTAGCAAAGATGACTAATTTATGTCCTATTCTTGTTGGAGGCCTTTGGGTCCTTGTACTAAGCTCAAGAGGAGGTTGTGGAACTTCTAAGAAGCCTGTGGGTCCTTGTACTAAGCCCAAGAGGAGGCTGGGGATGCTTTTAGGAAGCCTGTGAGTCCTTCTACAAAGCCCAAGAGGAGACTGGGGATGATTTTAGGAAGCCTGTGGGTCCAAGCCTAAGAAAATTTCAAGCAAGGTTTCATCGGGAATTAATTATTTCTTTGCTGAACAGTTCTAGGGTTTGAAGAAATTCAAAAGAGGTTTCACCGGGAATTAATCCTCTCTAGGGAAATGAATTTCTTGTACACAATATAATTTCTAGATTTGACAGTCTTGAGAAAAGTTTCACCTGGGAATAATGCCTTTCTCTGTTCCATAATGTATAAGCCCAAGTGGAGGCAAGAATGTATAGGGAATTTCCTATGAGGAACTAGTTTTGACTATGTTGAAAGTAACCTTTGGTTTGCCCTAGACATAGACCTAACTGCTGGGGAAAACTCTAAGCATATATATATATATATATATATATATATATATATATATATATATATATATATATATATATTTACAGATAAGAAATAAGCATTGAAAGAGATATGGGGACTCACCTTCTGAGAAGAAGCCCAAGCATAATGTGATCTGTAGTATTGACTACAACTGTATTCCCTCTTTTAGGGTTTCAAGAATTTGAAGAAAGTTTTGAAAGAAACTTTTGAATTTGAATTTGAATTAGGAGAAAATTGTTGAAAAAGATTTGTTTGGGGCTTATAGCTCAAAAAGAGGCCCAAATGACTTATTTGGAAACATTAATCGCACTGCGATACTGACAGACGTTGTGGGACTAATACTATAGCAGAGGCCCTAAAAATGTTTTTGTACAAAAATGGGTTGGGTCTTACACTCTATTAGAGGCCCAAAAATGTTAAAAAATAATAAAAATGAAATTATTTACAAAAATTCAAGATATATTAAATAAATAATATAAATTCAATTTGTTTGTAGAATAAAATAATTTAACATTTTTTTGACTTTTTAAAAAAAGAACCAATAAAAAATGAGAGAGAAATTAATTTTTGAAATCATTTAATAAAAATATCAAATATTCAAAAATTCAAATATTTGAAAATGGCGCCAAGGCCATCTTCTTCTTCCTCACGACTACCCGCCTTTGCCAATTTGCAAAACCTCTCACATCTCTCTGATTACTCAATGAAAATGACTTTTGTAAACATGAAAGTTGTGTGTTTTTGAACAAGGATTTCAGTCATATAAATTAATTGCATTTATATTAAGTGTGGAGTGAGAAATCAAGTGATGAACTCAAGAACCCTAATTTCTGCAAGAACACTATGAAATCTTATACACGAAAGCTACAAAGCAATTGATTGAGGGGAATCACTCTATATAAGTATAGAAACATGTTTGTAACTTGAAAACACATTTATGATGCATGGATTATAGAGTTTGAGAGTGTCAGGCTTACCTCTTACAAGAAGAATTCGAATTATATGTTGGAGGTGGTACAGATGTTGTGTAATGATCTGGACAGCTTCAATGAACCTCAAGTAATGTGTTTGAAAGCTTGGAATGGATTGAAACAGCCTGGAACTTGTTGTGGTACTTCAACTGCAAGTAAGCCAAAAAGCTTGAGCAAATGGGGGTGACTTTGTGATTCTGATGTTCCAAATGTTTTTTAAGGTTATGGATCACTCATATATGATGTATGTGAGGTGTTGGCATGATTGGTTTTGATTGAATTGTTCTCTAATTGAAAATTTGATAGTGACTTGAAAGAAAAGCAAAATCTGGTTTTTTGAGAGTGATTGGAAGGAAAACATGAATTCAGCTGTTTTGGGGTGGTTTGATCAGTCACAGATGACCTCTATTTTTAGTAGAGGAAGGTTGTTTTGGAAGCAATAGTGTTTGGAGGCAGATCATGGCTGTAGCTTGTAGCCATTGACTTGGATAATTCAAAAGTGCCAAGTCAACTCTTCTTATCTTGACTCCATTAATCTTTGTAGGTTTGAATGCTCAAAGTTTGGACTGGAATCTTGAGTGGTTTGGAGTGTTGCGATCTGGTTCATGACACCTCAATACATTGCATTGATGTTACCTTGCTAAAGTTGAATTTCAAACTTCATGTCATTATGGTTTTCACATGCCAAATTGAATTCCTTGCCTCTTTGATCATGAACCAAGTGAGTCATCAGATATTTCGTGTTTTTGGAAGATGACAAAGTTGGCAAAGTGACAAGATTTGAAGGGCAAAATTGTGTGGCACAAGTTTAGTTTTCATGCTGTTTTGAAAAATCAGGTTTTTAGGCCATGTTTCAAGGCATGTAACTCCCTGCTCAAGTTGAGTTAGGATGAGTTCTTGTATTTTTTGGAAAGCCCCAATAACATACTTCAACTTTGATGTCCAACATTGGTCATGAATCATCTTGGATCATAATGAAAAATGGCCTCAAAGTTGGTGAAAATTCAAGACAGATTCTGTCCAAAATTTTTACTAAGTGTTGGAAAAAGTGTCCATTTTCATGTTTTTGTGATTTTGATCAATCTATAACTCAAAATCCATGAGGATCTGGAATCTCTTGTACTTGACAATTTTGAAGTATGTAATGAGAGCTTTCATTTGAGTTTTGGATGGAAGAAAAATGCCTTATGGTTTAAGAGTTATGACATATTGGAGGTCTTCAAAACACTATTGGAGGTCTTCGATCCAATCTTGTAAATGGATCAATATGATGTATTGGAGGTCTTCAAAACACTTCTTGCGGTCTTGGCTCATGTCTTTCTCCAAAAGTCAACTTAGGGGTGAATTAGGTTAAGAAACCCTAATTCCTGATTTTTTATTAATGCATCCCCTAAGGTTATTTTGAACTTGTGATTAGGTCCATGAGGTCCCTTTGAGCTTCTTGAGTCATGTTTTGAAGTATTAGCCCATACCCAAATGAAAATTTTCATCTGGAGGCCTTGGTCGACCAAAACCCTAAATTGGTGACCCTGGTGATCTTGAGGCTTGATCCACTTGGAATGTTGCAACCTTTGTGCTTGATTCTTAATGTGGGAGACCTCTTGACCCTTCAAGGGTAATTGGGAGGCTAGACAAGTTGAAGATCATGTCAATTCTTGATTAATCCTTTGTCTGAGTGCTTTGAGAGGGCTCAAAACCCTAATTCTTGGTTATAGTGAATGCTCAACAATCCTTGAGAAGATTGATGAGGTAAGATGATACATCCATATTGTGGTGATAATTTTTACAATGATGGGAAATCTTGTGGTCAAAATTTGGGGTATGACAGATGCCCCTATTTAATCTTCTTGGACTCGAAGGTGTGAATGACGAAGATATTCGAACATTCAGGGTACAAGAGGATTAAATATCGGAATACCCAAAATTTTGATTGTGATTGCGAATGGTAGTTGATCGCTCCTCCATCTTCTTTTGTTAAGTAATGGTACTTAGAAAAAGGTAAAACTTCCCCTCGATCCTAGCCTTCAGCCACGGAACTGGTCTTAGTTTTCTTATGAAATAAACTTCCCCTCGATCCTGGTCTTCAGCCATGGAACTGGTCTCAATTTTATTCTTATGAAATAAACTTCCCCTCGATCCTGGTCTTCAGCCATGAAACTGGTCTCAGTTTCTTCTTATTAAATAAACTGCCCCTCGATCCTAGTATTCAGCCATGGAACTGGTCTCAGTTTCTTCTTATGAAATAAACTTCCCCTCGATCCTGGTCTTCAGCCATGGAACTGGTCTCAGTTTCTTCTTGTCGAGTTCTTTCCTTGACAAGGAACGCTATTTGTAGCGATCTTCATCAAAATTCTCGCAGAGTTTTTTTGGGGAGACGCCATTTGATGGAAAAAAGATTTGATGTTAGACTTGCTGGGGAAACCCATTTGTCTGAACTATAGAGGCGTCCAAACTTCTCAGTGGGAGATGCCATTTGTCGACCTTACTGGGGAAAGCAAGTCTCTTGAGAGATTGCTTGTTGCTTAGTGATATTACATTATACTTCCCTTCGAGACCTTTTCGGAGAGACCCCATGTAATGTAATCCAATTTTGAGGTACTGATGACTTCACTGAAAGCAATTTTTAGGGAAGAGATCGCCATATTGTCGAGAGTCTTCTGTTGAGAGGCTTTCTCTAGGGATTTTCTTTAATCTGGGAAAGCAAAATATCATCTTCAATGGTGAAGAGCGATGTTCCAAAGGTGTCTATCCGAATGACTTCTTGCCTTTCAGAGGTTCAAGTTATCAAAGTGGTCGAGGACTGATTTCATTCCAGGAATACACTGGAGAAAGATTATTTAGACGGTACATTTTCCTGACGAGGAAAGAACTTAGACCAAAATTTTGTCCTATCTGATGCAGAAAGGAAAACTGACGACTCTATCGTTGAGAGAACGTTTATCACTTGGGGATGAAAAATGACCAGAGTGATATTAATGCAGTATGGATACAAATGTGAATCAATTATGCATAATGTATGTATGTTTATGCTGACAAAATTGACACGACATACAGACTGGTGAATGAACACAACTGGATACTCGGCCACCGCAGGGGATAAAAAGTACCATTGGTTCAAGATAACAACCCTTTCCTGTTTAAGAGGGGTAGACCCTACTGGGGGAAACATACCAATTATCGGTCCTCAGAGGTAACACATCTACCGGGGATGTCAGATGGGACATCACATCTGAAATAGTTGATCCTTCATTCAGGGTGTACTGGTTAAAAGGAGTACTTTGATTCTGCATTTTGAGGTTTAATCACTTCCGAAGAAACCGTCAATGTTCCTTCTTGTCTTCAGTAGTCAAAAGGAATTGCCATCTTTATTTTAAAAGTAAAAGAAAATTTGAAACTTTAGTTTTGAAAACAAAAGTAAGTTTGTTTTTGTTTCAAGAATGTTAATCATATAAACATGTCATTTTGCAAAGCAGAATAAACAAAAGTTGCAAACAAAAGCACCAGGGTTCAAATTTTATTGATAGAATGTTAATCAGCCAAGCGCGTGATCCCATTGAGCGTTACAAAGTTTTAAAAATGGTAATTTAAGGGAAAGGGGCTACTTGGAAACATAACGACCGCTATCCTTCCACCAACTTTGAAATCTGGACATTCTGAGCTTCTGTCGAAGGTGACCTTGACTGAAGTTTTCCTAACATATGACGTTACTGTTGGGGATCTAATCTTTGTCAGACGTAGTTACTTGCCATGAATCCCTAACTTTTTCCTGGATTGCCTTTTCAGGTTTTCAATCCATCGGGATGATTTTGCTTATGTCTCTAATTTTTGCCTGGACTGCCCTTTTGGGTTTTCAATCCAACGAGACGTTTTTTTTCTTTTATTTAGGCGAAGTATTTCTTGACTACATCAACATTTGTGGGGTAGGTAAACTCCTCTCCATCCATGGTTGCAAGTCTCAAGGAACCGCCTGAGAAGGCTTTCTTAACCACATACGGGCCATCATAATTCGGAGTCCATTTGCCCCAGGAATCAGTGAGGAATGATTGTATCTTGTTGAGCACGAGGTCTCCTTTCCTGAAGACATGGGGTAAGACCTTTTTGTTAAATAATTTCTTTATTCTTTGCTGATATAGTTGACCGTGACATAAAGCCGTCATTCTCTTTTCTTCGATTAAGTTCAGTTCATCGTGTCTGCTCTGACACCATTCAGCTTCTGTTAGCTCGGCTTCCATCAATACCCTTATTGATGGTATCTCTACTTATATGGGGAGCACTGCTTCCATGCCATATACTAGAGAGAAAGGGGTTGTGCCTGTTGAAGTGCAGACAGATGTGCGATAACCGTGAAGAGAAAATAGTAGCATCTCATGCCAATCTTTGTAGGTTACAACCATCTTCTGAATGATCTTCTTGATATTCTTGTTAGCCACTTCTACCACTCCATTCATTTTAGGTCGGTAGGGAGATGAGTTATGGTGTTCGATCTTGAACTCAGCGCACAACTCTTTCATCATCTTGTTGTTCAAGTTGGATCCATTATCTGTAATGATCTGGATTGGAACACCATAACAACATGTGAGATTATTCTTGATAAATTGGACCACCGCTTGTCTGGTTACATTGGTGTATGACACTGCTTCGACCCATTTGGTGAAGTAGTCAATGGCTACCAAGATGAACCGATGTCCGTTTGAAGCTTTGGGTTCAATCATGCCAATCATGTCGATTCCCCATATAGAAAAAGGTCATGGAGAAGAAAGGACTTTGAGATGCGTTGGTGGTACATGGATTTTGTCAGTGTATATCTGAGACTTGTGACATTTCCTCATGTACTTGCAGCAATAGGATTCCATTGTCTGCCAATATTATCCTACTCTAAGAATTTTTCTTGCCATTGTGTGTCCATTGGCATGAGTACCAAAGGAGCCTTCATGAATCTCTTTCATTAACAGGTTTGCTTCTTGTCTGTCTACGCATCTGAGTAAAACCATGTCAAAGTTTCTCTTGTAGAGTGTATCACCATTTAGGAAGAAGTTGTCTGTCAGTCTTCTGAGAGTCTTCCAATCTTTTCTGGATGCCCCAGGTGGGTACTCTTGTTTTTTAAGGAAGCACTTGATATCATGATACCAGGGTTTGTCGTCTATGACTGCTTCGATTGTGAAGATGTAAGCGGACCTTTGAAGGCGCATTATGCCAATCTTAGGTACATCGTTCCATTGACCTACACAAATCATGGAGGATAGAGTGACTAGTGCATCTGCCATGTGATTTTCTTCACGAGGGATATGATGAAACTCAATTTGTTGAAGAATGGTAACAACCTTCTCACGTAGTCTTTGTAAGGAATCAATCCTGATTGGTATGTATTCTAGTATCCTTTGATATGATTGATAACCAAGGCTGAGTCTCCATACACATCCAGGTTCTTTATCCTTAAGTTAATTGCTTCTTCGAGACCCATGATACAAGCTTCGTACTCGACCTCATTGTTTGTGCATTTGAATGTCAATCTGGCAGTGAAAGAAATATGGGTACCCAGAGGTGTTACAATGATTGCCCCAACTCCGTTTCCATAAGATTTTACGGTTCTGTCAAAAATCAGTCCCCATTGGGAACTTGGTTCTAGCCCTTCACTGGGTAGCGGTTCATCACAATCTTTCATTTTTAAGTATATGACATCTTCGTCTGGGAAGTCAAATTTGACTGATTCCTGATCGTCAATCGGTTGATGAGCCAATTGATCGGCTAAAATACTTCCTTTGATGGTTTTCTGAGCATGGTACTCGATGTCGTATTCTGATAACAACGTCTGCCAACGAGCAATCCTTCCCGTGAGAGCAGGCTTTTCAAATACGTACTTGATCGGGTCCATTTCAGAGATTAACCAAGTAGTGTGATAAATCATGTACTGGAAAAGACGTTTGGCTGCCCAAGCCAGAGCGCATTAAGTTTTCTCGAGCATAGTGTATTGAGTTTCACAGTTCTTGAATTTCTTGCATAAGTAGTAAATGGCATATTCTTTTCTTTTGGTCTCATCTTGTTGGATAAGAACATAACCCATGAAGTCTTCCAAGACTGTTAAGTAGATGATCAGTGGTATTCCTTCCACTGGAGGAGATAGAATCAGTGGATTTAACAGATATTCTTTGATGCTGTCGAAAGCTTTTTGGAAGTTTTCTGTCCATACACAACTTTCGTTCTTTCTGAGCAATTTGAAGATCGGTGCGCATGTCGCGATCATGAGGGATATGAATCTTGAGATGTAATTCAAACGTCCCAAAAATCCTCTGACCTATTTTTCAGTCTTCGGCGAAGGCATTTCTTGAATGACCTTCACCTTGTCGGCTTCAACCTCGATTCCTTTTTGGCTGATGATGGATCCCAAGAGTTTTCCTGAGCGAACATCGAATGTGCACTTATTTGGATTCAAGCGGAGTTTGTATTTTCTCAGATGCTCGAATAACTTTGACAGATGTGTCACATGCCTTTCTTCTGTTTTATATTTGGCAATCATGTCATCGACGTACACTTCAATCTCTTTGTGCATCATGTCGTGAAACAGAGTTGTCATGGCCCTTTGATAGGTTTCCCCTGCGTTCTTTAGACCAAACGGCATAACCTTGTAGCAAAAGATGCCCCACGGGGTGATGAATGAAGTTTTCTCCAAATCTGCTGACGCCATTTTAATTTGATTATAGCCCGAGAATCCATCCATGAAGGAGATGACTTTGAATTTTGATGTGCTGTTTACCAGCATGTCTATGTGTGGTAGGGGGAAGTCATCCTTTGGACTTACTTTGTTCAGATCCCTGTAGTCTACACACATCCTGATTTTTCCGTCCTTTTTTGGAAGTGGCACTATGTTGGCTAACCATTGAGGATATTCTGAGGTGGTGAGGAAACCTGCGTCGATCTGCTTCTGCACTTCCTCCTTAATTTTGATGGCCATATCTGGATGAGTCATTCTCAACCTTTGTTTTACCGGAGGACAATCTTTTTTCAGCGGTAAGTTATGTTCCACGATGCTGGTATCCAACCCTGGCATGTCCTGATATGACCAAGCAAATACATCTAGAAACTCTTTGAGAAGTTTTATCAACCATTCTCTAACAATTGAGCTGAGCAGTGCTCCAATCTTAACTTCTTTCTTTTCTTCTTCTGAACCCAAATTGACCGTTTCCAACGGCTCTTTGTGAGGCTCAATGGACCTTTTCTCTTGTTTGAGTAATCGGGAGATCTCTTCTAGAATTTCTTCGTCCTCTTCTTCTTCAGCTTCAAATATCGGGAATTTAATGTTGGGAGAAGGCATTGGATCATATGTTTCAATGGAGTTTAAAACAAGAAATCTGCATGACGTGATGATTCTTTTTTTAGAAAAGACATAGAGAATTCAAGAGTGTGTGCAGTGTATTTTCTGAAAAATGCTTGTTTTTATTTTAGGTTGTTTCAGGATTACCATTTTCTGAAAAACGAAAAGTGAAAACAACAATAAATGCGGGAATTTAGAATGACATTATTTATTCATGATTTTTCGATTCTTGAAACACAACCCTATAAAACCAAACTCTGTCGCTTTGAGTGAAGCGAAGAGGGACATTTACAGAAAAGTTAGCCCTATAAAACATCCATTTCACCTGGGCAAAGTGAAAGTTTAAAACAAAGATGGTAATTACTTTGACTTATGGACGACTTTCGGGACATCGACTGCACCCCAATGGCGACGAACTCCTTTGTGAATCACAAAGTCTGGTACTTCCTTTCTCGGTTTGTCTTCAGAAATGACACTGATTTCTGGTGGAGTAGGATCGTTGGAGTTTTCTTCCCATGCGTATTCATCATAAGAGGACTCTTACGTCACATCTTCCATAATTCTTTCATTCTCAAAAGGATCTCCCCATCCAGTTGGCTGGATGTCCTCATATATGATGCGATAGCTTTCGGGAGCGGTGTATTTGCCTAGAAAGTCGTACTTGCCGCTTGGCTACCCCAAAGTATCCCAGGTTTTTGTGGGAACAGATGAGTCATCTTCCTCAATGACATTGACCTCAGGAAATGCATAGTTAATGAATTCTTGTACTACAACCTTTTCAAATTCATCACCATGGTTTTGGACGTTTTCGGAATGTCCTAAGTAAGGATTCCATGACTCTGGGAACATGTACATTCTTTTCAAGATTACTCAGTTGATAGGAATGGTCCGACTAACTCTTTTTCTCCAAGTCCTCTGTGTATGGCTTCCAGATAGGCAAGTCATCCAGGGGATCATAATAATCGTAGTCAAAATTATCTTTTATCAGATTGTCTTCCTCTAATGAGTTGGGTGGAGCACGACATCCTTCAGGATCACAATCTCCATAGATCATCCTGACATCTGATCTCGGTATGTATCGTCGGCTCTGCTTTGGAAAACATAATGGCATGTGCGTTTCTCCCTGAGATACATAACCTTCATTATTGAGATAAGACTTCCACTCCTCATCTGTGTCGGAGGAATCATCGCATCGATGGTGTGTACTTCTTGAGACACTGGGTGGAGAAAACCTTCGCTGTGGAAGAAATCCTGAATGGGACGAAAACTTTCGTCCTTCTTTGTAGTCTGGGTACAGGTCAGAGAGAAACCAAGACCTTTTCTTGTCTTGTTATCAGTAGGAGTTACTATCTGTCCCCATCCTTTTATGTCATTACTCCCGATGACTTTGAGAGCGTCCTTGTATAATGAAATCAACTTCCCTCTTTCTTGTTGATTCTTATAGCTCACCGATAGTGCTTGGAGCTGAGTTCCAACAACCTCTTCTGGTTCTACACAGGAGAATGATGATAATTTGCTCACGATTAAGGCTTGCTCTCCACACACTATGACTAATTTGTCGTTCTTGACAAACTTCAGCTTCTGGTGAAGTGTCAAAGTGACTGCCCCAGCTTCGTGTATCCAAGGTCTTCCTAATAAGCAGCTGTATGCTGCTCGGATGCCCATGACCTGGAAAGTGACTGGGAAAGTGTGAGGACTGATGGTTATGGGAAAATTGACTTCGCCGATAATCGTTTTTCTGGATCCGTCAAAGGCTTTGACGATGATCTCACTGCCTCTCATCGAAGTTCCTTGAAAAGATAGTCGTACCAAGGTTGACCTTGGCATGACATTCAAAGATGAACCTGTGTCCACCAGAACGCTGGCTAAAGCATCGTCTTGGCAGTTGACTGTGATATTGAGTGTCATATTATGGTTCTTCCCTTCTTACGACAGTTCTTCATCATTGAATCCCAAGTTGTTGCAGGAAGTTGTAGCATGCAATTTTTGTCGGTGATGCGACTACCTTATCGCAAATTGGGTTTTCTCCTCACCGCAATGGTAGGAGGGGGGGTGCTACTTTCTGATTTCTTATTTATCCCGTGAAGCTGGAAGGGAAAGGGAAGCTATCTAAAACTAACCTTGCACGCGAATGTTTAACTGAACAAATGCTTAAAGAGATTCGTGGAGTTCGGGGTCAGGTAATACAATGGGGAGTTGTCAATTACCCATCCTATATGTGGTTATCCACAGGTTGTTAGTTTTAGGTTCTGCTTTGTACTTGATGGTGTTTATCTGTTGATGGGTTGGGGAAAGTTTCTTGTTTGGGAGATGTGAGAGAGTTTTTTTTTTATGATTTTGGCGAGGTATTGGACCTCAGTTTTGATTAGTATGAAGGTACTGGACCCAAAGTTTTTGATTGGAATGCTCGCTAAGATTTCGCAATCTTATACCTACGTATTCCCGTTTAATGAAACAGGGAAATCAGAGCAATCGTAGTTTCTCCTATTCTATAGGAGGAAAAAGTTGATGTTTTGGTGTCTTGTTCAAAGCCCAAGATTGAAGCTAAAGGTTATTTGTGTCTTGTTCAAAGCCCAAGATTGAAGCTAAAGGGTATTTGTGTCTTGTTCAAAGCCCAAGATTGAAGCTAAAGGTTATTTGTGTCTTGTTCAAAACCCAAGATTAAAGCTAAAAGTTTAACTGAGAGAGAATTTGTCGTCTCTAAAGAGAGACATCTCGTCTATTTACCACAACTGTTGGGTGACTATTTATAAAGGAAAATTACTTTAACTGGGATATGTGAGTCCAGCAATGCCATAATTTGCTTTATAGGGGATTTGTCCTGAAGGAGAAAACTTTAACTCAGTGTTGAGTAATGCCATTTTTCCTTAGGAATCTTTCACATTAAGAGAGGGACAGTGGCATGGATGTAAATAATCCAGAGGCTTGCCACTTACAACAATTAGATGAAAGAAAGGGGTTTACCAGGATAAGAGATGGACTATAGCTTGGATTTTTGAATCAACAAGTGTGCCACTTACATCAATTATCGGGGATTAGGGTTTGTTTTGAGTTATCTATTTTGATATGCGATAACACATAGAATTGTTTTCCTACAGAGATTTTGATGTCCTCTAATGGGATGTTGATTTTTGTGTGCCTTGATCAAAGCCCAAGGTTGAAGCTAAGAGATTGATTGACTCCACAGGGGAAGTCCTTATACCAAGCCTAAGAAGAGGCTAGAAAAGACTAACTCCACAAGAGAGTGTTTATCTGTCTTGTACAACGCCCAAGATTGAGGCTAAAAGAGTTGACTCCTTTGGGATATCATTATACAAAGCCTAAGAGGAGGCTAAATGTTTGACTTTTTCGGGGAAATATTTTGTCTATCTTGTACAAAGCCCAAGATTGAGGCTGAAAAGAAGACTGACTCTGTGGGAAAGAAATCTTTATCTGTCTTGTACAAAGCCCAAGATTAAGGCTAAAATGAGGCTGACTCAGCTGAGGACTTTTAGGTGTCTTGTACAATGCCCAAGATTGAGGCTGGCCTTACTGGGAAAATCATTATACAAAGCCTAAGAGGAGGCTGGAAGTTTTTTGGCTCTGCTGAAGAGTATTTTCTGTCTTGTACAAAGCCCAAGATTGAGGCTGGAAAGAGGATTGACCCTGCTTATGGAAATTTATATGGTGTCTTGTACAAAGCCCAGGATTGAGGCTTTACCAAGCTGGGGAAATCATTATACACAACCTAAGAGGAGGTTAACTTATGCTAGGGGAAATCATTATACCAAGCCTAAGAGGAGGCTGAAAAAAGAGATTGACTCAACAAGAGAGTGTTTTTATCTGTCTTGTACAAAGCCCAAGATTGAGGCTAAAATGGTTGACTCAACAAGAGAGTGTTTTTGTTTTATACCATCGACTCAACAAGAGAGTTTGGAAAGGTACTTGACTCAACCAGAGAGTCTGAAAAGGTTAGCTCAGCTAGGGAAAATCATTTGTATAAAGCCCAAGAGGTGGCTAGCTATACTGAGGAAAGGAAGAATCATTATACAAAGCCTAAGAGGAGGCTATCTTTGTTGGGGAAGAACAAAGAAAGAAATCTTTATACAAAGCCTAAGAGGAGGTTATCTTCTGCCGAGGATTAGTGAGATATAGAGGCAGGCCTAAATGGAGAATCAACTCTTACTGAGGGTTTACAGAAGAGTTGAGATGTCAGATGCCTTGAGGTTTTGATTTGGGATAGTGTTGTACTGATGAAAAGCTGACCCTGGCTGGGGAAGTTTTTAGAAGAAAGAATGGGTTTTAGAATCCATGGGTTTTAACTCTACTGGAGATTGATTAAATGACCAGGGTTTTTCTTGTGTTGGTAAGGAACTTGAGAATGTCTTTGAGATTCAAGAGGGGTTTAGACTATCCGAGTCTATTGGTATGGAAGAATTTATCTTTGTATGATTCCTAGGAGGAGGCTAGTGTTTTAAGGGATGGGAATCAACCCTTAATTGGTCTGAGGTTTTGACTCAAGAAAGACTGCTCTAGCAAAGGATGACTAAGTTCTGTCCTACACCTTTAAGAGGTCTTCAGGGTCCTTGTATTAAGCCCAAGAGAAAGCATGAGAACTTCTAAGAAGCCGGAGGTCCTTGTACAAAGCCCAAGAGGAGGCGGGGATGCTTTTAGGAAGCCTGTGGGTCCCAAACCTAAGAAAAGTTCAAGAAAGGTTTCACCAAGAATTAATCTTTTCTTTAGTGAACATTTCTAGACTTTGAAGAAATTCAAGAGAGGTTTCACCGAGAATTAATCCTCTCTGGGGAAATAAACTTCTTTAACAATTTCTAATAGTGACAGTCTGAGAAAAGTTTCATCGGGAATACTGTCTTTCTCTTTATTCCATATTGTTTAAGCCCAAGATAAGGCAAGACTGTATCTGGAAATCCTATGGGGATCTAGTTTTGACTATATTAAAGAGTGACCAACTGGCTTTACCTAGTTCTAGACTTAGTTGTCGGGGAAAACTCTAAGCAGATATACTAGTATATATACTGTTGATATATGACAAGTATTTAAAAGGATATGAAAGAAGGACTTACAGGTGAGCAAGCTTCCAGCAATACAATTATATATATATGACAAGTATTTAAAAGAATGAAAAGACTTACAGGTGAGCAAACTTCCAGCAATACAATTATATATATATATATATATATATATATATATATATATATATATATATGTGAAAGTAAGTAAATGAAAGTTGATAAAACTTACAAGTGAGCAAGCTTCATTTGTAACAGCTGTATAGTTAGTTGTTCAAGAAATTAAAGAAAGTTTTGACAACAACTATGGATTTGAACCTAAATCAAGAGGGAAGTTTGTTTTTGAAAAGATTGGGGCTTATACTCAAGGAGAGGCCCAGATTTAACAGTAACCATACCGTTGATCTGAAAATTGTATCGGGACTTATACAACGACTGAGGCCCAAATTATTGTACTTACAAAGAGGTTGGGTCTCACACTCTATTAGAGGCCCAAAGTTTGTTTTTTGTACAAGAGATGAGGCTTACAACTCAAGGAGAGGCCCAGGTTATTTTGTTGAAAAGGCGACAATCAGTCCGAGATTTTAGAAAACACAGTGGGTCTTATACAATGACTAAGTCCCAAAAAGGTTTTATATTTACAAAGGGGTGGGACTTACACTCAATCAAGAGGCCCAAAAAGGTTTGAAAATTTAAAATCTAGAGGAAACCCTAATTTTAAATTAAAATGTCATTTTTCAAAGGTAATTTAAATAATAAATGATAAAATATCAATTATATTCAAAAACAAGTTGTACATTTTGGAAAAATTTTTGAAAAATCATGTTTAAACATATGAAACCCTAAATTTCAATTGATTTTGAAAGATCAAAGTGGGAATTTTATTTTAAAAATGTTTAAAACAATAAAAAATAAAATAAATTGAATTTTTTTGTAAAATAAAATATTTAAACATTTTAGTAAATTTTGAGAAAAAGAATCAATTCAAAAACACAAATATTCAAAGAGAAATTAATTTTTGAATCAATTAACAAAAATAACTAAAATTCAAAATTTTGAATTATGGCGCCAAGAACACTTGGTTCTTGCCCGCGCCCTCTGTTTTTCCAGATTTGTATTTTCTCACTTTTCTCCATGATTTCTCAATGGTTTTGCATGATTCAAGTACCAATCTTGTTTGTTTTTGAACAAGGATCACAACCATATAGTTTAATTGCATTTATATTGAGTATGGAGAAAGAAATCAACAGAAAATCTCAAGAACCCTAATTTCAGCATGAACACAATTAAATTCCATACACGATTGATTCATGGCAATTGATTGAGGGTTATCACTCTATATACATGCAAGAACAAGATGGTAACTCAAAAATTCATTTATGATGCATGGAACATAGAGTTTGAAGGGTTCATGCTTACCTCTTGCAGCTGGTGATCGAGTTTGGTGATGGACGTGTTGCAGCTAGGTTCCAATGATCTGGATAGCTTCCTTAGGTGCCATGGAGTATGTTTGAATGCTTGGAGTGGATTGAAATGAGTTGGAACTTGATGTGGAACCTCAACTACAACTCTTTCAAGAACTTGAGCAATTGGCTGGTGATTTTGAGAATCTGATGTTCTAGATGTGATTTTGTGTTATGGGTCACTCACATATAATGTTTATGAGGTATGTGTGCGTTTGGTTTGGTTGGAATTTCTCTCAAACTCAAAACCCGATAGTGACTTGAGTTAGAAGGCAAAGTTGGAGTGAAAGGGAGATTTTGAGGAAAACATCAGTTTGGGTGCTTTGGTGTACTCAAACTGATCACAATTGAGGTCTATTTATATTGTGTCAAGTTTGTTTTGGCAGCAATAGTGTGTGGCAATTACAGCAGGTCTGTGGCCAATGTGGATCAAATGGAATCTCAAGTCTCATCTAGCCATTGAATTGAGGTTAGAGTACAAGCATATGGTCACCGGGTTCAGAGATAAGGCTCGACTCATTCAATTAAACTTTCCTTAGTTCATGCCACCTTGATGCATCCATTGAATGCATTGAAACAAAATTGGAGTCTTGGCACTTTTTAGCTCTTTTAGGTTTGGCATGGCTTTTGTAGATTCTCAGACTTGGGAGGCTTGGGGATCAGATCATTCACCTTTTGTTTTATCCTCAGATGTGTACAAATGGATGACAACGCTTGGAGTTGTCCAAATTTGCCAAATTGAGCAAATGCACAAAATCTTCCTTGCTTGGGACAGTTGGAAATGGTTATTTTGAGGGATTCATATCTCCCTACTCAGGTTGAGTTATGGGAGGCTCTTATGTTTTTTAGAAAGCCCTCATATGATACAAAACATGTGTGATCATAGTTTGTTTTGAAATTATTTGGATCCAACTGAAAAAACCTCATGAACATTGATGTTCAAGGCTGGTAACTTAGGCAGATTTTCACTAAGTGTTGGAAAAAATTGTTATTTTCATGTTTTTGTGATTTTGATCATTTCATAACTCAAAATCCATAAAGAATTGGAGTCTGAGGTAGTTGAAGCTTTTGTAGAGTGTAGCAAGACCTACAAATCCAACTTTGGATCACCCAAAATGGTTGCTTGGATCTTAAGTTATGATCCTTGGAAGTTGGTACCAAAATCACTTTTGTTCCATAACTTAGAAAAATTTTGGTTTCTCAAGGTTGTCCCTTTTGCAAGAAACCTCACTTTTCTTGATAGTTCTTGATGGATGATGATCAATATCATACATTAACATTGTTTTTTACTTAAGGGAACCATATTTGTGAAAAATCCCAAAAAGTCAAACTTGATTTTGTGCACAGTTGACTTTTTATTGGATAAAATCCAAACTGTGTGATCCTTTGTAAAATCAAGTCCTTGACCTAAATCAAACCTAATGTATGGATTCCATAGGTGTTATAGGGTGTATTGAATCATGTCCCAAGGTTTGGGAGCATGTCTTGGTCAAAAGTCAAAGATACAATTGACTTTTTCCTCGAAACTCTAATTGTGGTCCAGATGAAAATCAAACTTGTGAATCAAGTTTCTTGGATCAACCCATTGTTGTAAATGGATCAATGTGGTGTATTTGAGACCCTAAAATCATGTTTTGAGGTCTTGGCTCATACTTTGCTCCAAAAGTCAACTTAGGGGTGAATTAGGCCAAGAAACCCTAATTCTTGATTTTTGATTAATGCTTCCCTTGAGGCTAAATTGACTTGATGATTGGGTCCATGAGGTCCTTTGGAGTATCTTGGGTTATTCTTTGAAGCATTGGCTCATGTCTAGAGGAAAATTTCCATCTGGAGGCCTTGGTTGACCAAAACCCTAATTTGGTGACACTGGCGAACTTGAGGCTTGATCCACTTGGAATGTTGCAACTTTGTGCTTGATTCTTGATGTGGGAGTCCTTTTGATCCCTTATGGGTGTTTGAGAGGTTAGACAAGTTGAAGATCATGTCATTTCTTGATTGATCCTTTGTCTAAGTGCTCTAAGAGGGCTTGAAACCCTAAGTCTTGATTATAGTGAATGCTCAACCATCTTTGAGGAGTGTGATGAGGCATGAAAGTACATCTATATTGTGATGATGATTTTCACAATGATGGGAAATCTTGGTGGTCAAAATTTGGGGTATGACAGAAGTGATGTTAGAGATGATGCTGTCAAATTGTCCTACTGTCACATATTGTTCCACTAAGGCTTTGTCTAAAACTTTATTTAGAGCTTCCCTGTGAGCTTCTGAACTAAGCAGGAGAGATGATACAGAAATTTGAGGCGGATTTTGCAACAATTGGTCCACAATGTTGTACTCGCTTTTTTGGATGAGCTTCAGCATCTCATCGTTGTTCTTTACAGGTTCTGTATTGCTGGATTGACCGACTTGTTGGTTGGGAACTTCCTTTTGGGGTTCCTTTTCTTTTTTAGGTTCTCCAACTCCTCTGTTGAAGATTCGACCACTCCGAGTAACTCGAATGATGTCGACAATGTTCACAACAGAGGGTAATGGAGATTCTTTTCCATTTTCTATGGTTGTTGCACCGTACTTGTACAGGATAGCTTTGTCTGACTTGTATAGTATTGGACCTGGCAAGTAGATGACCACATGGGCTTTTTGGGCCTTTTGACTGTCGTATGCAACTTCGATCAGCTCTAAGTTTGGAATATTTTTATTGCCGAGAGAGACTCTTGACTCATCGAGTAGAGGAATTACGGCACAATCATCCTTGGTTTTTCCATGATTAGAGATTATGACAGTGTTTTCATCTTGACCAGGGAGGTAATCTTGTATCATGTTGATTGATTCTGATTTCAAGCATGGTCGAATCTCCTTTCGGTTTAACTGATGCTGGAGGGTTGCTCGCACTAGATAGCATCCTTGGTTATTTTCTGAGCATACTCTACAGCGTTCATAATTGTGAGGTGGTACCCGACCGTACCCACTTTGTATGCAGTGCATCCTTACTAGATCTGTTTCCATTGAGCGGACTTCATGACTTTGATGTCTATCAGGATTCCCATCAGTCATGCTAACTTATGGTGTGTCTTTATCCATGTAGATCGGAAGCCACCAGTGGTCCAATAGATGTTGAAGAGTCTTTTGCACAAGTGCACACCCTTGGTCGTTTTCGTAGCATTCTTTACAGTCTTGATAAACGTGTGAAGCCAGAAAACCAAGTCTGACCTGCTTAGCATGTAATTCCACTAGACTGATATTCATCAAGCGTATGTCAAAGATTTGAACCATATTGACTTGATGGTCATTTATTTCATGGAAGTCTTGGATCCATCTGAGATCCATTTGACGTTGGAGGGCCTCTTGTACAAAAGAGCATCCCTGATTATTTGTTGAGCAGATCGGACAAGTGACGTAATCGTGTCGAGGCAGATTGTAATACTGACTTTTTCTTGAATGCATTGCCACTAAATTGGCGTTCATTGCACGAATGTCGTGGTTCTGAACAATGTTGGGATGTGCATGGACCATGTTTACTTCAGGAATCCTATGATCCTGAATCCAGCCCAGATCCATTTGTTCTTGCAGAGCTGCTTGTACTATGGCACACCCTTGATTGTCCTTGGAGCAGATATCACACTGATGATAGTTGTGAGATGGCACATTGTTGTACTTGCTCTGTTTGCAATGCATTTTCACCATATTGGTGCCCAGTAAGCGCACATGGTGAATTTGATAACTATTAACAGGTTCTTCTTCTATCAAATTCACTGTAGTTTTTTCATGTTGCAGTAATGGGTTTGTATGAACATTCAGATTAATATATTTGAAAGATAAAACCCCGTTCCTGACAAACTTCTATACATCAGACTTGAAGCTGATATAATTCTCAATGTTATGTCCTAATCCTCCTTGATGGTAAAGGCAAGTCTGATCTACTTTGAACAAAAAAGGTGGATTTTCTGGTACTGCGAGAGAAGTCCTAGTTTGAACATGCCCCTTGGCCAGTAGAAGTGGAAATAACTCTGCGTACAACATCGGTATAGGGTCAAACCCTGATGGTCGTGTAGTACGATTGTTATTATTATACTGCGGGCGAGCCTGCTAAAAAGGCTGTTGCGGCCTTTGCTGATATTATTGTTGATTTGGTTGGCTCTGAGCAACTTGAGGTTGTTAAGTCAGAGTTGGCGTCGGGTTGATTGTAGGAGTTATCGCGGCTACCGGTTGATACCTTCGCCTTTGCTTTCCTAGAGAGATATTACTGATATCTTGCTCTTTCTTCTTTTGGAAAGCACTACCGTATCTTTTAGTACTACTGGATGGCTCTGCATCTTTGACCAATTGTCCTTCTCAGACTGCTTCTTCAAGGCATACTCCCATGTTCACCATTTCAGTGAAGTCACTAGGCGCACTTGCAACCATGCGGTCGTAATAAAACGAGCTTAATGTTTTCAGGAAGATCTTTCTCATTTCCTTTTCCTATCTGGTGCCATGCCCACGTTGTATTTGTATTGCTGAACGAAGGCTGCACCGAGATCTCTGAAAGTACTGATCTTAGTGCGGTTTAAACCCATGTACCATTTGAGTGCGGCACCGGTTAAACTATCTTGGAAGTAATGGATTAGTAGCTATTGATTGTCTGTCTCGGTAGCCATTTTCCGAGCATACATCACCAAATGACTTTGAGGGCAAGAGTTGCCTTTGTATTTCTCAAAGTCAGGCACCTTGAACTTGTGCGATATCTTTACATTAGGGACCAAATAGAGGTTAGCGGCGTCTTTTCCGAATAAGTCTTGACCACGAATGGCATGTAGTTCCTTCTAGATTTACAAGAATTATTCCAGAAACTCATTCATTCTTTCGTACACATCTTCGTTTCTGCTAGAAGTTGCTTGCAGAATCTATCCTTCCTGGACAGTGTGTACCACTAGCTGTGGTATAGTCATTATTACGGTAATTCTTGGCGCTTCAGTGACCTGAAGTTTGTAACCTTCAGGAGTTTCTGTTGTAACCTTTGCATCTTCATTTCCCTGAAGTTTGTAACCTTCAGGTCTGGCTGTCCTTGCTATGACTTCTGGGTCTTCAGTGATCGGTGGGATGTATCCTTCAGGTATAAAGTTGTGAGGCATTCCCCAGGGGAAACCTTTAGGCATGTTGTATTGAGGATGACTGCCTGGTGTCTCAAATTCTGGTGTAGACGTACCCTCAGAGATTACAGTCCTTTGATGTTGTTGTTCCTGGGCTGCTGCTAGGGATTGCATGTCGTAGTGGATTTTCTCCAAACTCTCCTTCAGAGCGTTGATTTCTTCTCTCAGCTCTCTGTTCTCTTCATCGAGATCGTCCATTTTCTTTTTTCGATTGGCCCGAGTATTGTACGAATGAGACAATTTGACTCTAGAGTGTGACACATATGTGAGACTCAAAGACAAAGATGTTCTATGTGAGAATGACGAATGATATGCAAAGAGTGATATATTTTTTTAGTTTTTTTCAAAAGAGTTGTTAACAATTATATTGCAAATATCACACATTGGAGGAGACCCCTTTTATTGAACTTGAAAGATTGCAGTATTTTACAAAGAAAAGTACAGTATTTTACAAAGTGTTGTAAGGAAAATTAAGCCTATTGATCCTGAGTCCTCTTTTAGGAGAGCTCAAATGTTGGTTCCTGAACTTTTCTTTTCTTTGATTGGGCTCCTTCACCCATTGTTGGGTCGACGACTCTCTACCAAGTGAAGGAAGTGAGCAAATTCCTTTGCTCTTCCTGACTTTCCATAGCATGCTGCTCTAATATCTTAACCAGAGCATCCTTCTCCTTTCGCAGTTCCTGAATCTTGGAACATTCCAAATTTAGGATCTGGTATTTCTTCTTCCAAGAGTTTTTCTCACGTTGAAATTTGTTGAGAGAGACCTGGAGTTTTTCCGGGTCAGACATGAAATTAAGGACATATTCCTTTAAGGGAAAAACTTCTTGATGAGGGTAAGGTATCCTCAGTTTGATGGCTCTGGTTTGTACCCAAAGGAGATAAGGTTCTGAAGAGGAACAATTTGGTCTTCCCAGGGATTCTCTCCCTCTCCTGTGAATATGTTGCCAGGCATGCACTATTTCTTTCTTTAGTGCCTTGTCATTTTCTCCTTCCTTAAAGAAAAGACCTTCCAGATGAGCATTATGTGGGATATTCTTCATTGGGTATCCGAGTTTACGGCGAGCTAAAATCGGATGATAGTTGATCCTTCCTTTAGTACCAATGAGGGGTACATTGGGGAAATTTCTGCATCTGTCAATGATTTATATCCCTTCGTAAATCTGATTGTACCAATCTATGTCTGAATTGGTAAGAGACATAATCTTCTGCGACCATCGCAGATTACTCTTCTGACCCCAAAAAGCAGCAGATTTGGGCAAGTGGGAAATAAACCATTTGTAGAGTAATGGTACACAACATGTGATCATCCATCCCCTGTACCAACTCCTTAAGTGTACAGAATGGTAAGCATCCGAGAGCAAGGTTGGTACGGGGTTTCCAATCAAGAATATCTTAATAGCATTGGTGTCGACGGAGTTGTCGATGTTGGAAAAAGGAATAACCCATATGTGAGTAGGATAAAGATATCCCCGAAAGCGGTTACATTTCCTATACTAGCAAAGTATAGAGCTTTCTCCATCAGGAATTTAGCTGGTTAACCCTGGATTCCTCCTTTGGTGGTCATGTGAGTCTTGACTTCTGACTCATCTAAAGAAATTTCTCTTGCAATGGCTTGTTCATTTGGAATTTCTTCCAGTCCAAAAAATGGATCTCGATCATGGATGGGTAAGTCAATCAGGTGGGAGTACTCTTCTAGTGTCGGTGTGAGTTGATAATCCGGGAATGTGAAGCAGTGGTAAACCGGATCATAGAACTAAATCAGCGTAGACAAGATCCCTTCAACCATGTTGATCTTTAGAAGAGATAACAGTCCCCCATGCTTAGCTCTGAAAGCCTCGGGATTAGTAATCATCTTTCCTAATTTCCTTAGGTCGTCCAGTTTTGGAACCTTGAAGGTGTACTTGTGCATTTTTCTTCTTCCAAAATCCATAACGCAACCTCTCTGATATTCGCAATTATTGTTTTAGTTCTTTCGAAAAAATATTTTTTTTTCTGTTTTTGAAAAGAGTTTTTTAATGAATGCATGAATGCAGCAAACAAAAACACTTGAAAACATGGGTTTAGGGGTTCATCGTCACGAGCATGGAGTCATGGATCTACCCATCCCCAAAGGTGTGAACTAATTGGTCAATTTGTGTACTTGTAGAACGGGTTCTAAAAGGTTCTTAAAATCATTGACCTCTCCTAGGGACATTAACAGCAAGCTGATTCACTCGGCGAGCTGTAATATCCTAGGATGAATCTCTTTTGAGTGTAGTATCGCGTATCAACTATTCCTGATAGTCACCGCACTACCTAATGGTTTAACTGGTTAAATGTCTACTAAATCCTCAATGTCATGGGTAACGCACTGGGAGCACTATGCTTTCATAACAATCGGTCGTTCAATATTAGACAATTGACATGGGTACCTTGACTGATTCAGTGGACTGTCTGGTCAGCTTGCTTGGGATTCACATCCTATAAGCCTTTCCTGGAGACGCCACCACTTTTCTTAATTTTCTCTCAAATTTTCCACATGCGTATCAATCACATTCCCAGTTAACAGAAAATTAAACACAGGTATCAAGTAATATGCAATAAATGATATATAGCAGAAAACTGAGAAAATAAATAAATAGAGAAATAAAGAAAATCCTAGACCTCTTAGGAACTATAATCCTAGATATCCCCAACAGAGTAGCCATTTTTCTGTAGCATGCGATTTTTGTCGGTGACGGGACCACCTTACCACAATGGTTGGAATTGGGTGCTACTTTCTGATTTGTTATTTATCCTATGAAGCTGGAAAGGAAAGGGAAGATATCTAAAACTAACCTTGCACGCAAATGTTTTCTTTAACAAATGCTAAGAGATTGGGGGGTTCGGGGTCAGGTTATACAGAGGGATGTTATTCACACCCAGTGTATATATGGTTATCCATAGACTTTATTTCATGTTTCTCTGTTAATTTGAAATTTTCTCTGATGTTTATCTGTTGTGGTTTTGGAAAGTTTCTCCTTTGGGAGTGTTGAGAGAGTGTTTTTGTTGTTTTCGGGTTTTCGGTTGTTTTTGGTAAGGTGCTGGACCTAAAGTTTTTGATTTGTGTGCTCGCTAAAATTTCATAATCTTATGCCTACGTATTCTCGTAATGAAAACTAGGAAATTAGTGCAATCGTAGTTCCTCCTATTCCAATAGGAGGAAAAATGTTTGGTGTCTTGTTTAAAGCCCAAGATTGAAGCTAGAGAGTATTTGTGTCTTGTTCAAAGCCCAAGATTGAAGCTAAAAAGGTGACTGGGAGAGAATTTGTCATCTCTAAAGGGAGATATCTCACCTATTCATCACAAGTTGTTGAGAAATTGATCATAAAGGAAGTTACTTTAACTGGGATATGTGAATCCATCAATGCCATAATTTCCTTTATAAGGGTGATTTCATGAAGGAAGAAAACTTTAACTCAGTGTAGAGCAATGCCATTTTTCCTTATGAATCTTTCATGCTAAGATAAGGACATTGGCTTGGATGTTAGGAATCCAGAGGCTTGCCACTTATAGCTGTTAGATGAAAGATAAATTTTAGCCAGGATAAAGAGAAGGACTCCAGCTTGGATTTTGAATCAACAAGTGTGCCACTTACAGCAATTATCTAGGAAAATGGTTTTGTTTGTTTGTTTTAAGATGTGATGTATAGAGGAAATATCCTCCTGCAGAGTGGACTCATGGTCTCCTCTGAGGGGATGTTTATTTTTGTGTGCCTTGTTCAAAATCCAAGGTTGAAGCTAAAAGGTTGACTCTACTAGGGGAATTTTATATCTGTCTTCTACAAAGCCCAAGATTGAGGCTGAAAAGAGATGGACTCCACTGAGGAAGGTTTTATCTGTCTTGTACAAAGCCCAAGATTGAGGCTGACTGACTCCACTGAGGGAAGTTCTTATATGAAGCCTAAGAGGAGGCTATCTCTTGCTGAGGATTATTGAAATCCAAGAACAGATCTAAATTGTGTTGGGGAAATTTAAAGGATTTACTCTTGCTGAGAATCAGGGAAGAGTTGAGATATCAGATGCCATGAGGCTCTGATTCAACTGGGGATTTGTTGATAGTTGATTGACCTTGGCTGGGGAAAGTTAAAACTTAATCCTTGTTGAGGGGTCAGGGTTTTAAAGTTGAGTTTGAAAACCTATAGAGTTTTTAACTCTGCTGGAGATTAGTGTACTGATGAAATGATCAGGGTTTCTCCTGTGCTTTTAGGAAACTTGAGGGTTTCTTGGTGAGATCCAAGAGGATATAAGACTTTCTAAGTCTACTTGTATGAAGCCCAAGCGGAGGCTGAGACTGTCCAAGTCTCTCAAGGAGTGGTAGGCTCTAGTGTAGATAGAGATCTTTGTATTATGCCCAAAAGGAGGCTGAGAGTTTAAGGGATGAGGATCAACCCTAGAATGGTATGATGTTTTGGGATTCTGACTCTCTTGACGATTGAACTAGCAAAGATGACTAATTTTTGTCTTATTCTTGTAGGAGGCCTTTGGGTCCATGTACTATGCCCAAGAGGAGGTTGTGGAACTTCTAAGAAGTCTGTGGCTCCTTGTACTAAGCCCAAGAGGAGGATGGGGATGCTTTTAGGAAGCCTGTGAGTCCTTGTACAAAGCCCAAGAGGAGGTTGGGGATGCTTTTAGGAAGCCTGTGGGTCCAAGCCTAAGAAAAGTTCAAGAAAGGTTTCACCGGGAATTAATCCTTTCTTTGCTGAACAGTTCTAGGGTTTGAAGAAATTCAAAAGAGGTATCACCAGGAGTTAATCCTCTCTAGGGAAATGAATTTCTTGTACACAATATAATTTCTAAGTTTGACAGTCTTGAGAAAAGTTTCACCCGGAATAATACCTTTCTCTGTTCCATATTGTATAAGCCCAAGAGGAGGCAAGACTGTATAGGGAATTTCCTATGACAAACTAGTTTTGACTATGTTGTCAGTAACTTCTGGTTTGCCCTAGACATAGACCTAACTACTGGGGAAAACTCTAAGCAAATATGTATAAGCATATATATATATATATATATATATATATATATATATATATATATATATATATATATATATATATATATATATATATATATTGACAGATAAGAAATAAGCATTGAAACAGATATGGGACTTACCTTCTGAGAAGAAGCCCAAGCATAATGTGTTATGTAGTATTGACTACAACTGTATTCCCTCTTTTAGGGTTTCAAGAAATTGAAGACTGTTTTGAAAGAAACAATTTTGAATTTTAATTTGAATTAGGAGAAAATTGTTGAAAAAGATTTGTTTGGGGCTTATAACTCAAGGAGAGGCCCAGATGAGTTATTTGGAAACATTAATCGCACTGCGATACTGACAGACGTTGTGGGACTTATACTATAGCAGAGGCCCAAAAAATGTTTTTTTACAAAAAGGGTTTGGGTCTTACTCTCTCTTAGAGGCCCAAAAATGTTTAAAAAGTAGAAAGATGGGGCTTACAACTCAAGCAGAGGCCAAGAAGTTTTATTTGAAAAGGCGGCAATCGCGTCGCGGTTTTGAAAATCATATCGGGACTTATACAATGACTGAGGCCAAAAAATTATTTATGTACAAAGGGGTGGGACTTACACTCTACAAAGAGGCCCAAAAATGTTTTGAAAATAATTTCAAAAAATTAAAATTAATAGAAACCCTAATTTTAATTAAAAAATATATTTTTCAAAAGGAAATTAAATATAAAATATCAAACATATTTAATAACAAGTGGTAAGCTTTGAAAAATATTTTGAAAAATCATGTTTAATCACATGAAAGCTTGAAATCCAATTGGTTTTGAAAATCAATGTGAGAATTTCATTTAAAAATTTAAAAAAACAATAAAAATGAAATTATTTACAAAATATCAAAATTTTTTATAGAATAAATAATATAAATTCAATATATATTAAATCAATATATATTAAATTAATAATATAAATTAAATTTTTTTGTAGAATAAAATAATTTAACATTTTTGTGACTTTTTAAAAAAAGAACCAATAAAAAATGATAAAAAATGAGAGAGAAATTAATTTTTGAAATCATTTAATAAATAATATAATTTCAATTTTTTGTAGAATAAAATAATTTAACATTTTTGTGACTTTTTAAAAAAATAACCAATAAAAAATGATAAAAAATGAGAGAGAAATTAATTTTTGAAATCATTTTATAAAATATCAAATATTCAAAAATTCAAATATTTGAAAATGGCGCCAAGGCCATCTGCTTCCTCACGACTACCCGCCATAGACAATTTGCAAAACCTCTCATATCTCTTTGATTACTCAATGAAAATGACTTTTGTAAACATGAAAGTTGTGTGTTTTTGAACAAGGGTTTCAGTCATATAAATTAATTGCATTTATATTGAGTGTGAAGTGAGAAATCAAGTGATGAACTCAAGAACCCTAATTTCTGCAAGAACACTATGAAATCTTATACACAAAAGTTAAAAAGCAAATGATTGAGGGGAATCACTCTATATAAGTGCAGAAACATGTTTGTAACTTGAAAACACATTTATGATGCATGGATTATAGAGTTTGAGAGTGTCAGACTTACCTCTTGCAAGAAGAATTTGAATTCTAAGTTGGAGGTGTTACAGATGTTGTTTAATGATCTGGACAACTTCAATGGACCTCAAGTAATGTGTTTGAAAGCTTGGAATTGATTGAACCCGCCTGGAACTTGTTGTGGCATTTCAACTACAAGTAGGCCAAAAAGCTTGAGCAAATAGGGGGTGAATTTGTGATTCTGATGTTCCAGATGTGTTTTAAGGTTATGGATCACTCATATATGATGTATGTGAGGTATTGGCATGATTGGTTTTGTTTGAATTGCTCTCAAATTGAAAATTCGATAGTGACTTGAAAGAGAAGCAAAATCTGGTTTTTTTAGAGTGATTGGAAGGAAAACATGAATTCAACTGTTTTGGGGTGGTTTGATCAGTCACACATGACCTCTATTTATAGTAGAGGAAGTTTTTTTGGAAGCAATAGTGTTTGGAGGCTGATCATGGTTGTAGCTTGTAGCCATTGACTTAGATAATTCAAAAGTGCCAAGTCAACTCTTCTTATCTTGACTCCATTAATCTTTGCAGGTTTGAATGCTCAGAGTTTGGACTGGAATTTTGACTGGTTTGGAGTGTTGTGATCTGGTTCATGACACCTCAATGCATTGCATTGATGTTACCTTGCCAAAGTTGAATTTCAAACTTCATGTCATGATGGTTTTCACATGCCAAATTGAATTCCTTTCCTCTTTGATCATGAACCAAGTGAGTCATCAGATATTTTGTGTTTTTGGAAGATGACAAAGTTGGCAAAGTGACCAGAATTGAAGGGTAAAATCGTGTGGCACAAGTTTAGTTATCATGTTGTTTTGAAAAATCAGGTTTTTAGGCCATGTTTCAAGGCTTGTAACTTCCTGCTCAAGTTGAGTTAGGATGAGTTCTTGTACTTTTTGGAAAGCCTCAATAACATACTTCAACTTTGATGTCCAACATTCGTCTTGAATCATCTTGGATCATAATGAAAAATGGCCTCAAAGTTGGTGAAAATTCAAGACAGATTCAGTCCAAAATTTTGACTAAGTTTTGGAAAAAGTGTCCATTTTCATGTTTTTGTGATTTTGATCAATCTATAACTCAAAATCCATGAGGATTTGGAATCTCTTGTACTTGACAATTTTTAAGTATGTAATGCGAGTTTTCATTTGAGCTTTGGATGGAAGAAAAAGACCTTGTGGTTTAGGAGTTATGACCTTGCAAAGTTGGTACCAAATCACTTTTCTTCCATAACTTAGAAAATTTGAAGTTTCTTAAGGTTGCCATTTTTGCAAGTAACCTCACATTTCTTGATTTTTCTTGATGGATGATGATCCAAACCATGAATTAACATTGTTCTTGACTTAGGGAAGCCATTATTGTCAAGAAATTCAAAAAGTCAAACATGGTTTTTTGGCACAGTTGACTTTTTATCAGATGAAATCCAAATTGTGTGATCCTCCATGAAATCAAGTCCTTGACCTAATTCAAACCTAATGGTTGGATTCCATAGGTGTTATAGAGTATCTTGAATCATGTCCCAAGGTTTGGGATCATGTCTTGGTCAAAAGTCAAAGATACAGTTGACTTTTCATAAAGAAACCCTAATTGGTCCAGATGAATTTGAATCTTTGTATTGCTCATGAACCAAGTTCTTTGAATCAATCCAGTCTTGTAAAAGGATCAATATGATGTATTGGAGGTCTTCAAAACACTTCTTGAGGTCTTGTCTCATGTCTTGCTCCAAAAGTCAACTTAGGGGTGAATTAGGTCAAGAAACCATAATTCCTGAGTTTTGATGAATGCATCCCCTGAGGTTATTTTGAACTTGTGATTGGGTTCATGAGGTCCCTTTGAGCATCTTTAGTCATGTTTTGAAGTATTAGCCCATTCCCAAATGAAAAGTTTCATCTGGAGGCCTTGGTCGACCAAAACCCTAATTTGGTGACCCTGGTGATCTTGAGGCTTGATCCACTTGGAATGTTGCCACCTTTGTGCTTGATTCTTGATGTGGGAGACCTCTTGATCCTTCAAGGGTAATTGGGAGGCTAGGCAAGTTGAAGATCATGTCAATTCTTGATTAATCCTTTGTCTGAGTGCTTTGAGAGGGCTAAAAACCCTAATTCTTGGTTATAGTGAATGCTCAACAATCCTTGAGAAGATTGATTAAGTAAGATGGTACATCCATATTGTGGTGATGATTTGCACAATGATGGGAAATCTTATGGTAAAAATTCTGGGTATGACACTAATCTAGCATCCACTGAGTCATACTCCACCGTGCATGGTTGTTATGAGTATAATCCTTAGCGAGTCTTATGGAAGTAAGATTTCACTTAAGCGTCAGTGGGATTTCAATTATCCATTTTTTAGGCAAAAAGTGTGTTACCTCCTCTGCTGATTGACTTGTATCTCCCCCTTAGTTAAGATGGGAGAGGGCATAAGGACCTCGACGTGATTTATCTCTCCTTTGACGGTCGATAAAAGAGATTTTTGTGAGTTAGACGAAGAAGCCCCTTCTTCCATGGAGTTCCCAGACACTATTTTCGAATCAAAATCATCAGATAATGATATGATATCTGGTTCAAAATGATTATGATCAATAGGAGGGAGATGTGAATCATAGGATATCCCCATTCTCAAAGCAGAAGAAATATCACTCTCAAAATCACTCTCTAGGTCAACAACGTTATCACTTAACTTACCTAGAAAACAAGAAATGTTGAAGAAAAAGCTTGAGTTCAAAGAGGTACTTGAGGTTTGAGATTGATGAAGCAGAATGAGCGAAGGAAGCTGAGATTTTGATTAAAAAATTACAACTGCTCGAATTAATTTTCTCAAAGGAGAAGAAGCGAAGGTGTTTACTAAAGTAGTGAATGTGAAAAATCTCAAAAGACAAGGAGTGGAAAAGCTTTCCAAAATGCTCAATTTCTCCTATTTATAGGCAAATGCAGTAGAAAGGATTCGAACCAATGAGATAAAGAAGTTCACGCCAACCAAGTGCACTGTAAACTGTATCATGCCCTAGCTAGTCATGTCACTGCATATGTCAGAAGAAGGCTATGAAACATTCAAATGATAAGATTGCATTCTAATATGCTTGTCCTCCACTACTTTTTCAATTGATTTCAGACGTTTCAATTCTAATTTACATCGGACAACATCTTGGAGGTTGGTCAACATCACTTATGGCTTCCTCTGGCTCCTTCGGTGCCCAACAAAGCCCTGGGGACAACTGTTCTGGGTTGGCCAAGGGCCCAATTGACCGAGACCTAATTCATCTTAAATCCAATCCACTTGACCCAAAGTATAAAATCAATTCACAGGAAAACATCAAGGTACTTTCTCTGATCTCAGATTCTCAATATATTCATCTTGAATCTTGAACTGATTTGGGCGTTAAAGTTCTAACCATGCAGGTTCACTCAGCTCGGTTCATTGATTTACTCCTAGCCAATTAGTTCGAACCATCCATTTTTGGATTTACATTGACATAATTTGAAACTTCACTCGGTTGAACATAGAAGGCTCATTCAATGTCGATTTGATTAATTTGAGTAACTATGCCAAAAAATACCTTTAGTAGCGCTGCTATAGGTAAAGGCAGCGCTTTTTTCCTTTGAAAAGCGCTGTTTTAGGTCCCCCTTAGGACCCCCATTAGCAGTGCTTTTAAAAGCGCTTTCGTAGGACCCCCATATAGCAGCGCTTTTTTAAAGAAAAACGCTTTCGTAGGACCCCCTTTAGCAGTGCTTTTTCAAGGAAAAGCGCTTTCGTAGGCCTCCTTTAGCAGCGCTTTTAAAAGTGTTGTCTTATGTATACGTTATGACCCCCTTTAGGCCGCGCTTTTTAAAAAAAGCATGTCTTTTATAAAAGTGCTTTTTAAAAGCATTTTTTTTTAAAAATCAATTATTTTGGAGCATTGTATTTGCTAAAGTGCTGTCTACTGTGTATTTTTCCATAAGTCCTCTTTTTTAACACAAACCTGTATATTAAACCTGTATAATTCAACACAAGCCTTTATTTCAACACATGGCCTTTTATACCATTATAATTCAACACATAGGCCTTGTATACCATTATAATTCAACAATAGACCTTGTATACGATTAAAATTCAACACATAAACCGTAATAACCATTATATATATTTCAACACAAACCTCATTCACCAAAATAACCATTATATATACATAACTCAATACAAACTATACAACATCAATTCCATGCACCAATTCTAAACCTTATACACCATTTTCATCACCTATACATCAACTTCCAAAACTACTCAACAATTTCTAAAACTATACAACACCTTCCATAAACCTAACACAAAAAAAAACAATAATATACCTCATATAATTCTCATTGTAACCATGTATTGACATCATTCCTCCTTTATTTCTTCCAATTTATCTTTCGTGTAGGTGGCACACTTGAATTCATCAAAGTACTACATAATATAACATAATATGAATGATTTAGTTAAAAGTAATTACTTAGATGAAATATTCGATAATAAGTCTTAAAATAAATCATAATTTATAAATCCATACCATGATTGGAATCTCTATTTGGTCCAAATGAATAATCTCTTTCATGAATCTCAATACAAAATAACCACAATCTATACCATTACGCTACCGAGGATACTACACATAGAAAAAAAAGTATGCATATGTATCAGGATATATAGTTTAACTTGTGTTATCAAGTAGTATCAATATTATGATAAGAAATGTGAAAATGTACCTGCACTCTTATCCATGTAATGTTGTTTACTTTGCTCTTTGGTACTCGAGCTTGCCGTTGTGATCGGAATATTTGTATGGCTCTATCATAATGTAAACGAATATTTAGAACAATCTCACATAAATAAATAAATAAATACACACGCGAATATTTAGAATAATCGCATCACTTACGTATCAATCATCTTCTTTATCTCCGGGTATTTTGTTTGATCACCGTCTAGTGAATCCAGATAATAGACTATTTCTTTTATCGGATTAATCGCAAGCTACAACCAATGTCTACTGTAAACATAAACAAAAGTTTAGATGGAATGTTATATACAACGTAAAAATGCGAAAGATTATAATAAAGGAAGTTAGAATGAAAATCTAACCCATGGCCAGTAATATATGGTAAAATATACAACTTCTCTGTATCTTTGTTGGGTATAAATGCATCTACTAAGTGATCTTTGGCCGCATTTGCAGTTCGATCGATTAGATTTGCTTTGACACAGTTGGGAGACAAAAAAGAGAATTTTTCTGTCAATTGACGCGGGAGCATTAATTTTTCATACAAGAACCTGAAATAAAAACATAATCAACATTCGAATATTCATTGAAATGAGTAAATAAATTGATCAATTAATTAAATAAAATCGATGGATTACCTGATGTATAAATTCATAACACTGATGCCTAATTCAGCATGCTGAAAAATCTGATCCAAGTCTTCTTTAGCAATTGTTTCTGAATAGGCAAACCCAAAAATACCTTCTTCCATATGTATTTCACGGATACCACCTTCCATCAAATCCGTTGTGCCTACAATTGTTTCAAGACACAATCGAAATCGAGGAATAGAAGCTTTTTTTGGCTTGGCTAATTCTGGCTTCTTGTTCTTGCTCCCTTGTTGCACCTCTTGTGTAGGAATCTGAAAATCATATGAGTCATAAAGTATAAAATAATGAAGCTTTTGAATTCGGATCATAGAATCAACATTTTCAATGCATATATATCAATGTACCTCTTTTTTGATGCAACTGATTCGGTTTGCCGCACAATCCCTGTATCTTTTGATTTGGATTTTGTAGGAGTTTAACAATACCATGTAAATAAAATGCACGTAAAAGTAAGCATAACATAACTTATATGCAAGTAAAACATTTAAAAACGAAAAGGTTAATAATGGTTTTCAACATACCGAGACATCTATGACAATGAGGTTTGACGGCCATGCAACATACAACCCTATTACGTCCCCCACCAATGTCGCATCTGAAACGCCGTCAGGTATAGGTAGTAACGCATCCTGCTCTAAAGAAATTCAATTGAAACCTTCAAAAATCAGGCAGGGAGCAGTCTATGGTGAAGTACGTCTCCCGAAGTGTTATGCACTTTTCCCTTGCCAACCATGCGATATGTCGGTGCAGATAAATATAACTGACAAGGTGAAATGTCCTAAACCAAAAAAAAATTAATATGAAATTGTTATTGTGCATATATGTCAATATAAAAAATTGTGCTAATTTAATAAATATAATTACCTCCAAAATTTTTTGTTGAAAATTGATACTATCCTTGTCACTAGTATCTTAAAATTCTAAACCGCGCCTTTCTGACATATATCTTTCTTTATCCTGTTGAAGTTCGCGAACTTGAGCTCTCAATTCTTCCAACGTTTCCATCACCTCTCTATTGCTAGGATTTTGGGTCTTTGGACGCTTATACAAGGCAGATGGAGTGACTCCAAATTTCTTACCCCTCACGTGACCAGAATACTCAAGAACATTTAATACTCGACTCAGTATGCTCTTGCAATCCTGGTCTTCCGTGAGAGTTAAGGACTGGGATAGAGTCTCCTAAAATTCAATATTAGAGTTAAGCATAAATATTTTAGATAAACAAGAACTTTTTATTTAATTAAACAAATAATGTTATATTTACACATTGTT
Organism: Lathyrus tuberosus; assembly: GCA_022829125.1. Lineage (NCBI taxonomy): Eukaryota > Viridiplantae > Streptophyta > Magnoliopsida > Fabales > Fabaceae > Lathyrus > Lathyrus tuberosus. The sequence continues at coordinate 142,176 of JALAZF010000633.1, forward strand.
CAAAAACTTGTTGAACACCTTCAGTAACAACTCCATTCTTTCCCACACGGGCAGCCTTCCACAAAACATGCTCTGGAAGAGATGTTTCTTCAATAATAATACAAAAATATCATAGCAATTATATATACTTACTATTTTTTGTTCCAAGCGTGCATATCCCAAACGCCCTTTCTTGTATGGATACGTGGGTTTTGAGGCTCTTTGACGATTTACGTCTCTCACAACCTGCATAAACAATTTAAAGTCATATCAAAACACATGTAATAACTACATGAATATACTACAATGTTCATGATAAATTAAATTAAGATTACGTGGAATTCTTGAGTTCTTTGTTTGGCGAAAAAAATATCCCATTCTTCGGGTGCAATCAAGTCCGCATACTTCTTCGGACGTTCTGCTTCAACGAAGTTTCCTTGGTCATCCTTAAGAAACTTGTTGGTTAAAAATGCTCGAAACCCTCTAAGTATTTTTCTGGCTAATTGAAGACAATATTTTTGCTGGTCGTCACCAATGTTAAAAGATCTCTACAAAACAATATACATAAAGTGTGTTAGTATAATTAATTTAAAGACATAATCATCAAAAATAAAAAATAACATCACATATAGTACCTGTATCTCACTCAATATTTTATCTTTGGCGGGTTTCAACTGTGGATTTCTCCAATTGTCACAAGTAATAGGAACTTGTGAACGAACAAGTGCACCAATGTAACTTGTCAACATTGCGCCATTAGGCTCAATTAGTTGACCCGTTTCATTCCAATGAACGTCGTATTTTATTCCCATGTCTCTGGCATGAATTATTCCTTTCATAATTGTTATTCCTCTTGGAATATCTCCTTCCGCATCATGAATTGATTCTTTTGCATCATTCTTGGAAGTATCGTGCGAGTTCTCCTCTTTAGTAGCCATTTGACCTATAATAAAGAAAAACAAATATAAATCCATAATCCATATTCCATAATCCATTCTCAAATATGAAATGACAAATACATAACATGACATACACATGACAAACATATAAACCCATAATACACAATCCATAATCCATAATCAGTTGAACATAAATACACGATTCATTCTTAAATATGAAATGACAAATACATAACATTACAAACATATGACAAATACATAATCCATAAATATGAAATGACAAATACATAACATGACAAACACATGACAAACATATAAATCAATAATCCATAATCCATAATCATTCCCAAATATGAAAAACACATGACAGAATATATAATTTTACTATTACCTTTTTATTAACATCTCTTTCTTTTCCGGGTAGGAATATGATCTACTTGTCTCTTGACAACACAGATGGATGGATTGATCCAAATTCCCTCATTATGATCATTTCTAATATATGATTAATTTGCTCCAACATTCTCATCTTGATCACTTATAATATATGATTCATTCGCTCCAACAATATCACCTTGATCTCCAATGTTATCATCAATTACTTTGTTAGATAAAAGCACTATATACCATTTCGAACTTGTCGGATCAGTGACATAGAACACTTGTCTAGCTTGAGAAGCTATAATAAAAGGCTCATCATTGTACCCCACCCTATTAAGATCCACTTGCAAAAATACTGACTTATCCATTCGTATGCCACTATTATTTTCAACCCACTTGCAACCAAAGATAGGAATCTGAAACTTCTCATAATCAAACACTCAAAAGTGCTCGATAACCCCAATATATGACATATTTGCATATTTGGGGTTTAAGTCCTTCACACTTGAAATGTGCATTGATTTAGCAACCAAGGTGACACCACTATTTTGCATAGTACTTTTATCATCTTTCTCTTTGGTATAAAATGTGTATCCATTAATTGCGTATGCGCTATAAGAAAACACATGCAAACTTGGACCATATGCTAAACATCTCAACCTTTCTGTTATTGAAACGGGATCTACACAAAACTTTGAATAAATATGATCCTTAAATCATGGTATGAAACTTCGATTGTGCTCTCGTGCTATCCAATTTTCATTTCTATTCGGATTTAAACCTCGGAGAAAATCCTTGTGCATTTCAACATACAGATCAACCTCATTGTCATTGTACAGAATATACAAATGCATTTGCTCCCGTTCAGCCCTTGATACGGTCACAATTTTATTTCCAATTAAATTTTTTCCTTCTTTTTTTTCAACAATGTGAGATTTGGGGAGTCCAATGGATTGAACATTTGACAAATATTCACTACAAAAATCAATCGCTTCTTCAACAATGTATCGTTCAACAATACAACCCTCTGGCCGACTTTGATTTTTCACATACCCTTTTAATATTTTCATATACCGTTTAGTTGGGTACATCCATCTCATATAAGCTGGTCCACACAATTGTGTCTCTTTCACAAGATGAACAACTAGATGTACCATTATGTCAAAAAATGAGGGAGGAAAAAACATTTCAAGTCACACAATGTAATGACAATTTCTTTTTGCAATGTTGGTAAGATCGCAGGATCAATCACCTTACTACAAATTGATCTGAAGAAGAAACACAATTTAGTTATTGTGCGTCTTACTTTTTCTGGCAAAATAGAACGTATACCTATTGGTAGAAAATGTTCCATTATAACATGGCAATCATGTGTCTTCAAACTCTTTAACTTAAGGTCTTTCATAGACATAGGTCTTCTAATATCTGAAGAGTATCCTTCTTGAGCTTTAACATCACTTAGAAACTTACACAATATCTTTTTCTCCCTTTTAGATAGAGTATAAGCAGCAGGTGGTAGATATGTTCATTTTCCTTTCTTCATGGGTCCTAATTCATTTCTTATTCCCATTTCTACCAAGTCCTTTCTTTCTTTAAGGCCATCAAGAAAATGTCTTACATACAACGACTTCTAATATGGTAATTAAAAAAAATTGACCTCTTCTTCCACCCATGTTTAACAAGCGTATGTACAAAAGGCTTTCCAAACTGAGTAGTCATATCCTTCACCTTTTCAAAAATTTGGTCACTTGTCAATGTAGGTGGAGCTCTACCTTGTTCTGGATTTCAATTGAATGCTTTTCTCCATCGACGGTAGTGATGATTAGAATTTAAAAATCTCATATGACCGAGAAAGACATTCTTCTGACAAAATTCCAAACGCATCCAATATGTGTTTTCTTCACAAATAGGACACGCACATTGACCTTTATGCTATACCCTGATAGATTTCCGTATGCTAGAAAATCATTAATTGTGCCAAACAACAGCGCCCTCAAATTTAAACTTTCTCTCCTATATCCATCATAAACCTCCACACCGTTCTCCACAAAATCTTTAAGTCTTCGATTAAAGGTGTCAAGTATACGTCTATGTCATTCTCTGGTTTTTTAGGCCCAGAGATTAATATAGATAACATCATGTACTTACGCTTCATACATAGCCATGGAGGTAGGTTATAAATCATAATAATCACAGACCATGGGGTATGTGAGATACTTTGAAGACCATGTGGGTTCATTCCATCAGTAGATAATGCCAAGCAAAGGTTTCTTGCTTCTTCTCCAAAATCAGGATAATCATTATCAATTTTCATCCACTGTGGTGAATCTTCGGGGTGCCGAAACTTTCCATCTATAATTCTTTCATCTGCATGCCAAGTCAAGTGTTTTGCATTGGTTTCACTACGAAACATGCGTCTAAATCTCGGAATTATAGGAAAATACCATAAGACTTTTGCTGGAGACAACTTTTTCTTATATCGAGAGACTCCGCATTTAGGTCCCTCATTTAACAATGGATATTCATTGTGAAACAAAATGCAATCGTTTGGACAAGCATGTATCTTATCATAGCTCATGCCAATAGAGCACAACATTTTTTTGGCCTGATAGGTTCGATTGGGAAGAACATTATCCTCCGGAAGCATATCTTTCATAAGGGCTAATAACTCTGTGAAACTTATATCCGACCGTCCATTGCCCGCCTTTTAAGTTGTATAACTTTAATACCGCAGACAATCTTGTGAATTTAGTGCAACCTTTATACAACGGTTTCTCTGCGTCGCTTACCAACCTCTCAAACATTTTGGAACAATCCTGAAGATCTTATTCAAGTGCTTCTATAATCTCTTCGACTCGATCACAATCATGTGTATCTGTGCCATTATCGTTTGAAGCATAGGTCGTATTATCCCTCGGTTCAACATTCTCGTTACTCTCACCATGTAATATTCAACATGTATAACTTCAATCAATACCATGCCTTATTAAATGTGATTCCAACTGAACTACGTCAATCCGACGACCATAACAGCAACCTAAGCAAGGACAAGTGATTCGACTGGGGTCTTTGGCATGTTCAACCGCAAACTTAACGAATTATGATACCCCAGTCTCGTATTCTTTTGACAATCAATTGGAAGGCATCCATTTTCGATCCATGGTTTTACTAAGTAATCTAAACAACACAAAAAACAACTAATTATAAGTACCTGTATAGACGGTAGCAACTTCTGGACTCAAAGTGTAAGATTCTTGAAAACGATCCGAATATCACTCTTCTCAAGTAACCCCTATAGCAAATTCACTAAGTCAGTAACTGATGGTGTATACTAAATATAACAAGACAAATTTAGTAGGTCGCAACAATTAACAAAGTAATCATCTTCAACCTCAACAAAGAATCATCAATTCGAGCATAAATCAATCACCAAAATTATCAATTCCACATTTAAACTCAATAGCAACTTCAACCTCAACAATTAACAACTATTTTCATCAATATTCATCATCTTCAACCTTAACAATTAACAAAGTAATCAATAAAAATTATCTGTCAACAATGTCATTATCATCAATTAATTCCAAGAATTCATCACTAATATTCAATATCAACTTACAAAATTAACACCAATTCTCAAAATAAACTAACAATTAATTTCTTTATAATTTTCAATCAATTCTCAAAATAAATTCACCACTAATATAACTATTTATCATCTCCAACTTTACTACGAACATTATCACTTTTTCCAAAATCTATAACAATGGTATTCAAATAATAACCCAATGATTTTTAAACCAAATCCTTACAACACTAAAACTTTCCGATAAAATTCATTTTAACTTTACAAATATCCCTACTAAATTAATCACTATAATCACTATACTAACTTCTACAAATAGCACCTACAAATTAATTACTATACTAAATTAATCACATTTTACACAATAATCACTATACTAACTTCTACTAATTAATCACTTTTCCAATTAATCAGTTTTCTATTTAATCATTAACTAACTTCTGCAAATCAAAAAATGCAAACCCAACATCAACATCTAATAATACAACAAATTTATCTCACAATGGAGAAACAATCAAACAATGGAGAAACAATAAAAAAAGGAAGAGAAACATACCTCAAACGAAGAAACAACGGCGGAGGACGGAGGGCGAGAAACGCTGCAATAATGGAGAAGAAGAAACGAAGCAACAATGGAGAAGAAGAAACGAGTACACGACGGAGGACGGAGGACGGCGGAGAACGGAGGGCAAGAAACAAAACAACAACTGTGAGCGTCGCGAGAGAGAAAGAATGTTAGTGCTCTGTGATAGAAACAGTCATATGGAAAATAGAGGGATATCAGTTTCATTTTTAATTTTAATATTTTAAAAGACTTAAGGCAGCGCTTTTAGAAAGCGCTTTCTTATGGTAGGCCTTTAGCAGCGCTTTTGAGGTGAAAGCGCTTTCTAATGTGGGGTTTACGAGAGGCCTTTAGCAATGCTTTCCAAAAGCGCTGGCTAAGGTGTGTTGTAAGAAAGCCCTTTAGAAGCGCTTTTCAAAAGCGTTGGCTTATGGTATCCTTTTAGCAGTGCTTTCCATAAAGCGCTTTCTAAAGTGCACCTGCCTTATCCTTTTAGCAGCGCTTTTCAAAAGCCCTTTCGTAGGACCCCCATATAGCAGCACTTTTTTCCTTCCTTTTTTTTAGTGAAACTTATAGCAGCGCTTCTAGAAAAAAGCGTTGTCTTTGTAGTGTTGCCAAAACACAATTTTGGCGTAGTATAGCGTGAATGTATAATGCTAGGATCAATGAAAAAGATCAAATGTTGAAGAAAATTGATCTGAAACTACAAAACTGAGCAAAGAAAGAGCTGCAATGCAAGCTCTGCAATATGATCCCATATTCAAGAACATAGCTGAAGTTATATTAATAAATTCTCTTAACATATTTTGAATGAAAATGAAGAATACTCGATAGTATTTTTAAAAAAGGGCAACGGCGCAAAAAAAAATTTAGTGAGAGGATGTCTGCCTTCTCTCTAGAACCACTTCAACTTCTTCAATTAACAAATGGAGTGTAGAAGAATAATAATGAAGATTAAACAGTTATGGTAAGTTTTTCTAAGTGTCATTTGAAATTGAAAGCCCAAGTAAGGTGTGGACATCATTTTATTTGGTTTAGCTGTTAAAATTTCAAAGTCTGTGTCTTAAACCTTTTTGGATTCTGTTTGGATATTGTTTTTGGCTTAAACTCCTAGCCTTAGGGCTAGGGGCCTTGGCAATTGATAAACTTTGTCGAGAAAGGTTGGAAGTTTCGTCGGTGAGCTGAGTTACAAACCTCTATCAATGGAGTAGAAAGTGGTAAGTGGTAAGAACAAGAATAGGAGATTTTCAGTTTGGAAAGAAAGAATGGGTAAACATTTAGGTGAGAATGAAATCATTTCTTCCTTCTTTTTCACGGAAATCCCTAAAGGATACAACGCAAGATAAATGGCGAAAATATTTATGGAGTTTGGTAGTGTCTATGACGTTTTCATTCCTGCTAAACTGGATAAACGAGGAAAAAGATATGGGTTTGTCAGGTTCAGGAAAGTGGAAAATGAGAGAACAATGGCGATCAGCTTGGCTAACATTCAAATTAAGGGGATGAAGCTTTATGTAAACATCCCTAGGTTTGATAGAAGGAGAGTGGTAGTAAGCAAAGAACCTAGATTCGTACACAAAGGAGAAGAACACAATAAGGCGGGACAAAACAAATACTTTGGATCAATTGTTAGAAATGGAAGATCCTTTGTGGATGTTGCTAGAGGAAACTTAGACCGAAGAAATCCAATCAGAAAATATGTTGGGTTGCAAAATGAGATCGAATCTGGGAAGTTTCATCCTAACTGGAGAGGATTATCTTTCAACATAAAAGAAGAAGAAAACAAGCGCTTTGAGCAAGCTTTTGTTGGTGTGATAAAGAAGCTGGAAACTTATACAACATTCAGGAAATATTTCATAAAGAAGGGTTCTTTAATATTAAAGTGACTCCAATGGGTGCCAATTTGTGTCTACTAGAAGATTTGAAAGAGAATGCGGTACGATCACTGGTGAAGGAAGAGGAAACTTGGTTACAAAACTGGATTGAGGATATTAGAGGGTGGTCTCCAGCTGAGGTCGATAAAGAGATACTTACATGGGTCAAATGCTTTGGTATCTCATGCCACGCTTGGAGAAATGACTTTTACAAATATATTGCAAGTAGAGTTGGAGAATTTATTTGTAGTGATGAAGAGACAGAGGCACATTCAAAGTTTGATGTTGCTAGAATATTGATAAAGACGAAATACGTTAGCAATCTCAATGAAGTCATAAGTGTAGAAATTAATGGGTTGGTTTTTGTGATAAAACTAGTGGAAGATAACCATGGTCCCAAACGTATTATTGTCAAGAAACATAAGAGAAGTGGTATGGAGGATTCCGACGAGTCTCTTGTAGAAGAAACTGAGGATGAGTTTGATGAAGAAGACGATACAGATGATAACCAATAAAAGGAGGGCGAATCTGATGAGATTGAAGCATCCAACAATGGAGTCGAGGCCTTGGAAGGTGGTGAGGCTAGGCTACCTACGGATAGGACCAGGTCTTCAAATCAGGTGTCAGGAGAAGCTGGTATAAAGTACAAAAGTAATCAACCTTTCTCGGCTATAGTGAAGAACACATGCAATAGGTTTGAAAATCTAAAACGTAGGGACAGACAAAAAGTCACTTTTGGTAATGAAAAGAGCTCTGACGAGTTTAATGTGGGTGAGGCTCAAGAAATATTGAAGGGACAGGTGGAAAAGAAGGGACAGAGAAGGACAAATAATAAAAAAATATTTGACTCGGAGGAAGGAACAAAAGAGACGGTGGGCCCAGATTCGGAGAATGTTGGAACAATTGAGTTGGGGCCCAATAATATTGGTTTACTGGAATACGGGTCGCCACAAAAGCTACAAGAAAGACAAAACAGAAAAAAGAAGTCAATTCAGGAGATTTATGAGAAAGTGAAGATTCCTTATGAGCCTTCTTATTATTCCACGTTGTTCCATACCTCTTTGGACAAAAAAATCCAGATAACTACCTTTGGAGAAGCTGAAGAAAGTTTGCTGATGACCACCCAGTCTGCTGAGAAGGAATTAAGATACTCTGGGGCTCAATTCTGTGTTGTGATTCGGTCTCAAATGGGGATATAGTGGCAGGAAATGAAAGAATTAAACGAAATATTGAAGATGTTCCTGGTAAGGTATGGGCCATCCTAAAAGAAATTGGCATAGAGGGTGATGAAGATGATGATATACTTGAAGGGATTTTAAGGAAAATGGAGAGAGGTGATAATGAAAAAATGGTTAGGTCGAAGGAGGCAACAATAACAGTCAAATGAATCTGATTACATACAACATAAGAGGGTGTAATTCTTCGCTAAAGAGAAGAAGACTTAATCAATTAATTGTAAAGAACAAAATCGAATTTTGTATGATTCAAGAAACCAAATGTCAAAAGGTGGAGGAAGGATTTGTAAAGAGTATTTGGGGAGGAGAGGACTTTGAATGGTCAGCATCAGTTTCTAAAGGGCAGTCAGGTGGCATGATCTCAGTTTGCAACAAGAATTCCTTTAATTCAAACTTTAGTTTCAATGGGAATGGATATTTAGGAGTTTGTGGATCATGGAAGGGCAGACTTATCTACATGGTAAATGTATATTCTCCCTGCTCAGTGGCTGAAAAAAGAGTATTATGGAGGAAACTCATTGAAGTAAAAGGTAGTTTTCCAAGGGGAGACTGGATTGTGTGGGGGGGGGGGGATTTCAACTCAATCAAAAGTACAGAGGAAAGGCAAGGTGTTGGGAGATATAATCCGAACGAAATGGAGGAATTTAGGGTATTCATAGAGGAATTGAATTTGATTGACCTTCCCACTGTTGGGAATAGGTTCACCTGGTTCAAGGCTAATGGATCTTGTAAAAGCATATTGGATAGGATCTTAATAAGTGAAGAACTTTGTGATTTTAGGAAAGTGGTAAATCAGAAAATAGGAATGAGAGATGTGTCTGATCATAGACCAGTGTCTTTGATATTGAATGATGTCAATTGGGGCCCTAAGCCATTCAAGTCTTTAAACGCGTGGCTGGACCACCCTAATTTTGTGGAGTTTGTTAGAGAAAGCTGGAATTCTATTAGTACCACTGGCAATGCAGGAGAAGTTCTTTTTCAGAAAATGAGGCATTTAAAAAACAGGCTTAGATGGTGGAATGTTCATGTCTTTGGCATTAGTGATTTAAAAATAGAAGAGAACATCAAAAAGATCAATGAGCTTGAAGACATAATGGTTGATTCAAATGAGGAAGAGAATGAGGAGCTTCTGAAGTTAAGAGGTAGGGTCTTGGAGGAAATGTGGAACAAACTGAATACAAAAGAAAGTATATTACATCAAAAGTCAAGGTTGAAATGGTTGGAGGAGGGAGATAGTAATACAAAGTTCTTCCATTCAGTGATCAATAGAAGAAGGAGGTTGAACAATATCTCTGCCTTGAATGTAGGGTTGCAAGAGGAGGAGGGAGTAGAGAAAGTTAAACAAGTCATCCATGGTTTCATTGAAGACAAGTTTCACAATAATGTTCATGAGCCTTTTGATATGGACCTTAGTTTGTTAAACAAACTCTCTGAGGAGAACAACAGGTTTCTTACTGATAGGTTTTCCTTTGAAGAGGTTTTTGAAACCATTGAGTCCTGTGAGGGTGATAGAAGTCCAGGACCCGATGGTTTTAATTTCAAGTTTTTGAGAAAGACTTGGGATGTGATTGGTAAGGAGGTTTACAACTGCATCAATGAATTTTATGACAAGCATGATCTTCCTAAAGCCTTCATCTCTGCTTTCTTTGTTCTTATACCAAAGATGGACAATCCTCAACATCTTAAGGATTTTAGACCAATAGAACTAACTGGTAGCTTGTATAAGATTGTTTCAAAGATGTTAGCTTCAAGGCTCAAATCTGTCATTAGTAAATTGGTTTCTCCTATACAGACAGCTTTCGTACCAGGTAGACAACTTCTGGATGGTGTGTTGGTTGCCAATGAGATATATGATTATGTTAAAAAGAAGAAGAAGAAAGGTTTCATGTTTAAAGTAGATTTTGCACAAGCATATGATTGTGTAAGTTGGAAATTTTTATGCAAGGTGTTAGCTGCTATGAACTTCAGCCCAAAATGGATTGGTTAGATAAGGGGGTTAGTTTGTAAGAGTTACGGATCAGTTTTGATCAACGGTAGTTCTTCCAAGGACTTTGAAATCAAAAAGGGATTAAAACAAGGGGATCCATTAGCTTCATTCCTCTTTGTTTTGATAACTGAATGCTTGGCACTGATGGTAAAGAAAGCTGAAGTGAGTGGCTTTTTGAAGGGAATCAAAGTAGTTGGTAGCACCACAAGCTGTCTGTTACAGTTTGCAGATGACACTTTATTCATTTGTGATGATTCATGGTCAAACATATAGGGTATAAAAGCAGTTCTGAGAGGGTTTGAAGCATTATCAGGTTTGAAAATAAATTATAATAAGAGTAGCATCTTGGGATTTGGTGTAGAAGGATATCAACTTGGGGCTGCTTCTACTTTCCTGAATTGTAAAGTGGGCAAGTTTCCTTTTAAATTCTTAGGACTAACAATTGGTGGTAGACATAAGGCATATGATTATTGGAAACCTGTTATTGATTCTTTCAAAAAAAGACTGACAAATTGGAGAAGTAAGAATCTATCAATTGGTGGGAGGGTTGTGTTAATAAACTCAGTTTTAACAAATTTACCAGTTCATTACTTTGCTATGTTTCTAGCTCCAGTAAAGGTGATAAAGGAAATAAAAGCTATCCAAAGAAGATTCTTGTGGTCTGGTAAGGGTGATAGGGAGAGTATAGCATGGGTAAAGTGGTCTTTAGTTTGCAAATCTAAACATCAAGGAGGTTTAGGATTCAAAGATGTGGGTATATTTAATAAAGCCTTGGTAGCCAAATGGTTGTGGAGAATCAGTGATGAACAAGAGGCAATATGGAAAAGTATTTTAAAAGTTAGATATCATGGTAATTTTAACAGTTTGTTTATTAAACAATATGAAGATCTTAAATACCAGAGCTCTAGCTGGTGGAAGGATTTGGGTCGACTTGCTTCACACTCCAATAATCAGGGCATGTTCAATAATCTGGTGTGGAAGATTGGTAGTGGTAGGAACACTTTGTTCTGGAAATCAAGGTGGTTAGGTGATTTGGCTCTCAACAACCAGTTTCCAACTCTGTATAACTCATCTCCAAATCAAAATGTTCTGGTGAAAGATTGTGGAAGTTGGGGTGATAATGTGTGGAATTGGAACATCAGAGGTAGAAACGTAATCCTTTCTAATGCAGTGGATGAATCAGTGGTGGAATTACTGAGTTTATTGAGGGAAAACAGGTTGTCCAGTTAAGAGGAAGATGTTGTTCTTTGGCCAAGGAAGATTGACTATTCTTTTAGTGTCAAAGAGTGTTATGACAGGTGGAATAGAAGGAATTGGGCTGACTTATTGGACGAGAATGTGAGAGAAACTCTTGGATATCTTTGGAAGCTTAAATTACCATTGAAGATTTTGATATTTGGATGGAGATTTTTGTTGAACAGATTGCCTACACGGTTGAATCTCATCAAAAGAGGTGTTATTATAGATCCGAATTGTATGCTGTGTGTTTCCTGTTCTGATAAGGTAGAGGACAACAGCCATTTGTTCTTAGGATGTGATCAAATCATGCGGTTATGGACTGAAATGGAAAACTGGTTAGGATTTAAATTTCCTACTGGGAATTGTTGTACTGAAATGTTTCTGACATGGGCAAAAGCAGGTGGTGCTGAATCAAAATTACTTTTCATATGGATTTCAGCCTGTTGGTTATTTGGAAGAACTGAAATGCTATTCTATTTAAAGGGTCTGATATTGCAGAGAAAGATATGCTGTTAGAAATCCAAATGATAACATGGAAGTGGAGAAAGAAACAGAAATGAAGGGATATGAGGGGAGCTTCTATGAATGGGTGAAGATGCCTATTGCATCTCTATGAAAGCAAGAAGGTTTTGCATCAGGGTATTCTTTGCATATTGGATCTATAGGTTAATTTGTTATTCAGTCTTACTTGAGACTAATGTAATTTCTGTTTTATCTCTTGCTTACTTGTATATGGTTGGGTTATTAGAGCTTAGAAAAATCTCATTCATTTTGTAATTGTACTAAGCTGCCTTAATGAATGAAGCTTTCATTATTGAAAAAAAAAAGAATACTCGATAGTAAACGTTGGTACCATTTTATGAGTACGAATTGATCATTCTAAAACTGCATATTTTCATTGAATATTAAGTTTCATTTATATAACATTCTATAAGCCACACCATAGCATATCTTGCACTAGCTCTATTGCGTAGTTGCTTGTTTCACAAGCAACCTAATCAACTAACTCCTAGCTGTTTCATTACTTAATTATAAACGTTCTAATTAACTTTTAACTCTCTCAACTCATTCTTGGATATTCTCAAAAAATTTATATCTAATTTAATTTATAAGACTTTTAATGTCATCACTGATCTCCTTGTTGCTTAAAAGAAATATCTTTGTCCTCCATAATTATTATAACACTGCAAAAATATTATCAAATTGGTGCTAGATATAAGAATTAAAAGTGTTTATTATACTAGTGACTGAAAAATATAATATAATTGTTTTTTATTCTATATGACACCGACTTTCAGTTTAATCTATACCCATTTGTACCATGTTTGACTACATTTTACCATATTATAACAACTAGTGATGAAAAATAAATGAACCTAGTTTCAATTTTCCAACTAAAATTGGAGTAAGTATATTTTTTCCACTTGGCGTAAAGAGGAATTTTTACCCATATAACCATGTTTCAGTGTAACATTTTTCAAAATACCCAGGTTTTCTTCCAATTTTCCAATGTACCCATGTTTCAAAAAAAAAAAGGTGTATTTGTAGGGGGGCGCCATCAGGTTTGGCTACCCCATGTAAAATTGTAGGGGGGCGCCAATGCTTTTGGAGTCACCCTTTATATTTAAAGGGGGGCGCCATTCCATTTGGAGTCACCCTTTAAATATAAAGGGGGGCGCCATACCCCTTGGAGTCCTCCGTTTAATTAATTTAATTTTTTTATAATATATTATATATTAATTTTTGATGAAATATTATTTTATTTGATACACCTCCTATATAAGTAGATGGCACTCTTACACATTCATTCACAACAAAGTTGTTGTTGTATCTTAAAATTTTAGCAGATTTAGTCATGTATCTCAGAAGATACGGTCATGTGATTTTTTCAAGAACGAAGCCGCCGATAAGGATGCTGTTTTGGAATATCCAAAGCTTAGAGCAACTACGAAGGAATTTGAATCGATGGTTAGAAGGAGACATTGCAGATGGTGAACAAATTAGAAATATTGAAAGACTTGTTTCTTACTTCTCGATCGAAGATGGAAATATTCGACGTGAGTGGCTACGAATTAGAAATGACAACGACGTTAGGTCTATGATGTTTGGAACTGATGATATTGTTTTGATTGTTGTAATTTCTTAGTTTATGTTGTATTAATTTTGATATAATTAATGGATTAAGTGTTGCTGTAGAAGTATTTTAGTTTGTTTCTTGTAACCAGTAGTTGTTATAAATATTAAATTCAAAGGTTACAACTTTCTATTGACAAAAGTAAATTTATCTAGAACTTGTTCCAACATTTGGACATTTTTTCTGTGTATGCCCGGGTAGACGACATATTCCACACAGTCTTTCCATTTTCTCATAAGTGTCCATTTCAGTTCTAATTCGCGTGCTTTTGGGGCGACCCTTTTTGTTTCTTCTCATGGTTTCGTTGTGGTAAATTGTGTCCCCATGATAGGTTGGCCAATAGTCCTCACTAGCTACCACTGGAAAGTTGTTACTGTAGATACCGAATAAGTTCATGACCTTGTAAACTTCTGATAGCTGCAAGAACGGATCATGACGAGCACTAGAACATGCCGCAATGACATGTGAACAAGGCATACGGAGCGCTTGAAACTTTCCGCAGTCGCACCAATATTTATGAACTTCCACCCTGTATTGTCCCATTGGTCGTCCCTCATTGTGATCCTTTGTCTCTTCAACCATGAAGCTGTAATCGTGACGGTCAAACGATGTAACTCGATGTGAGGTCGCTTTATCAGTTTCTTCCTTTATAAATGTCATGCAGCTTTCGCTGAATAACTGCCCTGATTCCAAAACAACGCCCCATTTTTTGCCTCTTGTTGCAAATAGTGACCCCAACCTGTAATAGGTTGCTCTAACTAACGCAGTGATGGGTAGGTTTCTAGTTCCCTTGAAAATGTTGTTCAGGGATTCTACAAGGTTGGTGGTCATGTGACCCCATCGACATCCTCCATCAAATGCCCTTGTCCACTTTTCCACCGGAATGTTGTCCACAGGTGAGGGGCCAAAAATTATTAATGTCATGGCTCAAGAGCATGTATAGCGCAATACCGTTAACAGAAGACTCTCCAGAAATATTTAAAGAAAGAAAAACAAGAATTTATTTGATGTTATTCTTTGGTTTATTTTTATTTCCGGATGCAAGTGGTAATTCTGTGCATCCTATGTATTTACCGTTATTAAGAGACATAGACAGAATAAAAACTTATAGTTGGGGGTCTGCCACGCTCGCCCACCTATATAAGTCTCTATGTAACAATGCATTTGCCGGTTCGGGTAATTTTACTGGATGTGCTGTTCTTCTACAAGCTTGGGGTTGGTCAAGAATGACCAACTTAGCGCCTGTCAGCACCAATAATTTCGGTTTTCCATACGCTACAAGGTAATGTTCTAAACCATTTCTTTAAATATCTAGTTTTCTGTCTTTTAATTTATTGTATTACTTAAAAATGTTGCCTTTTCAAAATATAGGTGGTCTGCACTAGGGATGAATTACGACAAATGTCCCCATTACAGCATCACCCAGTACCGAAATCTTCTAGATCATTTGGGTGAACATGATGTATTATCACTAACCTATCTATTAATGGTTATAGTCACATTTAATATTAACACATTATTTAAAATATACTGAATATTTTTCTTCCACCTGCAGTTTATTTGGCGGCCATATCTTGGTCTAGAGGTCATCCACTTCACAACAGTTGAAATGCACAACAGTGATCGTGTCAAGCTTCAGTTTGGAATGCTACAAGATATTCCCAGTCCCCCAAAATGCATCGACGACAGATGGCACACAAGCATCCTCTCTGACTTGTGGCACTATAAGCCATGGAAAACATATGCAAAACATGAGTGTCGTGAATGGAAGTTTCGCAACCATTTTGCTTTGACCGACAATGTTTTGCCATATGAGAGCAAACCGTCTGTCCAGTACATGACTTGGTATAGGTCGGTTTCCATTGGTTTCTTTTCCCATCCTAGATATCTTGTTGACCCACGCCAGCAAGCCACATCATCACAAACTCAACAGCGGACCGATCAACCAAGCCAACATCCAACCCAACCCCCACTCACACAACCACAATTCCATGAAAACACCCCTTACCAATCCACCCCATTTCAACATGGTTATACTCAATCGACATACCAACAAAACCCACCACAAAATCAAGCATACTCCTATGACACTACAACCCAGATTAACACGGACTATCAAACACCTAACCAAACCTTACCCACCCAGACATTTACACCCTTGCCCGATTACGACCAAGCAGGCTATCGTCCTGACATATCATCTAGCCAACCACCCCGAAAAAATTATACAGGCATGGGAAACACCTTTAATGTGGGCGACTTGCCTAATATTGACTCGTCTGCATGGTCACTATTTCTTCAGCTGCCGAACCCATTAACAACATCCGCACCTATGGACCCGACGTCGCCGCCGCCGCCACCGCGAAGAGAACGAAGACACGTACGTACACGAGGATGTGGTACGGGCGGAAATTTGCCTCGACCTCGTCGACAAAATTAGTGTACTGTGTTTCGCCTTTTATCTATGTAATTTGTAATTATTAAAAAAAAATATTTCGAATGAGTAATACTATTAAAATTATTAAATATTATTTGTGAATTATGATTATTTATTTATTAATGTAAATTTATTTGAAAAATATTAAAAAAAATGCGTTCACAAATGGGGGCTCCAGAGGGTATGGCGCCTCCCTTTAAATTTCAAGGGGGTAGCCATTACCAATGGCGCCTCCCTTTTGGATTCAATGGGGTAGCCATTTCTATTGGCGCCCCCCTTCAATGTTTTTTTTTTTTTTTTGAAACATGGGTATATTGGTATTAATGGTGAAAACATGGGTAGAATGGAATTATATACTTGCAAACATGGTTATTTAGGAAAAAATTCCGCGTAAAGAGCCACATAAAAATTTATAATATAAAAAATACAAATCAAATGTTAAATATATCTACTTGAATGTATTTTTTAATGTCCAAAATATATGTTAGTGGAAAACCTTGTGATTTGCATGAAAATGATGGGGGCCTAGTAACACAATTTAAATACAGTTATCATATTGAAAGATTAGGGAGGAAGTACAGCTCTAATTTTTTAATAAAAAAACGTACATAAGATACATTTAAACTATTCTTATTTTTTAGAAAACATATACCACTTTCTTATAACATTTTTTACTCTTTTTTCTAATTCATCCACGTCATTGATTTAGTGGTAAATATTGTCTATTATTAACTAAATCCAACGAGATTTGTTTGTCGATTGAAATCCAACCACTATTATGCATATACTTTAACATTTTGTATTCATTTAGTTAACTCAGACAAATTCATCAAACCATAACTCTGTTTTTGGCTAACAAGATTAACATTGAGTATTGGGAACCAAACCCAACACTGTTGGCACTCAAATCATATTGAATTCTTTTTTGTCATTTCTAATGCATTACTACTCAATATCTGTGTTTTCCGTTACCCCTATTCTCATCTCACCTTTTTACTTCTACACCTCAAAAGTGGTTTCAAGCAACTCTCCATTTTCTTTAGAGCTCTATAGATTTCATCCTGCACGCAACCAAATGTCTGTAAATTAGACTAACTTGAGCGGATTTCACCAATCAACATAGAAAAACCGTTTGAAATGGTGAAGGATATCAATGATGGTAAAGAGTTGTGGACGATTGCAGTTACAATCCATCACAAATGGATTGTGGTCTCAAAGAATAAGGAGCACTTTGAGATGATTGTGGTTGATAAAGAGGTAAGTTTTCTGCTATAATCTTCACATCAGTTTTATAAAAGTTTATAATTGGTTAAACATGTAGCTGTCTGTTATGTCTTCAACTTACCTTCCAGTATAATTGATTTCACCAATCAACATAGACACACCAATATTCTTTCTGTTATGTCTTCAACTCATCTTCCAGTATGATTTAGAAGGTTTTTTTATGTCACAACTTGAATGTTACAGTTAAACTAAGGTGTATGATGTCTAACTTCAACATTTATATAGTATAGCTATTTGTTTGCATTTTGTTTGTTACAGCAGTTTTCATAACACCTGTTTGAACATGACATACTTGACATTCCAGGGCTCAGATATTCATATCAAAGTTTTAAATATGTTTAAACAAGCTTTTGATTTTGTCTTAGCCGTCAATAACACTTATACCATTGCAAATTTTCAAGTGTTATTGAATGGACTTTTGTTCAAGCCTTTTGATCACGACTTTACGTGTTTGGTTAGATAGATACTGCAAGCATACAGGGTATCCCGTAGTTTTAAAATATTGTCGAACCCACAGGGATTGATAGTCAAAAGGCAGTGTCCTAAAATTGCGGTGTAAGGCTAAAGCAGGAAGTTGTCACTGATAAAAGTATTAAAGAAGAATAACTAAACTAAAATGGTTTTAGAACAAATAAGGAAACTGAGATCGTTGAATGATTTTCGGAGTTCTTAGGGACTCTATAGGTTCCGAGGCTGAAGTAGATGTCGAAGTTGTTATGAAGGAAATATCGATCTAAAGGCTTAATCTCACACTCTCGCGCTATTGATCGAGCCACGCCTGATAACCCCAAGATTTTGCTCTCGCTCGCTCGGTAATTAAAAGGTGCTTTTTGAAAACAGGCAAGACCGAAAAGAATACCTAAAGCGCTCTCGCTGTGTTTAGGATCCAGTGTTTTGTGCCTACTATCTGACGAGTGCCTCAAACTCTCGCTCTGTTGGACTCGTCTTAGTGCATTCCTCACTCTCGTGACGAAATACTGGTAAGCAGCCTCTCGCCGTCGCGACTAGTCTACTTAAAGTTAATTTACACAACAAAACCAGAATTTCAATCATACAACAGTGTTGGCTATCCTACAGAGTCCCGTCGAAACGACGGTCCTCAAACTACGGACTCATACAAATTTAGTTAGTCATGGTTACACGTATTATTGAATTAATAACAATACTGAATTTGAAAACATACATATTACTTAGGGTTTTTTTTATAAAATTATGTTCTTTGGTTTTTTTAAGAAAAACTTTTGAAACAACAGTAAATATAATGCAGAAAATGATAATCGAAACAATAAAGCAATAACCTGAAAATGCGATGAAATAAACTGGAAAAGAAAATTTGTATTAATCTGGAAGTTGATCTTAGTACAGCAACGGAGTAAAAAGAAAAGAATACAAAGGTCGTGATAATCACTCAGTGTGAGCAATTATCACTGTGGCTACTAATTTCTAGTTCTGGAGAAAATTTGGCAGAGCTTCCGCAAGGTAGAATTGGATGAAGAATGCTGGGCTGGGAAGTCATATTTATACACAGAATCTGGCTCCAAAACGGTTGGGAAGATTTGAATTCAAACTGAGTGCAAACTGCTTCTGGAAAACTGCTCCCGAAATGCATGGCGAACGCCATATGCCAATGGCGAACGCCATTTGGTTGAAAAGGAAAATCTGCGCACTTTGGGGCAATGGCGAACGCCATTTGGTTCCCCTTAGGGAATGGCGAACGCCATTCAGCTAGAGGGAGGCAAAATGCTCCAGTTCTGCTCTTTTTCAACTCTTTTGCCACACTTCTTGTCCTTTTCCTCAATATGACTGATACTGGTCCTGAAATCACAAAGTAAAAGAAAACATAAGTACATAATACAAAATACGATAAAGACTCGATAAAAATACGACTAAACATACACGAAATAAATTGAAATAACCTATACGAAATCGAGTCATCAAACTCCCCCACACTAAGACTTTTGCTTGTCCTTAAGCAAACTCCTAATGCGAATAAAAACAGGTAAGCACGGTATTTCGACTCGTAGGCACACCGGAAACGATTAAGCATAAGGTTGCTAGGCTAAAGCAGACAGATAGGTGCAAACAAGAGTATCGTAACGACACGACTCCACAAAAATGGACAAAGAATTCCTTCCTATGCAATACCGATTCAAATCATGATATCATACCTTGACCTACGGACTTCGTTCTTATTCACCTCTCTTTCATTCTCGCGCAATCACATTAAGCCCGTTATCCTTTTGCTTACATGGTAATCGTACCTGTTAGTGTGATCTCTTATTCAACATTTTTTTTCTTTTCTCTTTTTTTTTTTTTTTGCTTATGTATTTCAAGATTCTGATCCTTTGGGCTAAATGATCGGGTGAGGACCACCTAACTTAGTGAGAACATGCCTTTAATTCACATTTTCTATAAAAGCACATAAATCACAATTTGAGATCAACACATATTTGTATCGGTACATCACTTTGTTCGCAAACTAGGATGGTGCTGACTGCTAAAATAAACTAGTCAAGAGGCTACTTTTAAAGAAACTAAGAACAAGGTCTCGGAATAATATGTATTTAAACTAATATTGCATACTTAGGAACCCTAAGGTGCAAAAACGGTACTGATGTTAACAAAACTTTCCCAAGTCCGCCTACTTAGCCTAAATCAAAATATAACAACCTATACTAAGTGTGTCCTGCCCTTGAGTCGAATTTTTTAAAAAAATGGGGAAATTACAGACTATGCAAAAACATAAGGTAAATAACGACTTAAACGTGCATATGACTCAATAACGAAGCAGAAGAAACGACCTAAACTAGGAAAATGGGAAATAACATAAAGCAATAAATAAAAAGCGATAAATGACTCCTCCCCCACACTTAAATCGAACATTGTCCTCAATGTTTCAATTTAAGGTGAAAAGAAAGGAGCGATAAAACCTGGAAAGAAAAATCAGTGGCGGAGGGCACGACCTCGGCGCTGATGGGAATCATCTCTGACATCTGGGTCCTCGCGTGGATAATGGGCCTACATGCTACGCACATCCCTGCGCAGACCTAGTACCTAGAACATAAGATCTCAAAGGCTAAGCTCGGTCCGGTTCATGAATTCCACTTGCCTGTTTTGGAACTCGTAGTACTCCTCTCTACGCTGCTCATCCCGCTCTCTCTGCTACCAGAGCTCGGACAAAATCTCATCAAGCGATCCTCGCATACCTGCAATATCATCAGATAAAGGTGCAGTGTGTGGCGCGGTACTAGGACCGGGTGTGTCAGAAACACGAGGTTGAGTAGCAGCCCCATCCCCTTGTTCAAAAATAAGTAACCAATTAGTGTGGTAGCGCACATCAATACGATCGGGGGCTGGAAGAGAAAAACTACGGTGCTCACGGTCACAAATCAAGACGCAGTACCTGCCATCAGGTAAACCTTTGACAAGATGCGTGCTCTTCCAGAAGTCTAGGTCGGCGAAAATATAGGGAAAACACTCATCTGCATCCAATATAATATCAAGATCAAGAGCCTCAGCAATGGTGGTAATCATGTTGCCGATACAGATGGCTCCTCCGAATCTGTTAGAGACACTCATAAGGTGGGCAAGGAAGAAGGGCACGGGGTCTACAGGGGTTTGGTTTAGAGCACAGTGAATGAAGTATAGATCTTTTGAATTCACATTTCCTATGTTCTTTCGACCAAAGATGGTAGAGGCAAGGATACGGTGAAGAACACGAATGGCAGGGTTTTGAATGGCGGTGGCCTTAAGGCCTTCCCAAGTGTCAGTGGTGTTACCCGTGATATCTTTCCAAAACTCGAAGGCACTGCCCTGCCACTCACTCTCAAGGGGTGCAATGATTGCGGCTCCCGCAACGGGAGCAGGGAAATTAAAGATCTCTCGAATTCTCTCGAAGGTCAGTGAAAAGTCTCGGTTGAGCAGCCTAAAGTGTATGGTTCCGGAGGTGCGAGTGGTGTCAACGACATAGCGAAGTGTGCTAAGGAACTCATAGGTAGCTCTTATAGAAATTACTTTACTAAGAGTACAAAAACGGGTCATACCTAAGTTCCTCAGCATCCAAGCAACGCTTTGCATGAGACCTAAAGTGCGAAGAGCTTCCGAGTCGGGATACCTCGTAGCTTCGACTTCTCGCTTAGATATGCGGTGGAAATCCTCACACATGTTATTTCCGTTTTCTCCCTCCGGGAACACAATACCCATGTAGTCAAACTCTTGGTTTGCTGCCATTTTTGGTTAGAGAGAAAAGAGAGATACTTTGAGAAATGGGTTATGAGAGGAAATGGGTTTTTTGATGATGAGAGGAATGGATGGTGATACGGGGTTTAAATAGAGAGGGAAATGGAATATGAGTGGTTGAAGAATCGATGAAAACGAGTGGGAAATGAGAAAAACGGTGAAAAGAATTCAAAAGGGCGGTCTATCTAAAAGACGCGCGCCTTCGGCCTCCTGAAGGTAAATGGCGAGCGCCATTAGGCAATGGCGAACGCCATTGGCCTGCTGAAAATATTTTTTTTTATATTATTATTTATTTAAACTGAAACTGAAATGAACTAAAAAGG
Organism: Lathyrus tuberosus; assembly: GCA_022829125.1. Classification (NCBI taxonomy): domain Eukaryota; kingdom Viridiplantae; phylum Streptophyta; class Magnoliopsida; order Fabales; family Fabaceae; genus Lathyrus; species Lathyrus tuberosus. Next base: position 164,335 of record JALAZF010000633.1, read on the forward strand.
GAAATAACATAATACTAATTTAAAAAGGAAGAACTTACAATACGGGAAAGGGAAAAACAATACAAGGAAAATGCAAACTATCCTAAGAAAAATAGGGAAAAAGGTTAACCAAAATAGAATCATCCGCGAAGTCGTCCGACTAAAGAGTCGACGACATTGCGGAGTGAGAACACGATCTGGTAAAGATGATCAAATTGCTCATTCACGACATCCACAAACTGAATGTGATCTACTCGAAGTGAGGAAAAATTAGTACGGAGATCATCTACTCCAACTTGCAGTGCGTAAATGGCATCGGGAATAGCTATTGTGGTATGGTAAATATCAGGTCCAGCAGTGGTAGAACTATTTGTGGCTTCCTGAGGTACAATGGGATCCATGTGTTTATCGGGTTGAGGTGAGTCTGGTGGAGTAAATGTTTTGTTCAACACATCCAAGTCATACAACCAGTTATCCTTGTCATGCACACTTGTTCTCTCATGATTTGGCAAGGTGAAGGCATGGACAACAGCATTATCAATTAGTAACTCAAATTCCACCGGTCCTAAATTGTCTATGATTCCACGGTTAAAACAGAAGTTGATATCCATTGGCCGAATACTATCGAAAATAACAGAACGGTTCAGATGGTATCGCAAGCCAATGGCATCAGCGATCATAGTCACTAACCCTCCAATGATAATGGGGTGAAATGAGTCACGAGACAGCTTTAGAAAAGTAGCTAACATAAATGGGGCAGCATTTACCGACCTTCCTTGTGAGACACAAAGCATGATATAAAGCTCATCTCGGGATACAGCATAAACATTCTCTTCCTTCCCGAAAAGAGTGTGAGCAAGGATCTTATGGAAATACCTAATTCCAGGATTGTGAATACTCTCAGAGGACATGGCATTTAGGTCAGGATGGTAGTTACCTGTGATAGTACCCCAAAATTGTTCAAGGTCATAACCAGTAAAAGCATCTTCAGGGGTTTTAGTGACAGCATCGGGATCATTGGGAAAACCCAACAATTCAGCCATCTCATGGTGAGTGAAGCGGTATTTGTTTCCAAACAAACGGAAGGTAGCCAATCCACGACCAAATCCATACCCTCGAGTTGGTTCATAGTATAGGGAAATTAGGAACTCCAAGGTCAGGTTATGGTAGGTGCTGAAATTTTTTGTTAAAGCAGAATTGGTCCAACCAAGCTGGTTAAAGAAGTAAACAACACTGTCCCTAATACCAAGGGTAACCATAGCTGAGTCATTAGGATAAATCGACAGAGCAAAGTCTCTTTGAGAAAGAGCCTCAAAGCGACTCCTCTGAAGGTCGTTTCTGAACACAACGATGTGGTTTTCAAAAGTTTGCATGATGGATCTATCCTAAGGACTGCGAACCTGAAAAATCAAGAAATAAAATAATATATTGTTAGGGAAAAATATACTACATACAAGGGTTAGTGCTAATAATAGTCACAACAAACATAATGCAAATGGTATGGTAATACGGTAGCGAAAACACAATTCATGAAGATATTAATTAACATGCTAATACTAATAATAATAATACTAATAATGAAATGCAATCATGAACTAAAGTAATAACGACTATGCATGAGCAAACAAAAATAAATACTACTACTAAGATTTGTGATTTAAGCTCTCACTGAGCACTCTGTTTAATGTCGGAAGCTCGACATTAGAAATAGAGAAGAATTTCAGTCGTCTGGAGGAGCGGGAAGCTCTTCCAACTTGCAACTAGAGTAGAATTCTTTGTTTTCCGTCGAATGGTAATGCTTAAGTCTTTGCCCATTTACTATGAATGGCTCACATGAATTTTCTTCGATTTCGACTGCACCGCAATTTAGAACCCTAGTAACTTTGAATGGTCCAGACCATCTAGAACGTAACTTTCCTGGGAAAAGTTTAAGTCGAGAGTTGAAAAGAAGAACTGTGTCCCCCCCTCTCTAAACTCTTTTCTCGCTATTCTTTTATCATGCCACTTTTTGGTTCTTTCTTTGTAAATGCGGGCATTATCATAGGCATCAAGTCTCAGTTCTTCAAGTTCATGGATGTCTAGAATCCTTTTCTCGCCAGCTGCCATGTAATTGGTGTTTATGGTCCTTATGGCCCAATACGCCTTATGCTCAAGTTCTACGGGCAGATGACACGACTTTCCATAAACCAGTTTAAACGGGGTGGTTCCTATAGGAGTTTTATAAGCAGTTCTATATGCCCAAAGAGCCTCATGAAGTTTAATCGACCAATCTTTCCTAGATGTTGCAACGGTTTTCTCAAGTATCTGTTTAATTTCTCTATTGGAAACTTCGACTTGTCCGCTGGTTTGAGGATGGTAAGGTGTCGTTATTCGATGTCGGACCCCATATTTGAGCAATAATTTTTCAAATATGTTCGAAATAAAATGAGATCCTCCATCACTTATAACAACTCTTGGCACTCCAAATCTAGGAAAAATAGTGTTTTTAAATAATCTAATAACTACTCTTGTGTCATTGGTGGGAGAAGCTATCGCCTCGATCCATTTTGATAGATAATCTACTGCGACGAGTATATACTTGTTTCCACAGGAGGAGGGAAAAGGGCCCATGAAGTCAATACCCCACACGTCAAAAACTTCCACTTCTAGAATACCCTTTTGCGGCATCTCATCGCGTCTAGAAATGTTACCTGTGCATTGGCACCGGTCGTAGTTTAAGACAGCGATATGGACGTCCTTCCAAAGGTTAGGCCAAAATAGCCCTGATTGCAGAATTCTTGCGCAAGTCTTAGAGGTGCTCGCATGCCCTCCGTACAGTGCGACGTGACAATGAGATATGACATCTTCTATTTCAGATTCAGGGACACATCGACGGAATATTCCATCGACGCCTCTTCTAAAAAGTAAGGGCTCATCCCAAGAGTAATTTCTTAGATCGTGAAAGAATTTCTTCTTTTGCTGGTAGGTTAAATCAGGTGGGAACGCTCCTGCTGCTAGGTAGTTGACAAGATCAGCGTACCAAGGCAGTGAGGGTTCTACACAACATGAAACTTCATTGGGTTCTTGAAACTCCAAAGGGTCTTCTTGGTTCTCACTTTCTTCCTCCATATGGGCTATAAGCCTATCATACGGAGAATCATCATTGATGGGAACTGGTTCCGGTTCTTGATGTTCTATTCTAGAAAGGTGATCCGCCACTACATTCTCGGCTCCCTTTTTATCCCTTATTTCCAAATCGAACTCTTGTAGAAGCAGGATCCAACTCAAAAGTCTAGGCTTAGCATCCTTCTTATTCAATAAGTATCTAATTGCAGCGTGATCGGTGTAGACAACTATTTTTGCTCCTACCAAATAGGAACGAAATTTATCTAATGCGAAAACAACAGCTAGAAGTTCTTTTTCTGTGGTTGCATAGTTCAGCTGTGCACTGTCCAAGTTCCTACTTGCATAATAGATAGCATGAAGCTTTTTGTCCTTTCTTTGACCTAAGACAGTGCCAACGGCAAAATCACTAGCATCGCACATTATTTCGAATGGTTCATTCCAATCTGGTGGCTGCATAATAGGTGTGGTAATTAAGGCATTCTTGAGTAGCTCAAAGGCTTTCAAATAATCTTCATCAAATATAAATTCAGCATCTTTCATTAGCAATCCAGTCAGCGGTTTAGTGATCTTAGAGAAGTCTTTAATGAATCGTCGGTAGAAACCGGCATGTACAAGAAAGCTGCGGATTTCTCTAATGGTTTTCGGAGGCTGAAGGTTTTCTATTATTTCTATTTTGGCTTTGTCTACTTCAATCCCTCTTTCGGATACAACATGTCCTAACACAATCCCTTCTCGAACCATGAAATGGCATTTTTCCTAATTCAGCACCAGATTGACTCTGACGCATCTCTCGAGAACCAGTTCTAAGTTCGATAAACATCCCTCGAAACTTTGCCCACAAACAGAGAAATCGTCCATAAACACCTCCATTATATTATCTATAAAGTCGGCAAATACGGCCATCATACATCTTTGAAATGTTGCAGGTGCATTGCATAGTCCAAACGACATCCGTCTATCTGCAAACGTTCCATAAGGACAAGTGAATGTAGTCTTTTCTTGATCGTTGGGATGAATAGGAATTTGAAAGAATCCTGAGTATCCATCTAAATAGCAGAAATACAAATGTTTAGCCAGTTGCTCAAGCATTTGGTCTATAAAGGGCAAAGCAAAATGATCTTTTCGAGTGGCTTTATTCAGTTTTCGGTAGTCTATGTACATCCTCCATCCAGTTTGAATACGTTTGGCTACAGACTCTCTTTTTTCATTACTGACAACAGTTACTCCTCCTTTCTTAGGTACGGCATGTACTGGACTGACCCAGCTGCTATCTGATATTGGATATATGATACCAGCTTCTAAGAGTTTTTGTACTTCTTTCTTGACTGCATCGCCTATGATAGGGTTTATCCTTCTTTGATGTTCCCTAAAAGTCTTACTATCGTCTTCTAGCATAATGCGGTGCATACAAATGGATGGGCTTATCCCTTTGAGATCAGAGATATTATATCCCAGTGCAGTCGGATACTTCCTTAGAACATGGAGTAACTTCTCAGTTTCTGTCTGTCCCAAGTCAGCGTTAACTATGACTGGTTTTTCAAGCTTTGTATCTGAGAATTCGTACCTTAGATTTTTGGGTAGCGATTTTAATTCTATAGCAGGTTTTTGTTCATCGGATGATGGTTCGGGTGCTAATGCAAGACATTTTTTTGAGTAGTCGTCGACGAATGGTTCGTTACAATTATCATTCTCGAATAGAGAAGATTCAGTGAAATCAGGTGACTTCAACTTCCACTTCTTTTACGCATTCGTCAATGATATCTAGCAAACAACATGAGTCATTAATAGCTGGGGCTTTCAAGAATTGAGCTAAAATGAATTTGACTTTTTCTTCTCCTACTTCGAAAGTCAGCTTTCCTTTTCTTAACATCAATTATAGCTCCGGCTGTTGCAAAAAATGGTCTTCCTAATATAATCGGGACATTGTAGTCCTCCTTTATGTCCATTATCACAAAATCAGTAGGAATGAAAAATTGACCAATTCAAACAGGGATGTTCTCCAGCATACCTACAGGATATTTGACAGAACGGTCCGCAAGTTGAAGAGACATTTTGGTTGGTCTCAATTCTCCTAACTCGAGTCTCTTGCACGTAGATAACGGCATCAAACTAACACTGGCCCCTAGATCGCATAGACCGTTGTCTATAGCGTATTTTCCTATTACACAGGGTACTGAGAAACTCCCTGGATCTTTAAGCTTAGGTGGCATGTTATTTTGAAGTATAGCGCTACACTCGGCAGTGAGCATAACCGTTTCGTTATCTTCGAGCTTTTTCTTGTTAGATAGAATTTCCTTGAGAAATTTCGCATATGAAGGCATTTGGGTTATGGCTTCCGTGAATGGTATAGTAACATTTAGTTGTTTCAGAAGCTCCACAAATTTCTTAAATTGCCCTTCATTCTTGTTTTTCGCTAATCTTTGCGGATAAGGTATAGGTGGTTTATATGGAGGTGGGGGCACATAAGGTGTTTCCTTCTCCATGACTTCGTTACTCTTATCATCCGCATCATTGGTCTTTGGTTCATCTTCCTTCTCAGTTCCTTTCTTTGGACTTTGATACATGGCTATTTTTGTAAGTCTCAGGTCAACCGGTCCATCATATTCGGTTCTGTTTCGCAAGGTTACGGTACTTGCTTGTCCTTTTGGGTTAGGTTGAGGTTGGCCAGGAAAAGTTCCAGACGGGGCGGGTATTGTTGGTTGTTGTTGGGCTACTTGAGTAATCTGGGTTTCTAACATTTTGTTACGCGTAGCCATTGCATCAAGTTTGCTAGTCATTTGCCTCATCAATTCGCTTGCATGAGCGTTTTGGTTTGCAAATTCCTTATTTTTCTGTATCTGGGCGTTCATTAAATTTTCCATCATAATCTCCAGATTTGACTTTCTAGGTGTTTGTGGAGCGGGTGGTCCTACCTTATGAAAACCAGGTGGTACAGCAGGTGTCGAACTTGGTGGTTGTAAAGCATTATTGTTTTTGTAAGAGAAGTTCGGATGACTTCTCCAACCAGGATTATAGGTATTTGAGTATGGGTTTCCTTGGGTATAATTCACTTGGTCGGTGGAAACACCGGTTAACACCTGACAATCGGCATTTGTATGTCCAGGGGCACCGCATACTTCGCAGTTAGGAGACACAACAGCCACGGTGGAGGCTGGTTGTGTTACGGCCAAACTTTTGATTTTTTGAGTTAATGCATCCATTTTAGCATTGATGCGGTCTATTGCACTAACTTCTTACATTCCGCCTTTCGAAGTTGGTTTCTCTGTAGAAGCACGTTCTCCTCCCCATTGGAAGTGATTTTAAGCCATGTTCTCTATGAGTTCAACGGCTTCCTCGTACGGTTTATCCATTAAAGCGCCACCAGCAGCAGCACTTAGGTTCATTTTCGTGTTGTACAGCAGACCATTATAGAAAGTATGGATTATCAGCCATTTTTCGAGTCCGTGATGTGGGCAAAGCCTCATCATGTCTTTATATCTTTCCCACGCGTCAAAAAGAGATTCATTGTCTTTTTGTTTGAATCCGTTAATTTCTGCCATTAGCATGGCTGTCTTACTTGGAGGAAAATAGCAGGTCAAAAAGACTCTTCTTAGATCATCCCATGAAGTAATAGAATTCGCAGGCTGAGACTGGAGCCAAGCTCTAGCTCTATCTCTTAAAGAAAACGGGAAAAGACAGAGCCTAATTGCTTCTTGGCTAACTCCATTTGCTTTCACAGTGTCAGCGTATTGCACGAAGACAGACAAATGTAAGTTGGGATCGTCCGTAGGACTTCCTGAGAATTGGTTTTGCTGAACGGCTTATAATAGCGAAGGCTTCAACTCGAAATCGCGTCTTTTGATTTCAGGGGCAGCAATGCTGCTATGCGGTTCATCTTGCGATGGGACAACGAAATCCTTGAGAGGACGGTTTTGCGGTGGTTGGGCCATGTTTTGTTCTGATTCGGTTTCGGTTTAGGAATCAGAATAAGGAACGATAGGATCTGGAAGGAGATATCTTAAGCAGTAATCATTGATTCGGCGCCTCAACAAAAGAAAGCGCTCGATTTCGGCAAACGGTTCCACTGGCTCTTCACTTTGTGAGCGAGTGCTGGGCTACGATTGATAAATTAAAAATAAAGAAAAATTGCCTTAGTCGTTACTGTGCAACGAAAGAGACACAACAATACTAATTCAATCCCCGGCAACGGCGCCAAAAACTTGATCGCGACTTTACATGTTTGGTCAGATAGATACTGCAAGCATACAGGGTATCGCGTAGTTTTAAAAGATTGTCGATCCCACAGGGATTGATAGTCAAAAGGCAGTGTCCTAAAATTGTGGTTTAAGGCTAAAGCAGGATGTTGTCACTGATAAAAGTATTAAAGAAGAATAACTAAACTAAAATGGTTTTAGAACAAATAAGGAAACTGAGACCGTAGAATGATTTTCGGAGTTCTTAGGGACTCTATAGGTTCCGAGGCTGAAGTAGATGTCAAAGTTGTTCTGAAGGAAATACCGATCTAAAGGCTTAATCTCACACTCTCGCTCTATTGATCGAGCCACGCCTGATAACCCCAATATTTTGCTCTTGCTCGCTCGGTAATTAAAAGGTGCTTTTTGAAAACAGGCAAGACCGAAAAGAATACCTAAAGTGCTCTCGCTGTGTTTAGGATCCAGTGTTTTGTGCCTACTATCTGACGAGTGCCTCAAACTCTCGCTCTGTTGGACTCGTCTTAGTGCATTCCTCACTCTCGTGATGAAATACTGTTAAGCAGCCTCTCGCCGTCGCGACTAGTCTACTTAAAGTTAATTTAGACAACAAAACCAGAATTTCAATCATACAACAGTGTTGGCTATCCTACAGAGTCTCGTCGAAACGACGGTCCTCAAACTATGGACTCATACAAATTTAGTTAGTCATGGTTACACGTATTATTGAATTAATAATAGTGCTGAATTTGAAAACATACATATTACTTAGGGTTTTTTTTATAAAATTCTGTTCTTTGGTTTTTTTAAGAAAAACTTTTGAAACAACAGTAAATATAATGCAGAAAATGATAATCGAAACAATAAAGCAATAACCTGAAAATGCGATGAAATAAAATGGAAAAGAAAATTTGTATTAATCTGCAAGTTGATCCAAGTACAGTAACGGAGTAAAAAGAAAAGAATACAAAGGTCGTGATAATCACTCAGTGTGAGCAATTATCACTGTGGCTACTAATTTCTAGTTCTGGAGAAAATTTGGCAGAGCTTCCGCAGGGTAGAATTGGATGAAGAATGCTGGGCTGGGAAGTCCTATTTATAGACAGAATCTGGCTCCAAAACGGTTGGGAAGATTTGAATTCAAACTGAGTGCAAAACTGCTTCTGGAAAACTGCTCCCGCGATGCATGGCGAACGCCATATGCCAATGGCGAACGCCATTTGGCTGAAAAGGAAAATCTGCGCACTTTGGGGCAATGGCGAACGCCATTTGGTTCCCCTTAGGGAATGGCGAACGCCATTCAGCTAGAGGGAGGCAGAATGCTCCAGTTCTGCTCTTTTTCAACTCTTTTGCCACACTTCTTGTCCCTTTCCTCAATTTGGCTGATACTGGTCCTGAAATCACAAAGTAAAAGAAAACATAAGTACATAATACAAAATACGATAAAGACTCGATAAAAATACGACTAAACATGCACGAAATGAATCGAAATAACCTATACAAAATCGAGTAATCACCTTTTAACCACCAATATTTGTTGGTTTTTAGTGGTGGTACTTCTATTTGCGACAAAAACAAACACGACATACCTCCAAAAGTCATGAAGTTCACACCATTTGCTGATATTATATCTGGAAAATGGAAAAGGGATCTTTTAATAGGTCTGTTGATTCATATATGGTTTGCAAATATTATTCCATTATCTTAGATTTGTCTTTCTTTTAACATTTGCTTTGTTTATAAATGCATTGTTGCAGATGTTATTGGAATGGTTGTCAATATTGGTTACACACAATTACAAAGTGGCAGCAAAAAAACAACAAATTAATTTGGTTTTGAAGGACTTGGGGTGTGTATATAACAAACATGCACCTTTATCATTTTATTTCCTCTGTCTTATTGATTTTACTTTTTTTAACCATCTTATTTTCTATTTGTAGTAACCACTCTATACCTTGTACATTGTGGGAATGTTATGCTTTACAGTTCCAAGAATACATTAAACATAGGAAAAGCTCTTTGTTACCAGCAATAATCGTTCTACAGTTTGCGAAAGTTAACGAGGAAGGTATATCGTAATTCTATTACTTTTGTTGCTTTGTTTTGCATTAGCTATTTCCCCCACATTTGATCTGTTATTTAACTACCATGTAGGAAAGAATCCATTATGTGTTTCAAACACATTCAATGTAACTAAGTTGCACATCAATGAAGACTTACCTTCAATTAAAGATTTCTTAAATAGGTTCTCCATTCCTTCAAATACTATACATTTTGTTTAAATCTATTTACATATGTTTTACATTTCATTCATCATGCTCATCCTTTTAAAAATTTTTCACATAGGATTCCAAAAATGGATGGCATTGAAGGTTCAAGTCAAACTATGACTTCACAATCACAAAACTGGTCTCAAACTTTAGGAAGTTCTCAGCTTACACCTTACAACAAATTCATGAATAAGGCTATAGTTCTTCCTCTCAGTGAGATTATACAACTTAAATTTGTAACAACTATTCCTCTTGTTTCATTTTTATTAACCATTCATGACTGTGTAGTTCGTATATCCATGTAGTACCCATTTGAGCTATATTTTCCCTACATATCACTCAATGTGTTACGGTAGCAACAACGGACAAACTCAGAGCGTCCCATAAAGGTTAGTATTACCAGGAATGTCATGAATGTCCAAGAGTTGACAAGGGACATCAACCACCTTACATTTGTGGTGCTGACCATAATACAGAGACTAAAATTTACAGGTCATACTTTATTTTCAATTTTCGTTTTACCTTCACTACTTTACTTTAGTATATGAATATATCCTCTTGCATAAATAGGTATAAAATTCTTATTGAAGTTGTAAGTGATGGATTTCGTGCCACATTTGTTCTATGGGACTATGAGTATTCACAACTCTTGAAACTATCTGTCGCTCAAATGTGCAACAACATGCTTCAAGTCAATTTAAATTTTGTGATCTTGACATATACAATTCGGTGGTATATGCTAAATAGTATTATTTTTGTAACCCCTTCCTAAATAGGCTGGAGTCATTGACCTACTAGACAATCCTTTAGCACTTGATGCTTTGGTTGGTGTCAAGCTGGCATTTAAGGTTAAGTGGCAACCATCATGAGATAATGCATTTGTTGTATATATATATATATATATATATATATATATATATATATATATATATATATATATATATATATATATATATATATATATATATATATATAAGAAGAAGATTTGGTTCTGCATCTTATTTCTAGGTTTTGATGATAACAATGGAGTATTTGTGTGAGAACAATTTTGGTACTCTAACGTTTGTTATTCTGATGGTTCTAATCTACTATGCGTCAGAAAGATTCTAAGAAGACATTATATTACTGTTGTAACGTCTCTTGAATTCTAACTTCTGAGCGTGACTCTGATGTTATACTTCTAAAGCATGTTTAGCTTTTGAGGTCGTTAACTTCTGAAGACTAAGTGCTGAAGATTCTGGTGACAAGGTTCTGCTGAACGAAGTTCTGAATACTTTAGGATTCTGAAGACTAAGGGTTCTAAAGACTAAGTACGGAAGATTCTGAACACAAGGTTCTACTGAACAAGTTCTGAAGACTTAAGTTTTTGATAGTCAAGGGTTTTGAAGAAGGAGTGCTGAAGACTCTGATGACAAGGTTCTGCTGAACAAGTTCTGAAGACTCTGAAGACTCAAGACTCTGAAGACCCAATGATTCATTCTTCTGGTCATGCTTCAATTATATCAATTCAGAAGCCTCTGATGGATAGAAGAAGATGAACCATTTGCAAGGGAAAATAGTATATAGTACAGATAAAACACGTTTTTTTCCACTACCCTGATTTGGTGGTATAAAGGACAATTTCAGTGTACGATTTTCACCCCAGCATAACGATAATATTTCATGTCGCCAGTACTCTTCTGATATTTCTGATCTACCCTTCAACAAGTCTTTTTCTGACTATATATATAGACTTGATCATTCAACGAATCAATTGCGCGAAAAATGTAACACTTAGTGTGAAAAAGAGAAATATTAAAAACACTGATTCATATGAAGAAGGAACTCAAGAAATGGAGAAATTTATGAGTGAACAGTAAAGAACCACAATACAAAGAAGAAGATTATTTTTACCGTGTAGATTCGCTCTAAAATAGATTAAGCTAAAAATGTGTTTACTCTGCTTGTGTAGAAGCATCATTATTGTAAAAAAACCTTTGTAACAAACAGTTGTTTGTGTTCCCTAAAGGACCGGGTAGGTCAGAAGCTTTAGGAAGACTAAGACAGTGAGTTTTAGTGTTGTTAGTCACTTGTAGTTGGCATGTATATTGTATTTTCAAATAGTGGTTTGAATTCCTTGAGAGACCAGTTGGGTCAGAATTCTTGAGAACTCTAGGACTAGTGTGTCTTAGAGGTTAATTCCTTAAGGGACCAGTTTGGTTATAAGCCTTAAGAAGAGACGGTTAGTCTGTGTATTGTTAGTCACCAGCAGTTGCTAGTGCAGTTGTAATTAGCTTGGTTATAGTGGATTAAGACCTCGCTTGAGAGAGGAAAAATCACCTTGGCGGGTGGACTGGATTAACTTGATAATTTTCAAGTGAACCAAGATATATTGTGTGTCTTTCTCTATTGTTAGTCTATTTGTGATCTTTGTTTAAGTATCATGAAAAGCCTTCATTTTGGAAAACCCAATTTAAACCCCCCCCCCCCTTTCTTGTGTTTTTCTCACACCTTCAATTGGTATCAGAGCTCTGGTTCTTATTGTGATTAACGTTTTATCAGCACTTAACAGTGTTCAGTACCAATCCAGTATTTGTACGAGATATCATGGCAGCTCCTGCTAATACCACCACTGAAGAGAAAGATCATTACAGTGCCAAACCACCAGTCCTTGAAGGTGAAAAGTTTAACCACTGGAAAGACAAAACATAAAGTTTCATTCTTGGTTATGATTCTTTGGGATTTGGTAGTCGATGGCTACAATCACCCAGTTGATGTTGCATGTGCTAAAATATCCAGAAGTGATATAACCAACCAACAGAAGAAAGATTATAAGAATAATCATAAGGATGACTCATGAAGGAAATGCTCAAGTTAAGGAGACAAAGGCGTCTGCCTTAATCCAAAACTATGAGGCATTCACAATGGAGGATGATGAGACAGTTGAGACCATGTTTTTAAGGTTTCAAATACTAGTCACAGGACTCAAAGTTCTGGACAAAGGTTACTCAACTGCTGAACATGTGAAAAAGATCATCAAAAGTCTTCCTAAAAAATGGAGACATATGGTAACAACTCTAAAGCTATCAAAGATATCAATAACATAAGTCTTGAAGAGTTATTAGTTCTTTGAGAAATCATGAGATAGAGCTTGAAGAAGATGAACCTCAGAAGAAAAGCAAATCCACCGCTCTTAAGTCTAAACCTGAAAAAGAAAAGGCTTATCAAGCTGAGGATGAATCAGAAGATGAGCCGTCATTAATCTCCAGAAGAATCAACAAACTCTGGAAGCATGGGCAAGGAAACTTCAGAAGATCTAGAAGAAACAAAGGTCGCTCTGAGTCATCATCTGGACAGAAGAAGCATAACTCTGGAAAGGAGGTTATCTGCTACGAGTGTAATGAGCCAGGTCATTATAAGAACGAGTGTCCAAAGGTTAAGAAAGACAAAAAGCCTAAGGAGAACTTCTCTAAAGCGAAGAAATGTCTAATGACAACTTGGGACAACTCTGATTCTAAAGAAGAGGAATCTGATGAAGATCAAGCAAATGTTGTGCTAGTAGCAACAACTGAAGATGAAGTTTTTGGAGAACCATAAGACTAAAAATCATCAGAACCAAAATCATACTCAGACTCGGAATCTGACTCAGAGATATCCTTAGCAACTCAGTTAAAACACCAGTCATGGTACCTGAATAGTGGTTGCTCGCGACACATGAAGGGAAGAAGGCATATGTTTCAAAGTCTGGAACTTAAGACTGGAGGCTTCGTCGGTTTCGGAGGAAACCAGAAAGAAAAAATCATTGGCTCTGGAACAGTCGTGTTTATTTTTAGGATATTCTGAATGCTCTAAAGGCTACAGAATCTATAACACAGAAACACGAATTGTAGAGGAATCAATTAATGTCAGATTCAATGATAAGCTTGACCCTGAAAAGTCAAAGCCAGTTGAAAAGGTTACAGATCTGAAAATCACATCATCAGAATCTAAGAAATAGAAGATTCAAGAGAAGCAGACAAAGATACAAATTCTTCAGATCCAAATACAACCTTACCAGAAACTGAGAACAACTCATCTCAGTAGAAGAAGAATAAGGCCTCTCATTCTGAAGATTTGATTCTGGGAGATAAAATTGATCCAGTCAGAACCTGTTCATCCTTCAGACATTTCGAAGAAACTCTTATGGGTCTAGTGTCTCTGATAGAGCCAACAACAGTTGATGTAGCTCTAAAAGAAAATGAGTGGATTATGGCCATGTAAGAAGAACTGAATCAATTCACCAGAAATGATGTCTGGGATCTTGTTCAGAAACCCAAAGGTGTCAACGTCAGTGGAACTAAATGGGTGTTCAAAAACAAGCTAGATGAGAAAGGCTGAATTCAAAATGAGTCTGATGGAAGAACTCAGATTCTTTCTGAAAATTCAAAATTGATCAATGATCAGAAGGAACGTACATTCATCAGAGCAAGTATGTAAAAGAACTTTTGAAGAAATTCAACATGACGGAGTGTACACCAGCTAAGACTCCAATGCATCCAACATGTAATCTGGAAAAGGAAGAGGTAAGTGGAAAGTTTTGTCAGAAGCTCTATCGTGGTATGATAGACTCTCTTCTGTACTTAACTGCTTCTAGACCTGATATTCATTTCAGTGTTCATTTGTGTGCTAGATTTCAATCAGATCCTAGAGAATCTCATTTAACTGTTGTTAAAAGAATTCCGAGGTATCTGAAAGGAACTACTAATCTTGGCTTGATGTATGAGAAAACATCAGAGTACTCTCTTTCTGGTTATTGTGATGCAGATTACGCAGGAGACAGATTGGAAAGAAAAAGCACCTCTGGAAACTGTCAGTTTCTTGGGAAGAATTTGATCTCATGGTCAAGAAAGAGGCAATCAACAATTGCTCTCTCAACAACAGAAGCATAATACATATCCTCGTCTCTATGTAGTATGCAGATGCTTTGGATGAAGAACCAGCTAGAACATTATCAGATACATGAGAGTAACATTCCTATCTTTTGTGATAATACTGCTGCTATCTGTTTAAGTAAAAAATCCAACCTTACATTCTAGGGCTAAGCACATAGAAATTAACCATCATTTTATTAGAGATTATGTTCAGAAGGGAATCTTATATTTAAAATCTATAGATACAGACCATCAATGGGCTGATACCTTTACAAAACCTTTGGCTGAAGATAGATTTCTATTTATTCTGAAGCATCTGAAAATGAACTACTGTCCAGAGTAAGATTTCATCAGAATCAGATGTGTTTAGTCAGAGTCTGAAGATATCAGATTTTCATTTAAACCAAGAAGCATTTGTTTTTAACCTTAGTCATCAGAAGATGCTTTGTCAGAAGTATCTTTGATCAGATGGAAACTATGCAATCTTGGATACTTCTGATGAGAGATACTTCTGACAAAGCATCTTCTGATGACTAAGGTTAAAAACAAATGCTTCTTGGTTTAAATGAAAATCTGATATCTTTAGACTCTGACTAAACACATCTGATTCTGATGAAATCTTACTCTGGACAGTAGTCCATTTTCAGATGCTTCAGAATAAATAGAAATCTATCTTCAGCCAAAGGTTTTGTAAAGGTATCAGCCCATTGATGGTCTGTATCTATAGATGTTAAGCATAAGATTCCCTTCTGAACATAATCTCTAATAAAATGATGGTTAATTTCTATGTGCTTAGCCCTAGAATGTAAGGTTGGATTAAAACGTGTCCAAAATCAAATCATATATACTGGTGAAGAGACACCTCGAGCGTTGTGATTTTGTGAGACTAGGTTTCAAGTAATTATGTTTAACACATTGGATTTGAAGATTTACTTGAAAATTGTTTAAATCTTTACGTCTTCCTTCCTCTTTAGACATTTACAAAGATGCATGTAAGACAAACATTTCTTGGAACTTAACAACTGTCTTCCTTTATTCATTGTCAGAATCTGTCTTCTCATTCTCGAGTATACATTTACTCACGTTTATTGATTGATGTCATAATATCAATAACGTATACTATTCCATAATCTTTTAGAGACTGATACACTCCTTCATCATTCTTTGTTCCTGTTTGTATCCCGTGTATTGGAAATGATGAATTTCTTGTCTCAAGTCATCCCGTCTTTATTTCTATTTATGGCTATCACTCATCGTTCTCTTTATATACCACACTTTTTCTCATAACAATTCATCCGTTTCCAAACTTGTTTTTCATTCCTATTCCTCTTATTTCACTATGTCTATTAAAACTTTTGCTGGCAATGATGAAGTTATGGAGGTCATTAATGAGAAAAGGCCAAATCTTCCCAGATTAAGAGACTCAGGTGTTTACCTATCCACCAGCATGCAAATTCAAGGGTGATCAGGATACTATGCAATCTTGCATGGACCCATTTATCCCGTACTGGTGAAAGAATTCTAGAAATATGCACGAATTGGGGAAGATAACAATTCTGTTTGGTCTTCTGTTTTTGGTGTTCCGGTCTTTATAACTCCTACCTCCATTACTCAAGCCATCAATTATGTTCAATCTGGAGTCACTGTTGAGGATCTCCATCTGAACTATTCCTTTGTTAAGGATCTCATTAAAATTCATGATGTGTCTCGAAACAACTATGAACCTTATAATCCTGAAGGACTTCTCCCTGATGGAAAGTTATGGTTTCAACTCCTGCTCACCAACTTTCGCCCCAAAGGATTGGCCAAAAGCACCTTGACTGATGATGATAAACTATTTATTTATTTCAGAATGTACAGCGTCCAGGTGAATCTTTCACAAACCATCTTCAATCATCTGAAGAACTGTGTTGAAATCTCCAGAAATCAACATAAGTCCTACATACCTTATGGAAGAATTCTGTCTGAGTTATTCTATAGGGCTGAAATCATCACTTTAGCATGAAAACTTGGACCAAATGATGCTACAGCTGAAAAAAGGTGTGAAATGGTTGATGAGGTGGAGGATTTCTGATAGCTGGTTGGTGGGTGTTTCTCTTGGAGTTTTGGTTGCTGGTTGCTTGGTCTTTCTTCCGTTTATCATTGCTTTTACTATCTGTTGTCCTCGTTGTTGTTTGTTTTCCTGTTTTATGCTTCTGTTCCTGTACTGCACTCTAGCGTTTTGTTGTTCTATCAATGAAGTACTTTCCTTATTCTCTTTATCTTGTCTTATTGCATTCCATAATGATTATCATAAAAAGGAAGAAAATGACTAATTTTAACTTATCTAAATTCTTTCAAATCAAAATGATTTAGTTAAAATTTTGATAACGTGTGAACGATAATGATAACAACTGTTTGACTCATTGGGTTTCGTAAACTTCTTGAGAATAGGCTAAAATATTTACACATTCCCCTATGACTGTGCATGCATAAATGATAAGATGTATGTGAGTTAAGTTTTTCTTGAAAATAAGCTACACTCTCGTCTGTCTCTACTATGTGTCAATTTTCAATTGCCACTTATAAGTATGCATTTATTCATAGTTATTGACTCCTATCAAAACTTAAGTAACGTTTCCTTATTTGTGACCTTTTGGGTATTCTGCTTTAAGATACTGCTACACTCCTTTCTTATTCCTTGATATTCTTTGTCTCTTACTCTGCCACTATGTCCTTGGCATATTTTATGCGTGATACGCATCTTGACCTAAGTCTTTTTCACAGTCAGTCACGTCTCTCATTTTCTACATATATATTTCATTTATCCTCTTGTCGCGGTGAAAATTGGATACCATAGTTATTGGTTAACTAGGATCGTATTTTTAATGTCACCACCGGTCTTTGATTTTATCCAAAGGAAGGGAGAAAAACCGAATTCCCACAATGCAATGCAAATGCACTAAGATTCTAAGTTCGGGGGTTGGTTATACCTAGGGAAGGTGTTAGCATCCTAGATATCTGTAGTACTCTACAGGAACCTCTTGATTCATTTTATGTCATTTGTTATCTGTTTGCTAAGGGTTTAAGGGGTAGGTGATTTACAATTTTTATTCCTAAGGGTGCTCGACGAGACATCGCATCTTATGCCTACATATCCTGTCAGGAGGGAATCAGAGCACTTGTAGTTCTTCATTAAGGATACTAAATGTCTTAAAGGTTTAGGAAAAGAAGATGAGTCATCATCTTAAGAAAGACCACCACAGTTTTTTTGAAAATGTGTGTATGTTGTGGGGCATGGGATTGTATGTCCCTTTCTTTGAGATGATTAACATCTAATTCTCTTGTATGGAGAATTTGGTAGGCTAAAGTCTGATTAAATCAAAATTAAGGAGGGACTAACTTAAGAAATTTATCATAAGTTGCCTAATTACCTTATCTTAAGGTGACGGTTATGAATGCAAATGATATGCACCATGCACAATAACATGGTTATTATGCATGGGATTTTCCTTTGGATATTAATGCGATTAAATTACGTTATTTAGGCGAGGGTGCTAGCAGAGTGATGCTAGACTTGTGTCTGGTGACCGAAAGGTTGAATGCGATGCCCGAAGGCGATCGACTTACATGGGTAGAAAATGGGCTCGACGTTGGATCGAGAATTTTAATATTGTTTTGAAAAGGTTTAGATGATAACAAATAGGCATACAAATGGAAATAGGACATCATAAATATACAAGTGATAAAATAACGATAGTTAAGATATGATACAAGTTAAAACCTTGAAGTGAGATAACATAATGGAAGTAAAATAAGCATGAAGATGACGATATGTTTCATGATAAGATATGGATAAGAAGAATATGCTTCAAGTAGAATGATTAAAATGATATCAACATGCTTCAATCTTTAAGAAGACAAACATGTAGAATGATAATTAGGATGATAATAAAGAAAAGTGATATTCATGCAAAAAAAAAAAAGAGTCAAAGACATGACAAGTCAACATGGATGGGTTAATTCAAGGATTAAACAAGTCATTAGTAGAATAACACTCATAAAACCACAAAAGATGCTTATAAATGAATGTTAACAATTAGTCCAAAATTGATAGCCAATTGACGACACAATTAAAATTAACAATACAATTAAGACACATATTGACAATTAAAATCAAAGATTAACATTTAAAAATATAAATCGATTAACAATTAACAATTAGAAATCAAAGTGCAAATTAACGATTAACATTAAAATTAATATAACAATTAGCAGTTAAAGATTAACATGCATATTGATGGTTGAAATTTAAAATTAGAATACGAATTGATAATGAGAACAATAATTAACAATTAAAAATAACTTGCTAATAAAAAAAAAATAAAGATTAGAATAATGTTTTGAGTTTCTGAAATACAGAAAATATTTAAGTAAACTTAATAAAACAAAAAGGTTTTTTAAAGGAGTAGAAAAAAGATTGAAAACAAAAAATAAAAAGAAAGAAAGAGGCGCAGGGGGTGTATATCAGGCAGTTGGATTAGTTAAAGAGTAAAAAGAAGCTAATGGGCCGAAACAATGGGGGGTGCGCATAGAAAAGGGCGCAAGGCCCATGGAGAAATGAACAGTGGCGAGCGAAGAGGAAAATGAAAAAAAACCAGAGACTGGGGGCGATGGGATTCGAACCCCCATCTCAATGGTTTTTTAGTACGTTAAGGGCAAGTGTGCAGCCACTGGGGTGGCGATACGTGCGGTTATAAATGCGATCCCATAAATATATAAGTCAATAAAACATTGAAAATATGGTAAAACTAACACATGCATGCACAGACGTGAGGGAAGTAGTGCGTGATCATGTATTATACGTGAGGATACCCGGATGCGACAACAAAACCAACCATTCAAATATGAAACACGCATAGCAGAACAACATGCAAAACAACACTGCTATCGTACAATATCAACGTAAACATTCAACTTTAATATATCCTAACTCAAACAAAACCCAACCAATCAACCTGAAATAAAAACTAACATGAACTGTTTTTCATTTGGAACACAATTAAAACCTATAGTTGGGCAAGATGGTGATTCAAACATGAGCAGTGTGCAATGAAAGACAAGGTCCAAAATAGAGTTCGGTTCAATAAAAACATAGAACTTTCTGTTTCACGTGTAAACCAAGCATACTTATTCAGAGGTTGAATCATTAGCATGCCATCAAATTAAACACTTAATTTACTGAACTTAAACTGAGGTGGAGCTGAATGGAGTTATCAATCCAACAACACACAAAACATCATACAAGGTAGCATAAGAATAAAACGTTTCAACACATCACAACGCGATACGAATAGTCCTCATCTAATTTACCCAGTAGCTTATGAGATAAATCATCATCCAAAAAGTTTGACAGTATGACCGAACTCGAACATGGGACATAATGAGTAGAAGAACAAAACAAACATCATCCCAAAATACCATCATAAACTGTAAAAGCTCATGCGTACAAAACCGTATGGCACTGTAAAAGCATGTAGTTCAAAGCATTAACCTACATAAATGAAACTTATAGAAAACTGATATGGATCATGATCATGTTTAATACCAACAGCGTACCATTAGCAAGTAAGCACAAATTTATCACACATTATGAGCAAAAACAACAAACAGCCCTACTATTAAACCAAGTTACATATTACATACGCACACAAATATTTAGCACATATCATAAACAAAAGCGATTTCTAAATCGTATCACAAATGTCATGCACATACAGGTTATTTTTAAAGACGTAAAAAGGGAGAGACCAACTACTGGCTTCAACATCATCTTTCATATGGAATTCTCCATGACTCAAACCAATACCATAAAGCATCAATAGCATGACACCAAAATTCCAAATCAAACACTAACAGTGCATCAAAGCAAATATATTCGAGTAGCAATCATATTAACACAGGTTAGTGGCAATCAAGAAGATGTATGAAATTTCCATCAATCTCCACAAAAGTTTACACGCACCATGCACACACATCATGAACACATAAACATTGACAATGCATTAAACCAAAGCATGATCAACCCGGTCTATAGGCATGGTAGGTATCGTAATAGTGAGTTAAGAGACTGACCTGGTATCCAAGCAACTGGCAAACAATCCTTTCCTTTCAGCTAGCTTTGGACACTCCAAGAATTTGGTTTTTTTTTAGAGTGTTTTTTGTTGCCTTTTGCTACTTTCGAATCAATGCCCCTCTGATGAAGTTGAAGGCTCCTTTTATAGGTGAGCTTGATGATTCATGGTTTGGAAACACGAAATGTATATCCCCTGCATGGGGCTGCAAACATGGCTTGTGATTCTTGAGCCATGTAAAAGCTGGCCATGCAACTCTGTCCTTTCTTGCATGCTTTAGGACAGAAGCAGCAGCTATGGTGTAGGCTTTTTCAGTTAGACATGCATTGGTGATGTGAGATTTGCCACATGATAGTTCTTGGTTTAATGCACCAAATAAAGTGACTCTTGAACCCTTTGAAAGCTAGTACAAGGTAGGGTGGCTCTGACAGATTGAGATTGAGTTTAAACATGTGACATAAATCGTGACAATGTTTGGTGTATTAAAGAGATTAAAAAAACTGAAGTTTCTCAAGTGTGTACATGTTTCACTATGTCATCTTTGGTGTGCCATATCTTAATGACCATTCCATTAATTCTTGAGATTTTTGGTTCTATGAAGAGTGGAAATTTGATAGAACATGTCTTATGTGGAAGACCAATTGAAATGAGACTTGTAACAATAAGAAAATGGGCCATAAAGTCGTGCACATGAGAAAACGAAAAAGGACTTAGAAAAATTTCTAAGTTATTGAATTTTGACATTTGAGGTACCTAACTTTAAAACACCATAACTTGAGTTTGGCTTATCCTATTGGGATGTTCCACGTACGGTTGGAAAGCTCTTGTCAAGCTCTATAACTTTTATTTGGGACTCAAATCTTAAATCCAAGTAGAAATGGGCGAAAAATGAGGTCAAAGTTGGAGACAAATGTGGAGGAAAGTGCTGAAATATTTTCTAAGTGTTTGGCCAAAATGTCTTGTAAGCTTCATAACTCAAAATCTAAGCATTTTTGGACAAAAAGTCATAGGGAATGAATTAAAGATCTTGATGAGAGCTTTTCAATGAGCTTTGAGTCGTTTAATTTGAGTGCACGGTTTAGGAGTTATGGTTATTCCAAATCAGGCTATTAGGGGAAAAATGTCATATACGAAGTCTTTCGCGACCAAAACCCTACTTATCTTGCAAGAAACCTCACGAAACTTTATATGGATGCTTTGGATACTTCACGAGACAATATATGATGATTAGAGCCATTAACACTTCATTTGGTCCAAGATTCCAAAATACCAGAGCTTCAGTCAAACCCTAATTCTGACTGTGAGCACACTGAGGTCAAACCTTGTAAACTTGCTTCTTCCTTCCCATCTAAAGGTCTTATGAGACTCTCGAGGATGTTGATAAACTAAGGGAATCAATAATTAGGGTTTAGGAGATCGTCTTGATGAAGAATCAAAGTTGTTGGCTGATAAGCGTCACAGGAACCCTAATTTTGAAGTATAGTGGGATTGAGGCTCAAATTCTTCCTGTTGAGGATCAATGAAGCATGGATTCTCGTTGAGTGGAGTCCCTTGAACATAAATGACCTCAAGTGATAGGTGGGCCACACAAATACTGACTTGCTAGAGTCAATTTCTCAATGATTTCTTCAAGATAAAAATCCTAATTCCCAAGTTCTTGTACTGGAGATCTTTTGTTGATTTGACTTGCTTCAAAATAGCTTGTGGAGCTTTATGATGATATGTGAACCTAATATGAACACAAATAAACAAACTACGAGGTATGGGTTAGCTCAACCAATGCAGAGATGCTTGACCTAAGATGCACAACTGAAGATGACATCTTAGGGTCAAAAATTAGGGTGCGACCGATGCCCCTATTTAAGTTTCTCCTATTCGGAGATATGGAGATTGGAATCTTCATCTCGACAAGATAGGAGAGACTTAAATACAAACATGCACAAAATTTTTGGCCCTAAGATGCCGCCAAATGCACATGATATGGAATGATGCAAGACGAAGGAAAACAAAAGGAAACCCGACAAGGGACGACTCAGCGAGATACGACTCAAACGGGAAAAGATCTAACTCCACTGGGGGAAAGAGACTACCAACTGACAATCACAGGGTAGCTTAAACACTTGGCGAGAACTTGCAAGGAACAGGATAACTTACCACCACCTGGTAGCCTAAGCCAAGGTATCCAGTTGCAACAAGGGCGTACATTACCTACTATCACACACGATAGCCTAAGCGAGGTAAGTACAAAAGGAAAGATGGCCTACTACCACCACGGTAGCCTAAACGAGGCATCTGACCAAAAAGGGGTGTGCTATCTACTATCAAGCACATGATAGTCTAAGCCAGGTAAGCACAAGAAGGAAAGATGACCTACTACCACCACGGTAGCCTAAGCGAGGCATCTGACCAAAAAGGGGTGTGTTACCTACTATCAAGCACTTGATAGCCTAAGCCAGGTAAGCACAAGAAGGAAAGATGACCTACTACCACCACGGTAGCCTAAGCGAGGCATCTAACCAAAATACAGACGTATTACCTACTATTATGCGATAGCCTAAGCAGAGGTAATAGACTGAAATAAGCTTCAATGATCAAGATGATGATTCGGCTTCTCTTGATAACTTATGGGGATAGACAAATCGTCTAGAAATGAGACCGCCATTTGTCGTAGAAATCTTCGATAATTGAACTGCCTAAATAAAGAGCAGCTACTTGCCGTCTGGGTGTAAATGTAGTAATCATCAGAGAAATAATTTGTGTCTTCCATAGAGATCTTCAAGTAAACTCTTCTTGGGACGACAAAGTGCAAAATAAATGCACGCTTAATTCAGACTCAATATCTCAGAAATATCCAAAATCGTGATTGTCAGGGACCAAAGTTCGATCCATGAAACAACTGGAAAAAAACGGTCAAACAACACTCCATCCATTGAGGATTGAACTCAACGGGTTTATCTTTATCCAAAAATGGAAAAGAGACTTAAAGCAACCACCTCCCACGAGGATCAGACTTAGCGGGGAATTAGAAAATATATGCTTTACCTGCCTAGGGCTGACGACTCTACTCGGAGGGGGCAGACAAACCCGATCATTTGGGGGATAAACACGACCAAAGTGATAGAACAAAACAAATAACACAAAATGCAAGATACAAAAAGGCCACATGCCATGAATCTAAATGCATGGATGCTATGCCATGCTTATGCTCATGCTTACGCTTATGCTGACGACGACACGAACGGCAAATGGGAGATGAGAACATGTAATTCGATACAAATACTCGGCCAATCTTGGCGATATAGCAGCATCGCTGGGGATGGATGACAAGCCCTTCCCAAGGACCAAATCCTCCCTCACAGCTTCTTTGGGGAAAAGAGAACACTCCGCTTGGGACGAACATCGCGACTTCACTCAGGATAGTTAAGATGAACCTTGGATTCCACTGAGAACGAATTAAACTCATGATTGAAGAGACTTTACGGGGGATAAAATAAATATCCATTGCGAGCTGAAGTAATTGGAATGAGCGTTGTAACTGGATAAAATAAATATCCACTTTATCGGGGAAATTTGGATCAATATAGTAGTTGGAAATGTCGAACATAAAATTCCGAGGGGGTGAAATAAACATCCACCTTCACTGGAGAAGATTACGACAGTAAGAAAAATTCCAATAGTGAGTGAAATAAACACTCGCTTCGCTAGAGGAAGCTCACGATAGTAAGAAAAAATCCGATAATGAGTGAAATAAACACTCGCTTCACTGGAGGAAACTCACGATAGTAAGAAAAATCCGATAATGAGTGAAATAAACACTCGCTTCGCTGAAGGAAGCCGACAATGGTAAGAAGAAAATCCGATAATGAGTGAAATAAACACTCGCTTCGCTGGAGGAAGCTGAAAATAAGATTCCGAGGGGATGAAATAAACATCCGCCTTCGCTGGAGGAGACTATGATAATCATAAAAATCCAATGACGAGTGAAATAAACACTCGCTTCGGAGAAGCTCGGGTCAAAGTCGCGAGCCGAAGATATCGGAGTCGAGACTTCAAGGGGATAAATAAGTATCGCCGCGCACTGAAGTAGTCCTGAATGGAAGTTGTAGCCGAATAAAATAAATATCTATTTCGTTGAAGAAATAAAGATTTCTTAGGGATGAAATAAACATCCGCTTTCACTGGTGAAGATCGAGATAGTTCAACGAGGAGTGAAATAAACACTCGCTTCGGAGAAGGTCGAAAACCAAAGAAACTTAACGGGGATAGTCGCGATTACCTGGAGCAGAACTTACTGGGGTATGGCCACATTACCTGGGATAAATACCTTTTGAGCCATGGCCTATGGAGACTGTTAATATCCCTTGTTGTGTCCATAAATCAAAGTAATTCGCTCATAAGACAATTTGAAATTTATTATCAAAGATAAAAGTCATTTTGCAGGATGAAACAATTTGCCAATAAATGATAAAAGCGCAACTTTATTTCATAAAGTGGTGATCAGCAAATTGCGTGATCCCATATGTTATTACAATGTTTGAAAGTGGTAATAACAGAAATTACATAAAAAACAAAGCAATGCTATTTTTTTTGAGTTCCTATGTTCTAGGCCTCCTGAAGGTCTCGACTTTACTTGTCGCAGTAGGTTTCGATGAACTGAACTGAGCCTGCCTTTTCTTTGTCTCTAAGTATAATATTTCTTGACTGCGTCCACGTTCACAGGACAAGTAATCTCTTCCCCATCCATAGTCGCTAACATCACAGCGCCCCCTGAAAGGACCTTCTTGACGACATAAGGACCATCATAGTTGGGAGCCCATTTCCCCCTAGAATCGGTAAGGAAATATTGGATCTTTTTAAGCACAGGGTCTCCCTCCCTAATCTCGCGAGGTTGATCTTTCTTATCAAAAGCCTTCTTTATCTTCTGCTGATATAATTGTCCGCGACACAAAGCCGCCAACCTCTTTTCTTTAATCAGGTTCAACTGGTTACATCGGTTCTGACACCACTCAGCCTCAGAGAGTTTTGCTTCCATTAGGACTCTCATGGAAGGGATCTCTACTTCCACTGGGAGTACAACTTCCATACCATAAACAAGCGAAAAAGGTGTTGCCCTTGTTGACGTGCGCACTGAAGTATGGTACCCGTGTAGAGCAAATGGGAGCATCGCATGCCAGTCCTTATAAGTGACTACCATTTTCTGGATAATTTTCTTTATATTCTTGTTTGCTGCTTCAACCGCCCCATTTATCTTCGGCCGATACGGAGAAGAGTTGTGATGCTCAATCTTGAATTCCTCGCACGATTCCTTCATCATTTTATTATTTAAGTTTGAACCATTATCAGTGATAATTTTATTTGGCACACCGTACCTGCAAATAAGTTGGTTCTTGATAAACCTGACGACCACCTGTCTGGTAACATTTGCGTAGAAAGCAGCTTTAACCCATTTGGTGAAGTAATCAATTGCAACCAATATAAAGCGGTGTCCATTAGATGCTTTTGGCTCTATCATACCGATCATATCAATGCCCCACATGGAGAAAGGCCATGGAGACGAGATAACATTCAGAAGAGTCGGTGACACATGAATTTTGTCGGCATAGATTTGACACTTGTGGCACTTCTTGGCGAACTTGTAACAATCAAATTCCATCGTTATCCAATAATAGTCTGCTCTCAGGATTTTCTTTGCCATAGCATGTCCGTTAACGTGGGTACCAAAAGATCCTTCATGAATTTCGGTCATTAATGTATTCGCTTCTCGCTTATCAACACATCTCAGCAAGACCATGTCGAAGTTCCTCTTGTAAAACACATTATTGTTCAAGAAAAAGTTGCCAGCTAATCTTCTCAAAGTTTTCTTATCTTTGTTAGATGCCCCAAGCGGGTATTCTTGCTTTCGGAGAAACAACTCAATATCGTAATACCAGGGTTTTTCATCAATAACTTCTTCCACTGAGAACATATAAGCTGGCCTGTCAAGGCGCATAACATCAATCTTGGGGTAATCGTTCCAGTGATTCACCACAATCATAGAAGCCAGAGTTGCCAATGCATCTGCCATCCTATTCTCGGTACGAGGGATGTGGTGGAACTCGACTCTGTTGAAGAACGGAAGTAGTCTTCTTGCATAATCTCTGTACGGAATCAAATTGTCTTGTTGGGTCACCCATTCTCCTGTAATTTGGTATATCACTACAACAGAATCACCGTACACGTCTAAATTCTTGATCCTTAAATCTATTGCCTCTTCTAGGCCCATGATACATGCTTCATATTTGGCTTCATTATTTGTACATGGAAAAGTCAATCTTGAAGTGAAAGGGATGTGAGATCCATGAGGAGTCACAATAATTGCCCCAACCCCTTTTCCGTAGCTATTGACAGCACCGTCAAAAATCAAACCCCACTGAGAATCCGGTTCAGGCCCTTCATCTGGCAAGGGTTCTTCACAATCCTTCATTTTCAAATACATCACGTTCTCATCAGGGAAATCATCCTCCACAGACTGATGGTCTTCAATGGGCTGGTGAGCTAGGTGATCTGCTAAAACACTTCCTTTAATTGGTTTCTGAGTGTGATATTCGATATCGTATTTGGATAACAGCATCTGCCATCTGGCAATCCTTCCCGTCAGGGCCGGTTCTCAAAAATGTACTTAATGGGATCCATCTTAGAGATCAGCCAGGTGGTATGATTTAGCATGTATTGGCGCAACCGTCGAGCAGCCCATGCTAAGGCGCAGCAAGTCTTCTCTAGCATTGAATATCTAGATTCACAGTCGGTGAACTTCTTGCTGAGGTAATAAATGGTATGCTCCTGCTTCCCGGATTCGTCTTGTTGACCGAGCACACATCCCATAGAATCTTCTAAAACCGTCAGATACATGATCAAAGGTCTGCCCCTAACCGGAGGAATCAGAATAGGAGGCTCCAGAAGATACTCTTTAATACTATCAAATGCTTTCTGACATTGCTCAATCCAAACATAACCTTGTCCTTTTCTGAGAAGCTTGAAAATGGGTCCACAAGTAGCGGTCATATTAGAGATGAATCGAGAGGTGTAGTTCAAACGTCCCAAGAACCCTCTGACCTGTTTTTCCGTAGTCGGAGCCGGCATTTCTCATATGGCTTTAACTTTACCTGGGTCCACTTCGATTCCCTTTTGGCTAACAACGAAACCTAGCAGTTTTCCTGAGCGGACACCAAATGTGCACTTGTTAGGATTCAAACAAAGCTGATACTTCCTCAAACGCCGAAACAATTTTAACAGGTGTTCGACATGGTCTTCTTCAGTTTTGGACTTGGCTATCATGTCGTCTACATAAACTTCGATTTCCTTATGCATCATATCATGGAAAAGAGTAGTAATAGCCCTTTGATATGTTGCACCAGCATTCTTTAAACCGAACGGCATAACTCTGTAACAAAACGTGCCCCAGGGTGTGATGAATGATGTCTTCTCCATGTCTTCGGGAGCCATCTTGATTTGATTGTAACCTGAAAATCCATCCATAAAAGAGAAGACCTTATACCTTGCGGTGCTGTCCACCAACATGTCAATATAAGGCAATGGAAAATCATCCTTCGGGCTTGCTTTGTTCAAATCTCTATAGTCAACACACATTCGAACTTTACCATCCTTCTTCGGCACGGGCACGATATTGGCCAACCACTGCGGATACTTAGATGTAACGAGAAAACCCGCATCGATCTGCTTTTGTACCTCTTCTTTAATCTTCAAGGCCATATCAGGGCGAGTCCTTCTGAGCTTCTGTTTGATCAGCGGACATTCTGGCTTCAAAGGTAGATGGTGCTCCACTATAGCAGTGTCAAGACCAGGCATATCTTGGTACGACCAGGCGAACACATCAACATATTCCTTGAGTAATTCAATCAACCTTGCTTTCACATCAGCCACGAGCGAAGCTCCAATCTTCACCTCTTTACAGAGTTCCTCTGTACCCAAGTTAATAAGCTCTAATGGCTCTTCGTGAGGCTGAATAGCTTTGCCTTCATTCTCGAGTAGACGGGATATTTCCTCAGGGATCTCTTCTTCCTCTTCTTCGGCTTTGAACACAGGAAACTCAAAGTTCGGGGAAGGCATTGGATCATTGTTTTCGATGTTCAGTTTGTGCAATAGTCTGCACATGTGATGTGATTTTATTTTAGATATTAAGTAGATGAAAGTGCGCACGAACGTGTACAGTGATTTTTTAGAAAAATTGTGATTACCACTTTCCTTAGAGTAATAACAAATGGGAACAAAAAATAGAAATGCAAAATGATAACTTTATTGATGATAATGATTTCAAATAGAAGCCCTAACATAAAATCACCTTTGCCTTGGGCAGAGCAAAGGGAATTATTTATAGTAGAGCCCACACACAAATGTCATCGCCTTGGGCAGAGCGAATATACTAAAAACAAACAACAAAATAATTACTTTGATAATGGGATCACAATAGGAATGTTGACAGCACTCCAATTTTGGGCCATTGCCCCATGCGTCACGAAATTAGGCTGATCTTCGGCAGACTCGTCTTCAAGGATGGCACTGGCTTCGTACTTGGGTCCTTGGTCTCCTGGTGGAGGAGGAAAGAGAGGAATGATGGCATCTTCAGAGTCTTCCTCCACAATATTTACCCTTGGGGAATGGATAGTCCCTCCGCGGTGAAACACATTCTTGATGGGGAGAATAACCATATTTCCTGTAGGGGTCTTCTCAGAATTGTTACCTTTGAAACCCAAACCTTTCTTGTTCTTATTTTCGGGCAACTCCAATACCTGCCCCCACTTCCCTTGAGAGCCACTTTCCACAACTCGTTGTGCGTCCTTAAAAGATGCCATGGAAACTTCATTATCCTTAACAATCGACAAGGCTTGAAATGGGGTTCCTACCTCCTCTTCCGCATCAACGTAGGAAAAGGAAGAAAGATGGCTTACCACCAAAGCCCTTTCCCCGCAAACTGTGACTAACTGTCCATTGCAAACATATTTCAGTTTCTGGTGGAGTGTAGATGTGACAGCTCCCGCATCATGTATCCATGGCCTGCCTAATAAGCAATTGTAGGAGGCATGAATGTCCATGACCTGGAATGGAACCTGAAAAACACTGAGCCCGATAGTCATGGGCAAATCCACTTCTCCAATCACGGTTTTCCTCAAACCTTCAAAAGCTTTGACAACAACACCACTTGGCCTCATGGGTGGTCCCTGATAAGTCAGCCTTGCGAGAGTTGTTTTTGGCATCACGTTCAATGAAGAACCAGTATCAACCAAAACTCCGGATATCATGTCATTCATGCAGTTTATGGAAATGTGCAGAGCTAAGTTATGTTTCCTTCCTTCTTCGGGTAACTCTTCTTCGCAGAATCCCAGATTGTTGCATGCAGTAATGTTACCCACTATTCCACTAAATTGTTCCATAGTCGTGTCGTGGTCAATGTATGCTTGCTCGAGTACTCCTTGTAACGCCTGCCTATGGGCCTCAGAATTCATCAACAGTTGTAGCACAGATATTTTGGATGGCGTCTGCAGCAACTGATCCACCACCTTGTATTCACTTCTTTTGACCATTTTCAGGATCTCATCCGATTTGTCTACAGAATCATTCTTACCGGACTGCCCCAGGATTGTATTCTTCACAATTGGTTGTTCAGAAGGAACCTCCTTAGCTGGTGCAGTGTAAACTCGACCACTTCTCGTAATCCGACTAACATCGGCGATATTGACTACAGATGACGGATTAGACAAAGGCACCTCCTTACCATTTTCAAGCATAGTGGCGTTATATCTGTAGGGAATAGCCTTGCTGGAAGTGTAAGGAATTGGACCAGGTACATTAATAACTAGAGGAGTTGTAGCAGCCTTCCGGCTGTCATAAGTGAACTCAATTCATTCCCGCTCTTTGATATGGGGAATTATTACAAATACTTCTTCAATTTCTTCTGCGGAACATCCTTGGATCATGTTCACATTGGCAGTCCCGTGTGGTGGTAGGCGATTATTCTGCACATTCGGGTTCGAATCCTTGAAAGTTATAACTCCACTCTTGACCAACCTTTGAACATCGACTTTCATTCCATAACAATTCTCAATATTATGGCCCGACGCTCCCTGATGATAGGGACAAAACTGATCTCCTCTATACCAATAAGGAGGGTCCTTGGGCACTGCTGGTGGTGGCTTAGTCTGGATATGGCCCTTTTCCAACAATGCTGGAAAAAGTTCTGCATAGGACGTAGGAATTGGGTCAAAATTTGGCTTCCTCACCATACGATTTGGGCTATTGAATGGCTGTCGGGTTTGCTGAGAAGACGGCTGATTTTGCTGATGGTATTGCTGTGGCGAAGCAGATGGAGTTTGAGGTGGTGGTTGGTAAGGTTGTGCAAGCGGTGGTTGGTAAGTTAGAGCATTAATAACTGGGGTCACAGCAGCGACATGCGGGCGTTGCTGATACCTTTCTTTCATCCGTCCTTGGTGTACAACACTTACTTCTTGTTCTTTCTTTTTCCCGAAAGTACTTCCATACTTCTTGGCATTGCTGGAAGTGCTTCCTTCTCTAACCAATCTTCCTTCACGAACGCCCTCCTCCAAACGTATTCCCATGTTCACCATCTCGGTAAAGTCATTAGGGGCGCTGGCTACCATTCTTTCATAGAAAAACGGGCTCAGTGTTTTCAGGAAAATTCTAGTCATCTCCTTTTCCTCCAGAGGTGGAGTAACTTGAGCGGCAAGTTCACGCCAGCGCTGGGCGTACTCCTTAAAACCTTCTCTTTCTTTCTGGGCCATAGCTCTCAACTGGTCTCTATCTGGTGCCATGTCGACATTACACTTGTACTGCTTGATAAAAAGCTCACAGAGATCATTAAAGCTGCGGACCTTTGAACTATCTAACCCCATGTACCACTTAAGGGCTGCACCAGTCAAACTATCTTGGAAGAAGTGTATCAATAGGGGATTGTCGTCCTTATGAGCCGACATTTTCTGGGCATACATAACTATGTGACTGTGTGGGCAAGAGTTCCCTTTATACTTCTCCAAATCAGGGAGTTTGAATTTTGGAGGAATCTTGACATTGGGAACCAAGCATAGCTCAGAGGCGCTCTTCCCGAACAACTCTTTTCCACGAAGGGCCTTGATTTCTTTCCTCATTTCCAGGAACTGATCTTGGAAACCGTCCATTCGTTCTTCCATTCCGGCATTCTCACTAAAGTCAGCATGAAACACGGGCTCTTCCAGATGAAACGGAGTAGCATTTACCACGGGTGGTGGCGTAGTCATCACAGCAGTTGTAGCAACAACTTGAGAAACAGTCGGGTGATATCCAACTGGAGTAAAGTTGGGAGGCATACCCCATGGATAACCAGGAATTTCATTTGTAGTGGGCACCACTGGGATCGGTGCTGATATTGTCTCAGAGATAACAGTGCTGCGTGATGGCTGATTCTGAGCAGCCATCAAAGCTTCCATCATTCCGTTGATCTTTTCTAGACTTTCTTTCAATGTTGAAACCTCCTCCCGGAGTGCTCTGTTTTCCTGCTCGAGTTGATCCATCCTTTTCTTGAGATTGGCTCGAGTATTGTATCGGGGCTTCAGCTTGTCTTTCTCTTAACAACAACTGGTTAAGAAACACGGGTGAGGACTCGGAACACAAAAGAATGCGGATGCAAATGCTAATGATGCGTATGATGCAGCATGATGCGACATTTACTTCAAGGAACTCGAAAGCGTAATTAAATATCGTAATTAGAAACTTTTTCATTGAAATTTTAAAGCTTTTGTTACAAACGGTACACCCTCAGGGGTTTTAGTACAATAAACAACGGAATACAACAAAGAGGAACTAGGGCTTCAATCTGCTGGATGATGCTCCCTTTTCTTCGCTGAGTTCTTCCATCAACTTGTCAATCCTTTCCTGCAATGTGTACTTGTCCAGTGTCAGTTTCTCCACTTCTACTATCAACCTTGACATTTCATCTGGTTCCACTACAGGAGGCTTGGGCCGAGGGTACGGCATTGTCAGAGCGAGGGCCCGCTTGCGTGACCACTCCAAGCAAGATTCTGTAACTGTGCAGTCAGGGTTTGTTACTGCAGTCATTCCTTGTCTGTTGATTTGACGCCAAGCGAATAGAATCTTCATCCTCAGCTGGAGGTCTTCTCCTTCATAGAGAAAAATTCTTTTCAGGTTCTCCGGGTCGGGTATCTCAGTCATTGGATGTCCAAGCTGGCGACGGGCGAGAACAGGGTTGTAACTGGTGCACCCTTTCGTGCCAAGAAGAGGCGCATTGGAAAAATCTCCACAGCTGTGAATCATGGGAATTCCTCCGTATATCGGATCATGCCAAACAATGTCTGAATGAGTGAGAGCCATGAGTTTAACGGGCCATTCAGAACCATCCCTCACATCCCAGAAGGCCGTGGTCTTTGGTAGGTGCGAAATAAACCACCTATAGAGGATAGTAGTACAGCACACGATCTGACCTTCTCCTTTCAGGATCTTTGAATGAATCGAGTGGTATGCATCGGCCAACAGTGTAGGGACAAGATTCTTGAGCATGAAAATCCTGATAGCATGAACATCAACGAAATTCTCCACATTCGGAAACAAGAATAGACCATAAACCAGTAACGCGAAAAGATTCTTGAAAGCCCTAATTTTTCCTTTGTCGGCGAACTCCCGAGCTTTCTCGAATAAGAATTGAGCAGGTAAACTGTCGATTCCTCCTCTGAACATCATGTGGGTCTGGATCTCCAACAGCTTGATGCGAGTCACTCTTGCGATGTCTTCCTGGCTGGGTCTTCCTTCTCCACCGTAGAACGGCGGTGAATCTTTGACGAGGATTCCCAATAGAGCAGAATACTCTTCTAAGGTGGGCATCAATTGGATATCTTGAAAGATGAAGCAGTGGTAGATTACATGGTAGAGTTGAACCAACGTCTCTAATAAACCCTCAGCTACTTGTACCTGTAATAAAGAGAGAATATGCTTGTGTTTTGTAGCGAAGGCATCTGGATCCCTTATCCGACCTCCTAGTTCCCTCAACTGTTCCACATCAAAAAACCTAAAGGTGTATGGTACCGTTCCTTTCCTTCCATGATCCATTTTGCGATATCTAAAAACAGCAAACTTTGAGCTCTTTGAAGTGAATGAGAATGAGAATGCAAATGCAATGAGATGCAAAAGTTCGTGGAATTTGAGTATTTATAATCGTCATAGAATACCAACGAACATGATTTCATTAATCATACAAAATTTGTTACAAGTGAAAGAAACGGGAATTAAAAATTCGTAAGGAAAATATTACAGCCGTTGATATTCTTACAAGAGTTTTTAACAATAATTAAATAAAGGCAGATAAACGGCCTAAGGAGATTCCCCCAATAATCTTAGCTTGTACTTCTTAATCTCTTCTTCCATTCGGGACTTCTCGAGAACCAGCTCATCTATTATCGCTTCCCACGCAGTAGACTCAGGGTTTGAGGGACTCGGGTCTTCTTGTAACTTCCTCCTTTTGTAAGAGAGAACTTCCTCACTTTTTGCCTCTAGTTGTCTTTGAAGCGCTTCATTCTCTTCCACAAGCACCTCACACTTATCCTTCCAAGCATTCCCTATCTGCTGAGCTTTCCTTAAGGCGATCTTTAATTCCTCTGTCTCAGATGCAAAGATGAATACAAGCTCTTCATTCAAGACCATAGGCTCTTGGCGATCATAGGGCATCCTTAGTTCAATAGCCCTTCTTCTGACCCATTGTAGGTAGGGGTCCATGGAGACACAGTTATGCTTCCCCAAAGCATTCCTATCTTTCTTGTGTTTGTCCCTCCAGGCTTCTAAAATCCTTCCCCTCAATTCCTCCTACCCTTCGTAATCCTTGGAGAAAAATCCTTCTGTATGAATACCAAGAGGCTTGACCTTCAAAGGGTAACCGAACTGTCTGCGAGCTAGGACCGAATTGTAACTGGTTATTCCTTGTATGCCAAGAAGAGGCACATTCCCGAACTTTCCACAGCTATCAATGATCATAACATCCTCGTACCTATAAGCGTTATACCAATCAACGTCAGAATGAGTAAGGGTCATGATCTTCTTAGACCACCATCCCTTTTTAAGGTCCCAGAAAATGTTGGCCTTGGGTAAGTGCGAAGTAAACCACTTGTACAATAATGGTACACAGCAGGTGATTTGTCCTTCTTTGGCATGCTTCGAATGTATGGCGTGATAAGCTTCAGCTAACAAAGTAGGGACAGGGTTCCTCTTCATGAATATCTTGATAGCATTGAGGTCCACATAGTCCTTGAGATTGGGGAACAGAAAGGTACCATAAATCATTAAAGCATATATAGCCTCAAAGGCAGCCCTGTCAGAACGTCTGGCATAATGATAAGCTTTCTCCACCAGAAATTTCATAGGCAAAACAGAAATCCCTCATTTGGTAGTCGTATTCCCTCGTATGTCTGCTAACTCCAAATGTGTCGCCTTAGCAATCTCTTGTTCCTTAGGGTCCTTACCAAAAATGGTAAAAGGAGACTTATCCAAAATACGTACACCGGTCAGACATGCATATTCCTCAAGAGTCGGCACCAGTTGGTAATCAGGGAATGTGAAGCAATGATACCGGATCATAAAACTGAAGTAGGGTGGAGAGAAGTCCTTGATCAACCCTCACCTTCAAAAAAAACAAAAGCGCCCCATATCTACGCTCGAATCCTTTTGGATTAACCAACAGGGTCTCTAACCTCCTTAGGTCACTTATGTCAAAACTCTTGTAAGTATACTTCACGGTGTTCCTTCTTTCATTGTCCATGGTACCCTACGACGTAAATAAAAGACTCAGACTCCACGAACTTGAACGAAAATGATGCTTATGTATGCATGTATGCACAAACACACAAACAAAAGGGCACACAAACAAGCAAACAAAGAGTCCTAGGTTCAAAGGAGCATGAGTGGAGTCAAGGTCTACCCATCCCATTGGGTGGTGTGGTTTCAGAATGTACCTGCCGAACGGGTTCTAAGAGTTCCCAGAGTCTACGACCCATCTTTCGGATATTATCGACTTCCCAAATTACTCGGTTAGTCAATAATATTCTCAAGAGAATCTCGTCTGAGTGTAGTATCGCGTGACAATTATTTGGAAATGGACTCCCGCATAATCACCGCACTACGTCCTAAAAGGCCAAGTTGGGTTAAAGGTGCTACGGTCCTCAGTCTTAAAGGTCCTTGGTCGAAGTTAATACCGTTTTGACCAATGTACTCGTTCAAACAATATTAAGTTCAAAAGAACCTAAACTGAACGATGATTTTCTCAATTCGACTTTTCAGGAATCGACTCCGTCAAAGTACCCTTGACCATATCATCTCCTATAATTATACTCATGTCCGGGTCTAGGACTCCTCACCACTCAAAGTGACAACCCAAGCAAGCATAACAAATATATATAACAAATAACATAATTAAACAAGTTAGGGGGAACCCTCTTATGAGCTGTCCCTAGTGAAGTCGCCATTTCTGTCGCGGTGAAAATTGGATACCATAGTTATTGGTTAACTAGGATCGTATTTTTAATGTCACCACCGGTCTTTGATTTTATCCAAAGGAAGGGAGAAAAACCGAATTCCCACAATGCAATGCATATGCACTAAGATTCTAAGTTCGGGGGTTGGTTATACCTAGGGAAGGTGTTAGCATCCTAGATATCTGTAGTACTCTACAGGAACCTCTTGATTCATTTTATGTCATTTGTTATCTGTTTGCTAAGGGTTTAAGGGGTAGGTGATTTACAATTTTTATTCCTAAGGGTGTTCGACGAGACATCGCATCTTATGCCTACATATCCTGTCAGGAGGGAATCAGAGCACTTGTAGTTCTTCATTAAGGATACTAAATGTCTTAAAGGTTTAGGAAAAGAAGATGAGTCATCATCTTAAGAAAGACCACCACAGTTTTTTTGAAAATGTGTGTATGTTGTGGGGCATGGGATTGTATGTCCCTTTTTTTGAGATGATTAACATCTAATTCTCTTGTATGGAGAATTTGGTAGGCTAAAGTCTGATTAAATCAAAATTGAGGGGGGACTAACTTAAGAAATTTATCCTAAGTTGCCTAATTACCTTATCTTAAGGTGACGGTTATGAATGCAAATGATATGCACCATGCACAATAACATGGTTATTATGCATGGGATTTTCCTTTGGATATTAATGCGATTAAATTACGTTATTTAGGCGAGGGTGCTAGCAGAGTGATGCTAGACTTGTGTCTGGTGACCGAAAGGTTGAATGCGATGCTCGAAGGTGATCGACTTACATGGGTAGAAAATGGGCTCGATGTTGGATCGAGAATTTTGATATTGTTTTGAAAAGGTTTAGATGATAACAAATAGGCATACAAATGGAAATAGGACATCATAAATATACAAGTGATAAAATAACGATAGTTAAGATATGATACAAGTTAGAACCTTGATGTGAGATAACATAATGGAAGTAAAATAAGCATGAAGATGGCGATATGTTTCATGATAAGATATGGATAAGACGAATATGCTTCAAGTAGAATGATTAAAATGATATCAACATGCTTCAATCTTTAAGAAGACAAACATGTAGAATGATAATTAGGATGATAATAAAGAAAAGTGATATTCATGCAAAAAAAAAGAGTCAAAGACATGACAAGTCAACATGGATGGGTAAATTCAAGGATTAAACAAGTCATTAGTAGAATAACACTCATAAAACCACAAAAGATGCTCATAAATGAATGTTAACAATTAGTCCAAAATTGATAGCCAATTGATGACACAATTAAAATTAACAATACAATTAAGACACATATTGACAATTAAAATCAAAGATTAACATTTAAAAATACAAATCGATTAACAATTAACAATTAGAAATCAAAGTGCAAATTAACGATTAACATTAAAATTAATATAACAATTAGCAGTTAAAGATTAACATGCATATTGATGGTTGAAATTTAAAATAAGAATACGAATTGATAATGAGAACAACAATTAACAATTAAAAATAACTTGCTAATAAAAAAAAATAAAGATTAGAATAATGTTTTGAGTTTCTGAAATACAGAAAATATTTAAGTAAACTTAATAAAACAAAAAGGTTTTTTAAAGGAGTAGAAAAAAGATTGAAAACAAAAAATAAAAAGAAAGAAAGAGGCGCAGGGGGTGTATATCAGGTAGTTGGATTAGTTAAAGAGTAAAAAGAAGCTAATGAGCCGAAACAATGGGGGGTGCGCATAGAAAAGGGCGCAAGGCCCATGGAGAAATGAATAGTGGCGAGCGAAGAGGAAAATGAAAAAAAACCAGAGACTGGGGGCGATGGGATTCGAAACCCAGTCTCAATGGTTTTTTAGTACGTTAAGGGCAAGTGTGCAGCCACTGGGGTGGCGATACGTCCGGTTATAAATGTGATCCCATAAATATATAAGTCAATAAAACATTGAAAATATGGTAAAACTAACACATGCATGCACAGACGTGAGGGAAGTAGTGCGTGATCATGTATTATACGTGAGGATACCCGGATGCGACAACAAAACCAACCATTCAAATATGAAACACGCATAGCAAAACAACATGCAGAACAACATGCAAAACAACACTGCTATCGTACAATATCAACGCAAACATTCAACTTTAATCTATCCTAACTCAAACAAAACCCAACCAATCAACCTGAAATAAAAACTAACGTGAACTATTTTCCATTTGGAACACAATGAAACTTATAGTTGGGCAAGATGGTGATTCAAACATGAGCAGTGTGCAATGAAAGACAAGGTCCAAAATAGAGTTCGGTTCAATAAAAACATAGAACTTTCTGTTTCACTTGTAAACCAAGCATACTTATTCAGAGGTTGAATCATAAGCATGCCATCAAATTAAACACTTAATTTACTAAACTTAAACTGAGGTGGAGCTGAATGGAGTTATCAATCCAACAACACACAAAACATCATACAAGGTAGCATAAGAATAAAATGTTTCAACACATCACAACGCGATACGAATACTCCTCATCTAATTTACCCAGTAGCTTATGAGATAAATCATCATCCAAAAAGTTTGACAGTATGACCGAACTCGAACATGGGACATAATGAGTAGAAGAACAAAACAAACATCATCCCAAAATACCATCATAAACTGTAAAAGCTCATGCGTACAAAACCGTATGGCACTGTAAAAGCATGTAGTTCAAAGCATTAACCTACATAAATGAAACTTATAGAAAACTGATATGGATCATGATCATGTTTAATACCAACAGCGTACCATTAGCAAGTAAGCACAAATTTATCACACATTATGAGAAAAAACAACAAACAACCCTACTATTAAACCAAGTTACATATTACATACGCACACAAATATTTAGCACATATCATAAACAAAAGCGATTTCTAAATCGTATCACAAATGTCATGCACATACAGGTTATTTTTAAAGATGTAAAAAGGGAGAGACCAACTACTGGCTTCAACATCATCTTTCATATGGAATTCTCCATGACTCAAACCAATACCATAAAGCATCAACAGCATGACACCAAAATTCCAAATCAAACACTAACAGTGCATCAAACCAAATATATTCGAATAGCAATCATATTAACACAGGTTAGTGGCAATCAAGAAGATGTATGAAATTTCCATCAATCTCCACAAAAGTTTACACGCACCATGCACACACATCATGAACACATAAACATTGACAATGCATTAAACCAAAGCATGATCAACCCGGTCTATAGGCATGGTAGGTATCTTAATAGTGAGTTAAGAGACTGACCTGGTATCCAAGCAACTGGAAAACGATCCTTTCCTTTCAGCTAGCTTTGGACACTCCAAGAATTTGGTTTTTTTTAGAGTGTTTTTTGTTGCCTTTTGCTACTTTCAAATCAATTCCCCTCTGATGAAGTTGAAGGCTCTTTTTATAGGTGAGCTTGATGATTCATGGTTTGGAAACACGAATTGTATATCCCCTGCATGGGGCTGCAAGCATGGCTTGTGATTCTTGAGCCATGTAAAAGCTGGCCATGCAACTCTGTCCTTTCTTGCACGCTTTAGGACAGAAGCAGTAGCTATGGTGTAGGCTTTTTCAGTTAGACATGCATTGGTGAGGTGAGATTTGCCACATGATAGTTCTTGGTTTAATGCACCAAATAAAGTGACTCTTGAACCCTTTGAAAGCTAGTACAAGGTAGGGTGGCTCTGACAGATTGAGATTGAGTTTAAACATGTGACATAAATCGTGACAATGTTTGGTGTAGTAAAGAGATTAAAAAAACTGAAGTTTCTCAAGTGTGTACATGTTTCACTATGTCATCTTTGGTGTGCCATATCTTAATGACCATTCCATCAATTCTTGAGATTTTTGGTTCTATGAAGAGTGGACATTTGATAGAACATGTCTTATGTGGAAGACCAATTGAAATGAGACTTGTAACAATAAGAAAATGGGCCATAAAGTCGTGCACATGAGAAAACGAAAAAGGACTTCGAAAAATTTCTAAGTTATTGAATTTTGACATTTGAGGTACCTAACTTTAAAACACCATAACTTGAGTTTGGCTTATCCTATTGGGATGTTCCACGTACGGTTGGAAAGCTCTTGTCAAGCTCTACAACTTTCATTTGGGACTCAAATCTTAAATCCAAGTAGAAATGGGCGAAAAATGAGGTCAAAGTTGGAGACAAATGTGGAGGAAAGTGCTGAAATATTTTCTAAGTGTTTGGCCGAAATGTCTTGTAAGCTTCATAACTCAAAATCTAAGCATTTTTGGACAAAAAGTCATATGGAATGAATTAAAGATCTTGATGAGAGCTTTCCAATGAGCTTTGAGTCGTTTAATTTGAGTGCACGGTTTAGGAGTTATGGTTATTCCAAATCGGGCTATTAGGGGAAAAATGTCATATACGAAGTCTTTCGCGACCAAAACCCTACTTATCTTGCAAGAAACCTCACGAAACTTTATATGGATGCTTTGGATACTTCACGAGACAATATATGATGATTAGAGCCATTAACACTTCATTTGGTCCAAGATTCCAAAAGACCAGAGCTTCAGTCAAACCCTAATTCTGACTGTGAGCGCACTGAGGTCAAACCTTGTAAACTTGCTTTTTCCTTCCCATCTAAAGGTCTTATGAGACTCTCGAGGATGTTGATAAACTAAGGGAATCAATAATTAGGGTTTAGGAGATCGTCTTGATGAAGAATCAAAGCTGTTGGCTGATAAGCGTCACAGGAACCCTAATTTTGAAGTATAGTGGGATTGAGGCTCAAATTCTTCCTGTTGAGGATCAATGAAGCATGGATTATCGTTGAGTGGAGTCCCTTGAACATAAATGACCTCAAGTGATAGGTGGGCCACACAAATACTGACTTGCTAGAGTCAATTTCTCAATGATTTCTTCAAGATAAAAATCCTAATTCCCAAGTTCTTGTACTGGAGATCTTTTGTTGATTTGACTTGCTTCAAAATAGCTTGTGGAGCTTTATGATGATATGTGAACCTAATTTGAACACAAATAAATAAACTACGAGGTATGGGTTAGCTCAACCAATGCAGAGATGCTTGACCTAAGATGCACAACTGAAGATGACATCTTAGGGTAAAAAATTAGGGTGCGACACCTCTCATGTTCTATAGTGCTTGATCTTACTAGTTAAAAATTACCTTTTTTGTCTAAGTCTTCTCATCATGTCTCTAATCACTTTCCAAGGAGATGAGAACCTTCTTGAGGTCATATCAGAAGAATAAATCAACCTTCTTCATCTTGGAAATAGAGAAATTGCTAGCAGTATCACCTCAATCATGCACTATCAAGAATGGGCAAAATACTTCATCATTCTTGATAAACCAGTCTACTTAAATCTTGTAAAAGATTTTTGGAAACATGCCTACATCAATTATGAAGGTCGCTCAATTTCTTCTCGTGTTTTTGATGTCCCCATAAACATCATTCCCTTCACCATTGCTCTAGCAATTGGCTATGAGAACATTGGCTTTACTGTTGAACATGTTAAGTCTAGGTATCTTATTTTTTAGGAACTCGCCTCTCTTCACAACACATCATCCAAATATGAACTCTCAATCCTGAAAACCTTCTTCCCATTCCCAAAGCTTGGTTTAAGCTTTTGCTGACAAATTTCCGTCCTCGGGAAGAAAACAAAAATATCTTATTTCATGATGATCGGGTCTTCCTCTTTCTCCTGATGGCTCAAATACGGATAAATCTACCTCAGACTATATTCAATATTCTGCAAAAATCCATTACTGACTCCAGAAATGGAGATTTCATCAAGCCCTACATACCTTTTGGAAGAGTTCTATCTGAAATCTTCTTTAAAGAAGGAATTGTTGAATTTGTCAAGACAGATGGTCTAGAAAATGGTCTGTTGAAGAAAAATTGTGAAGTCTTTGATGGTTAGTCTTTAGCATGTCGTATCTTGTGTTTTCTGTCTCATCTCTAGGATGCTCTGTGTTTGATTTGTGTTCGAGTCATGCCAATGTATTTCGATTCATTATTAATGAAACTAGTTTTATGAGTACTATGACCTAGTTTAGAAATCTCTTTCTCACATATTTATCATAATATTTCACTGTTTATTGCATTATCCTTTTTTATTATGACAAAAAGGAGGAGAAAGTAAAATGATTTTGATAGCACCTATTCTCATAATCTCGAACTTAAACATTACATAATGCCTTTGCAACTAAGCGTTTGTTTGATGTTTAAATTAAGGAACTCTGAAAAAGTTCACTTAGCATTCTAGACAGGTTGAATATAAAGATCCTACTCTCTTAAGATTGAAAATCTTATGGATAATTTAAACTCTGATATTTCATGGTTAAGAAGTTGTACACTCTGAGAATATATGTTTATTCAAACAGATGTTTCAATTCTGTTCAGAAGTTGTGAACTTTCTAAAAGTCAAGAAATCTTGTTTGATATCACAGTGTTCAAAAGTTGTAAACTTTCTAAAAGTATGAAATTCAGACTGAAGCGTCAGAAGTAGAAATCTTCTTGAAAACAAGTCAAGTCAATTCTCTGATTCAAAGATATTATTCAGTAGATACGCTCTGCAACAGATGATATTTTGATAAAATCAATCAGGCTCTAAATCTGACAAGATTGGTGAATCTAAGAAAAGATTGACAAAAGAGAAGTCAATTCTAATCAAACTCTGATTCTTAAGAAATTGGGATTCTTCACCAAGATCTGATAAGAAGTTCTAATATGAGATGCACGACATCATCCAATCAGACTCAAAATCAAGTTTGATTTTTCATCAAAGTTCTAATAGTAACCAGGTTCTGAGATGAAGACCTGGTGTTCTAGTCAGACTCTGATGAGTTGTTGTAGGGAATTATTCCTTCTCTATTGTTATGTTCTGAAGAACTCAAATTTTATTTTGTGAGTCTTGGGATCAGGGGGAGACTCTGAACAAGCATAAATGAAAATTTGAGATTAACAGATTCAGGGGGAGCTGAGAGCTTAAACTCTGAATTTGTCGACTATGGTGATTACCCTGTATAAATTATTTGATCAAAATACATGGTTTTGTCATCATCAAAAAGGGGGAGATTGTAAAACAAGATTTGGTTATGCATCTTATCCCTATGTTTGATGATAACAATTGAGTATTTCAATATTGGTACTCTAACGTTTGTTATTCTGATGGTTTGACAAACAGGTTCTGACTCTGATAAAGACCATGTGCTACGTCACTATGATATTCTCTATGGTCGTTTCTGTGTGAAGAAGCAGATTGTTTCTAATCTACTGTGCGTCAAAAAGATTCTAAGAAGACATTATGTTGTTGTTGTAACGTCTCTTGGATTCTAACTTCTGAGCGTGACTCTAATGTTATACTTCTGAAGCCTGTTTAGCTTCTAAGGTCGTTAACTTATGAAGACTAAGTGCTGAAGATTCTGAAGAAAAGATTCTGCTGAACGAAGTTCTGAAGACTCTAAATACTTAAGGATTCTGAAGACTAAGGGTTCTGAAGACTAAGTGCTGAAGATTCTGAAGACAAGGTTCTGCTGAACAAGTTCTGAAGACTCTGAAGACTTAAGTTTTTGATAATAAAGGGTTCTGAAGAAGAAGTGTTGAAGACTCTGATGACAAGGTTTTGCTGAACAAGTTCTGAAGACTCTGAAGACTCAAGACTCTGAAGACCCAATGATTCATTCTTCTGGTCATGCTTCAATCATATCAATTCAGAAGCCTCTGATGGATAGAAGAAGATGAAAAGTTTGCAAGGGAAAATAGTACTTAGTACAGATAAAACACGTTCTTTTCCATTACCCTGATTTGGTGGTACGAAGGACAATTTCAGTGTACGATTTTCACCTCAGCATAATGACATTATTTCAAGTCACCAGTACTCTTCTGATATTACTGATCTTCCCTTCAACAGATCTTTTTCTGGCTATATATATAGACTTGATCATTCAAAGAATCAGTTGTGCGAAAAATGTAACACTTTGTGTGAAAAAGAGAAATATTAAAAACACTGATTCATATGAAGAAGGAACTCAAGAAATGGAGAAATTTATGAGTGAACAGTAAAGAACCAAAATACAAAGAAGAAGATTGTTTTTACTGTGTAGATTCGCTCTAAGATAGATTGAGCTACAAATGTGTTTACTCTACTTGTGTAGAAGCATCATTATTGTAAACAAACCTTTGTAACAAACAGTTGTTTGTGTTCCCTAAAGGACCGGGTAGGTCAAAAGCTTTAGGAAGACTAAGAAAATGAGTTTTAGTGTTGTTAGTTACTTGCAGTTGGCTTGTGCAATGTATTTTTAAACAGTGGTTTGAATTATTTGAGAGACCAGTTAGCTCAAAATTCTTGAGAAGTCTAGGTCTAGTGTGTCTTAGAGGTTAATTCCTTAAGGGACCAGTTTGGTCAGAAGCCTTAAGAAGAGATGGTTAGTCAGTGTATTGTTAGTCACCAGCAGTTGCTAGTGTAGTTGTAATCAGTTTGGTTATAGTGGATTAAGACATCACTTGAGAGAGGCAAAATCACCATGGCGGGTGGACTGGATTAACTTGATAATTTTCAAGTGAACCAGGATATATTGTGTGTCTTTCTCTATTAATAGTCTATTTGTGATCTTTGTTTAAGTATCACGAAAAACCTTCATTTTGGAAAGCCCAATTCAACCCTCACCCCCCCCCCCCCCCCTTTCTTGTATTTTTCTCACACCTTCAATATATATATATATATATATATATATATATATATATATATATATATATATATATATATATATATATATAT
The DNA here is from genome assembly GCA_022829125.1 of Lathyrus tuberosus. Lineage (NCBI taxonomy): Eukaryota > Viridiplantae > Streptophyta > Magnoliopsida > Fabales > Fabaceae > Lathyrus > Lathyrus tuberosus. Next base: position 209,207 of record JALAZF010000633.1, read on the forward strand.
ATATATGGATAAATTGTCATTAAACAACTATCATCCTCATTTGGGCCACAATTGGTATAACTGTTCCCACATTATATGTTTCTTCTACATATCTGCTATTTCAATTTCAACTTACATTTTTTCTTGCATTCTCAATTAAACACATTCTCTGCCTTCCACAACAATGGACAAACTGTAGGTTTTTATTTGTCTCATCTTCACTTTTCTTTGTCATGACATATATCATGTTTTGCATAATTATGTTCTACAGTTGTTTTCTTCCTTTGTAGATCAATGAAAGCATTGATGAAGCTATCGCAATTGAGGAATGGGATGCAGTTATAGCAATTTTACAAAACAACTTGGTCACATTACCTATGTTAAATGATTCTATAATTTTTTTTATTTCAATTTGCTAACATATCAAAACTTATTTCAGGAACTTGAAATTACCTTCGACCATATCCCAGACCCAGTTACGCCAATTTTTACGTCAAAGAGGGTATCTACCGATGTTTCTAATGCATCTAATACTTCCAGAGAATTAGAAGATTGTGAAGATTCCTCCACCAAACTAAAGAAGCCTATCAAACTGGAAAAATGACAACTTTTAAAATGTTTCCCTGTGTACAATGTTGCCTTTTGGCTTTTTGTAGTATAAACATGATAGTACTCATGCTTTTTTTTTAGTTTTGAAACATGTTCTTTCTTTATGTAATGTTCTTCATGTTGAAAGCATATAAGGTGATGAAAGTTGTTTTATCGTCTCCACAAGGATTGTTCTGATGTCACTTGTCGTTCTATAGTTCAAAGAGTTTTAAGTAGGGTTTTCAAAGGTGTTTTGTTTGGTATCATAAATTTTCACAAGTTTTAGAAGCAAAGAGTAAATTTGAAAGGTGTTTGTTTAACAAAGCATATCAAGAATAGATTTCATCAACCTAACTTGCATATATTGGATTAATCAAGCATGTGAATTTGTTTCCGATTAATATAATCGCGTACCCTCTCAATACCGTTTATGTCTAAAGCGGTTTCGTGAGTATTTTTGTATAAATCTCTAGATGATGTCTCATGCTAACAATCAATACAATAATCTTTAAGATTGATACAAATTAAATATCAACTCACAAATCTATGTCTAGAGATTGTTCATTGATAGATGAATATATTAGATCAATTTTTGCAAAATCTATGTCTAGGTTTATTCAAAACAAAGATATATCATACAAAAAACAAATATATTAACCATATATTAATCATCAAGTTGTTCACATACAAAAGATTAAATAAAATACATACAAGATCAAGGAAGGCTACATTTACCCTTGATACAAAGGATTTAGCTACCCTTCACCATGGTAGCTTGCTTCACAAAGAATGATAAAAGATGAATGTGCATCCACGATGAAGAATTGATAATGGATGTGAATCTAGCTTCTATTTGCCAAAGATCACTTCTTTATGAATAAATCAAGAACTTAGGGTTTTTGTGCTCCAAGGAAATATTTTGTCTAAAAGTTTCTAAGAATGTCCAAGAATATGAATCCCAAAAAGTAATAAAAGTACATAAATATCTCTCCAATTTTGCACTAGCTCGCACAACGAGCTCCCTTTTTAAGCACTTCAAGTGCCTCTGGAATAGTTAAACTACCCCTCATAAATATTTGAGCTCGCACTGCGAGCTATCTTGCCCAGTCCTCGCACTGCGTCCACTGAGGCCAAAAGCTACTTCCATCTTTTTTCCTGGCTCGCTTTCAATTTGTCTTTGTGCTCACACTGCGAGCTCGCCTTCACATCGCTGGCAGCTCGCACAACGACCCCTGACATCAACATCTTATCTTTGGCTTTCTTTTCCATTCTTTTGTGTCTTTTTTCGTGATGATCAAGCCTAATTCTTACACAATAACAAAAAATCAAGAAATCAAAAGGTATATGCAATTATAAGATTCACACAATTTCATGGAATACTTCAATTGAAACACAATTAAAGAGTTGAAAAATGCCAAGAATGATGATCCAAATTAAGTAATATTTGGAATTCAACAAACTCTCCCCAACTAGATATTTTCTTGTCCTCAAGCAAAGTATGCCTCTCATGAAAATAAGAGGATTTGATCAAACATAAAATTCAACCAAGAAAGGATTAACGGTTCAAATTCAACATACGAATGCGCACAAGCAATGTTCTCTACTTCCTAGAATCAAACAATGATAAAGAATTTTGTTCTTAAAATAAATATCACGCTATGCATTCAAATAACAACTAATTTCTCATACTTGAATCACTCTAACACTCCTCTTCAAAATAAGAATGAAGAAATTTACACGTTTGCAACCGCGGGACAATTTACACTCATCCAAAATACAATGCTAACAACAATTCAATTCATACATTCATCTAACAATCATAAATGAAATCATGGAAGAAAAAGATCACTAAGGGCTTGTAAGGTTGTAGCTCCGCCGGGTTTCACAACAAAGGGTCATTTCTTAGGCTATTGAATCGAAGTCGCTACGCAAATGAAACATTCACTATACAAGATATTTACACAACACAACTTCATTTCACCAATTTCTCTTCTCTATTGCTGATCCTTTCAAACTTCCCTTGCACATTTATTTTTCATCTTCTATTTTTTCTCTCAAACAAGCATTTTTTCTTTTCCTTTCTTTTTTAAATTAATATTCACAATTTTGTTCATGCTTGTTCAAACTTTTTCAAATTTTATAGCAACCTACCATTTTATTTTCATTCTCCCGAATTTGAAAACAATCAAACCTTAAGTGAATGCTCCTTGCTTTTTATGGCAAAGAAATCAATTTAAACAATGATCAAAGTTTAAAGGTTTCAAGAACAAAAAAATTTAGAATCCCACAAAATTCAATGATGAACTTAACTTTCAGGTATCTTTATGTACACAAACAAATTTCATCACCAAAATAGGATCTAATCTGTTAAGGCTCAAAGGGGTTAACGAAAATTATAATGAAGATTCACACAATTTCATGGAATACTTCAATTGAAACACAATTAAAGGGTTTAAAAATGCCAAGAAAGATGATCCAAATTAAGTCATATTTGGCATTCAACACTTTCCTTATGTAATGACACTGCTTTTATGTATCCTTTTTGTTGATCTACTTTAATGCAATTAATATTATCTATGTACATCATATATGTAATACCCCATATTATCTAAATGCTCAATTGGATATCAGATGAGATCAGATGAGTATCTATGTGCTCTATCTTTGGTTCGTTAGATTTATGGAATCCTCTAAGTACTTTAATTATTGACATTTGAGATCAATAGAGCAACTAATGAACTCTGAAGAGATCAGTTATTTAATAAAAGGGACAGATCAATAATTATTAATTCGAGAGAGAATTTTATGGTAACTCTAATAATTGATCAATTGGTTTAAGACGATAAAATATCAATTGGCGATATTTTGCTCTATTGGATTATATTATATAATAATAGTATTTTATATATATATATATATATATATATATATATATATATATATATATATATATATATTTGTAAAGAGAAAGAAAAAGAAAGATAGTAAAGAAGAAAAGAGAAAGGAAGAGAAGAGAAGAGGGAAAGAAGAAGAAATTTGGGAAGAAGATTGAATCATTGTTCATCATCTTCTTCAACCTCCTCTTCGATTATCAGGTGGGTTCTTGTTAGACACTCTAAGTTCTAGAAATATAAGTTTTGAACTTAGGTTAGATTTGAGAGAAAATAAAATCTAACGGATGAAACTCGATATAAATTGTGTAGTGTAGTCATAATAGGCATATGATCAATTGATGATACTTGTTTTGTGGTTTGGAATGATTTGGTGTGGAAAGGGGGAGTTTTGGAACCATGGAAATGCAGCAGAAAATTTTGTTTCTGATACGCACCGCCGGGCGGTGCTTTGAGCGCCGGGCGACGCGGGGCTTGCGTCGCTGCTCCGCTGGGCAAAATCCAAGAGGGGAAACATATTTTGGTTATGTAAATTTTGGGTTTTGGCATGGGTTTTACGCCGCTACTTTGTCGGGCGAAGTATAGGAAAGGGGGGCACCGCCGGGCGAAGCATGGACCGCCGGGCGCCCCTGGGAGTTTTCAAATAACTCTCTTTTCTTTAAAAATTCATAACTTTTGATTCGTAACTCGGATTGAGGCATGGTTAGTGACTGTTATATAAGTTAGAAGTCGCGAGTTAGGAATGATATTTCAAGTTAGAACAAATCGGATTGATGGTTTGAGTAGGGATGGCTTTGAATTAAGAAGAAACTGGTTTCTAGTTTCTGCAGCAGTATTAACCGATTAACATGTGCAAGGATGATGCTTTGCACTGAATTTTGAGGAGTTAATCGATTAACGTGTGTGTAAATTGTGAAATCCCTCAGGAACCATCATTTGTGTTTTGTTACCTTATGATCTTCCGATTGATAAGTGTTCGGAGAATGGAAAATAGGATTGCAAGTAAATGAAAGACGGAATTGTGTTTTGAAATCGGAACTTGTGGAAACGTGTTGCTTAGTTGACTATTTGTTCTGACGATAATAAAGTTGACTTGGGGAAATAATCTTGTGAACTATGTTGAGTATGAGAAGGTCTTAGGTGTATTACCGTTGCGAGTCTTAAGGACGGAGTTGGAAAATACTCACGAAGTATTGATCTTGCAAGGAATATTTCAGTGTGTAATTATGGTATTAGTAAGGTATGAACGGTCGGTCAGAGTTAGTAATTGTTATCTTTCGTGAGTTCATGGCATCAGATTTAGACCGTGAGAGTGGTACCAATTGTGTGCAGTTGTACTTACCCAGAGAAGGAGTTTTAAAAGTTATCCTCCCAAGTAAGAGTGAGAATTGGACGTTCCAAAGTTAAACATGTAACTTGGATCGTATATGGAACAGAACGAATGAGAAAAGTGGATTAAATTGAGAAATGTGGTATGGACTTTGATGGCATGTGTACGTGGAGTGTTGTATGTGAATTGGCGAGGGACGTAGAAACTCATAATTGTACCTTAAATGGGTTAAGTTTTGATAAGTGGTGACTCGCATATGATTGAAGTTCTGTGTTGGTGTTACGTCATTTTGAGTTGAGATCTCAAACCAAAAAGAAACCTTGAGTGAGACAGAACCCCGTAAGAAGAATCGATTTGGAATGTGGTAACCAGAACCAGAAATTGTTAAACTATTTTGGATATATGGGTTCGAGTTTGGAATGGATTTGGAGTTGTATATGTTATGGTTGTAGCAGTGTAACTCATGTATCTCTATCGTCTGGAGCGTGTTGGACAGATGTTATAATATTGTGTGTTGGCGAGAAAATTGTTTTACCATAGGAGCCAGTAAGTTTCTTGTACCGTTGGTTAGTAAAGACCCTAGTGGATAAGTGTGATCTCCGTAGACTGTTAGCTACTTGGTAGTGCTTAAGAATTATTGGTATTCCATTGTTAGAATTGGAGTTGCGCAGTGGAAGGTGACAGATGAAAGGGTTCAGTCAGATTTATAAGAATCGGAGGAGAACCAAGTTGAAAGTTAAACCGATATTGAACCAATAGTATAACTAAGGACACGAAGTTTGATAAATTTTGAAAATAAGAATTTTTGGTCGGTGAAGTCAAGTTGGAATTTAAGTACGTCAGAAACTTTAACGGAAGTAAAGTCGATTGTGGAACTAAGACAATTATACAAGTTGTGGTTATTGTTGAGCGAAGGAAATTTGGGGGAGAATTTCAATTTAAGGGGGGAGAGTGTAATACCCCATATTATCTAAATGCTCAATTGGATATCAGATGAGATCAAATGAGTATCTATGTGCTCTATCTTTGGTTCGTTAGATTTTCAGAATCCTCTAAGTACTTTAAGTATTGACATTTAGGATCAATAGAGCAACTAATGAACTCTGAAGAGATCATTTATTTAATAAAAGAGACAGATCAATAATTATTAATTCGAGAGAGAATTTTATGGTAACTCTAATAATTGATCAATTGGTTTAAGACGATAAAATATCAATTGGAGATATTTTGCTCTATTGGATTATATTATATAATAATAGTATTATATATATATATATATATATATATATATATATATATATATATATATATATATATATATATATATATATATATATATATATATTTGTAAAGAGAAAGAAATTAAAAAGGAAGATAGTAAAGAAGAAAAGAGAAAGGAAGAGAAGAGAAGAGGGAAAAAGGAAGAAACTTGGGAAGAAGATTGGATCATTGTTCATCATCTTCTTCAACCTCCTCTTCGATTATCAGGTGGGTTCTAGTTAGACACTCTAAGTTCTAGAAATATAAGTTTTGAACTTAGGTTAGATTTGAGAGAAAATGAAATCTAACGGATGAAAATCGATATAAATTGCGTAGTGTAGTCATAATAGGCATGTGATCAATTGATGATACTTGTTTTATGGTTTGGAATGATTTGGTATGGAAAGGGGGAGTTTTGGAAACATGGAAACGCAGCAGAAAATTTTGTTTCTGATACGCACCGCCGGGCGATGCCGGGCTTGTACCGGTGCTCCGCCGGGAAAAATCCAAGAGGGGCAGCATATTTTGATTCTGTAACTTTTGGGTTTTGGCATGGGTTTTACGCCACTGCTTCGCCGGGCGAAGTATAGGCGAGTGGGGCACCGCCGGGCGAAGCATGGATCGCCGGGCGCCCCTGGGAATTTTCAAATAACTCTTTTTTTTTTAAAAATTCATAACTACGACGATCCTCTAACCAATAAAAAGTGAAAATTGTGGGTATGATGTGGGATTAATTATTTAGTGGAAAATGAATGAAATAATGGTTATGTGATATGTTGAAATCCATATCTTTTGGATCGTAAATCCGATCGAGGCATAGTTATAGCCGACGCAAAGCTATGAAAATATCCTACGGGATAAGAGTGTGGAATATTGATTTTATACTCGATTAAATAAATCAGAGGGAACCAAGGATGCTTGGTAGAGGATAGTAGTGACTTGTATGCCTTAAAAATGTGTGTGAACTACTATGTGGATTATGTTTGACATGTTATGCTATCATGTATGTTTTATGATTGATGTTGTAATATGCTTGTCTAATATTATTGTCGAACATAATTGAGAGAATAACATGCTTAAAATGAATTAGGAAGAGTGAGAGAACTTACCCCAAACCTAATGATATGACTCTAGGTTGTGACTAGAAATTGATAGAAACTCTGGATGGCGACGCTCGTGCATTCGATGTAGAAAGGTACATGTTTGACAAGTAATGGTCTATGAGAGTGTGAAACACTAGTATGGAACATGTGTGTGAACCTTGCGTTCTTTGTGAAAGGCGAATGTGGCCTTAAGGCATTGTGGCCTTGTGATTGTCGAATACAATCACGTTTGTGTGTGAGATCACGTAATCGGAACCGTTTTTATCCCTTAATAAATATTAGTGACCCGCGTCGAGATCCTCTTGTGTGGGATGACCGGGGAAAGTATTTATTAAGTAAGTAGCCGTGACCCGTGTCGATATCCTCTTGTGTGGGATGGCCGGGGAAAGTTGCTTAGTGGGTGGTATTAGTGACCCGTGTCGATATCCTCTTGTGTAGGATGGCTGGGGAAAGTACTCGTGTTTAGATAATCGTGACCCGTGTCGAGATCCTCTTGTGTGGGATGGCCGAGGAAAGTTATCTACGTTAGCTTCCTGGACCTGTGTCGAGAACTCTTTGGAAGGGCTGACCGGGATTGGATGTCTACACTTTTAAGGATTCGTGACCCGTGTTGAACTCTCTTGTAGGGTTGGCCGGGGAAAGATGCCTTGGTTTATGTTACCGATTAGTGATAAATATTATTTTGAGTTGTTGAACTCATGACATGTTTCCATATAGTGTGAGATTGTGAACTCAAGGTCATTTCCCTTCCCCTTGACTTGAGTTAGGATTTGGCTAGAACCCTGTAAAGCCGAGAGAAATCATAAGATAGGGAACTCACTGAGATTTGATATCTCACCCCATTATTATTGATTATTTTTAGAAGGTATTTGCAGGTATGATTTACAAGTGGAGCTATGCTTGGATGTTTCAAGAGAAGCTTAGTTGAGCTTTTTGAACTGTGTATTATTTTCTTGTACAATGAGGAATATTGTACCTTATTCTTAGATTTTTCTTGTTTTGGCTAATTTCCATGCCTTGTACCATAGATTGTATTATGTTTTTAAAACAGTCAAGTATATGAATTATGCCAATAGGCACTTATGATGGTGTCAGTACCAAATAAAACACTAGTATGATATTATTCTAGATATATATTATACAGGGAGTTACAATATACTTATTTCAAATGTCTTACCAATCACAATTTTACATTCTTATTTTAAACGACATTCAACATTTTAATAAGTCTTCAACAAATATAAAAAGGTTAATCAACGTTTTTATAACTCCTCAACTTTATCAGCAATCCATAACAAATGACAAATATATTAATTTTATTACAACAGATGCATATAATTTTTTTCTGAACAATCACTTTACATATTAAAATATCATTTACGATTACCAAAACACCACATGTATAGTTGCCTTTATAGAGGTCGCCCTACTAATTTTGGAAACTATAATGTTGTGCCAATGTCCTTTGCTCTACCAAATGTCCTTGACATGACATTTCTCCCTCACATATCACTTCAGCAGTTTTTTTTCTCAATTTTTATACACTTATTTTTCTTCTCCTACTAAAACACATATTTCAATACAGATTATTACTCTAATGCCTACCATTGTCAAACTTAGAATTTTTTAATAAGGTTTCTATTTTATTTATTTTGTTAAATTACTGCGCCTAATAATTTTTCCAAGTTACCATGGATAAAATATTTTCTTTCTCCACTTGATACCAAACTAACCAAGTCTTCAATGATACAGTATTGAACACCAGCTATTGGCTAATTGATAATGTCTTACATGACTACATCCATCATTTCAAAGCAAATGATTTAGACTTTCGTCTCCAGTGCAGCTTCATATTAGTAATTTGTACACCTTAATTATCAAGCTGCAGGTTACTCATTTTTAAACATTAGCAGAAAACTACTATTATCATAATGAACATTATTAAAAAGGCTTTGTGACTTTTATATTGTTTCTTCCTATTCATTTACATTAGTAATTCATAGTTTGTTGTTTATCATTTTTTTTACTAACCTTGATGCACTATTTATTCATCAGATTTACACAAACTTGATAAGGAACAATCACGGCTAAACAATAACGACATACTTGCATCTCTTGCAAGAAAAAAAGAAAGTTATGTCTGATGAAACACAGAAACACATTATTACACTACAACATAGAAAATGTTAACCCTGCTGATAGTGCATCACAAAATCTCACAATGGGCTCAACCAGTCCTCCTCAGCAAATTCCACCACTTTCCACAAATTTAACAAATACAATTCATACTACTTCATCTGATCGTCATCATTACAAAAAAAAAAACACTTTTAAAAGAGTCAGAATTCCTCTACCAACACGAGTTAATCTTATCAATGTCTTCAATGCGGTGACACCTACTCATATCACTAATATTAATGCACCACAATTAAGGATTATATTTCCACAGGCTCCCAAAATTAGCAATGCGGAAAACTTTGATACTGATACTTCTAGCCATTCTGATGAAGACGGCACGTTTGTTCACAACTCTGAAGATGATGATGAAGCATATACAACTATTTCAAAATGTTTTCCTTTTTTCAATTCAACTACTATCTTTCATAAAGCTGCTAATGAAATATACTACATACAATTACTAAATAGATGTAAATCCACAAATTTCTTAATATACTACTTTCATATTAAATGCAAAAGCAAATATAATGCACTTTTGAGTTACATAACTCCTTCACAATACTAAAACCATGACAAGAACAAAAGGTGGATTACCATTACGTTCCACATTACAAACAAACCTACATCACAAAATGCTACACTAACCAAACCATGATTCATAACTACCCCAACAACCATCAAACACACTAAAATTAATAGGTAACCCAACAACCATGAAACAAATATTTTCAAACTGAAAACAATCATCTGTTTAAAATAGACACATGAACTTGATCTGGTGGATTCGTTATGCTAAAGCCAAGCTTATCCCCCCTCCTAAGACTCTTATTCTTAGCATATTCATACCGTCCTTTGCCTATAAACTTTGTTGTTTTAACAATATTTTTGTTACACTTCGTATAATGAACCTTTACAAGATAGACCCTTCCAGTGTCTGAATCAATCAACTGTATTGATTTCTGGTTTCAATATAGGCAACTCTTGGTAACTTCTTTAAGAAAATGTTGTTAGTTGAAGAAAAAATAGTCACATAAGACAAATATTTTCATATACTACATCAAATTTAAATACAAAATTGTTGAAACATACCATCACATTTTGCGAACTTTGTATCCAAAACTAATGTGCCTTTCCCAATAGAATTCATCGTCCGATTCTTCATAGTTGGAGTCATCTTCATCGTCTTCGGTTGAATGATCATTGTCTTCCACATTAAATGTTGGAACTTGGAGATCTGTCCTATTTTTTTCAACATTCCCATTCTTATTTTGTTCTTCTGTTTCTATGAAATCATGAACCCTACATTTACAGAAAACTTACACCTACATTTGTTGACATACAATATCACTCATCAACAATTAATCTATTTATAAACTAACACATAAACAATAGATAAACAAAACTTTTAGACAAAATGTATCAATATTTTCCCTGCAACTGACATCCATAAACACCTCATTAACAACATTCTTGTGAAATTATAATGTCATGCCAATTCTCACAAAATGCTAATGTCTTTTACTTTTATTATGTATCCCATATACATGCAATATACATAACACTTTACAGCAATATTGTCAGTGTAAATCTATATTTATTTTTTATGGAACTCAACCATGATTTCAATATTCCTAATCTTTTTATTAACTATTTTCACGACATGTTATATGTCTTCATACGGTTAAATTTTCACATACAATTAACATCCCATACTTTCTAATTTACTGTGAACCATTAGACATATTCTTGCATGCAAAATTTTTTTAACGAAATTTATAATTACCTTCCTATTTTTTGGGCAAGTCTGTCATCAACCTTAGAAACTTCATGCATCTTCCCTCCACTGAGATCAACAGGTTCTATGGCAAAGGACACTTTGGCGTTGGCTTTCCCTTTGATGCTTCACCATGCACATAACAAAGCTTCTGATCAATTGACTTTTTCTCTTTCAACCACGCATCATAGGATCTGCAAATAAATATAACATACATAAACTGACTATCTTATACACCACACACATCCAATATCAGCCACTGAAAATCATTTACATCAGAACCTTTTTTTTACTTTTTGTTTTCAACTATATTATTGCATGCATGTATATTCAACTATATTTTCTATATCTTCCTCTTAAATTTACAGCTTTGTCGACACCTTTAAAATCTTCACCCATTTTTTCTCCAATCAGAGCAACAACTTCAGTGTTGGTGGCGATTTCTTTGTCTTTGCGTTTTTCATCCTTACTTCCTGATTCTTCCACATAAAAACTTCGAAGCTTCTCATCGATTATCTCCTTCTCTTTTAGCCACACATCACATGATTTGCAAAACTACAATATTTGGTTTATAAAATATTATTCATACACTACTAAAAAACTAGAACATGCAAACCAGATGATTTACTCATACCTGTTACCACTTTTTGTTCCTTTCTCAACTATCATTCTTGGAGTTTGAAGAAAACGTTACACCTTTGACAGAAATCTCCCAATTGCGTGTTCTATTAACAATTTTTGGTATAGAAGCTGCTATTTATAGTTGAGTTATATAACATTGTTACGCTTCACTTACCCACGCTACTATCATCACCTTTTTTATTTCTCCTAAAACACACGCTTTTGTATTCATTACCAAACATGTTACCCTTTCCAAGTTTTTTATTTATTTTTTTATCATTTTTATTACTGTTGATTCATATTGTTATTTCATTTTCAGTATTTCATATATAATTTACTTTTTTTTTTCAATTTTGTCTTAATAATTTAGTCTGTTACAAAGTTTTTTATTTTCTTTTTTTCCTTTTTAATTCAATTTTTTTTATCAAACATTACATGCCAAACTAGTACCCGTGCAAATGCACGGTTATCCCACTAATGGAAAAAACAAGAGATACTACAATTTTCTTAGAAACCAAATTTCTTAAAAAAAAAATACTTCTTTATAATTTTTATAGGATATATATATATATATATATATATATATATATATATATATATATATATATATATATATATATGGGTTAATTGCATGTTACTCTCCTGTAATGTTAGCGAATTTTGCTTTTTCCCCCTCCCTGACTTTTGGCAACAGTTTTTTCAAGCAAACCGTTGCCAAAACTTGCCTTTGGCAACGATGGGGGGGGGGGGGGGGGGGGGGGGTACGCTGATATGGCAGGGGGGTAAAATGCAATTAACCCTATATATATATATATATGAGCTTTTTTTTTAAGCTACCATAGTATAGCAGCAATAATAATAAAAGAAAGCAAAGAAACAAATGAATAATAAAAAAATTATAATATGAGTTAGGTATGATATTAATAAGATTTTGGGGATCTACACACAACATATCACACATAAATTTAGAATATTTAACACATATTTGATTGAATGTTATTTTATGCATGTCTTTTTATACTTATTTTCTACTACTTTATCTTCTTCATCTAATTTATTTCTGAAAAAAATTTCCTTTATCCAACACCATTTTGTTGGAATGTTATTGGAAATGATAAATCCTGTAAAATATCATTTTCTTCATAATTTTTTCAAAGCTTTGTTTTCATATTCTCAATCATAATCACTTTGAAATATAGTTATACAATTATTCTTTTTTAATTTGGCACTTCTTTACGGAAAACATGAAATACATGGTATGACACAACCTTGTGGGTTTGGAATTTAACCCATGTCCATGTGGTATATATACATGGGTTAAATTAATCGTCTACAAGAAAGTCCACACTTCTCACGACTTAGTGGTTGTCCTAGTTGGACTAAATTAATCAATATGTAAAATTGTAAGAGGCATTAAAGTGAAAACAATCATTTTAGGAGAAAAAAAGGTTTCATTTGTTTACTCCTTTAACATGGTTCATGGTTCAGAAAGAGTATCTAATTTAAATTTTATATTGGGCCATCTTTTGACTAAATTGAACTTATTTAGCTTAGAGATCATTCTCAAATTGGTATGCTCCGATCAACTATTTCATACCCATATTTCTTCATTTAATGACACAAGACATCCACCTATTGTTTATCTAAAACGCATTTTTTTTTATTTAAATTCCTTGGTCTGAGGAATAATATAGAATCGTCAGATTGAGTAATAGCTTGATACGACTTTTGATTGAAGACAAGAATTTCTGCTTAACTAACTTATGGTTAGTAAGTTATGCCTTAGTCCAGCAATACATAAACATTTTTAATGGATGAAAGATTATCATTACATGTAGTTACATAACCATCAATTTTACTATTCTGGTCTCTTCGAAACAAAACATACCCATCATCTTGGAGTCTTAGGTCTTGGAACATACGTCTTTCTTTCGACACGTGAAGTTAGCAACCACTATTCATGTATCATTATTGGTGTCTTAAATTTATTTCTTAAGAAGTGTAAACTATATATTACTTAATACACCATCCAAGTTTCTTAATCACTACGTGAAATTTCTTTTTTGCCCCCTGATTCCGGATGTGCACATCCGGACGCACCATAATCTTATAAAAAAAGTTGTTCCGGATGTGCATATCCGGTAGGCCTCCGGATCTGTATATCCGGAAGCATGACTGATATATTTGAAGCTGCATGATCACTCCCCCCTTCCCATTCTCATCATTTCTTCTACTACACTCACTCTCACCAACTCAAAAAATCCTACTTCATCAATCTCATTTCTCACTCAAAAAGTTCAAGTTTTTGGTGCAACAAATCTAAGGGAGAAAGAAAAGACTGAATTTCAGGTAAATATTCAACTTCATCCACTACATTGCTCACATTATCAATCTAAATTTTTGAAAAAACTAGTTACGCTACTTTCGGATCTGCACATCCGAAACGAATTGAGCATGAATATTTCCGGATGTGCACATCCGGAAAAATGCCTGAACCTAATTAATGTAAATTTTCAGCAATTTCGAATATATTTTATTTATACATATTAATTGTTCTATTCTTGTTTATAAATAGATATGCTGCACTCCGATAACATGTCAAAAGAATTAGTTGCGCCGATTTCCCTGAAAGATGAAGGTATGCTCGTAAAGTCGGTTGATGTCGGCGGTGACTTTAACAACAAGCAAGACTTTGATGATCGTGAAAGCATGATCGCATACATTCGTATGACGGCTATTGAGCTTGGCTTCGGTTTAAATATCGGGAGATCAGATAATGGGTCGGATAGAAGAAAAGCTTTTGTAATTTTGGGTTGCGAAAGAAGCGGCAAATATCAAGCACCTCTACGGAAGTTAAAGAAAGGCGAGAGCGGTACTAGAAAATGTGAGTGCCCTTTTAAGATTGGTGGTTACATGTTAGCTTCCAAGAAATTGAGATTTACCGTTCGTTTTCGTATACATAACCACGAAATGTGCTCAAAGTTTCAAGGTCATCCAAGTGTATGTCGGCTCAAGGCGGAAGAGAAGACATGTATAGCCGACATGACCTTGAACCTTGTCCAACCGAAAAATATACTTGCGACGTTGAAATGGAAAGAACCCGAAAATATTGCAAACATAAAGCAAGTGTATAACATTCGGTATCAAACAAACAAGACAATTAGGGGAGATATGAGTGAGATGCAACAACTGTTGAAAGTGTTGGAAGACATCGATTACGTGTCTCGGTACATATATCGCGATGATGGAATTACGGTCCGAGATATTTTTTGGACTCATTCGGATTCTATCAAGTTGTTCAACACGTTCTCGGCAGTGCTCATTCTCGATAGCACCTACAAGACAAACAAGTATCATCTTCCATTGTTTGAGATGGTTGGTGTTACGTCTACGGATAAGACATATGCCGTCGGCTTTGCCTTTTTGGAGGGTGAAAAAGAGGACAATTTTACGTGGGCGTTGGAGACGTGTCGGTCACTTTTGAAGAAAAATGTTCAAATGCCAAAAGCTATTGTTATGGACCGCGACAAGGCCTTGATGAATGCGGTTGCAAAGGTCTTTCCTTCTTCCAATGCACTACTTTGTCGATTTCACATAACAAAGAATGTGCGAAGTCGGGTTAAGACCGCGGTGGGTGCGAAACAAGTGGAGTCGGAAGACGGAAAAGTGGTCAAGTCGGGTGTCATTGTAGAGAAAATAATGGATGCATGGACTCATATTCTAAATTCTTCCACAACGGAATTATATGTCAATTCGGTCATGAAATTTCAGAAAGTGTGCGAAAGGTACCCCGCTTTGTTGAAATATGTTGAATCCACCATTCTTGATCAAGTGAAAGAAAAGATTGTTTGTGCGTGGACCGATAACGTACGACATCTTGGAAACACTACCACCAATAGAGTTGAGTCGGCACATGCCACTTTGAAGAATTGGTTGGGGAATAGCAAGGGGGATTTATGTCGAGATTGGGACTCCATGTATCTAATGATTAAAAACCAACACAATGAGATACAAACCACTTTTGGTCGGAACATTACGGTTTTGGAACATCGGTTTAAAGGTAACTTCCTCTACTCTCAATTGATCGACAACATGTCTCGGGCGGGGTTGGCCTATATTTTTCACGAGGCCAACCGAGCCGAAACGGTAGGTTCCGATAGTGCAAAGTGTGGTTGCACTATTGTGAAAACCTACGGTCTTTCTTGTGCTTGTGTCATTGCTAAAAAGTTGAAACTAGGTGAGCCAATACAAATTGACGAAGTTTGCCCTCATTGGATGAGACTTAGTTTTGATGATGATGGTTGTAAGGAAGGAGATAAACTGGATATCTCTATTTTGGCCGAATTGGAAGCGATTCAAGTGAGATTTTCGTAGGCTGATGACACTATGAAGCTACACATCAAAGAAGAGTTGAGGAAGATTGCCTTCCCCGAAACAACCGCAATGATATCGTCGTCTCAACCAATTAAGACAAATGGTGCTCCGAAGAAGTTGAAGCCTACACCAAATGACAACTCAACAACTCGGTCTCCTTCATATTATGAGCACGTTGACCAAATCTTTCCGGACTCTTCGACTCCTAAATCTCTACAAAGTGTCATGAAAGGAGCTCGCATTTCCAAACCGGCTCCGACACCGATTCCACAAGTTCCGACTCCGACTCCGACTACACGTATGATTTCCTTTATTGACGAGATGTCGGTTTTTATGCACAAGCATATCGACGGTATCATTGATGTTGTAGGGGATGGTAATTGCGATTACCGAGCCGTGTCGGCTCTACTCGGTAAAGGAGAGGAAGGTCATGCACTTGTACGTCATCAACTTATCCTAGAGTTGGAGACGCATAAAAAAGCATACTTGCGTCTCTATGAAAATCAAGAAAAATATGACAAGGTTCACGAGTCACTTGTTATGTGGTTGAGTGGTCCGGCACCGGTATCGAAATGGATGAGCTTCCCCGAGATGGGTCATCTTATAGCATGCGCCTACGATATGGTGTGTATCGACTTGACGCGATACGGTTTTTCGGAAACATTTTTTCCACTCCACACCGCACCTCCGTCGAATCCAAATGATCGCACCATGTGTATCAGATGGCTTGCGAAATTAAGACATTTCGTACAAGTTAACTTGAAACCCGGATGTCCGATACCACCTAAATCACCGCAATGGGCGACGCGTGCAACCGCAATTGCCGAGTCTTGGCCGGATAGTTTTGTTGAAAGGATGCTTGAATTCGAAAGATTGCACGCAATTGAAAAGGCATCAAATGCGAAAAAGTCGAAAGTTCAAGCTCCTATAGATTTAGACGGAGAATTGTGTTTTAACTCTTTTGTATAATCATACGACACAATGTACATTATTGAAGTGAAATATATTGTACTTTTATCCATATGTCTTTTTAATACACTTATGAATTTTATTGCAATGAAAGCATTCCAATTGGCTGCATAACATATTCAATTCTGTTTGAAAATGTATCAGTAAAACATTCTGATTTGCAGATCTGGGAAATTTCCGGATGTGCACTTCCGGAATCAATATTTGTAGGGTTTGTCTGGATCTGCACATCCGGAACTAACTTATGCAGAAATAACTTTACCCTAACTTTTCTATAAATTAGGGGTTTCATTTGATATCATTCACACAAACACTAAATGTCTCAATTGTATGATATCAAGATCCATTGGTATGTCGCAAGTGTCTTCTATACCGACGGCACAACATGCGGTCGCAAGTATAAGCTAACGAGGGACATCTCCATCGGCGAGATCATTGACGACATCGAACATCTCCTACCTTACGGAGACAAACGGAAGGTTGTGAAGCTTCAATATCGTTCACCTTCCGTTGACAACGAAGGGAACGTCGCTTACAGCCTTGTTGAGCTCAAGAATCAAGAGGATGTTAGAGCGATGTGGCAAACTTTTTTTCGGCTACGAAGAACGATCCCCGCTTTAGTTCGAGGCGACCGTCAAAATCCGAAGAACGGTCGATGACATCTTAGAGATGTGCAAGCGTCCACCGGGCTATTAATCTTGTAATATTTAAATTTTTCTCGATGTCATAGCGATTTTCTCAATGTAATCCCGATTTTATTTTATGAATGTGAGAAACATTGTTGGATTTTTAGTGTTCTGCATCAGGTTTTATTCCGGATTTGCAAATACGAACGTTTACCGGATGTGCACATCTGAGAAAAACTGAAAAATTTTAAAAAAACGGTGCATCCGAATTTACACATCCGAAATGCAGGGGTATTTTCGTCAGCGCGCATGGTTCCTAAGAATGTTGGGTGATGTGGTAAGAAATTGTCTATATTATCTTGTCTTTAGATACCTAAATATTTTTGAATCATTTTCTGCTAGTTTTAAAAATATATTTTATCCTGATATACTTCTTTTTCAGGCCCATTCTTAAAAGAGCAAGAACATAGAATATTACAACTAACATGAGCACTATTTAAACTTTCTTCTTTCTTTTGAAAGCCAATGTCGTATCTTTTATTCTTACCAATACTATTATTGAAGCTTCCTCCCGTTTGTCTATGCCATTTGGAAGAAGTTGTTGAAATGCTTCCTAATAATTTAATGAATTTTATTCAACATCATTTTTAAACTATGATTTTCCCTTTTCAAAGTTGCACCTTCGAGTTATTTCTTGTTGATGTTTTCGGCCGGAGAAAGATGGGTATTTTAAAGTATATATATAAATACCAACTTTGACCTCATATAACTACAAACATCATAAAGTAAAACGTTCTGAATTCTTTTGCAATAAATACAGAATATTCACATTTTTAATGCACAATTTTACATTTGGCGCACTTGATGTTTCATTTCCTAAAAAAAAGAGGTTAAACATTGGTGCTAGAAAATTTTCACAATTTTGTTGAAAGATTTTAAACAGTAGTAAACTTCATGTCACTTCTATAAATTGAAATAAGAACATGAAAAAACCTAAACTTGTGAAAACCTATAGTTCAAGATGCCTTTGATGGAAGTCATCCTCTCCGTCTTCTTCAAATAAATCTTCAACATCATGAAGTAGTAAATTTTCTGAATCAAAATCAATACCTAAATCAAAAGATGGTATTTCTTCTGCCATTTTTATGAAGAAAAAGGAATGAGTACTAAGAGAAAAGGAAGGAGTAGGAGTATAATGCTACAGTACCTATTGCTTATAAACATTAAAAAACTGACTAATCAACATAAAAAATTGTAATCAACAGTTTTCAAAAAATTGCATTTAAAAAAACTGAATTAATTAATGCTAGGGGTATATTTGGTATACTATCATTAATTATGAGATAAAACATTTAATATACATTCAATTTTACTTAATTTTTTAAATCATTTTTTTCATAAACATTTAATATATATTCAATTTTAATATGCATTTAAAATTATTCCAATTCACTATTGCATTTTTTCATAAACATTTAATATATATTCAATTTTACTTAATTTTTTTAATCATTTTTTTAAAGAAAATATCTTGCATTATTATTTCATACACTACATCAATTCATCTTATTTTATTTTACTTTATTATTTTTGTGTAATAGATTGGTCTTTTAAGTTTTTTTTTTTATAACATGGTCCTTTAAGTTGATTTCTAACTTCGTTTCTTCACATTTTGACATTTAAAAATTTATGACTGCACTTCATCATTTTCATATCACTTAAAATAATTGCATCCATAGTTAGTATCTTTACTCTGTTAAAAGAAGATAACGGTGCTCACGTTTAATAACTTAAATGACCAAATTGTTAGAAAAATACTTAAAGAACCAACTTGTTATACAAAAATAATTTAAAGAACGTATGGTTTAATTCTATCTTTTATTTTATAGTGATTTGGTATTTTTTAAATGTATTTTTTAACTTTAATTTTATAATAATATATTAAAAATTAGAAAATTTATAATTAATTTATTTAAATGATTATGATTAAATAAATAATAAGTTAAATTGTCAAATTTAAAAGCTATTTGATTAATTTTACTTAATTTACTCTAATATACGGCGAGAAATGTAACTCGTTTGGTTTAATAAATTGAGTTAATGATTAAAAGGAGTTTAATGTACATAGTTCAATCCTTAACACTAATTCATCTAATGTAGTATTTATATAGTTATAATTTTTTTGTTAAGTGATTTAGTGACGGAGAATTTCATCTTTAAAGGTGTATAAGTGGAATATCACGAATTTGAATTCAAACTCCTACATTTGATATGCATGCACACGTATAAGTATGAGCTAACTTAATTTTCTATTATATCAGTTACTAATAAAAGTTTTATATAATTTTTTAAAGAGAAATATATATATATCTTTTTAAAAAATTATATAAAACTTTTATTAGTAACTGATATAATAGAAAGTTAAGTTAGCTCATACTTATACGTGTGCATGCATATCAAATGTAGGAGTTTGAATTCAAATTCGTGATATTCCACTTATACACCATTAAAGATGAAATTCTCCGTCACTAAATCACTTAACAAAAAAATTATAACTATATAAATACTACATTAGACGAATTAGTGTTAAGGATTGAACTATGTACATTAAACTCCTTTTAATCATTAACTCAATTTATTAAACCAAACGAGTTACATTTCTCGCCATATATTAGAGTAAATTAAGTAAAATTAATCAAATAGCTTTTAAATTTGACAATTTAACTTATTATTTATTTAATCATAATCATTTAAATAAATTAATTATAAATTTTCTAATTTTTAATATATTATTATAAAATTAAAGTTAAAAAGTACATTTAAAAAATACCAAATCACTATAAAATAAAAGATAGAATTAAACCAGACGTTCTTTAAATTATTTTTGTATAACAAGTTGGTTCTTTAAGTATTTTTTCTAACAATTTGGTCATTTAAGTTATTAAACATGAGCACCGTTATCTTCTTTTAATAGAGTAAAGATACTAATTATGGATGCAATTATTTTAAGTGATATGAAAATGATGAAGTGCAGTCATAAATTTTTAAATGTCAAAATGTGAGGAAACGAAGTTAGAAATCAACTTAAAGGACCATGTTATAAAAAAAAAACTTAAAAGACCAATCTATTACACAAAAATAATAAAGTAAATTAAAATAAGATGAATTGATGTAGTGTATGAAATAATAATGCAAGATATTTTCTTTAAAAAAATGATTTAAAAAATTAAGTAAAATTGAATATATATTAAATGTTTATGAAAAAATGCAATAGTGAATTGGAATAATTTTAAAGACCTTAAAGCGTTTGTGAGAGAATAAAACAATTGGAACAAATAATGAATTGATGTTGTTTCTAAATTATGAGTTTGTCTTAAAATAATACTCAATCACTAATCTATTGTATTGTTTTATTTAGGCAGATATCATACAAATTTTAACAATATTATACTATATGAATCTTATTCTATATATCTCTTTTATTTTGATCCCCCTATACATTTGAAGTCCTGTGTTGTGGCACTTGTTGTACAGGCACATGAACGGGCCTATGTTTTTAGCATTTCTATTAGCATTTTTATTATACTTTTAGCTAACATTTCATTAAATAGAGCAAAACACATAACAATATTCAAGGTATTATGTAAAGGATCAATTCAAGTCACAATCACTCTAACTAGATAAATTTCACAATATTTTTATGGTGAAAGTTATAGTGACAAGAAGTGGAGTGAGTCATGCACACAAAATTAGAGGGAAAAATAAAAAAAAATGAAAAAAGGATATTTTTCTGTTGGGGATCCAGAATTCATGAAGCATGTCGCGGTTATGATGGTGCTCGTAGTTCTGGTGCGGTGGTAACACTACGCCAAAATTCGCTTTTGGCAGCACTACAAAGACAGCGCTTTTATCACAAAGCGCTGCTATAAGTTTTGAAAAAAATTCGCTAAAAAAATGCGCTGATAAAGGCCGTACATATACCCCACCTTAGAAAGCGCTTTTACCAAAGCGCTGCAAAAGGTATAACCTTAGAAAGCGCTGCTAAAGGGTAACCTTAGAAAGCGCTTTTGAAAAGCGCTGCTAAAGTCCTTAAATTGGCCCCACATTTTAAAGCGCTTTCTGAAAGCGCTTCTATAGGCCAATGAAAAGAAAGCGCTTTCTAAGAAAAAAGCGCTGCTAAATCTAGCACCTAAGGAAGCGCTGACTTAGGTCATTTAATAATTAAAAAATAAAAACACGCTTGTTTTCAGAAGAGCCTTAATCATTTTTTCTAATCGTTTTCACTCCTTTCTCTCTCGCGACTGTTCTTCCTTTCTCCTTCCTCCTTTCTCTGAACGCCACTGAACTTTCTCCGACCGGCATCATTCTCCGACCGCCGTCATTCTCTCTCGCGTCTGCTATTTTCGTTTACGTTGAAACAAGAAGAAGAAGAAGCGGAAAATGAAGGAGAAGAAGAGGTATGTACCATTTTCGTTCTCTCTCGCCACTGTTGTTGTTGAATGCTTCTTCTATTGTTGTTGTTGATACAATGTTGGTTCTGTAGTTGTTGTTGATACAATGTTGATAAAATGTGGTTCTGTATTTTCTGAATGTGGTTCTGTTGTTGTTGATACAATGTTGGTTTTGTTGTTGTTGATACAATGTTGATTAGAATATTTGTCGTTTTGTAACTCTCACACCAAGTGTTCGGTGAAATGCTTGAACCAAGTTTAAAATGCAGTTTGGTTATGAGCTTTTAAGTTAGTTGTGTAGTTAGTTTGAAACGGTTAGCATGAATATTGAAAAATCTGTTTTGGGAAATTGTTGTATGTGAAGTGTAGTATGCTTTCACTAGTGTGTACAACGTGCTTCCTTTTCAAATTATTATTGTTCACCATTTTTTTACTAGATGAAGAAATGTCTTCCTGATTGATTGATTGATAGAAGAGTGACAGAAGCGTTTATCTATTAAAAAAACACTTAATACAACAGATAAAAATTTAAAATAGTATCCTCTTCATTCCAAGATGAGTGTCCTATTCTTTGAAAATGAAAATGAAATTGTTGAAATTAATTGATTCTTGAGACTTTAACTTGTTTCTCCGAAATATCTTGGTTGTCCTATTATATACTAAATTTGTCCTGTTATATTTGGCATACACCATCAATTCTAACTTAGTGAATTTTCTATAAGGGTTACTTGTGAAGAGTGAAAGTTTGATTGTTTCCAAGAATCTTACACTGTGTTTGTCCAGAAGCTGCTGACTTCCCTACAGGTAAATAGTTTTTATTTTTTGTTGTTTAGCTTAATTAGTAAAACTATGGATAAAAAATGGATGTCTTCAAGTCGATTGTCGAAAGAGTATGAGAATGGGGTATCAGAATTTGTTAAGTTTGTTGTTGTGCATGCCAAAGACCCCAGTCGAATGACATGTCCTTACTTGGATTGCTGTTATGGGAGTCGGGTTGACGCGGTTCAGTTGGCATCGCATTTAATGAGGCATGGAATTGATCGAAGTTATACATGTTGGAATTTTCATGGTTAGAAAAGTAACTGGAATGTTGAATCGGGGGATAATACGACCTATACTTCAAACGGCAATTGCACAGATACATATGATTGTGATCGAGTCGAAGAGATTGCAGAAGCACTTGAAGAAGATCTTAAGGATTGTCCTAAAATGTTTGAGAGGTTGGTAAGCGATACAGAGAAACCGTTGTATAATGGTTGCACTAAATTCACAAGATTGTATGCGGTATTAAAGGTGTACAACGTAAAGGCGGGCAATGGATGGTCGGATAAAAGTTTCACAGAGTTATTAGCCCTTATGAAAGATATGCTTCCAGAGGATAATGTTCTTCCCAATCGAACATATGAGGCCAAAAACATGTTGTGCTCTATTGGCATGAGCTATGATAAGATACATGCATGTCCAAACGATTGTATTTTGTTTCGAAATGAGTATGCAACGTTAAATGAGTGTCCTAAATGCGGTGTTTTCGCAAGTATACGAATCGCGTCAGAGTAATATAAAATATTATCGATCCCACAGAAACCAAACGTCAATCTATTGGTTTCTATTGTTACGATGTTTATCTAAGGCAAATCAATCAGGAGTTCGTGAGTGCACAGTAAAAGCGAAGTAAAGTACGAAGATATAAAATTCAATTTAAAACAACAGGACTGAATGTAATTCACACAGTCGGATAGTATTCCAAAAAAAATACCAATGATATCCCATGACACATTTATGATCATATAGTAAGAAAGTGCCAGGACCACATCCTTATACTCCAACCAACAAACTCTTGGATTAAGACCAAAATCACCACTGATCCCTCTCATATAGAAACCATCCATACCCTGTACAAATCCACCTTGAATTTTACAGCCTTAGACATTCTTGTTCCTTGAGATACACTCCAATAGAATCCGTAATGATTCACACAATCATCCATAAGTTTTGAAGCACACACACACACACTGCCTTCCACTAAACTATAAGTAAACTCCTCTTACATACACCAAGAAAAGTGTGACATCTCCCATCAACAAGAACCCTCACAAAGCTCTTCCAAAATCTGCAGAGAAGAATAAATTCTCCCATACACAAACAAAGTTGTCCTTCAAACTTCTCCTCAGAAGCATGTGCGCATATGATTCAAACAATTAGCTTCACATGGCTAGAACCATTCATGTCCACACCAACATGTCATCCAACAGCCTAATGTCATAACATGTTATCTGACATTATATCCTCATAAGATTTAACCAATCTTCACAATCTTAATCAGCATGCAATCTTCACAATATAGGTACCTTTGCAGCAAAATCCATAGACAAGTACTCCCCCAGTCATGGTTAACTAATGCTCTAGATGAAGATGAACATTTGAGCACACTTGCTGAGCACATGCATTTTAGTACCACTGTCCCTTTCTCCAAAGGTAGTCATTCCCTATCATACTCTTCATCTTTAGACTTCCAATCAATATCTGATCCACTTCAGTCTTCTCTACATTCTCCATCCAAGGCAGACCTTCTACTTCATCATTCTCCCGTATGACTATATAGACGCTCCTTAGGCATAATGTAGGCACCAAGCTCCTGAACCAGAGCATAATCATCCTTCGCCAAGGATATTCAACCAGATAATGTCCCAACACAAGTTAGAACATCTGCCACATACCAAGATATCATCACCATGATTCTTGATATGCTCCACCAATTGGACTTACTATAACATAGTAATCCAAAGAACTAGAGAAATAAACTCTCATCCACCTTCAAGAAGAATAATCTCCTTGAGTCTTCAACTCATCACCCTTCTGCCCAAGAGTAACTTGTTCCAAGACAATACTCAATAATAACCAGCTGCTACACTCTGATTATCTTGATTCTTCGAATCCACTTCTGAGACCAACTAGATGCCACAGTTTGATCACCTCATTCATGAATCCTCATATGAAAATAACCAAATGCCACATTTTGACCTTTTTCACGTTTGTTAGAACTCTCACAAAGATATCTTGATCCACCAAGGAAACTTGATCTTCAAGTCACATGTTCCACTTGCTCAAAAGCAAACACACTTAGACTCCCTAAGCCATGGTCATGTAACATCTTCTCCTTCCTGCAGCTCCCGCAAACTGCCATGAGAACGATCTTTTTGAAGCATCCTATCATTCATTCTTGTAGATCACCCTATCATGAGCTGATGTGCCACATCACCATCTGAGACTCCTGATGTTAAGCTAGATGTCTGAACATTATGACATCCAACTGTTGAATTCATCTCTTCCTTCTGCCACTCAGAGGAACCTCCTCCCTTTGCAAAAACAGATTTCCATGCTCTCATAGACTTGATTCAACAATCAAGTTTGAGTAGACAACCTCCATCCTGCTTAGAAACTACAAAGACTTCAAACCTACCACATCTGAATCTTCAGAAAATAAGTAATCCAAGACTACCCCATAGCAATACTAAAGAATGTCACTTCCCTTAGTAGAGCCGTCAGTAGAAACCCAGAGATAAGTGCCACTTATCCTCGACCATCACAACCAGAGCAAACATCATGCTCCAAAACACTTAGATAAAAAATAAACTGATCCAAGCTGTAACTATCAAGATCATGATGTCTTCATAGTCTTCCATCTTCATCTTCAACAACACCACCATCTGGACAAGTCATCCACAATCCTTTCTAGGAACATATGCTAAGCAAAAATCCCAGGTCAGCACCTAGGCGACTTGTGAGCGAATGTAGAACCCTTCCCATGATTCTCCAAACCTCTGATGAAAAGATGACAGAACATCCTTAATCTTGTCTTTCAAGGATAATCAATTAAATATTTGTGAATTTCACAAATAGCAATTGATCTTAAATCCCTGTGGTTTAACCCTTCTTCAGATTCCAGCATCTTCTGAATGAAAAATCATCATGACAACCATTCATACCACAAAGGCCTTCCAGGTAATGTCAGTCTCTTGACCTTTCACTCCACCCTGAGCAAAGAACTGAAATATGTTTCAACATCAGTTCCGACATCAGTCTAAATCACATTAAACATCTACTATGGATTTGGAGACTACAACTATAGTAATCCACACATATCTCTTGCAGGGAACACATGAGAATATATCAACATCTGATCAACTTCAAAGACCAACAAAACTGCAGTAACTTGCATAACACACTCTTCCAGAAGCTTCTTCTTATATGCACAAGGTTCAGACCTCTTGTCTAACTTAAGAGTGATAACTTCCATCCTTCTGCATACCATAAATAATCTACTACTTCCAATCCTTCAAGCCACAAAACTGGAAGAGCTCATTCCATACAACTAATGCAGACACCAATTGACCACAGGCTGATATACACTGCTACTGCACACAAACTCTTGGATGCATTTTCCCTATAATATTGTCCTCAGACAATTTAGCTCAAACAAGGAATATCTCCTTCTCTTCTGCTATCAAGATTACTACCTTTTCTTCAACCAGCTCCAGCTAAAATGCTATGACATTATGAACAACATCTCAAAAATTGTTGAACTTCATAGCTTCAGTGATCCTTCAAAATAGCTACAATCTAATAGGTCTTTGACTCTTCATTTACCATAAACTGCTGATGTGTAGCGCGATGTTGAGACATCAGGATTGACATATCAAGCTCAGCTTCTTTCTTGATGAAACTTCCTCCAGTTCATGATTTTGAAAATCAGAAACATCTATCTTCACAAGAGAGTTCATCTTCAGAAATACCAGAAGAACATTGGACACCATAACCAGGAAGGTTCTTTTAATTAGGTCACCACAAATAAGCTTAAGAGATAACTTATCAAGATCTTCATTCACGCATGAAAGATTTGACAGTGATACTCTTTTGCTTTGGCTCCACCTTCTTCTTTCACCATCAAGAAAATAGAGAAAGAAAGAATCAATGTTCTGGACAGATTGGTCTTCAATACCTGATATGAATTATATTCTTCTTCTTTATGAGTGGAGATGAGATAATCATCAAGTATCTTTGGCATCTTTAACCAAACAGATGAAGTTGTCTTGCATAAACTACAACATAACCTGCTGAGGAGACCAAACCCTAATGTTTTTCCACCAGAGACACAAGAAACAACCAGGGTTACATCAGATACCACGCAGCGGAACACGCAACAACTCCTCAACAACCTTTAAGCACTACTCAATAATCCTTGCACACCATCACCATTATCCAAGTGCCAACAAAGTAGGTGTGAAAATAAATCAAACTCACAACAGCAGTTCACCACCAAAGCTACCCACCTGATAACAACAGACAGGTCCAATACTTACCCTGTCATGAATAGTCCATCCTTCACCTCAAGGGATCATACAAACAACTATATGAACTGACCAAGTCCATAACTCAGCAAAACTTTCTTCCTTGCACATGAACTAGAAAGTATCTTCCCTAGATCTCATCCAGAGATAGACAGGATGCCTGCTCTGATACCAATTGAAATTTTGGTATAACAGATCCCAGATGTCCTACATGATGTCGAGACATTTGGTCTTTCATAAACAGCAAGTCAATTATAGACATTTAAAGAAGTTGCTGAAAAGTAAAGTGCACACATAATTTGTTCACCCAGTTCGGTCTAACAACCTACATCGGGGGGCATACCAAGCCAGGAAGGAAGTCCACTATTAGCAGTATCAAATTACAGATTCAACAAACCAGTTGACAATCCACTAACTTAATCACTACCCAATGACCCTTCTATATAAGTCCTCCCTAGATAAGAGACTTCATCTCACTCCCAATCATCGCAATGATGTCTAGCAGTCAACATCTCAGTCACTGCATCAACAACTTGATTTCCAAAAACTCTCCAAACACATAGATGACACACTCCTATAAGAATACCTAGACATGACCCTCATGACTAAGAATAATTCTTAGATTTGCTTAACAGCTTCCTCTAAGAACAATGACCATCTCACAATCCGAGTGGTTCACACATACCAACTCTCCTAGAGAGTGGTTCACAAACTTCGCCCTTATAATTTACATGATGGCTGGCTTACTAAAACTAGGTTACAATGCTTCTATTTATAACCTATTTCCCAACTGGATTTGGGCTTTAAATCTCAGCATATTAATTGCTACAAATCTGCAGAAGATTCTGTTACAAAATAGATCTTCAATTAAATCTTCAATCAAATCTTCAATTAAATCTTCAATTAAATCTTCATATTTTTTAGCCTTAAAAATAGCAACAAGATCTGCTCCAAATCTGATTGCAACTGAATATATCTTTACCAAGATATTTGCCTACAATCTCTTTACCAGATCTCTCAAAACAAACTGATACACGCAGCCCTAACAAAACACATCAGCAACTGAAGTTCTGATGCAACTGAAGTTCTGATGTTCTGTCAACTGATGTCAAGACATCAAGTTTAACATTAGCATACCAAACTGCAACCCTGCACCAACTAATGTTAGGAACCAATGTTAAGACATCAGACATATGAAATCAACATTGTTCAACATTGTTTTACCAAAATTCCAGCCAATCCAAGAACTAACAGTAAGTTTCTAAGTGAAGTTAAAGTTCCAGAAGGATACTCTTCAGATATTAGAAGACTTGTGTCTATGAAAGACCTCAAGTTAAAGAGTTTAAAGACGCATAATTTCCATGTTATAATGGAACATTTTCTACCAATAGGTATACGTTCTATTCTGCCAGAAAAAGTAAGAAGCGCAATAACTAAATTGTGTTCTTTCTTCAAGTCAATTTGCAGTAAGGTGATCGATCATGCGATCTTACCAACATTGCAAAAAGAAATAGTTATTACTTTGTGTGAGCTTGAAATGTATTTTCCACCCTCGTTTTTTGACATAATGGTGCATCTAGTTGTACATCTTGTGAAAGAGACACAATTACGTGGACCAGCCTATATGAGATGGATGTACCCTGCTGAACGTTATATGAAAATATTAAAAGGGTATGTGAAAAACTGAAGTCGACCCGAGGGTTGTATTGCTGAACGATACATTTTTGAAGAAGCGGTTGAGTTTTGTTCTGAATATCTGTCCAATGTTCAATCAATTGGACTCCCCAAATCTCATATTGTAAAAAAAAAAGGAAAAAAGTTAATAGGAAATAAAGTTGTGACAGTATCAAGGTTCGAACGTGATCAAGTGCATTTGTATGTTCTGCACATTGAGAACGAGGTTGAGCCGTATGTTGAAATGCACAAGGATGTTCTCCGAGGTTTAAATCCGAATAGAAATGAAAATTCGATAGTACGAGAGCACAATCGAAGTTTTATACCTTGGTTTAAGGATCATATATATTCAAAGTATTATTCAGATCCCGCTTCAATAATAGAAAGGTTGTGATGTTTAGCATATGGTCCAAGTCAGGTTGTGTTTTCTTATTGGGTGTTTGATTATGAGAAGTTTCAGGTTCCTATATTTGGTTGCAAGTGGGTTGAAAATAATAATGGCTTACGAATGGATAAGTCAGGATTTTTGCAAGTGGATCTTAATAGGGTGGGGTACAAAGATGAGCCTTTTATTCTAGCCTCTCATGCTAAACAAGTGTTCTATATCACTGATCCGACAAGTACGAAATGGTCTATAGTGCTTTTATCTAACAAAGTAATTGATGAAAACATTGGAGATCAAGGTTATATTGATGTTGAGATTGAATCGTTTACTAGAAATTATCAAGATGAGAATATTATAGCAAATGAATCATATATTAGAAATGATCATAATGAGGGTATTTGGATCAATCCAACAGTCCGTGTTGTTAAGAGACGAGTAGAACATATTCCAACCAAGAAAAGAAAAAGACGTTAGTGCAAAAGGTACTATTTCGTGTCTATTATTTAATAAATTGAACAATTTATTTACACATTTCAATGAAAATAGTCTAATGTTTATTATGTTTTTATTTAAGGTTCTTCTATGACAAATTGATGCGCGGGATTCTATTTCGTGTCTTCCGCACGTATAATACTGGCAACGGGTTAGTTTTTCATTCTAATTTCATTCTAATCTTTGTATCTTTTTCATTCCAATCTTTGTTATGATACTTGATAAAACAAGACAACTATATATTCTTATTTGTTTTTATTTTGTTAGAGCAATACAAGTATAGATTGCGGTTATTACGTTTTGAGGTTTATGACAGAAATCCTTCATTTGGATCAAATAGAGACTCCAATCATGGTATGGATTTATAACTTAGGATTTATTTTAATATTTATCGAATATTTCATATAATTTATTACTTTTAAATAAATCATGCATGTTATGTTTTATTATGTAGTACTTTGATGAATAAAAGTGTGTTCATTACTTGAATGATAAATTGGAAGAAATCAAGGAGGAATTGTGTGAATACTTTATTGAGAAAAGAATCATATAAGGTATGAAAGTTGTTGTGTTGATTTATATCAAATGGTTTATGTGTTGAATTATAATGGTGTATATATTTTGGATTATAATGGTATATAATGCATATGTTTGAATAAAAGTTTGTTTGTTAAATAAAGGCTCAATGGTTGAAATATAAGGCCTATGTGTTGAAATAAAGGCTTGTTGAATGTTATATAATGCCTATGTGTTTGAAATAAAGCCTTGAATTATATAGGTTTATGGTATTATTTCCAAAAATATGCTTTCTAAAAAAGAAAAAATAGGCAGCGCAACGCTTCCTAAATTCTGATTTATAAAAAAGTGCTTTTAAAAAGCACAATTTACGTGAAGAAAAGACAGCGCTTTTCAAAAAAAGCGATGCCTATAGTTCACAATAGAAAGCGCTCTCCATTAAAAGCGCTGCCTTAAAGTGAAATAAAAAATACATTATACAGCGCTTCAAAAATCGTAGTCTAAAGGGGGACAATAGAAAGCGTTTTTTCCTGAAAAAGAGCTGCCTAAAGATGCCAATAGAAAGCATAAAAAGCCAGAAAAAGCGCTACTAAAGGCCCATTTTAGACAGCGCTTTTCTAGAAAAAGCGCTGCTAAAGGCCCACTTTAGAAAGCGCTTTTCCAGAAAAAGCGCTACTAAAGGCCTACATAAGGCAGCTCTTTTGCATAAAACATAAGCGTTGTCTTTACCTATAGCAGCGCCACCTTAGGCAGCGCTTTTAAGCGCTGTTAAAAGCCAAACAAAGCGATGTCTTTTCCATTCCGTGGCATAGTGCAAAGGTGGACTTACAATTTCCCTAGGCATTCCACACTGTGGGGCGTTGGAAGTTATCAAATCAGGCGTGGAACCTTTATATCTATACTCTTGCATGGAAAATGGAAAAGCTTCGAGGACAATCTCATGAAATGCTTGTCTAATATTGGAAGATTTCACATAATACCTTATGCTTGTCAATAGGTGAGCATTTTAGGGAATGACACGCTTTCCTAGGCCTTTTGAGTGCACTTAAATACATTTATGCCCTCAAGGAGTCATTTGAACCGTTTAGTTATCATTATCCCATGATTTGTAATGTTTTCCCTCTTTTATATAAACTTCCTTTTGGCATTTCTTAGAACTTTTCGCTTTCCTTTTTCTTATTTCTCTCACTCATGTGTTTATTGATCTTAGCATTACCCATGGGCGGTTCTTGTTTCTAGTTTCTTCTCTGCATACTTAAGTATTTGCATTATCACCTTTCTTCACTCAAATAGTTTCATTTACTCTATCTCCTTTCTTCATATACCATTTATTCTTTAAATTTTTTCTTCTCTTTTTGTTGTTTTTCTATTGATGACCTAGGGAGTGTGCCTTTAAATATAAATGGAGATGGTGGAGAGATTCTCCCATATCGGATGTTTATGGAAATCCCAACATTCTAGATGAGAAGCCACTGGAAGTTAATGATATCCCATTCCTAATTTGATAATTCTTTGTGATACTTTTGGGAGTGAGGGAGGTTTTGTTGAGTGTGGAGGTGGCCTTCCAAGCTCTTATGACAGGAATGAGGAGGTAAACATATGCACTCTGACTTATATGGAGGTTGTTACTCGCGTAACTTCTCCTGCTAATTATCATGAAGAAATTGAAGCAAAACTCGCTTTCTAAAATGAGATAATGACCCATTTTTCCCCTAAATATTTCACTACCGTATGTGGCCGAAAACCCATTGAGTAGGAAATTAGGGAACATCTCACTTTTAGGAACAACAATCCACCTTCTGACCTATTTTCTATTTTATGTGACAAGAGGGATGACATGGTAAAACAGGGATAAACCACCTTATTTCAACCTCCGGATTTTAAACTTTACACTTTGGTTGATCCTGAACTGGTAGGGACCGTTTTAGTATACACTCATTTGAAGATGGTTGAAGACGCTCATATAGAAGTGGGTTAATCTTATGATTACGCTATTTCCCATATCAATGAGGGTAAAAGATTATGAAGTCGCTATAATGAATGTCTTATCCCTTTCTATGAGAGCCTTTCTACTCGGATGAAGTTCAAGTTACCTTTTACTACTTTTGAGGAAGGCTTGTTAAATCACATGGCCATATCTTTTTCCTAATTTCATCCATCCACCCTAGCCTTTGCAGAAATGTTCTCGTATTTATGTGAGTACCTAGGGGTTGGATCGCTTGTTAGGCTTTTCTTTAATTTGTTCTCTAAAATTCTGTTTGCCATATGGACATATGTCAAACACAATGTCTCGCACAATGTGTATGACAAGATAATTACCTAGCAGACAAAATATAAGGAAAATATAAATAACACATGAATTGGTAACTTAATTTAATGCAAAATCATCTATGTGTGTATGGAATTAACCCAATAAAAGAAAATTCACTCTTAATAGTTAGAAATACAAATTGGACTTAGTTGAGCATCCTAGTTCAAAGCCTCTTTTACTAATACTACCTGTGAATTCCTATTCATGATTCCCTATAAAAATAACCCCACTTTTAATGGACAAAAGTACAATTGGTATTATCTGAACTTACTTTGTCTAATGCCGTTTTGCTAGTACTACCCATGAAGATTCAATCATTGCTCCCCCTTAATTTTGAGACATCTCTCTCACATTCACTCAAAAACTCTCCCATGTCTTTAGATAATTACAAAATTATACGAATGATGAAAGGAAGTTACAACTAAACTACTTTACTCCTTAACATAGGAGTAAAACTCTAGAATAGAGTATTACAAAACAAATATGTAACACCTGAAACCACAAAACTTAAATAAAAAGAATTACTCGACAATTTAAGGTGTCACTTCGCCAACCAACCAACAAAACTTTCAAAAACATTTAACAACATGCAGCGGAAATTAACATACTAACAACATCAAATTGAACTTCTCAAAGAAAGTATTAAACTTTAACATCAAAATTTAACACCAACTTAAAACATAACAAAAACTGTATCGTCCTCGTGTTACAAGATCATAACACTACAACACTAAAATACAATAGAATGATAAATAAATGAATGTGGGATCCAAGAAGCTATCTTCCTCTCACAACAATAAAAATCTACTTTTGATTATCTGCAAGATGTCCATGGTGGACAACATAAAGAAACTGGGGTGAGAATAAACTTTGATATAAAAACGGCGTAAAGAATGAGAGGGTAGATAAACACATAACACATCACACATTTAATACACAAAACACACCATTACAATCTCATACTTTTTTCATCATAATATATACATATGCATGTAATGTGACTCACGACATCGACATTATGCATGTGGTACCAATCAACGATGGTTCTTCATACGAACCAAGTTCACCCTTTTGAACCCTGAATCTACCCTTCTAGACTCGTGACAAGTTACTTGTCCACTCTTTTAGACTTGTAGCTTGCCTCTTTCACGATAATGACACAAATGATGTATGACATACAATTTATGCAACAATAACAACAACATGTTTATGATCCCCATTCGAACCATAATCAACATGCAACATATTAACAACATAGTCCTCCTTCGAAACTACCACCACAATTATGTACTCTCCCCATAATTAATCATCAATCATCATAACAATTCATCTTTAATCAATCGCACATCACAAAATTCTATCTAAAGAAAACATTATAGTCATATCATTAATTCACATTCAGCACCCTAAAACATTACAGGGGAAAAATGTTATGTGTTAGCTTTCCAACACTTACAACCGCGCCTCAAACGGAGTCATGTTTCTCTAGTTACGCTCGAAACGACTCACTTGGTACAAAATTTAAGGAGCTACTATGGCCCATAGCAGTACCTAGGACCCAAAAACGTTGTTTTGCAAATTTCCCCCTGAAACACTTTCAGAACTTCGATTTCGATTCCGTAAAAACCAGAAGGCTCTAAATTTATCATACAGTAATTATAACATGATTTTAACATCAAACAAACTCAAATATACTGAATCATCATCAAATAATCATTAATTATTTATCATCTTTCAACATCCAAGTCACATTATCTCATCCATTGACCATATCCGTCATAACAAAACCTTAAACATGAACAATAATCCAATAACTTTGTACATGCAAAGACATTCACACATCAACATGAAAATTATCCTACAAATTCACAAATATCATAACATATGGATTAAGTTTCACATATTTATTCCTCAAACACATCAAGCTTTCAACAATGGTGAAACATATAAGAAAACCTAGAGGAGGGTGATGATCCATCTCCACCCTTCATAAATTAAACCAATATACGAAGTAGTTTCCTCCCTTACCTGAATTTCCAACAAAATCTTTTCAAAAATGGTGGTCTCCTTCTTTCTCCCCAAAGCCCTAGCATACCCCAAATAATTTCACGATTAGTGAAAAATCAACTTCCCACATTTCTACCTTTTTAATAGAAAACATATTTCCCTCATTTAGCTTGTTCATATTCTATCCTCACTTATCTCCCCAATCCCCACTTTTAAAGGTTGCCATTTAATTTTCTTAAGGTTGCCATTTTTGCAAGTAACCTCACTTTCCTTGATTTTTCTTGATGGATGATGATCCAAACCATGAATTAACATTGTTCTTGACTTAGGGAAGCCATGATTGTCAAGAAATTCAAAAAGTCAAACTTGGTTTTTTGGCACAGTTGACTTTTTGTCAGATGAAATCCAAACTGTGTGATCCTCTATGAAATCAAGTCCTTGACCTAATTCAAACTTAATGGATGGATTACATAGGTGTTATATAGTATCTTGAATCATGTCCCAAGGTTTGGGATCATGTCTTGGTCAAAAGTCAAAGACATAGTTGACTTTTCATCAAGAAACCATAATTGGTCCAGATGAATTTGAATCTTTGTATTGCTCATGAACCAAGTTCTTTGAATCAATCCAATCTTGTAAATGGATCAATATGATTTATTGAAGGTCTTCAAAACACTTCTTGAGGTCTTGGCTCATGTCTTGCTCCAAAAGTCAACTTAGGGGTGAATTAGGTCAAGAAACCCTAATTCCTAATTTTTGATGAAGGCATCCCCTGAGGTTATTTTGAACTTCTGAATGGGTCCATGAGGTCCCTTTGAGCTTATTGAGTCATGTTTTGAAGTATTAGCCCATGCCCAAATGAAAGTTTCATCTGGAGGCCTTGGTCAACCAAAACCCTAATTTGGTGACACTGGTGATCTTGAGGCTTGATCCACTTGGAATATTGCCACCTTTGTGCTTGATTATTGATGTGGGAGACCTCTTGATCCTTCAAGGGTAATTGAGAGACTAGACAAGTTGAAGATCATGTCAATTCTTGATTGATCCTTTGTCTGAGTGCTTTGAGAGGGCTCAAAACCCTAATTCTTGGTTATAGTAAATGCTCAACAATCCTTGAGACGATTGATGAGGTAAGATGGTACATCCATATTGTGGTGATGATTTGCCCAATGATGGGAAATCTTGTGGTAAAAATTTGGGGTATGACACTAATCTAGCATCCACTGAGTCATACTCCACCGTGCGTGGTTGGTATGAGTATAATCCTTAGCGAGTCTTATGGAAGTAAGATTTCACTTCAGCGTCAGTGGGATTTCAATTATCCATTTTTTAGGCGAAGAGTGTGTTCCCTCCTCTGCTGATTGGCTTGTATCTCCCCCTTAGTTAATATGGGAGAGGGCATAAGGACCTCAACGTGATTTATCTCTCCTTTGACGGTCGATAAAAGAGATTTATGTGAGTCAGAAGAAGAAGCCCCTTCTTCCATGGAGTTCCCAGACACTATTTCTGAATCAAAATCATCAGATAATGATATGATATCTGGTTCAAAATGATTATGATCAATATGAGGGAGATGTGAATCATGGGATATCCCCATTCTCGAAGCAGAAGAAATATCACTTTCAAAATCACTCTCTAGGTCAACAACGTTATCACTTAACTTACCTAGAAAACAAGAAATGTTGAAGAAAAAACTTGAGTTCAAAGAGGTACTTGAGGTTTGAGATTGATGAAGCTGAATGAGCGAAGGAAGCTGAGATTTTGATTAAAAAACTGCAACTGCTCGGATTAATGTTCTCAAGGGAGAAGAAGCGAAGGTGTTTACTAAAGTAGTGAATGTGAAAAATATCAAAAGACAAGGAGTGCAAAAGGTTTCCAAAATGCTCAATTTCTCCTATTTGTAGGCAAATGCAGTAGAAAGGATTCGAACCAAT
This sequence comes from Lathyrus tuberosus, assembly GCA_022829125.1. Taxonomy (NCBI): domain Eukaryota; kingdom Viridiplantae; phylum Streptophyta; class Magnoliopsida; order Fabales; family Fabaceae; genus Lathyrus; species Lathyrus tuberosus. Next base: position 246,018 of record JALAZF010000633.1, read on the forward strand.
GAGATAAAGAAGTTCACGCCAACCAAGTGCACTGTAAACTGCACCATGCCCTAGCTAGTCATGTCACTGCACATGTCAGAAGAAGGCTATGAAACATTCAAATGATAAAATTGCATTTAATACGCTTGTCCTCCACTACTTTTTCAATTGATTTCAGACGTTTCAATTCTAATTTACATCGGACAACATCTTGGAGGTTGGCCAACATCACTTATGGCTTCCCCTGGCTCCTTCGGTGCCCAACAAAGCCCTGGGGACAATTGTTCTGGGTTGTCCAAGGGCCCAAATGACCGAGACCTAATTCATCTCAAATCCAATCCACTTGACCCAAAGTATAAAATCAATTCACAGACAAATATCAAGGTACTTTCTCTGATCTCGGATTCTCAATATATTCATCTTGAATTTTGAACTGATTTGAGCGTTAAAGTCCTAACCATGCAGGTTCACTCCGCTCGGTACATTGATTTACTCCTAGCCAATTACGGTTGAACATAGAAGGCTCATTCAATGTCGATTTGATTAATTTGAGTAGCGCGAATGTATAATGCTAGGATTGATGAAAAAGATCAAACGTTGAAGAAAATTGATCTGAAACTACAAAACTGAGCAAAGAAAGAGCTGCAATGCAAGCTCTGCAATATGATTCCATATTCAAGAACATAGATGAAGTTATATTAATAAATTCTCTTAACATATTTTGAATGAAAATGAAGAATACTCGATAGTAAAAGCTGGTACCATTTTATGAGTACGAATTGATCATTCTAAAACAGCATATTTTCATTGAATATTAAGTTGACACATGATTGATTTATATAACATTCTATAAGCCACACCATAGCATATCTTGCACTAGCTCTATTGCGTAGTTGCTTGTGAAACAAGCAACCTAATCAACTAACTCCTAGCTGTTTCATTACTTAATTATAAACTTTCTAATTAACTTTTAACTCTCTCAACTCATTCTTGGATATTCTCAAAAATTTTATATCTAATTTAATTTATAATGTCATCACTGATCTCCTTGTTGCTTAAAAGAAATATCTTTGTCCTCCATAATTATTATAACACTGCAAAAATATTATCAAATTGGTGCTAGATATAAGAATTAAAAGTGTTATATATACTAGTGACTGAAAAATATAATATAATTGTTTTTTATTCTATATGACACCGACTTTCAGTTTAATCTATACACATTTGTACCATGTTTGACTACATTTTACAATATTATAACAACTAGTGATGAAAAATAAATGAACCTGGTTTCAATTTTCCAACTAAAATTCGAGTAAGTATATTTTTTCCACTTGGCGTAAAGAGCCACATAAAAATTTATAATAAAAAAAAATACAAATCAAATGTTAAATATATCTACTTGAATGTATTATTTAATGTCCAAAATATATGTTAGTGGAAAACCTTGTGATTTGCATCAAAATGATGGGGGGCTAGTAACACAATTTAAATACAGTTATCATATTGAAAGATTAGGGAGGAAGTACAGCTAAAATTTTTTTATAAAAAAATGTACAAAAGATACATTTTAACTATTCTTATTTTTTAGAAAACATATACCACCTTCTTATAACGTTTTTTACTCTTTTTTCTAATTCATCCACGTCACTGATTTAGTGGTAAATATTGTCTATTATTGATTAAATCCAACGAGATTTGTTTGTCGATTGAAATTCAACCACTATTATGCATACTAAAAAAAAACTAAAATAATGATGGAATTTAGAGATGAAAAACATTCAGTCTCTAACAGAGACGGAAATAGAGACGAAATATAATGGACAGAGACCGAAATGTATTTTTTTTTAAATAGAGAAGAATTTTAGAGACGGATTTGGCCGTCTCGAATTATTTCCGTCTGTAATTCCGTCTCTAAGATATTAAATTTTGATTTTTATTAATTAACATTTATTCAGAGACATATATTAGAGACGATAATAATTAAAATGATACAAAAGCTGTCTCTAACTCCGTATTTAAATGGAAAAAAATCTAGAAACCAAAAATATCCGTCTCTAAGTAAAAAATAATTTTTACAAAATGTATTATGTGCATTCAAACCTCTTTAAGTTTAAATTAAATTCTAGTCAACACATTTTTTATTTTAAATAAATAAATAGATATCAAATTTAATATATTTTCTAATATTTTGAATTTGTTTGACTTTTTGGGAATTACCTCACACAATTTTATTGTTCTCTTACGTCTTTTATTAATGTTTTTTATTTTGATGATATAAATTTTGTATAATTGTGTTTTAAGTACAAATTTAAAAGTTTTATATATATATATATATATATATATATATATATATATATATATTTAAGAATATTAATTAATTTCTAGAATAATATTTTTTACTTATTTATTTATTTAAAGTTTAAATTTTTTAAAAATATTATAATTTTTTTATTTATAATTATAGAAATAAAAAATAAAAATAGAAATGAGTGTGGGAAGTTATTCTTATCAATTATAAATATTTCACAATTAATATTACTTCATCAAATCATTAACAGTATATAAAATTTTAATTCTTATAAATATTTTAGGTAAGTAGTCATTCTTATAAATTATTCACAATTAATATTACTTAATCAAAATTATAAACAATTAATATTTTAGGTAAATAATTATTCTTATAAATGATTCAAAATTAATATTACTTAATCCAAATTATTCACAATTAACATTTTAGGAAAATAGCATTATTATAGATTATTCAGAATTAATATTCCTTAATCAAAATTATTCAAAATTAATATTTTAGATAAATAGCTTATCCTCGACTATAGTGTACGAGCACGCCCGCCTCTTGACCATTCCTGCTTCTTTGGGATCTTCGGGCAGTTTGCCTGTCATGAGGTATTCGTATACCGGGGTCATCCAGCAGTTGTTGTCCCCGATGGCGTTGATGTTCGAGACCATGGCCGGTTTGTCGATGCTCGGGTGGGAAAGCACTTCTTGTATGACAGATTTGTTCCCGCCTTTCTTCTTTGTGCTCGCCAATTTGGACAAGACATCTGCTCGGGCATTGTGCTCGCGGGGGATGTGAGTTACTTCCGCGGAGGTGAACTTTTTCATCTTTTCTTTTACCAAGGCCAAGTATTCTATTAGGCTGTCGTTCTTGGCTTGGTACTCTCCTCAGACTTGCAAGGCCACGAGCTGGGAGTCGGTGAAGAGTTTGACCTCCTTGGCGCCGAGGTCCTCGGCCAGCCGGAGTCTTGCGAGGAAGGTCTCGTATTCGGCTTGGTTGTTCGATGTCGGGAATGACAGTTCGAGGGATACCTCGATCAAGATGCCTTCCTCGTTTTCGAGGATGATGCCCGCCCCGCTTCCCTTCGGGCTGGACGCTCCGTCAACATAGATCGTCCATTTCTGTGATCCGTTGGTCGAAGGTTCCGGGACGGTCATCTCTGCTACAAAGTCGGCCAATACCCGTGCCTTCAGGGCTTTCCTCCCTTCATATAGGATGTCAAACTCGGCGAGCTCGAGCGACCACCTGAGCATCCTCCCCGCCATGTCCGGCCGCCTGAGGAGCTACCTTATAGGTTGTTCAGTCCTTACGACGACGGTGTGGGCGAGGAAGTAGTGGCGTAGCCTCCTGGCCGCGGTGACGAGGCCCAGGACGACTTTCTCAATCTACTGATATCTGAGCTCGGGGTCTTGGAGGGCTTTGCTCGTGAAGTAAACTGGCTTCTGCCCGTCCGGGGTTTCCCGAATTAGGACGGCGCTGACTGCTTCACTCGTGATCGCAAGGTACAAGAAGAGTGTCTCCCCGTTCTCAGGCCGTGAGAGGACCGGGGGTTGTGATAGGACTTGTTTTAAGTGGATGAGTGTCTGCTTGCATTCCTCGCTCCAATCAAACTCCGCTTTTTGTCGAAGAAGTTTGAAAAATGGGAGTACGTACTATGCGGATTTGGCAACGAAGCGGGAAAGGGCGGTGAACATCCCGTTCAATGATTGTATTGACTTCTTTGAGTCTGGGGTGGGGAGCTCGGAGAAGGCCCTACACTTGTCGGGGTTGGCCTCGATTCCTCGTTCTGTAAGGTAAAACCCGAGGAACTTACCTGCCCGAACGCCGAAGGTGCACTTGTCAGGGTTAAACCTCATGCGGCATCTCCTCGCCGTGTCGAATACCTTCTTGAGGTGTACAGCGTGGTCGACTTCTTCTGCGGATTTAACGATCATGTCGTCCATGTAGACCTCGAGCATGTCGCCGATTTCAGCCCGAACAACCTTGTTCATCATCCGTTGGTAGGTCGCACCTGCGTTCTTCAGACCGAAGGGCATCACGTTGTAGTAGTAGTTGCCTGACGCGGTCATGAAGGCCGTGTGTTGTTTGTCGACCTTTTCCATGGGAATTTGATTGTATCCCGAGTAAGCGTCCATGAAGGACAATAGTTTGTAACTGCAGAATTTTCGACCAGTTGGTCGATGTTAGGCAAGGGATAACAGTCTTTCGGGCAAGCCCGGTTAAGATAAGTATAATCAACGCACATTCTCCATTTTCCATTATTCTTTTTAACAAGTACAACGTTGGATAACCAGGTCGTGTATTTGGCCTCCGAAATAAAATTTGCCTCTAGGAGGTTTTTTACAGCTTTTTCAGCAGCCTCCGCTTTTTCGGGAGACTGCTTACGCCTACGTTGTGCTATGGCCCTAGCAGCCGGATCTACTGCGAGCTGATGACAAGCCACCTCGGGGTCGAGGCCAGGCATCTCGGACGCGCTCCACGCGAAGAGATCAGCGTTCTCCCTTAGACATGCTTTCAGCTGCTCCTTTGCCAGGTCGGGGATCCCGGTGCCAATCTTCATGCTGCGATCTGGATCGTCCCCGAGGACCACGAGCTCAAAGTCCCCGTCTGGGATGGGGCGCGTTGGGTAGAGAAGCTGCCCGTTATTCTCCGCCTGGAGGTCGAGGTCTTCTGCCCCGTCTTCATCGGGTCCGCCTGGGAACCTGCTGTCGAGATCAACCACGTTGACGCACGGGAGAGGTACCTGTTCGGCGTCCTGGGGTGGCTTGGCCACGGTCTTGGGTTTGGGGCCGATGGAACTCAGGCCTTTGATGGCGGCGTCGAAGCACCTTCTGGCCGCGTCGATGTCCCTGTGCATCGTCACTACTCGTCCCCTGGTCGTGTAGTACTTCATTTTGAGGTGGACCGTTGATGGTACCGCCGTAAGTTCGGCCAGGGTGGTCCTCCCGAGGATGTAGTTGTAAAGGGACGGGCATTCGACTACCAGGAAACAGATCTTCACCTGCCGGGCAGTGTCTTCGGACCCGAATGTAACCATTAGTTCCACGTAACCCCATGGTCTGGTGGTAGTCCCGTTGAACCCCTGTAGATCTGAACCGACGTACGGGGTCAAATGCCTCTCGTCGAGCTGAAGGGTCCCGAACAGGTGAGCATACATGATATCGACCGAACTCCCCTGGTCGACTAGGATCCTTCGAACGTCAAAGTTCGCCATCTGCGCCCTGATCAGGAGGGGAATAGTGGCGTTTGGTGCTTCCCCGGGGAGTTCCTCGAGGTAGAAGGTGATGGGGTGGGAGTTCCCTCGCACTTTCTCGAGTGTGGTCGCTTTTGCATACGTTGCCGATTCCAGTTTGTCAAATTTCCGCTTGATCGACCCGACGGATAACTTCTCGGGACCACCCCCGGAGATGACCATCGCCTTCGGGAAGCCTTCCCAGGTGCTACGGGCAGTGACGGGGTCCTCATGGGGGAAGGTCGCCCACATGTTGTGGATTGCTTCTTGGCCCTCAATGATTGGGGGGACAAAGAAGTCCTCCGGTCGAGTGACGCTGAGGGCGACCTGTAGCCGGCTCTCGTTGGGAGGAGGAGTTGTCTCCTCGACGTTCTGGGCTTCCCATGAGCTGGGCCGAGGAGTATCGTTCTCCTGGGCGTATTTCTTTAAGTGCCCTTCCTTGATCAGAATTTCGATCGCATCCTTGAGATGGATGCAGTCTTCGGTAACATGCACGTGGCTCCGGTGGAACCTGCAGTACTTTGATTTGTCAACGTTTGATTTGGGAGCAGCTGGCTTCGGGAAGCGAACTCCCCCTTTCACAAACTCGGAATTCTGGCATTCGGAAAGGATTCGAGCCCGGGGAGCGTTGAGCGGGGTGTACTCCGTGAATCGGCCAGCTGGTCCACACGGTTCCCGAGGATCACAGTTGCGGTTCTCTTTCTTTCTTTCTCCTCCTCGTCGGGGAGAAGAGTCTTCATCTTTGTGCCCGCGGGGGCCTTCTCTGTGTCTCGTCTCAAGGGTGATCTGAGCTGCCTCCGTCTCCTCGAGTTCGATGTACTTCTGAGCTCGAGCGAGAAGGTCCTCGAGATGTCGGGGTCTGCGGAGGCCTATGGATTTGGCAAAGTCAGATCCGGCACGCAGTCCATGGAGAATTAAATATTTCTTAATGTCGTCGGTCGTATGGACCTCGACAGCTTCTTTGTTGAATCTCTCGATGTAGTTTCGGAGAGATTCGTTCTTCCCTTGGAAGATGCTTTCTAGGGCAGCCTCCGTCTTCGGGTGTCGACGAGACGCGGTGAAGTGTTTGGTGAAGCGTTGCCTAAGTTGCTTCCAGGATGTGATCGACCCATGTGCCAGACCCTTATACCAAGTCATGGCTCCCTTCCGCAAGGTGGTGGGGAACAGCCTGCACCTGATGGCTCCCCTGACATTTCGGAAGTTGAGCATTGCTTCGAAACTCTCGACGTGATCGTCGGGGTCGGTCAGGCCGTCATAGGTCCCCAATGGTGGGGGTTTCTCCGTGCCCGCAGGGATTGGGGCGTTCATGATTTCCCACGAAAGAGGGGTCCTCTGGTCCTCGTCGTCGCTACCAGCTGGGGATCTCGAAGGTGATCGATGATGCCGTGGAGGGGAGTTCCTCGAACGGTTCTTTGGTCTTTCTTCGATCTGCTTGGACTTCTTGGAAGTGGTGGAGGCCCTGGGTTCCTTCTGAAGCGGGGAACGAGGGCGTTTCTGGGAGATCGTCGGCTGGGGGCGCTCGAGACGTGGTCGACGACCCTGGCGTACCGGCGGCGGGGTCCGAGATTCTTCGAAAGGATTCCTTCGCGGGGAAGGAGAATGGCGAGATGACGGTGGACGACGATGTCTTCGCGGGGAAGATCGTTGTGCTCGTCCTTGTTCCAATGCTTCAATTATGGTATTCTGGTGTGCGATCAGCTGATTGGTCTGATTGATCAAGGCAAATAGGGCCACGGTGCTCGGGTCCGCATTGGGCGGAGGAGCAACTGGTTGAAAAATGGCTTGCTGATCGTCTTGGCAGGCGGCGTTGTAAGCCACATCTTGGGAGTCTGGGGAGGCGGTATGCCCGTCTCTTACGTCGCCTTCGCCGCCGTTGAGGATGACGGCGTCCTCACTGTGGTTCCCGTTCTCGAGTTGTGCGAGCACGGTGTCCAAAGCCTGGGTAACTGACGGATTGGCCATGTTGGTGATGAATGAGAGTTGCTTTGGTTTAACGAAGGAAAAACGGGAAAGCAAAGGGTTCCCACAGACGGCGCCACTGATCGTACCGGGATCAGACAGTTTCTAGTGGCCAACGACATCGTTTGGGCTTCAGCTCTGGTGAGGTTGAAAGACGGCCGGGGGGGTGTACCTACAAGGTACTTCGACGCTCAAGTAAGGTAACTGTCAGAGAAAAAGCAAGTACAGAAGGAGAAGGTTAGAGTATAAAAGTGTGCATAACCTGGCTCTCTCAAATGAGAGGGTATTTATAGAGAGCCCCCAGCGCGGGGCCAACGGTCACTAGCACTGGGCTGGATTGCCAGGCCCAATCCAAGCAACTGCCAGGGCTTACGTGGCGTAGTGAAGACCAGCACGTGGTCTTCGCCCTAGGGTAACTGCTCCTAGATTTCCGGAATTAGGGCAGACCGATTCCATCGGGAGTAGGCAGTTACATGAGAACGTGTCCTCGCGAGGAGGAGACGTGTCCTCGCGGGGAGGACTCACGTGCGGGCATTAATGAGAATCTTGGGGAGCACGTGGTCGCCGAGGGGAGGCGAGCTCGGAGAGGCTTAGTGCCTCTGCCCAGTGTTCTATGCTGCCTGTGCCCGAGTACTGCCGAGGTTGTGGCACGTGCCCGACATAGTTGGTTCGAGCCTGCGCTCGACGTTGGTTGTGATAAGAGGCCCCCTGTTGGGCCATCCCCAGACGAGTGGGTTGGGCCTGCTTGATTGATGGGCAGACCCCGGCCCAGTTCAGAACAATTTTATATCTAATTTAATTTATAATGTCATCACTGATCTCCTTGTTGCTTAAAAGAAATATCTTTGTCCTCCATAATTATTATAACACTGCAAAAATATTATCAAATTGGTGCTAGATATAAGAATTAAAAGTGTTATATATACTAGTGACTGAAAAATATAATATAATTGTTTTTTATTCTATATGACACCGACTTTCAGTTTAATCTATACCCATTTGTACCATGTTTGACTACATTTTACAATATTATAACAACTAGTGATGAAAAATAAATGAACCTGGTTTCAATTTTCCAACTAAAATTGGAGTAAGTATATTTTTTCCACTTGGCGTAGTAAAGAGCCACATAAAAATTTATAATAAAAAAAAATACAAATCAAATGTTAAATATATCTACTTGAATGTATTATTTAATGTCCAAAATATATGTTAGTGGAAAACCTTGTGATTTGCATGAAAATGATGGGGGGCTAGTAACACAATTTAAATACAGTTATCATATTGAAAGATTAGGGAGGAAGTACAGCTAAAATTTTTTTATAAAAAAATGTACAAAAGATACATTTTAACTATTCTTATTTTTTAGAAAACATATACCACCTTCTTATAACATTTTTTACTCTTTTTTCTAATTCATCCACGTCACTGATTTAGTGGTAAATATTGTCTATTATTAATTAAATCCAACGAGATTTGTTTGTCGATTGAAATTCAACCACTATTATGCATACTAGAAAAAAACTAAAATAATGATGGAATTTAGAGATGAAAAACATTCAGTCTCTAACAGAGACGGAAATAGAGATGAAATATAATGTACAGAGATCGAAATGTATTTTTTTTAAATTAGAGAAGAAATCTAGAGACGGATTTGGCCGTCTCAAATTATTTCCGTCTGTAATTCCGTCTCTATGATATTAAATTTTGGTTTTTATTAATTAACATTTATTCAGAGACAGATATTAGAGACGATAATAATTAAAATGATACAAAAGTTGTCTCTAATTCCGTATTTAATTGGAAAAAAATCTAGAGACCGAAAATATCCGTCTCTCAGTAAAAAAATAATTTTTACGAAATGTATTATGTGCATTCAAACCTCTTTAAGTTTAAATTAAATTCTAGTCAACACATTTTTTATTTTAAATAAATAAATAGATATCAAATTTAATATATTTTCTAATATTTTGAATTTGTTTGACTTTTTGGGAATTACCCCACACAATTTTATTGTTCTCTTACGTCTTTTATAAATGTTTTTTATTTTGATGATATAAATTTTGTATAATTGTGTTTTAAGTACAAATTTAAAAGTTATATATATATATATATATATATATATATATATATATATATATATATATATATATATATATATATATATATATATATATATATATATATATATATATATATATATATATATATATATATTTATATATATATTTAAGAATATTAATTAATTTCTAGAATAATATTTTTTAATTATTTATTTATTTAAAGTTTAAATTTTTTAAAAATATTATAATTTTTTTATTTAAAATTATAGAAATAAAAAATAAAAATAGAAATGAGTGTGGGAAGTTATTCTTATCAATTATAAATATTTCACAATTAATATTACTTCATCAAATCATTAACAGTATATAAAATTTTAATTCTTATAAATATTTTAGGTAAGTAGTCATTCTGATAAATTATTCACAATTAATATTACTTAATCAAAATTATAAACAATTAATATTTTAGGTAAATAATTATTCTTATAAATGATTCAAAATTAATATTACTTAATCCAAATTATTCACAATTAACATTTTAGGAAAATAGCATTATTATAGATTATTCAGAATTAATATTACTTAATCAAAATTATTCAAAATTAATATTTTAGATAAATAGCATTATTATAGATTATTCAGAATTAATATTACTTAATTGTTGTAATAAAACATTAATCAAAATCATTAACAATTTATGCAATAAGATAAGATAAAAAAACAAAACAAAAAACAAAAAACTGAAAATATATTTACTAGAATCAAACTCAAGACTCGATTGATATATTCAATTCAAACTCTTCCACTTGGCCAAGATAACGTTTTGATAAGATTATTCTAATAATATTATTTATTAGATATTTGTTATCCATATTTCAATAAAAAATATTTCAACAATTCCAACGCTCCAACTTTTCTCTCTCTTAATTTTCACCAAAATTCCCAATCGTATCCTTCCCTCTTGTATGAGACTAAAACCCTAAAAATACAATTTGACAACGCATCTGCTCTTTTTTTTTTTTTTTTGATAAGCAAGAGATGTATTATCATTAAAGGGGTATAAGAGATACCCAACCCAATTACAACCAATTAACGATAAGGTTTAAATCAAACCTTACAAGAAATCAAAGGGATACAAATGCCACTGATAAAAATTACATGACATAGATCCCTTACATAAAATAAGGATCCACCACCAAGACAAAAATTTGATCCTAGTTACTATTTCTTCCAAATCGCAAAAACCGTTGTTATATACTATTTGGTTCCTTACCCACCATATTCCCCCACATACCATCAACCAAATACTTGTGGCAATAGTGCTAGAACACTTCCCCTTTAAAAACCTCTTCCAAGAAGATAAATGTGTTTTTATGGACGATTCTTGGACCATATCAACTTCCAACCATGCAGAAATTTTATGCCAAATGCCTTGCGATTTGGGACAGCATATAAACAGATGAAAATCCTCCTCCACGTAGTTAAAGCATAAAGGGCATACCGTGTCGTGATAGCTTGATATCACGTTACGCCGGAGTAAATTACCTCTTGTCGGAAGTCTATTTAACAACAATCTCCAACCAAATATTTGTACTTTGAACGGAACGAAACTAGCCCACAAATCTTCCATTAATTCCTTACTATCGGAATCTGTAGAATTTTCCCACCGTCCGCAAACCAAGATATCATAGAAAGATTTGACAGTATAACAACAGGACTTGCTTTTGAACCATATAAATCTGTCTTGAATATCTGGTTGTATAACAACATCCTGCAGCAATAAATTCAGATTATGTAATTCATTCAAATAATCAGCCTGCATACTATCAGAATGAAGCCTCCATTTCCACACATTATTCTCCCACTCTCCCATCTCTTGAATGCAGCATTCTTGATCCTCTGCAGCCATAAACAGCACAGGAAATACTTCTTGTAAGGGCGAGTTCCCTAACCATCGCAACTTCCAAAACATAATGGATCTGCCATTTCCCAACCTGCAAGTGTAGCGAGCGATTTTGGACGCGGTTCTTAAGCGCTGGTCGCTCTATGCGGTTTGAGCTTTAAACTACAGGTCGATTCATTTTTTATCCTATTGTGAGCTGAATAAGGAAGGGAAATAGATGTCTCCAATTAACCCTGCTTGCATACTGAGTTTAAACAGCGGTCTGTTAGGTTACGGATGCTATCAATGTGGGGGGGCCTTTGTACTGGTTATTTGTATTTTCGCCAATACGGTTCTCTTTCTTTTTTACCTGGGCAGAAGGTTTCTGGCGGGGAACAAGGATTAGGATGTTAGGACTGATGCTTTTGAATACTGCTTTTGATTGACGAAGATATGGGATTTGGGTTTTTTGTTGATTGCGCTCGCTAAGATCTTTTCTTTCGATCTTATGCCTACGTATTCCCGTTTACCGAAACAGGGAAATCAGAGCATTCGTAGTTCCTCCTATTCTATGGGAGGAAAGGGGTGTTTTGGTGTCTTGTTCAAAGCCCAAGACATGAAGCGAAAGGTGATTTGTATCTTGTTCAAAGCCCAAGATGTGAAGCTGAAAGGTCTATTTGTGTCTTGTTCAAAGCCCAAGAAGTGAAGCTGAAAGACCTCGGCTTTAGAGAGAATTTGTCATCTCTAAAGAGGGGAGAAGGAGAATTACTTTAACTGGGATACGCGGATCCGAGCAATGCCATAATTTCCGAAGAAAGGGTTTTAACCTGAAGAAGAAGACTTTAACTCAGTGTAGAGCAATGCCATCTTTCCTTAGGAATTTCTCATGCTAAAAGAGGGACAGTGGCATGGATGTAGATGATCCAGAGGCTTGCCGCTTACAGCGATTAGATGAAGGGAAAGGAGTTGTTGATGTTTGTGTACTGTGAACGAGGCACAGCTTTGATGCTAAAAGGTCTATTGGATCAACCAGTGGTTTTCTTATACAAAGCCTAAGAGGAGGCTAATTTCCGCTAGGAAAATCATTATACAAAGCCTAAGAGGAGGCTATTTTGTGTCTCGTACAAAGCCCGAGAGAGAGGCTAAAAGTTTTTGACCCAGTGGGGCATATCATTATACAAAGCCTAAGAGGAGGCTAGCAAAGAGTTGACTCAGTTGGAGAATCTTTTATACTCAGTAAGAGAGTGTTTGTGTATCTCGTACAAAGCCCGAGAGAGAGGCGAAAAGGTTGTTTTGACTCCACTGGGGAGAATTTTGGTATCTCGTACGAAGCCCGAGATGGAGGCTATGGTAACTGTTTCAGTTGAGTGACAGATCCAATATACTGATTTTAAAAGAGAAAATCAGTTCTTATATGAGTAACACTGTACACAGGGATTTAATTTGAGGATCAGGGATATTTCCTTCTCTTTGAGGAAACGGGAAATCCAAAGGGTATCGAGACTATCCGAGTCTGCGGGTTTCCTTCCTATTTAACGAAGGGTGCTTGAGAATGTTTTTGAGACTCAAGGAAGTTAGACTGTCCATGTCTAGAGTTTTATCTTTTGTATTATGCTTCGAGAAACAGTAGTAGACTCTATGAAAGGACTGTTCTATGCGGATGACTAGGTTCTGTTCCTATACCTCTATGAGGTCGTCGGGACAATTTGTACGAAGCCCAAGAGGAGGCTGGAAACTTTTAAGAAGCCGACGGGTCCTTATACGAAGCCCAAGAGGAGGCTATCATTCCCGAAGGAAGAGATCATTATACGAAGCCTAAGAGGAGGCTGTGAATACTTCTAAGAAGCCGTAGGATCCTTGAATAATGCCCAAGAGGAGGCCGATGCTTTTAAGAAGCCCGTGGGTCTATCATCTCCTTTCCATTAGGAGAGATAACTCTTTTAAAGATGAAAACCACTGGTAAACGTGCGATGTTTACTATCCAGCGACTTTTAACTTTTAAAGAGGGTTCCTTAGTTAAGGTCCAAGATTATGACCGTAGTGGGTACCCAAACCCCGAGACATTCAAGGCAAGCTATCCACAAGGAATAGATCAAGTCAGGAAAGTTCGAGAATTGGGAAGAAACTCAAAGATGCCATTCACGGAGAATACATTCATCTTGGGGAGTAGAGCTTCTTGACGATTCCTAAGGAGGACAGCCGAAGAGAAGACTGTATCTGGTGCTCCTATTGGGGGTCTAGGCGTTTATTTCTACGAATAAGTAAAACGGCGTCACCTAGTTCTAGACGTAGTTGCCGGGGAAACTCGAAATATCTATACTATTATTACACAGTAGATATGAGTTTATGAAAGGAGACTTACAGTGAGCAGCCCCACAATACAGTTTATAATATGAAAGCAGTAAATGAAAGCGATAACCACTTACTCGGTTGTAGTGCTTCCATGCTGTTTGGTTAGTTGTTCAACAAAGAAAGATTGAAAACAACAGTATATTCAAAATCAAAGGAGAAAGTGCTTTGAAAAAGAAAGATTTGGGGCTTACAGCTCAAGGAGAGGCCCAGGGTTTTATCAGTGAGCGCACTGTTTAAATTTGTATAGAGGGACTTATACAAGTGACTGGGGCCCAAAAAGGTTTTCTGTACAAAGGGATGGGTCTTACACTCTCTCAAGAGGCCCAAAAAGTTTTGAAGAAAAATAAATGGGTCTTAGTACTCGAGGGTAGGCCCAGATGATTTTTGAAAAGGCGACGATCGCGCCGTTTGTTTTTTGACGGTATCGGGACTTATACAATAAGTGAGGCCCAAAGATGATTTGGTCAAAAAAAAGGATTGGGTCTTACACTCTAATAGAGGCCCAAAAAGTTTTGAAAATGATTTATGAGGGTTGAATTAATCCAAAAACCCTAATTTGTTTTCAAAATGTATTTAATTGAATAAAAATTCAATTAAAATGATCAAAAATTGTTTAACACATGGAAAGCAAATTGTGATCTTGGATTAATGCTTCAAAAATTAAGTATTTACCTACAAAATAATTAGAAAGCATTAAAAGTTGCAAAATCAATGTAGAAAAAATATTTAAAATGCCAAAAACAATCAAAATATTAATTCTTTACAAAAATATCAATTATATGAAATAAATAATATTTTTGGGATTTTTTGATAAAATATTTCAACATTTTTATGAATTATCAAAAAAAGAATCAACTCAAAATCATTAAAACTCAGAGAGAAATTAATTTTTTAATCAATTAAACAAAATCACAAAATTCAAATATTTGAATTTGAAAAAAAAGGCGCCAAGAACAAGCTGAAGAACACGCGCGTGTTCTTGGTTTCTCAGATTTGCGTTTTCTATCCAATCTCCATGAATACGTAATCATATCATGCAATCCACATATCATTATCCTCGTCTCAACCTCACGATCATGTCTATGTACTTTAATTTCATTTAAATTAAACATACAACAAGAAATCACGAAGAAACCTCAAGAACCCTAATTTCTGCATGAAGGCTAGGATTTTTGATACACGATTCAAACAATGCAATTAATTGAGGGAAAACATTCCATGCATGATTATGAACATATGGCCAAATTATTGTGCAAGGAAATATGCATAGATTGAGAGATGACCAAGTATGTGCTTACCTCCAAGCCGTGACAGCAAGTTCAAAGTGATTTTTGATTTGGAGGTGTTACAGATGAGTTGTGATGATCTGGACAGCTTCCCTACACCCTATGGATTGTGTTTGGATGGTTGGACTTGATTGAAATTGGCTGGATCATTTTGTGGTACCTCAGCTGCACCTTGTTTGAAAATTTGAGCAACCAGCTGGTGATTTCATGAAATTGATGTTTCAGAAGTTATGTGAGTGTTTGATCAGCTCATATGTGATGTATGTGAGGTGTGTGAGTGATTGGTTTGTGCAGAATTGCTCTCAAACTCAAAACCCGATAGCTACCTTGCTAAGAAAGGCATTTTTGCCAAGAGAAAGAGATTTTGAGGAAAGCATCTATTAGATGGCTTTGGTGTACTTAAACTGACCACAATTGAGCTCTATTTATAGTAGAGCAAGTTTGTTTTGCAAGGAATAGTGCATGGCAGCTGGTAAGTAGGTTTGGCCAATGTTGGCAAATGAAAATCCAAGTCTCCTCTAGCCATTGACTAGAGGTTAGGGCACAGAGCTTTGGTCCCCTTGGTCATGGATAAGTCTTGACTGATTTCAGATGAGAATGGCTCAGTCCATGCCACCTTGATGGTTCCATTGAATGCCTCATTCCAAATTTGAAGTCTTGTCCCTATTTTAGCCATTCTAGGTTCAACATGCTATTCCTTGTTCCTTGGACCTTGGAGGCTTGGCTCAGTGATTGTCCCCTTTGGATTCAATCCTCTGAGGCGTCCAAGTGGATAGGAACTATTGAAATTGGCTGATTTTGGCAAATCGAGCCAAAGTGTAAATTCTGCCTTGCCTTGACAGATTTCAGCAGGGCAACTTGCCAATGTTGTATCTCATGATGTAGGTTGAATTTGGCAATGTTCTTGGCCATTTTAGAAAGCTCTTACATGATACAACAACTGTTTGAACAAGTTTGGTTTTGATCTCTTTTGATTCCAAGTGAAAAATCCCCCTACATTTGGCAAAAAGTGAAGCAAAATCTGACTTAGTGAAAATTTCACTAAGTGTTGGAAAAAGTGACTTTTTCACTTTTCAGCCACTTTGATCACTCCATAACTCAAAATCCTTAATAAATTGGAATGACTTGTAGTTGAAGTTTTTGTAGGTGATAATGAGGGCTACAAATCCATCTTTGGATGAGAAAAAATGGCCTTGTGGTTTAGGAGTTATGGTCCTCCAAAGTTGGTACCTTTGCCACTTTATTTTTAACTTAGAAAAATTTCTAAGTTTTATGGTTACCCCTTTTACAAGTTATCTCACTTTTCTTGATTTTTCTTGATGAATGATGATTCAAATCATACATTAACATCATTTTAGGGTTAAAAATCCATTTTGGTGAAAAATCTCAAAAAGTCAAAGTTGACTTTTGTGCACAGTTGACTTTTTATCAGATGAATTCCAAACTGTGCAATTCTTCAGGAAATCATGTCCTTGACCTAAATCAAACTTGATGGACATGTTCCATGGGTGTCATAGGGTATAGTCAATCATGTATTAGGGTTTGGGAGCATGTCTTGGTCAAAAGTCAAAGTTACAGTTGACTTTTCCCTTAAAACCCTAATTGTAGTGCAGATGAAAATGAGACTTGTTGCTCAAGCTTCTTGGATCAATCCATTGTTCCAAATGGATCAATATGGTGTATTAGAGACCCTCAAACTCTCTCTTGAGGTCTTGGCTCATGATTTGCCCCAAAAGTCAACTTAGGGGTGAATTAGGTCAAGAAACCTTAATTCCTGATTTTTGATGAATGCATCCCCTGAGGCAAAATTGACTTGATGCATGGGTTCATGAGGTTCCATGAAGCATATTAGGTCATGTTTTGGATCATTTCCTTGTGCCCAGATGAAAATTTCCATCTGGAGACCCTGGTCGACCAAAACCCTAATTTGGTGACACTGTCGATCTTGAGACTTGATCCACCTAGAAGGGAGCAGCCTTGTGCTTAATCCTTGAAGTGGGAGTCCTTTTTGATCCATTGTGGATGTTTGAGAGATTAGACAAGTTGAAGATCATGTCATTTCTTGATTGATCATTTGTCTAAGCACTCAGAGAGGGCTTGAAACCCTAATTTTGATTGTAGTGGATGCTCACCCATCTTTGGGGAGACTAATGAAGCATAAAGGTACATCCATATTGTGATGATGATTTTCACAATGATGGGAAATCTAAGTGGTCAAAATTTGGGGTATTACAGATGCCCCTATTTAATCTTCTTGGACCCGAAGGTATGAATGACGAAGGGATTCGGGCATTCGGGGTGCAAGAGGATTAAATATCGGAATATCCGAAATTTTGATGGTGGTTATGAATGGTAGCTTACGCATTCATCTTCTTTAGCTAAGCAATGAGGCTTAGAAAAGGTAAACTTTCCCTCGATCCTGGTTTCCTACCAAGGAACTGGTCTCAGTCTCTTTTGAAATAAACTTCCCCTCGATCCTGGTTTCCTACCAAGGAACTGGTCTTAGTTTCTGATTTAAACTTCCCCTCGATCCTGATTTCGTACCAAGGAACTGGTCTTAGTTTCTGATTTAAACTTCCCCTCGATCCTAGTTTCCTACCAAGAACTGGTCTTAGTTTCTGATTTAAACTTCCCCTCGATCCTGGTTTCCTACCAAGAACTGGTCTTAGTTTCTTTTGTTAATAAACTTTCTTGACAAGGGACGCTATTCATAGCGGTTTTCCTCAAACTTCTCGCCGAATTTTCCTGGGGAGATGCCATTTGAGTGGAAAAAGTTTTGATGTCAGGCTTGCTGGGGAACCCAGTCGTCTGAGTTGTAGAGTTGTACAAACTTCTCAGTTGGAGACGCCATTTATTTCTACTGGGGAAAGCGAGTCTCTTGAGAGACTGTTTTCATTTGGGATCTTTCATCATACTTTTCTCGGGATCTTCCCGGAGAAACGCCATATGATGGGGTCCAATTTTGAGGTGTCGATGACCTTTTCATCAACGACTTTTCGGAGAAATACTAATGTACTGCCGAATCTCTGATCACGAGGCTTTCTCTGTGGATTTTCCTTAATCTGGGAAAGCAAGGATATCATCTTCAATGGCGAAGAGTGATGTTTATTGAGAGTTTTCTCTGGCTTTTCAGAGGTTCAAGTTATCAAAGTGGCCAAGTGCCGACTCTGATCTAAAGATACACTGGTGGCGAGATTGTGCAGACGCAACACTTCCTGACGAGAAAAGAACTGACAAACTCGATTGAGAAAACTGTTTATCACTAGGGGATAAGACCGACTCAAGTGATACTGATGCAATATGAAATGCGAACGCAAATAAAATGCATGAAGTATGTATGTATATGCTGACAAAACAGACGCGACATACAGACTAATGGATGAACACAATTGGATACTCGGCCATCGCGGGGCGAAGAAGTGTCGTTGATTCAAAATAGCAATTCCACCTTGCTTAGGAGAGATAGTGCCGTTAGGAGCTATGTTGATCGGGCTTAGGAGATGAGAACTCGGCCGAGGATGTCAGACGAAACAAGGTCTCTGACACAGTTGATCCCTTCATTCAGGCATACTGGCTTAGAAGGAGTACTTTGATTC
Organism: Lathyrus tuberosus; assembly: GCA_022829125.1. Lineage (NCBI taxonomy): Eukaryota > Viridiplantae > Streptophyta > Magnoliopsida > Fabales > Fabaceae > Lathyrus > Lathyrus tuberosus. Next base: position 264,666 of record JALAZF010000633.1, read on the forward strand.
TGCACTTTGAAGTTCTCTTACTTCGGGAGAAGCGATCGATGTTCTTCTGATGTTCAATAGTCAAAAGAAATGCCATCTTTAATTTAAAAGCAGAAAAAGTTTTAACAAGTAAATTCATTTTTGTTTTATTTCAAGAATCGCTGATTAAGTTTAAACAACGTCGTTCTGTAAAGCTAAAACAAGCAAGAATTACAAACAAAAGCACAAGGGCTCAAATTTTATTGATAAGATGGAGATCAGCCAAACGCGTGATTCCAAAGAGTATATACAAAGTTAGAAAACGGTAATTTACAGGGAAAAGGGCTACGTTGAAACATAACGACCACTATCCTTCTACCAACTTTGAATTCGGGGCATCCTGAGCTTCTGTCGAAGATGACCTTTGACTGGAGATTTCCTCCGATAAATGATGTAACTACTGCTGAGGGACTTGCCTCTGTTGAACATAGTTACTTGCCATTATCCCTAACTTTTGCCTGGATTGTACTATGAGATTTCCAATCCATCGGGATGATTCTTTTTTTTTCATGTCTCTAACTTTTGCCTGGACCGCCCTTTCGGGTTTTCAATCCACCGAGATGTTTTTTTTAGTTTAGGCGAAGTATTTCTTGACTACATCAACATTCGTGGGGTAAGCAAATTCCTCTCCGTCCATGGTTGCAAGTCTCAAGGCGCCGCCTGAGAAAGCTTTCGTGACCACATATGGGCCATCATAATTTGGGGTCCATTTGCCCCGAGAGTCAGTGAGAAATGATTGTATCTTCTTGAGCACGAGGTCTCCTTTCCTGAAGACACGAGGCCGAACCTTTTTGTCGAACGCCCTCCTCATTCTTTGTTGATACAACTGACTGTGGCATAGTGCCGTGATTCTCTTCTCTTCGATCAGGTTCAGTTCGTCGTGTCGACTTTGACACCATTCAGCTTCGGTGAGCTTAGCTTCCATCAATACCCTGATTGACGGGATCTCTACTTCTATGGGAAGCACTGCCTCCATGCCATATACTAGAGAGAAAGGGGTAGCCCCTGTTGAAGTGCGGACAGATGTGCGATAACCATGAAGAGCAAAGGGTAGCATCTCGTGCCAATCTTTATAGGTTACAACCATTTTTTGAACGATCTTCTTGATGTTCTTGTTAGCCGCTTCTACCGCTCCGTTCATCTTGGGTCGGTAGGGAGATGAGTTATGGTGTTCGATCTTGAACTCTGTGCATAACTCTTTCATCATCTTATTGTTCAAGTTAGATCCATTATCAGTAATGATCTCGCTTGGAACACCATAACGACAGATGATATTGTTTTTGATAAATCGGACCACCACTTGCCGGGTTACATTGGCGAATGACGCTGCTTCGACCCACTTGGTAAAATAGTCAATGGCTACCAGGATGAACCGATGTCCGTTTTAAGCCTTGGGCTCAATCATGCCAATCATGTCGATTCCCCATATGGAAAAAGGCCACGGGGAAGAAAGAACTTTGAGATGTGATGGCGGTACATGAATTTTGTCGGAGTATATCTGACACTTGTGACACCTCCTCATGTACTTGTAGCAGTCGGATTCCATGGTCAACCAATAGTACCCGGCCCAGAGAATTTTTCTCGCCATTGTGTGTCCGTTGGCATGAGTGCCAAAGGATCCTTCATGAATTTCTTTCATAAGCACGTCTGCTTCTGGTCTGTCGACGCATCAGAGCAAGACCATGTCAAAATTTCTCTTATAAAGAGTGTCACCGCCCAGGAAGAAGTTTCCAGTCAATCTTCTGAGGGTTTTCCTGTCTTTTATGAGTGCCCCAGATGGGTACTCTTATTTCTGAAGGAAGCATTTGATATCGTGATACCAAGGTCTGTCGTCTATGACTGCTTCAATCGTGAAGATGTAAGCGGGCCGTTCAAGGCGCATGATGTCAATCTTAGGTATGTCATTCCAATGAACTACACTAATCATGGAAGAGAGAGTGGCTAATGCATCAGCCATGTGATTCTCATCACGAGGGATGTGATGAAAGTCGACTCTGTTGAAGAAGGGTAACAACCTTCTTGCATAGTCTTTGTAAGGAATCAATCCTGATTGGTATATGTTCCAATCTCCTTTTATCTGATTAATAACCAGGGCTGAGTCGCCGTATACGTCCAAGTTTTTGATCCTTAAATCAATCGCTTCTTCGAGACCCATAATACATGCTTCGTATTCGGCCTCGTTGTTCGTACATTTGAACGTAAGTCTGGCAGTGAAAGGAATGTGGGAACCCTGAGGGGTAACAATGATTGCCCCAATTCCATTTCCATAATGATTGACTGCTCTGTCAAAGATAAGTCCCCACTGGGAACCTGGTTCTGGCCCTTCACTGGGTAGCGGTTCATCGCAATCTTTCATTTTTAGATACATGACATCTTCGTCTGGGAAGTCAAACCCGATTGATTCTTGATCGTCAATTGGTTGATGAGCCAAATGATCGGCTAAAATACTTCCTTTAATGGCTTTCTGAGCATGGTACTCTATATCATATTCTGATAGTAACATCTGCCAACGGGCAATCCTTCCCGTGAGAGCAGGTTTTTCAAAAACGTACTTGATTGGATCCATTTCGGAGACCAACCAAGTAGTATGACGAATCATGTACTGGCGAAGACGTTTGGCTGCCCAAGCCAAAACGCAACAAGTTTTCTCAAGCATTGTGTACCGAGTCTCGCAGTCGGTAAATTTCTTGCTTAGATAGTAAATGGCAGACTCTTTCCGTTTAGTTTTGTCTTGTTGGCCAAGTACACATCCCATTGAGTCCTCTAGGACTGTGAGGTAAATGATCAGTGGTCTTCCTTCCACTGGAGGCAATAGGATCGGAGGATTCAACAGATATTCCTTAATACTGTCGAAGGCAGTTTGGCAGTCTTCTGACCAAACGCAATCCTGGTTCTTTTTCAATAGCTTGAAAATCGGCGCACAAGTGGCGGTCATAAGGAATATGAATCTGGAGATGTAGTTCAAACGTCCCAGGAATCCTCTGACTTGTTTTTCAGTTTTCGGAGAAGGCATTTCTTGAATGGCCTTGAGCTTGTCAGGATCAACCTCAATCCCTTTCTGGCTGACGATGAACCCTAGTAGTTTCCCTGAACGGACACCGAAGGTGCACTTGTTGGGATTCAAGCGGAGCTTGAATTTTCTTAGACGTTCGAACAATTTTGACAGATGTTCAACATGCTCATCCTCTGTTCTTGATTTTGCAATCAAATCATCGACATATACCTCGATTTCTTTGTGTATCATGTCATGAAACAGAGTAGTCATGGCCCTTTGATAGGTTGCCCCGACATTCTTCAAACCGAACGGCATTACCTTGTAACAAAAGGTACCCCATGGGGTAATGAACGAAGTTTTCTCCATGTCTTTCGGCGCCATTTTGATCTGGTTATAGCCCGAGAATCCATCCATGAAGGAGAATACTTTGAACCTTGCTGTGCTGTCAACCAGCATGTCAATGTGTGGTAAAGGAAAGTCGTCCTTTGGACTTTCCTTGTTCAGATCTCTGTAATTGACACACATTTTGACCCTTCCGTCCTTTTTGGGAACGGGTACGATGTTGGCTAACCATTGAGGATATTCAGATGTAGCGAGGAAACCCGCGTCAATCTGTTTCTGTACCTCCTCTTTGATTTTGATGGCCATGTCCGGGTGAGTGCGTCTCAACCTTTGTTTTACTGGCGGATATTCCGATCTTAACGGTAAGTGATGTTCCACGATGCTGGTATCTAACCCTGGCATATCCTGATAGGACCAAGCAAATACATAGGGGAATTCTTTGAGAAGCTTTATCAAACTTTCTTTGACAGTTGGATTGAGCAGTGCCCCAATCCTGATTTCTTTTCTCTCTTGCTCTGAACCCAAGTTTACCGTTTCCAACGGTTCTTTGTGAGGTTCAATGAACCTTTCCTCTTTTCTGGGTAGTCGGGAGATCTCTTCTGGAATTTCGTTGTCAACTTCTTCTTCAACCCCGAATACCGGGAACTCAAAGTTGGGAGAAGGCATCAGATCGTATGTTTCAACTGGGTTTAAAACAAGCAATCTGCATGACGTGATGATTCGTGTTTAGAAGAGATAGAGAAAATGCAAGTGTGTGCAGTGTATTTATTTTACTGCTTGTTTTTATTTTTGAATTTTTTTTTAGGATTACCATTTTCTGAAAAAGCAAAAAGAGAAAACAGCAATAATGCGGAAATTACAGAACGACGTTATTTTATTAATGAACAAGTCGATCCTTGAAACTACAGCCCTATAAAACAAAACTCTGTCGCTTTGGGCAAAGCGAAGAGGGAAATTTACAGAAAACGAGCCCTATCAAAACATCCGTTTCACCTGGGCAGGGTGAAAGGTTTAAAGATGGCAATTACTTTGACTGATGAACGACCTTCGGAACCTTGACGGTAACCCATTGGCGGCGAACTCCTCGGTGAATCACAAAGTCTGGCACCTTCCTTGATTTGTCTTCAGAAATGACGCTGATTTCTGGTGGAGCGGGATCATTGGAATCTGTTTCCCAGGCAGAATTGTCGTAGGAGGATTCCTCTGTTGCATTTTGCATAGCATTTGTGCTCTCAGCTGTATCTCCCCATCCAGTTGGCTGGATGTCTTCGAGCCTGATACGAGAGCTTTCGGGAGCGGTGTACTTGACCATATAGTCGAATTTTCCACTTGGTTGTCCCAGAGTGTCCCAAACTTCTTTGGAACTGGAGGAGTCAATTCTCTCGATGACGTTGACCTCGGGAAAAGCATAGTTGATGAATTCTAGTCCTGTAAACGTTGCGAATTCATCTTCATGTTGAGTAGTTTCCGAATGACCTGAATGTTGATCCCATGACATGGTGGGTACATAGGTATTCTGTTCAATGACGCTCAGCTGAGTTTCATTATTCGGCTGACTTTCTTGCCCCAAGTTTCCTGGGTAAGGCTGCCACATTGGCAGACCATCCATCGGGCCATAGTAATTGCGGTCAAAGTTGTCTTTCATCAGAGTGTCTTCCTCTAATGAATTTGGCGGAGCACGGCATCCTTCCGGATCACAATCTCCATAGATCATTTCGACATCTGATCTTGGTATAAATCTCGGACTTTCTGTAGGAAAGCAAAAAGGCATAGGCACCTCTTCCTGAGACATATAGCCGTCCTTGTTAAGGTAGGACTTCCATTCTTCATCTGTGTCAGAGGGATCTTCCTCATTGATAGCATGAACTGTCTGAGACACTGGGTGAAGAAAACCTCCACTGTGGAAGAAGTTTTGAAGGGGATGAAGACTTTCATCGTTGGCGGCTGTCTGGGTACAGGTCGCAGAAAAACCAAGACCCTTCTTTATTTTATTGTCAGTGGGAATGACAAGCCGTCCCCATCCTGTCGTATCGGTACTTTCGACCGCTTTGATAGCATCTTTGTATGAAGAAATTGAAGTTCCTTCTTCGGATTGATCGTTCTTGCTCACCGATAGTGCTTGGAACTGAGTTCCAATAACCTCCTCGGGTTCTACACAAGCAGATGATGATAGGTTACTCACAAGCAAGGCTTGTTCCCCACAAACTGTGACAAGTTGATTGTTCTTGACGAACTTTAGCTTTTGGTGGAGGGTTGAAGTAACCGCTCCAGCCTGATGTATCCAAGGTCTTCCTAATAAACAACTGTATATTGCCCGGATGTCCATGACCTGGAAAGTGATTTGGAAAGTGTGAGGACCAATAGTTATGGGAAGATCAACTTCGTCGATAACTATTTTTCTGGATCCGTCGAATGCTTTGACGACGACCTCGCTGACTCTCATCGGAGGGCCCTTGAATGATAATTGCATCAAGGTGTACTTCGGCATAACATTCAGGGCTGACCCTGTGTCTACCAGTACGTTGGCTAAAGCATCGCCCTGGCAGTTAACTGTAATGTTGAGCGCCATGTTATGACGGCGACCCTCTTCAGGTAATTCTTCATCACTAAATCCCAAATTATTGCAGGAAGTGATGTTAGAGACAATGCTATCGAATTGTCTGATTGTTACATCTTGTTCCACAAAGGCTTGCTCCAAGACTTTCTGTAGAGCCTCCCTGTGGGCTTCTGAACTGAGTAACAGTGATAATACCGAGATCTTTGAAGGAGTCTGTAACAGTTGATCAACGATGTTATATTCACTCCTTTGGATGAGTTTTAGCATCTCATCTTTGTCTTTTGAAAAGTCGGGATTACTAGATTGACCGACTGGCGGATCAGGAATTTCTGCCTGAAGTTCCTTTTCTTTGTTAGCTTCTCCAACCCCTCTGTTGAAGATTCTACCACTCCGTGTTACACAACTGACGTCTGTAATATTCACGACGGAGGGTAATGGAATTTCCTTTCCATTTTCAATTGTCGTTGCACCGTATTTATAAGGGATCGCCTTAGCTGATTCATATGGTAGTGGCCCCGGTAGATAGATGACTATGGGAACCTTCTGATTTTTCTGACCATCATAAGTAATCTCGATCCGTTCCTGGTTGGGAACTCTAGATTCGTCAAGTAGAGGGACGATGGCAAAAACATCCCTGATCTGGTGATGACCAGAGATCGTGACAACATCCTCAACTTGATCGGCAAGGTAGTTCGGCGACCAAATGATGGGTCCTAAACCTGGATATGGATGAATTTCTCCATGATCGATCTGACCCTGAAGAGCTGCTCTCACAAGGTAACACCCTTGGTTACTTTCCGAACAAACGCTACAACTGTCATAGTTGTGTGGTGGCACCTGGCCATGCCCACTTTGAATACAATGTAACCTCACTAGGTTACCTTCCATTGATCGGACATCCTGACTTTGACGACGAGTAGGATTCCTGTGATTGATACTAATCTGCTGAGTATCTTCGTCCATATAGATTGGCATCCACCAGTGATTTAACAAGTGCTGAAGTGCCTCCTTGACAAGGGTACAACCTCGATAGTTTTCGCAACCTGCTTTACAGTTTTGATAATCATGTGATATTAAGAATCCGAGTCGGACCTGCTCAACATCTAACTCTACCAGGTTGGTATTCATCACGCGGATGTCAAAGATCTGAACCATGTTGATTTGATAGGAGTTCCTATCATGGTAGTCTTGGATCCATCCAAGATCCATCTGACGCTGGAGGGCCTCTTGTATGAAAGAGCATCCCTGTTTGTTTACCGAGCAAATTAGACAGGAACTGTAATCGTGCCGCGGCAGATTATGATACTGGCTTTGCCTTGAGTGCATCGCCACCAAGTTGACATTCATCGCAAGGATGTCATGGTTTTGAATGACGTTAGAATTCGTGTAAACCATGTTAACTCCACGAATTCGGTGCTCCTGGATCCATCCGAGATCCATTTGTTCCTGTAGAGCTGATTGCACTACCGAACATCCTTGGTTATCTTTAGAGCAGATATCACACTGGTGATAGTTATAAGGTGGCACATGGCCATATCCACTCTGTCTACAATGCATCTTGACCAGATTGGTCCCCAATAAGAGTACATCGTGAATTTGATAGACATTGTTAGTCTCTTTCTCAATCAGATTGACTGCAGCTTTCTCGCGTTGAGGCAGCGGGTTCGTAAGAACATTGGGATTCATATCTTTGAAAGATAAGAGCCCGCTCCTAACAAGCTTTTGCACGTCGGATTTGAAATTGAGACAAGTCTCAAAGTTATGCCCTAAACCTCCTTGATGATAAGGACATGTTTGATCCGCTTTAAACCAAAAAGGCAGATTTTTCGGAACTAAAAGGGGAGACTTAGTCTGAATGTGTCCCTTAGCCAGCAATAACGGAAATAGCTCTGCGTACGTTACGGGTATAGGATTAAATCCTGGTGGCCGTGTTGTACGGTTGTTGTTATATGGAGGACGAGCCTGCTGAAGAGGCTGTTGTGTCCTTTGTTGGTCAGGTTGGCTCTGCGCAATCTGAGGTTGGTACATAGGAACAGGCGCGGGGCCGATAGCAGGAGTAACAGCTGCTACTGGCTGATAACGTCGCCTTTGCTTTCCGAGAGAGATATTCCCAATATCTTGCTCTTTTTTCTTAGGGAGAGCACTACCGTATTTTTTTAGTACCACTCGTCGATCCAGTGTCTTTTACCAAACGTCCTTCTCGGACAGCTTCCTCAAGACGTACACCCATGCCGACCATTTCAGTGAAATCATTGGGTGCACTGGAAACCATTCGGTCATAGTAAAATGAGCTTAAGGTCTTTAAGAAGATTTTTGTCATTTCTTTTTCCTCAAGAGGTGGACAAATTTGAGCGACAATTTCACGCCACCTTTGAGCATACTCCTTAAAGGTTTCCTTGTCCTTTTGCGACATTGATCTGAGTTGATCTCTGTCGGGTGCCATGTCCAAAGTGTACTTGTATTGTTGGACGAAGGCAGTACCAAGATCTCTGAATGTACTGATCGTAGTACGGTTTAAACCCATGTACCATTTGAGTGCAGCACCGGTTAAACTATCCTGGAAGTAGTGAATCAGCAGGTCCTGATTCTCCGTCTGGGCTGACATCCGCCGAGCGTACATCACCAGATGGCTCTGAGGGCAAGAGTTACCCTTGTATTTTTCAAAGTCGGGCACTTGGAACTTGTACGGGACTTTCATATTTGGGACCAAGCAGAGGTCTGCGGTGTCCTTTCCAAATAGATCCTGACCGCGAATGGCTTGCAGCTCTTTCTGCATTTCCAAGAACTGCTCCTGGAATTCATCCATTCTGTCAAACATAGTTTCCTTCTTACCAGAAGGTGTCCGTGGAATCTGTCCTTCCAGGACAGTGTGCACCACAGGGGGTGGTACCGTGACTACGGCAGTAAGTCTTGGCGCCTCCCGAAGTTTGTAACCTTCAGGAGTCTTCAGTATGCCCCTGGCATCTTCGCTTTCCCGAAGTTTGTAACCTTAAGGGCCAGCGGCTTCTGTTGCGATTCCCTGATCTTCAGTGATCGGCGGAACATATCCTTCCGGGATATAGTTAACAGGCATGCCCCAAGGACGATCTTTCGGCATCTGATACCTAGGATCATACTTTTCTATGATGGGCGTTGAGGTGATCTCTGAGATCACAGTTCTTTGTAGCTGAGCTTCTGCCATGGCTTGCATGTTGTTACGAAGCTTTCTCATATCCTCTCTTAGAGCGTCGATCTCTTCTTTCAACTCTCTGTTTTCTTCCTCAAGATCATCCATCTTTTCCTGACGATTGGCCCGAGTATTATACGAATGAGACAGTTTGACTCTAGAATCGAGACACAAACGTGAGATTCGTAGGTAAGGAGAATACGCGATGTGAGAATGATGAATGCAATGATTATATTAATTGTTTTTAGGTTTAATTAAAATAAACTTCGACAATTAGATTGCAAATATCAAACAGTGGGGAAACCCCTTTTTATTGAATTCCAAAGGATTACAGAAATGGAAATACAGTAGATTACAAAGTGCAGAAACAGAAACCTAAACTAATGGGTCCCGAGTCCTCTTCTTTGACCGGGGCGCTTGAGCCGTTGTCGGGTTGTCATTCCTTTGCCAGATGAAAGGAGCGAGCAAATTCCTTTGGTCATCTTGATTCTCTACAGCATGCTGCTCCAAAATTTCAATCAGAGCATCTTTCTCTTTCAGTAATTGCTGTATTTGGATACACTCTACGTCGAGGGTGCGGTACTTGTTCTTCCAAGATCTTCTTTCCTTTTGAACTTTGTTGAGAGTAACCTGAAGCCTTTCAGTTTCCGTCATGAAGTACATGACAATTTCCCTCGGCGGAAGAATTCCATAACGAGGATAAGGCATCTTTAGCTTGAGAGCTCTAGTTTGTACCCAATGGAGATAAGGCTCCACCGAGACACAGTCCGGTTTTCCCAGAGACTCTCATCCTTTCTTATGAACATGTTTCCAAGCTTGCACTATTTCCATCTTTAGTGCTCTGTCACTTTCTCCTTCTTTGAAGAAAAGACCTTCCAGATGAACGCCCAGTGGGATGTGTCTCATCGGGTATCCAAATTGACGAAGAACTAATATCGGATGATAGTTGATTCCTCCTTTAGTTCCTATGAGGGGTATGCTGGGGAAGTTTCCACAACGGTCAATGATTCTGATTCCCTCATAAATCCTATTACACCAATCTATATCAGAGTTGGTGAGAGACATGATCTTCTGCGACCAACGTAAGACACTCTTGTAATCCCAAAAAGCGGCAGACTTGGGCAAGTGAGAGATAAACCATTTGTAAAGAAAAGGTACACAGCATGTGATATCCCCTCCGCTGTACAAATTTCCTAAGTGTACAGAATGATACGCATCTGCGAGCAAAGTCGGCACAGGGTTTCCAATGAGAAAAACCTTAATAGCGTTGATATCGACGAAGTTATTGATGTTGGGAAACAAAAATAACCCGTAGGTGAGCAAGACAAAGATGCTTTCAAAAGCAGTCATGTTCCCTATACTAGCAAAGTACAGAGCTTTCTTGGTCAGGAACTGGGCTGGCAAACCTTGGGTGCCACCCTTAGTGGTCATGTGAGTCCGGACCTCAGACTCGTCCAAATGAATTGCTATTGCAATAGTCTGATTCTTTGGAATTTCTTCCAGTCCAGAAAATGGAGCTCGATCAGTGATATGTAAATCAGTCAGATGAGAATACTCCTTCAGCGTTGGTGATAGCTGGTAATCCGGGAATGTGAAACAATGATAAACCGGATCGTAGAATTGAATGAGCGCGTCCATGATCCCCTTAATCACATGGACTCTTAACAGTGGTAGCAAACCACCGTGCTTGGCTCTGAAAGCCTCTGGGTTAACGATCATCCTCGCTAACTTTCTCAATCTCCTAGTTTCGGAACCTTGAAGGTATACTGGTGAGTTCTCCTTCTACCGAAATCCATTAATGCAATCTTTTTCTCTGATATTTGCAATCACAGCCTTAGTTTAATTTGAAAAATAGAGAGACTAGAAGAGAAGTTTTTTTGAATGTTTTAATGTTTTATTAAATGAAGGCATGAATGCAACACGCAAAAACATAGAAAAAACATGGGGTCAAAGGGTCGTTGTCATGAAGTCAAGGCTCTACCCATCCCTAAAGGTTTATACTAAGGTGATTTTTGTACCTGTACTCATTATCATCAGCTCCTCCCAGGAAAGCAAAACAACAAGCGGATCGCCAGCGAGTTGTGGAGCAATCTTAGAGTAAGTGCCATTCACCGAGAATAGATCACCAGCCTCAAATGAGGGTAGTATCGCGTAACAACTATTTTCGATAGTTTCCGCACTACGAAAGGGTTTGGCTCCTCAGCTTCTCAGACTTAACAACCGGCCCATTGGCTATAAGAGTGAATGGGTTGTGTTGGTCAGCCTCCACTGAGGTTGATGGTCGACCCCGTCGCCATCACTTATCTTAAGTGTATACTCATTCTCACCACATGCGGCATCACACGCATTCCCAGTAGCAGAAAAATAAACACGTATAGTATTTAGGAAAAGCAGTATATATATTTGTCCTAATCATCCTAGACTTATAAAGCTATGAATCTTAAGTTCCTGACAGAAATGGGTTCCCCGGCGGAAGCCCCAATCTGTGGTTCCCTGCCTAAGAGATGGACCAGCATAGGTCAATCTTTCTCCTCAGCAGAGTTCCCATTTTCCGTGGAAAATGGGGATGATGCCCTAAAGAAAAATGAGATTGGCCCCACGGTGGGCGCCACTTTTCTGTGAAAAATGGGGACGACCGTGCCTAGATCTAACTTTGAAAGGCCCCACGGTGGGCGCCACTTTCCTGTAGCGAGCGATTTTGGACGCGGTTCTTAAGCGTTGGTCGCTCTCTGCGGTTTGAGCTTTAAACTACAGGTCGATTCATTTTTTATCCTATTGTGAGCTGAATAAGGAAGGGAAATAGATGTCTCCAATTAACCCTGCTTGCATACTGAGTTTAAACAGCGGTCTGTTAGGTTACGGATGCTATCAATGTGGGGGGGCCTTTGTACTGGTTATTTGTATTTTCGCCAATACGGTTCTCTTTCTTTTTTACCTGGGCAGAAGGTTTCTGGCGGGGAACAAGGATTAGGATGTTAGGACTGATGCTTTTGAATACTGCTTTTGATTGACGAAGATATGGGATTTGGGTTTTTTGTTGATTGCGCTCGCTAAGATCTTTTCTTTCGATCTTATACCTACGTATTCCCGTTTACCGAAACAGGGAAATCAGAGCATTCGTAGTTCCTCCTATTCTATGGGAGGAAAGGGGTGTTTTGGTGTCTTGTTCAAAGCCCAAGACATGAAGCGAAAGGTGATTTGTATCTTGTTCAAAGCCCAAGATGTGAAGCTGAAAGGTCTATTTGTGTCTTGTTCAAAGCCCAAGACGTGAAGCTGAAAGACCTCGGCTTTAGAGAGAATTTGTCATCTCTAAAGAGGGGAGAAGGAGAATTACTTTAACTGGGATACGTGGATCCGAGCAATGCCATAATTTCCGAAGAAAGGGTTTTAACCTGAAGGAGAAGACTTTAACTCAGTGTAGAGCAATGCCATCTTTCCTTAGGAATTTCTCATGCTAAAAGAGGGACAGTGGCATGGATGTAGATGATCCAGAGGCTTGCCGCTTACAGCGATTAGATGAAGGGAAAGGAGTTGTTGATGTTTGTGTACTGCGAACGAGGCACAACTTTGATGCTAAAAGGTCTATTGGATCAACCAGTGGTTTTCTTATACAAAGCCTAAGAGGAGGCTAATTTCCGCTAGGAAAATCATTATACAAAGCCTAAGAGGAGGCTATTTTGTGTCTCGTACAAAGCCCGAGAGAGAGGCTAAAAGTTTTTGACCCAGTGGGGCATATCGTTATACAAAGCCTAAGAGGAGGCTAGCAAAGAGTTGACTCAATTGGAGAATCTTTTATACTCAGTAAGAGAGTGTTTTTGTATCTCGTACAAAGCTCGAGAGAGAGGCGAAAAGGTTGTTTTGACTCCACTGGGGAGAATTTTGGTATCTCGTACGAAGCCCGAGATGGAGGCTATGGTAACTGTTTCAGTTGAGTGACAGGTCCAATATACTGATTTTAAAAGAGAAAATCAGTTCTTATATGAGTAACACTGTACACAGGGATTTAATTTGAGGATCAGGGATATTTCCTTCTCTTTGAGGAAACGGGAAATCCAAAGGGTATCGAGACTATCCGAGTCTGCGGGTTTCCTTCCTATTTAACGAAGGGTGCTTGAGAATGTCTTTGAGACTCAAGGAAGTTAGACTGTCTGTGTCTAGAGTTTTATCTTTTGTACTATGCTTTGAGAAACAGTAGTAGACTCTATGAAAGGACTGTTCTATGCGGATGACTAGGTTCTGTTCCTATACCTCTAGGAGGTCGTCGGGACAATTTGTACGAAGCCCAAGAGGAGGCTGGAAACTTTTAAGAAGCCGACGGGTCCTTGTACGAAGCCCAAGAGGAGGCTATCATTCCCGAAGAAAGAGATCATTATACGAAGCCTAAGAGGAGGCTGTGAATACTTCTAAGAAGCCGTAGGGTCCTTGAATAATGCCCAAGAGGAGGCTGATGCTTTTAAGAAGCCCGTGGGTCAATCATCTCCTTTCCATTAGGAGAGATAACTCTTTTAAAGATGAAAACCACTGGTAAATGTGCGAGGTTTACTATCCAGCGACTTTTAACTTTTAAAGAGGGTTCCTTAGTTAAGGTCCAAGATTATGACCGTAGTGGGTACCCAAACCCCGAGACATTCAAGGCAAGCTATCCACAAGGAATAGATCAAGTCAGGAAAGTTCGAGAATTGGGAAGAAACTCAAAGATGCCATTCACGGAGAATACATTCATCTTGGGGAGTAGAGCTTCTTGATGATTCCTAAGGAGGACAGCCGAAGAGAAGACTGTATCTGGTGCTCCTATTGGGGATCTAGGCGTCTATTTCTACGAATAAGTGAAACGGCGTCACCTAGTTCTAGACGTAGTTGCCGGGGAAACTCGAAATATCTATACTTTTATTACACAGTAGATATGAGTTTATGAAAGGAGACTTACAGTGAGCAGCCCCACAATACAGTTTATAATATGAAAGCAGTAAATGAAAGCGATAACCACTTACTCGGTTGTAGTGCTTCCATGCTGTTTGGTTAGTTGTTCAACAAAGAAAGATTGAAAACAACAGTATATTCAAAATCAAAGGAGAAAGTGCTTTGAAAAAGAAAGATTTGGGGCTTACAGCTCAAGGAGAGGCCCAGGGTTTTATCAGTGAGCGCACTGTTTGAATTTGTACAGAGGGACTTATACAAGTGACTGGGGCCCAAAAAGGTTTTCTGTACAAAGGGATGGGTCTTACACTCTCTCAAGAGGCCCAAAAAGTTTTGAAGAAAAATAAATGGGTCTTAGTACTCGAGGGTAGGCCCAGATGATTTTTGAAAAGGCGACGATCGCGCCGTTTGTTTTTTCACGGTATCGGGACTTATACAATAAGTGAGGCCCAAAGATGATTTGGTCAAAAAAAGGATTGGGTCTTACACTCTAATAGAGGCCCAAAAAGTTTTGAAAATGATTTATGAGGGTTGAATTAATCCAAAAACCCTAATTTGTTTTCAAAATGTATTTAATTGAATAAAAATTCAATTAAAATGATCAAAAATTGTTTAACACATGGAAAACAAATTGTGATCTTGGATTAATGCTTCAAAAATTAAGTGTTGACCTACAAAATAATTAGAAAGCATTAAAAGTTGCAAAATCAATGTAGAAAAAATATTTAAAATGCCAAAAACAATCAAAATATTAATTCTTTACAAAAATATCAATTATATGAAATAAATAATATTTTTGGGATTTTTTGATAAAATATTTCAACATTTTTATGAATTATCAAAAAAAGAATCAACTCAAAATCATTAAAACTCAGAGAGAAATTAATTTTTGAATCAATTAAACAAAATCACAAAATTCAAATATTTGAATTTGAAAAAAAAGGCGCCAAGAACAAGCTGAAGAACACGCGCGTGTTCTTGGTTTCTCAGATTTGCGTTTTCTATCCAATCTCCATGAATACGTAATCATATAATGCAATCCACATATCATTATGCTCGTCTCAACCTCACGATCATGTCTATGTACTTTAATTTCATTTAAATTAAACATACAACAAGAAATCACGAAGAAACCTCAAGAACCCTAATTTCTGCATGAAGGCTAGGATTTTTGATACACGATTCAAACAATGCAATTAATTGAGGGAAAACATTCCATGCATGATTATGAACATATGGCCAAATTATTGTGCGAGGAAATATGCATAGATTGAGAGATGACCAAGTATGTGCTTACCTCCAAGCCGTGACAGCAAGTTCAAAGTGATTTTTGATTTGGAGGTGTTACAGATGAGTTGTGATGATCTGGACAGCTTCCCTACACCCTATGGATTGTGTTTGGATGGTTGGACTTGATTGAAATTGGCTGGATCATTTTGTGGTACCTCAGCTGCACCTTGTTTGAAAATTTGAGCAACCAGTTGGTGATTTCATGAAATTGATGTTTCAGAAGTTATGTGAGTGTTTGATAAGCTCATATGTGATGTATGTGAGGTGTGTGAGTGATTGGTTTGTGCAGAATTGCTCTCAAACTCAAAACCCGATAGCTACCTTGCTAAGAAAGGCATTTTTGCCAAGAGAAAGAGATTTTGAGGAAAGCATCTGTTAGATGGCTTTGGTGTACTTAAACTGACCACAATTGAGCTCTATTTATAGTAGAGCAAGTTTGTTTTGCATGGAATAGTGCATGGCAGCTGGTAAGTAGGTTTGGCCAATTTTGGCAAATGAAAATCCAAGTCTCCTCTAGCCATTGACTAGAGGTTAGGGCACAGAGCTTTGGTCCCCTTGGTCTTGGATAAGTCTTGACTGATTTCAGATGAGAATGGCTCAGTCCATGCCACCTTGATGGTTCCATTGAATGCCTCATTCCAAATTTGAAGTCTTGTTCCTATTTTAGCCATTCTAGGTTCAACATGCTATTCCTTGTTCCTTGGACCTTGGAGGCTTGGCTCAGTGATTGTCCCGTTTGGATTCAATCCTCTGAGGTGTCCAAGTGGATAGGAACTATTGAAATTGGCTGATTTTGGCAAATCGAGCCAAAGTGTAAATTCTGCCTTGCCTTGACAGATTTCAGCAGGGCAACTTGCCAATGTTGTATCTCATGATGTAGGTTGAATTTAGCAATGTTCTTGGCCATTCTGGAAAGCTCTTACATGATACAACAACTGTTTGAACAAGTTTGGTTTTGATCTCTTTTGATTCCAA
Organism: Lathyrus tuberosus; assembly: GCA_022829125.1. NCBI lineage: Eukaryota > Viridiplantae > Streptophyta > Magnoliopsida > Fabales > Fabaceae > Lathyrus > Lathyrus tuberosus. Next base: position 280,926 of record JALAZF010000633.1, read on the forward strand.
GTGAAAATTCCCCCTACATTTGGCAAAAAGTAAAGCAAAATCTGACTTAGTGAAAATTTCACTAAGTGTTGGAAAAAGTGACTTTTTCACTTTTCAGCCACTTTGATCACTCCATAACTCAAAATCCTTAATGAATTGGAATGACTTGTAGTTGAAGTTTTTGTAGGTGATAATGAGGGCTACAAATCCATCTTTGGATGAGAAAAAATGGCCTTGTGGTTTAGGAGTTATGGTCCTCCAAAGTTGGTACCTTTGCCACTTTATTTTTAACTTAGAAAAATTTCTAAGTTTTATGGTTACCCCTTTTACAAGTTATCTCACTTTTCTTGATTTTTCTTGATGAATGATGATTCAAATCATACATTAACATCATTTTAGGGTTAAAAATCCATTTTGGTGAAAAATCTCAAAAAGTCAAAGTTGACTTTTGTGCACAGTTGACTTTTTATCAGATGAATTCCAAACTGTGCAATTCTTCAGGAAATCATGTCCTTGACCTAAATCAAACTTGATGGACATGTTCCATGGGTGTCATAGGGTATATTCAATCATGTATTAGGGTTTGGGAGCATGTCTTGGTCAAAAGTCAAAGTTACAGTTGACTTTTCCCTTAAAACCCTAATTGTGGTGCAGATGAAAATGAGACTTGTTGCTCAAGCTTCTTGGATCAATCCATTGTTCCAAATGGATCAATATGGTGTATTAGAGACCCTCAAACTCTCTCTTGAGGTCTTGGCTCATGATTTGCCCCAAAAGTCAACTTAGGTGTGAATTAGGTCAAGAAACCCTAATTCCTGATTTTTGATGAATGCATCCCCTGAGGCAAAATTGACTTGATGCATGGGTTCATGAGGTTCCATGAAGCATATTAGGTCATGTTTTGGATCATTGCCTTGTGCCCAGATGAAAATTTCCATCTGGAGACCCTGGTCGACCAAAACCCTAATTTGGTGACACTGTCGATCTTGAGACTTGATCCACCTAGAAGGGAGCAGCCTTGTGCTTAATCCTTGAAGTGGGAGTCCTTTTTGATCCATTGTGGATGTTTGAGAGATTAGACAAGTTGAAGATCATGTCATTTCTTGATTGATCCTTTGTCTAAGCACTCAGAGAGGGCTTGAAACCCTAATTTTGATTGTAGTGGATGCTCACCCATCTTTGGGGAGACTAATGAAGCATAAAGGTACATCCATATTGTGATGATGATTTTCACAATGATCTGAAATCTAAGTGGTCAAAATTTGGGGTATTACAGCAAGTTATCAAGCTGCCGAACCAAACTAGAGAAGAGGGACATTTGAAACTCATCAGATCTCTCCACCACTGCGAGTCAGACCTCCTACCAACACCAATTTCGTTGGATGTTAAGAACTTGAATTGCTCCCCATATCTCTCTCGCATTAACGGACTCCAAATGGCCTTTGATTCTTTTAAGACTCTCCACTTCCACTTAGACAAGAGAGCTTCATTAAACCACTCAAGATTTTTCACACCCAAACTGCCATCTGCTTTGCTTTTACAAGTATCTGCCCAACTTATCCAAGTTATTCTCTCCTTTTCGTCAAACCCTTGCCAAAGAAATTTCCTTTGAATAGATGTTATAGTTTTTAATACCTTCTTGGGAACCTTAATGAAAGAAAAATAGTTAATAGGTATATTAGACATAACAGAATTTATCAGAGTCACTCTACCCCCGATAGAAAGAAGTCTGCTCTTCCATTTTGCCAGCCTACGTTTGAAGCAGTTAATTACTGGATCCCAATATGATATTCTCCTATGGTTGTCACCTAATCTTAAACCCAAGAATAAGAAAGGTATCTTTCCAATCCTACATGCCAAAAACTGTTCAGCCGCTGTGAGAAAGTTGTTCTCCACGTTAATGCCAAACAACCTTGTCTTACCCGTATTAACTGTTAGCCCTGACACAAGTTCAAACCCTTTCAGAACTGCCTTGAATGCCCACAAATTTGACCATGCTCCGTTAGTTATTATTACTGTATCGTCGGCAAACTACAACAACTCATAGCTAACCTCATTGTTTATCTGAAAGCCCTGAAGCATCCCCAAGTTGGAAGCCCTTTTGACAAGAAAAGCAAAACCTTCTACTGCAATAGCAAATAAGAAGGGTGATAACGGATCGCCCTGTCATAATCCACGGTACACCTCAAAATCTGAAGTGGGACTGCCATTCACCAATACTTACATGAAGCTCTTAAAGACTCCCCTATTCAACCATCTAATCCATCGCTGGCCGAACCCCATCGAAACTAAAACTCGTCTCAAGTAAGACCAGTCGACACAATCGTAAGCCTTAGAAAAATCTACCTTCAAAAGGAAACAACTTTGTTTTCTCCTTTTAGCAAGATCAATAATTTCATTCAGGACTAAAACTCCATCTAAAATCTGCCGTCCAGGAATAAAAGCTGACTGAGAATTCGATATCAGTTTACCAATAACCTTCCTAATTCTTTCTGCCATCATCTTGGATATTACTTTATAAACACACCCGATTAAACAAATAGGGCGATAATCTTCCAAGCTCTGCGGATTGTCTACTTTCGGAATCAAAGTGAGGAAAGAAGAATTCATAGCCTTTGAAAGTTTATCAGTTCTGAAAAATTCCTGTATACAGTTCATGAAATCAACATGGATCACCTCCCAACATTTTTGAATAAATCCCAGGCTGAATCCATCTGGTCCTGGACTGCGATCCGGAGAGCAGCTCCTAATTGCAAACAGAATTTCATCCTCCTCAAAGTCTTTCTCAAGCATCAGGCTCTCTTCACTAGATAATTTCGATATGCCATCTAAGTTGAGGTAAGGACGAGGAATATTAGATTTTCTAAACAGACATTTGAAATGCTCCTTGATATGCATTTTAATGCGACAGATATCTTCTATGACCTCTTCCCCATGACTGACTGAAACAATGTTGTTCCTTCTGGCTCTATACTTGAGTGAGTTATGAAAATACTTAGAATTCAAGTCTCCCTTTTGGATCCAATTAACTCTAGATTTTTGATGCAAAAAACTCTCCTTCAACTTCAAGTCCTTCCACAATTCTCTCTGTGCTATGCCTCTATTGTTGAGATCCTCCACTGATACTATTCCACCGTTATTAGACAACTCCTCCTCCACTTTATTAATAATCTCTGTATGATTCTCAACTTGCAGATCTATCCATCCAAAAACGTGTATGTTCCACCATCGTAGTCTGTCCCGCAACAATTAAAATTTCTTGGTTAATACTTGAGATGCACTCCCCTCAGCTTGAAAAGAGTCCTATTCCTTTTTTACAAAATCCATAAAGTTTGGATGATCAAACCATGAATCAAAAACCTTAAATGTCTTAGGCCCCCAGTTTGTATTCCTCCCTTTTAGCTAAACGTGACGATGATCAGAGATATCCCGCTGCCCCACCGATTGAAACACTGTATTCCAATTATTGGCTATGTCCCCAGAAATAATGAATCTGTCTATTCTACTCATGCTGGAGCCATCATAATTACAGTATGAGAACTTATTACCCAACACGGGAAGATCTTCAAGCTCCATTGCATCTATGAAATCTTTGAACTCTTTCATTTCTGCCTTATTCTCACTGCTTATACCCAGTCTTTCCGCCGGCTCCTTGATAGCATTGAAGTCACCACCTATCACCTAGCTATCCCCCTGATTCTTGGCTTTTAATTCAATTAGCTCAACCCACAATTTTCTTTTGTCTGATATACTACAACCCGAATAGATATTAACAAATAATACAACTTTGTTTCTCCACACCATGTTAATACATAAGAAACCTCTCCCTTTAAGACTTGAAATTGGTACAATGAAATTCTTTCTCCACAAGATCAGCAAACTTCCTGATAGACCTTCTGAGCCACTTGCAGACCATTCAACTTCATTACTCCCCTAAAGACTACTAACAATTTCTTCTGTCATACTTTTGCATTTAGTTTCTTGAAGAAAACAAATATCTGCCCCACCCTTCATGAGTATACTTCTGATTTTTCTTCTTTTTAATCCACCCCCACACCCTCTTACGTTAAACGTAACACAATTCATTTACCACTAATAGCTGACTCCTTCTTTTCATCGTATACCAATCTCTCCCTTTCCTCCATCCTTCTTATTTTTCCCACAAAATGATCATCCCCTTCGACACCTATGATACCCATGTTTTTCATCGTGGACCAAATCTTGGCAGGTATATCCTCCGCTGAATTACGAATTCGGATGTTACTTTGAATTACATCACCATCGCTCACTGAATCACAACATAGAATACTCCCTCCAGAGAATCTTGAGGAGGAGTCTTCTATTTTGACAGCCTGAGACCCTTGTATCTTACCTTTGTCATATTGTTTAGGAATCTCGGATTGTAGTAAGGCCGCAAAGTAGGAGGGTGAAAAAGGAATCTGAAGTTTTGCATATATATCCTTAATAGGTTTAATTTTTCTAATCTTTGCAAGAACTAATGCAGTCCCTGATTTAGAACCTCCTTCAATGCCATATTTTGGCCCAACACGAGATTGGCACCATTCCATGTCTAACAGCCCATCCTGAAAATCCAGATTATCACCCCTATTAAGATCCTTATCCACTTCCAAATCTTTTGGATCAAGCCCCCCAGAGTCCAGAGCAAGTTGTAATGGGCTTTGAGTGTCCACACAATCCACTTGTTTTTCAAAATGAGCCAACTCACTTTTATTTTTGTCTTTGTGCTTATTACACCCCTCGACCTCGAGCCTTGTGCCTGCTGCACCAGTCACACGATTCTCAGAGGCCCTACTTCTGACTGTTTCAGGACTGTCCTTCCTAGTATGTGAAGGGTCTCTTTCACCATTAACATCAACATCAACATCGCCACCGCCAACACCCTTGTCCCCCTCCTCTGAACTCCCCCAACCTCCACCACCATCGCCACTCACTCCATCATTGTCAAGTTCATTATCTTCGTCTTCATTATCAGATTCACTCACCATCTCAAACTCATCCCCCACAGACAATCTCTTGGGACCATGAAAATCTTCCATGAGTTTAATTCTATACACCTCCTCATTCACCCCGACATTAAATGTCTCATTCAAATTCATGGGATACTTTGTTTTTACCAGAAATCTTGCGACATCAAAAGATTCTAACTCCTCAGTTTGTTTATCGCATCTTATGAATTCACCAATCGTACCAGAAATCAACTTGAATAACTCAGGCCGCCACGCGTGGCAGGGAAGCCCCTAGCAATGTAACCACGTGAGTCTCTCATTATCCACATCTCTTGGAGTCCATGGATGAATCTCAGAGAACCATTTGGTTACCCAAGCTTTGTCTTCCTCAATCAGCTCTTTCACCTCCCTTTCATCAATATCTTCCAACAAACACATATTGGCTCCCATTGGCGTGGCCTTGATTCTGAAATACCCTTTAGACTGCAAAGCGTCTCGAATATTGTAGCTATCACCACTCCAATTAACTATACCAACGAAAGCTTTCTCAAATCTAATTAGATCCTTGTCAGCCACCTCAATATGTAAATGCGCAAAAGAAGGTTTCTTGAGTTCATCATCCTCCTTAACCGTTTTCTTGTATCCCATCGCCCGAAAATCACCCTGTTGATTTCTTGTTGTGTCTACTCCATTAACAACCTGAACAAAAGAAGTGTTTGTACCGTCTTGTTGCCACCTCATTCCGCTGGATTTTGGTCTCACATACCCTCCATCTCTCACTTGATGTCTAATCTCATTCCCCCTATAGTTCTTATTAGCACCTGCAATGTCGTTCGTGTTCCTCTGATAGTGTGGTACATTTGCATGTAATTTATTTCCAAGTATGATAATATTATCCAGTTTTATCCCCAGCGTTCTACTATTCTCAACTTCTCTAAATCTAACAAAACCGAACTGTTTCCCCTCTTGTCTCTCCTGGATGAGATAAAAACTTCTTCGACGGTTCCGTGATCTCTAAAGATATTGAACATCTCCCGGGCATTATAAGAATCCGGGAATTCCGTGAAGAAAAAACTACTGAGATTTTATGGGTTTATTCCAATTCCTTTACCCCCATTCGCTTTCCAGATTAAGTTGTTTGTATACATCCCGGTTTGTTCGAGTCGCCCCTTGTATACCCGTTATTGCTATAGGATCCAAGAATGGGGATGAAAAACCCAGAGGAAGGAAGGTCCCTAATCCTAAGATTAGGACTTTAAACCAAATCCTCCGAGTCAATCATATAATCCCACCCGAAGATCCTACCAGGTACAAATTACCGACTGTAACAGATAGACGATGGAAGATGAACAATGTATGTTTTTGGCACTGCTAGTAATACCAGTCTGGCATGGAATCATGATATCATCTGTTTGATAATTTCTCTAAACACACAGTATTATGTGTATGATAATATCTCTATCTACTAAGAATTGTCTATTAAGAATTATATTCAATAACATACTTGTTCTTGGTATATGAAAACTGAATGAAGCTCTTCCATAGTTTCTATTTGAGAGTGAAAGAGTGTTCTTGTTCTTCCTTCTCATAGCATCTTCCCAGATTTCCTTCCTTTCTCAAAACAACGCCTCTTTTTGCTACTCATCTTTATTTTGTTCCTTTTCGATTTCGCGTCACTGTGACGGTTAATCATCTTCCCAGATTTTGCAGCCTTTCTCACTAATTCTTATCTCAGGTAACCTTTCTTGAACAGTTTTTGTTGTAAACCCTTATTTTTCTTAAAACTCAAATTGTTAGTTCTTGTTCATCTTTATTTTTGTTCTGACTATATATTTTTTATTTTTGTGAAGATTGCATTTGAATCGATCTCGGTGAGTTGAAGGTTTTGAAAGCTGCTGCATTTAATTTGACCATATTGAAATTAGGTATGTATATGTTCTTTAATTTTTACTTAAATTTTAAACTTTATGTTTTTCATTCTTAATAATCGTTACTCTGTTTGAATCTTAGAGGTAGGGGTCTTAGCTATAATGAAATTTTGATCTCATCACTTTTTTACATATATGCACATTAAGGTTCATTTAAGTGCTTAACTCTAGTAATTGAACATTGTGATTCTTTGGAAACAGAAGAAGCATATTTTTTTAGTGGTAGTTTGGATTGTGACAATAAGTTCCAACTGATTTTTGTTTTTGCTATCTAAATTCTATTATAGTTTTTTTATTTTTCACCTTTAGATGGAAGTTATTTTTTTTCTTTGCCTTTCATATAAGTGATTTCATGATGTTATTAACAAAGTCTATGAACACTATTGGTTATGAACACCAAAACCTCTCGTTTACAAAAATGAGTTTTTACTCTCTTTAATCAAATATTCTATTTATTTTCTATTTTTTCTTATAGAATCACAAATTATTGGTCATTAAAAGTTGTTATTTGATCCATATAATTTCAAATTAAAAAATGAATTGGTCCTTAAAATACCTTAATGATAGACTGTGGTAGCATTTGTTTTGAAACAAAGGGCTGTCAATTTTATTCTAATTCATATGTGAAATTCGTTGAAAGAATCACAAAATCATGTCTTTGGACCATTCAGGTCCAACCAATTTTGATATTATTCAGAACATGCATATACATTTAATAATATCAAGTAAATTAACTTTTTTCCCTTTAAAAGGTCAAAAGGTGTCACATAGATCCTTTTAAAGGTATCAAGACTGTTGAAGGTATTCTTTCTTTCTTTCTTTCTATAAGAATTTGGAGAAGTGTTAATACAAATTATTATTGTTTGTTTTAACTGCATTAATTGAACACTAAATTTTCTATGATAATAAACATGTGCTAACTTAAGAATTACAAGCTCATGAGTTTTTCGAACTCCATGTTCATACTTAAGAATTCATTGATGAGTTGTCTATGATTTGCAATTTGCATTTCTGTTTTCTCTTTTGCTACTAGTTGTTCTAACGCATTTCATTACAAACTTGAAATAACAAACTACAATTAACAACTAAAATTGCAAACTTTCTTTACTAAAACTAAACAACAAATGCAATGTTCAAATTTTCATCTATTTAATGTAATGTTCAATCCATTATCAAACGCAACTGTACTTTGTTCTTTTAGAATTTAATACATTTAAAAATAAATAAGATATTAGTTAGAATGAAAAACAATGGAATTTAAGATCAGTCAACTTCCCTTTATCAAAATAAATATTAGGCAAATGAAAAAAACACCTAAATACAAGATAGTCAATTTTTTTTCAAGTCTATTGAATTCTATGAAGGTTTTGGAAGTATTAGAATCAATTAAGACATAGTGAAACTTAGAAATTTTGCACTTTAAAAATGAGTACAATTTATAGTTTCTTTTAAGCAGCAAAATAAAATAAATTAACTAACAGAAGGCATAAGCTATGCCATGGAAAACAAAACTCAACACCAATAAGTCCCTATAACAAAGTTTTGCAAAAACAAATAAAAACACTGCTATAGCAGCCCACCCGAACAACCAGAAACAGAAACAGAAACTGCTGCACTTGATAACTAAAGGATAATAGATAAAATTACTAATCAAACAACTCATGAGTTTGTGGTGATACGGAGGGAGAGTGATTGAGAGTTCCCGTGTATTTATTATTAATTATACAATAAAATATTTATTCATTATAATTGAAAAATAATATATGTAATTTAATTTTGAAATCTAGATGCTTTTAGAACAACCTTATTAAGCTTTAACATTTTATGAATCCTAAATCGCTACAAGGAATCTTGATACAATTTATTAAGAATTGCAATTGACATAACGTTGGTTTGTTAATTAGAGAAATGGAAACTCCCGAACATCGCAAGTGGATGGATAATTGGATGAATCCTGATAAGAGTAGAGTTACAGATGAGTATATGGTTGGGGTTTACGAGTTCATTGAGTTTACTTGTGCACAAGAAAATTTCAAAAAAGTAGGAAAGTTGAGATGCCCGTGCAAAATATGCAAGTGTAAGAAGCATCATATAGTTGGAGATGTCATGGGACACCTTTGTTTGAATGGATTTAAGGAGGGTTATTATTATTGGACTAGCCACGGTGAAAAAAGGCCTTCAATTCCGCCAATGGGTTTAGAGAAATTCTATTATGGAGTTAATGAGGTTCGAGAAGACTTTAATAACTTTGAGCAAATGGCAATGGATGCAGGTGGACCATCTCTCGGTACCTATCTTGAGCAACAACAACTTGATTGTCAAGAAGAAATTAGCGAAGACCCTAACCCAGAAGCCAGATTTTTTTTTGATATGTTGAAAGCTACGCAAGCTCCATTGTATAATGGTTGTGAAAGTTATTCTGAACTTTCAGCTGCAATACAAGCTTTAAGTATTAAATCAGACTTCAATATCTCTGAGACTTGCTTTAATCAATGGGTGGATTTCATAGGAAAGGCATTGCCAAATGACAATCGAAAGCCAAAAAATTTCTATCATGCAAAGAAATTTGTGCAAAAGCTTGGATTAGGTTGCATTAAGATTCATTGTTGTTCAAATGGATGCATGATTTATTATTCTCCTGATGATAAGAATCTGCGTAATTGTAAAATATGCGGTGAAGATCGTTACATAAGTGTTACTAGAAATGGTAAGGTTAGAGAAGTTCCTTTAAAAAAGATGTGGTATTTCCCTATTATCCCAAGGCTTCAAAGACTATATTCCTCAATGCAAACTGCAAGTCAAATGAGGTGGCATCGTGAGAATATAAGAGAGTCTGACTACTTATCTCATCTATCTGATGGAGAAGCTTGGAAGCATTTTGATGAAGTATATCCTGAATTTGCAATGGACCCTCGAAATGTGAGGCTAGGGTTGTGTGCTGATGGGTTTGAACCATTTGATCAAACAGGTAGGACATATTCATGTTGGCCAGCAATTCTCACTCCTTACAATCTCCCACCTTGTATGTGCATGAAAAGAGAGTTCTTATTCTTAACCATTATAATTCCAAGCCCTTCCAATCCAAAAGGGAGAATTGATGTGTACATGCAACCACTTATAGATGACATTAAACTTTTGTGGAATTCTGGTGTCATGACTTATGATATCTCATTACGTCAAAATTTTGTCATGAGAGCTTGTTTGTTATGGACAATTAATGACTTTCCTGCATATGGAATGTTGTCAGGTTGGATGACAATGGGTAAACTTGCATGTCCAATTTGTATGGACTCTACAAAAGCATTCACCCTTCAACATAGTAACAAGACAACATTTTTTGACTGCCATCGCCAATTCTTGTCTCATGATCATTGCTACAGAAGGAACAAGAATGCTTTTATAAAGAGACGTGATGAGACATCATTTCCCCCACAAAGATTGAGTGGTGAAGAAATATGGGAAAAGGTTAAACATTTACCAAGCATAATTGGACCTCCATATGAAAGTTTGCCGGGGTATGGAGTTTTGCACAATTGGACCAAACAAACCATCTTTTGGGAGTTGCCATATTGGAAGGCGAATCTTTTACCGCATAATTTAGATGTCATGCATATCGAGAGAAATGTGTTTCTGAATATCTTGTACACAGTTATGTACAAAACACTCTTTTATTCACATACATATTTTAAAAATAATGAAGTGGTTAACATGTGAATTTACTCTAGCATATATGTAGATATGCTACAAGAACTAGGTGTCAGCGACTCAGATGTTGACAAAGAAATCTCTACTTCATTTCCTTATTGGTTTAGAGAATATGTATGGTCAATTAAATCTCTCTAGTTTCATAATATGATTTGCTTTGCTTGTTAAGTGAAACCTATTTAGCCCTTTTCGATATAGGTATCAAAAAATCATGTTGAAGATGACTTTTTGAGGAGTTTGGCAGGGGGCCTAAGAGAAAATTCAAAAGATGGCCAATGTATTATGTAAATGGATATAAGTTTAATATAAATGATTATGTTCATGGTATGAACACAACAAATTGTCGTGTATGTGTTCAAGGTGGTGAGAATGAAACCATAATCAATGATTACTATGGGGTCTTAACTGACATTATTGAAGTTTACTATACAGGATGGCCAATAAAGATGTTAGTTATGTTCAAATGTGATTGGTTTGATCCTACTATGAATCAAGGGACAAAGATAGATAATTATGGGATTGTTGAAGTCAGACCATCTAAGAAATATAAAAATTATGACCCATTTATATTTGCACAACAAGCAAAGCAAGTGTACTACACACAATACCCTGAAGGACAAAATGATTGGTTGGTTGTAATTAAGACCAAGGCACGAAGTACAATTCAATCTTTAGAAACGGGTATGCTTGAGAAAGATGTTCGATACCAGGATGAATTAATCACACAATCACATGTGACAATTGCCAATGATAATCTTGAAGAAAATCATGTTGATTTTGTTGAGGATGTTGAGGAAGCATATGCTCCTTTCTTGAATGAGACTAGCTTTGAATGGGATAAAGATATTGAAATTGAATTAGAAGAGAGTGTTGAAGAAGAAGATGATGATGATGAGCAAGAAGAAGATGAAAGGTGTTCTAATGAAATATATTAGCTTTTATTGATTATTATTAATTTCAATTGAGTCAACTATTTATTTTTTATGCATTTAAATTTGACTGATCTACTTAATTCTTAGGACCATGTGATTGTGAAAGTTTAATCGTTAATTTAACTAACATGGTTTCCATACTATATGTTTTATTATTTATAGATGACAGGTAGAGGTAGAGGCAGAGGAAAATGTAGAGGAATAGTTGTCACTCACCCACATATCCAATCTCCCCAAACTAGTCCTAAACCATTTGTGTCAAAACCATTACAAAACCCACTTACACATATCCCATCTCCCCAACCCCAACCAAGACCAATTCCAACCGTGTCTAAAACTTTGCAGAATACCACAACACCTTCTCCATCTCCTCATACTCAAACTAGACCAAAACTAATCATATCTCAACCATTACAAAATCCACCTACATATGTGACATCTTCCCTTCCCCAAACAAAACCAAATTTCAAAATATCTAAAAATTTGTGTAACACCACTACACCTTCCCTATCTCCTCATAGTCAAATTAAATCCAAACTACTCATATGTCAACCATTACAAAATCCCCCTATACATGTCACATCTCCTCATACTCAAACTAGACCAAATTCATTCATATCTCAACCATTACAAAATACTCATACACATGTCCCATCTCATGAACTCCAACCTAGGCCAAGACCACACATGTCTCAATCATTACAAAAAAACACTTCACACACTCCATCCCCTCATTCACAAACTAGGCATGCTCCAACCATATCTCAACCTTTTCAAAATACCTCTATATCTGCCCCATCTCATTCTCATTCACAAAATAGGGTAGCACCAACTATATCTAATCCTTTTCATACTGCACCTGCATCTTCTCCATCTACACCTATATATGAGCCATCTACACATTCTCAAAGTGGGGCATCTATAGACATGCCACTAGATCATTCCCTTGATAATGGTTCACAAGCAAACCCACACACAGAATTACCTTTAATAGAGTAAAACATCAAATGGGGGTCAAGGGACGAAGATGGACGAATTTGGATAAGATCTGCTCCTGGATATAAGTAATTTAATATCTTTTATATAATTAAATTTAACTATATGTATATATGTTTAAAATTTCATCTCACTCATATTAATTATTTTAATATTTTCAGCTTTCAACCTGAATTTAAAGTAAGGTGTGCTATCACACAAATTTTGAAGACAAATTTTCAAAGGGCCTGGTCATGTTGGAGTAGTCTGGATAAAACATCACATAAACTTTTGTTTGACGACTTTAAGGTATTGTGTCTTATTTCTTACTATTAGAAATTTAATATTGACATATATATATCATATTAGAAATTAAACATGTTGTGTGGTCTGGTTTTAAGGCCTGAAGTTTTATTTTATATCTACTTGGTTTCAACTTGATGATTTCTGTCAATGACTTTCTGGTTTTAAGCTTGTCAATGCATTTTTGTCCTACACGAAATTTATGATGACTTTTTATTTATAATGAATTTCTGTCCTATATAAAATTTATGATGACATTCTGTCAATGACTTTGTATTTATTAGAAATTAAACATGTTGTGTGCCCTGATTTTAAGGTCTGGAGATTGATTTTATATCTACTTGCTTACAACTAGTTGAATTTTATGATGACTTTTTATTTATAAAAATGTGAAAAATGAAATTTAATTTTACGATAAAGAATAGGAATTGATTTTGATGCTGATAATTGATCTTGTGAACAAGAACATGAACTGATATTAATGATGTGATTAGATAAGTATAGTGTGATCAATTCATGCAATGATAGAATATATAGTAGAACTTATTTGAGTATATTGATGCTGTAATATAGTGTGATAAGATATTGATGTTGTATACTGATAGAATGTATATATTGATGTTGTATTCTGATAGAATATATATAGTGTGATAAGATAAGTATATTGATGTTGTAACTAATTAGCAATTTGAAATTTCAACATTTGAATAATAGTATATATAGAACTCAATTGAAATACATAAAAAATAAGATATTGAAGATGATGTATACTAGTTGCCAAAGTATATACTGGTAGCCAAAGTATATATAGAACTATTTCATTATAATGCATAATCATTATACTTCCTACATCATCATCATCATTATTAATTTCATCAGTATATAAATTTGGCTATTGAAATGTATATATACTTCCTGCATCATCATCATCATTATTATTTTCAATTGAGTCAACTATTTTATATATAGAACTTCATGAGTAATAGTAATTAATATTATGATAATGATGTTCAATTCTTTTTTTTTTAATACACGATTTTTTTAGGCCAATTTCAAGTGGCTTACAAAGGATGAAGCTAAGATTAAGAAGAGTTTCAATAGCAGAGGATCTTTGGCTCTAAAAAATGCTCTGTACAAGGTTCGTAATGGTGAGGATGAAGGTGATTGGATTGATGAAGATATTCTAAATAAATTAAAGGCTAAATGGCAAGATGAAAAGTGGCAAAAAAATTCTATGATTAATAAACAAAACAGAAAATCTAAAGTTGGACACAATGTGCATAGTGGAGGATCTATATCTGCTAGAGAACATGCGAAAAAAATGGTTAGTAATTCTTACCAATTTCATATTTATTTCTAAATGTATTTATATTAACTAAAATTATATACTCGTTGTTTTAGAGGGCGGAGTTGCATAGAGAACCAACATGTTTTGAGCTTTACCAACGACTTCATAGACCAAAGGGAAAACTAAATGAGTGGTTTAATGAAACACAAGCTAAGATAGCTGTATATGGTCATTACTTTTGTTTATATCTTATATTAATATAAATATATACTAATATCAACAATTTTTTTAGGAAATGTATCAAACTCAAATGTTTGAGAAAAACTCACAAAGTGGTGAGGGTAGTAGTGTGTAGTCTACTCAACAATCGGATAACAATGTGTACATGGAAGTTGTTGGAGGAATTAACAAGAAAGGGCGAATATTTGGATTAGGATCTCAAGCTGCTACTATCAAAGAATCTTTAAAATCATCTTCTTTTATACCTACTGATGTGTCATCAGATAAAGTTGCTGCTATGGAGGCTAAGATTGAAGCATTAACGGCTGAACTTGAGAAGAAGATTCTTGAACAAGAATTGATAATACAAAAGATGGAGCATTGGGAGTGAATGTCTGGAAGTTTTATGCCTAATACTAATCAAAACTCTCCACATCAACAAGAAGTAGAAGGTGATAATGAAAATGTTGCGATGAGTGATGATGAACTTTGATTTTTGTTACTTTGATTTTTGTTAGACCAAATATATGGTATTTTTATATTTTGGACATGTTAATGTTGAATATCACGGAATGGTATGAATTTTAGTCATAGTTTCTTTGATTTTTGTTAGATCAAATATATGATCTTTTTATATTTTCAACAAAAGTTTAATATCATATAATAGTCTTATTTAATAATATGTACGAATAACATGTAGTTTTAAGTTAGTGATGAATGAAATTTGATTTTTTTGATATTTTTAGTTAAGTATATTAAATTCTTATAACAGGTTTTAATGTATTTATTAGTAAAATAATAATAATAATCTCCTACCAGAGACGGAATTTGAGATGGAAAAGGTTCAATTTTTTTTCTATGCAGAGACGGAATTATATATGTTTGAGACGGAATATCAGAGACGGAATAATATTATTCAGAGACGGTTACATCTATCTCTATAGAGATGGATTTAGAAAAGCCTCATATCAGATGTTTGAGACGGAATTAAATTTTCTGAGACGAAAATATATCTGTCTCTGCTTAGATACGGAACAAAATTTCTGTCTCTGAACAGCCTGAGACGAATTATACAGCAACGGATGATGATCCGTCTCTAAATCCATCTCTAACAGCCATAGTGAAGGATTTTTAACATTTTATAGACGGATTTGTTCTGTCTCTGATTCCAAATTTTCTAGTAGTGATACTTTAACATTTTGTATTCATTTAGTTAACTCAGACAAATTCATCAAACCAGAACTCTATTTTTGGCTAACAAGATTAACATTATTGAGTATTGGGAACCAAACCCAACACTGCTGGCACTCAAATCATATTGAATTTTTTTTGTCATTTCCAATGCATTACTACTCAATATTTGCATTTTCCGTTACCCCTATTCTCAACATCTCACTTTTTTACTTCTACACCTCAAAAATGGTTTCAAGCAACTCTCCACTTTCTTTAGAGCTCTATAGTTTTCATCCTGCACCCAACCAAATGTCTGTAAATCAGACTAACTTGAGCGGATTTCACCAATCAACATAGATAAACCGTTTGAAATGGTGAAGGATATCAATGATGGTAAAGAGTTGTGGACGATTGCAATTACAATCCATCACAAATGGATTGTGGTCTCAAAGAATAAGGAGTACTTTGAGATGATTGTGGTTGATAAAGAGGTAAGTTTTCTGCTATAATCTTCACATCAGTTTTATAAAAGTTTATAATTGGTTAAACATGTAGCTGTCTGTTATGTCTTCAACTCAACTTCCAGTATAATTAATTTCACCAATCAACATAGACACACTAATATACTTTCTGTTATGTCTTCAACTCACCTTCCAGTATGATTTAGAAGGTTTTTTTATGTCACAACTTGAATGTTACAGTTAAACTAAGGTGTATGATGTCTAACTTCAGCATTTATATAGTATAGCTATTTGTTTGCATTTTGTTTGTTACAGCAGTTTTCATAACACCTGTTTGAACATGACATACTTGACATTTCAGGGTTCTGATATTCATATCAAAGTTTTAAATATGTTTAAACAAGCTTTTGATTCTGTCTTAGCCGTCAATAACACTTATACCATTGCAAATTTTCAAGTGTTATTGAACGGACTTTTGTTCAAACCTTTTAACCACCAATATTTGTTGGTTTTCAGTGGTGGCACTTCTGTTTGCGTCAAAAACAAACACGACATACCTCCAAAAGTTATGAAATTCACACCATTTGCTGATATTATATCTGGAAAATGGAAAATGGGTCTTTTAATAGGTTTTTTGATTCATATATGGTTTGCAAATATTATTCCATTATCTTAGATTCGTCTTTCTTTTAACATTTGCTTTGTTTATAAATGCATTGTTGCAGATGTTATTGGAATGGTTGCCAATATTGGTTACACACAATTACAAAGTGGCAGCAAAAAACAACAAATTAATTTGGTCTTGAAGGACTTGGGGTGTGTAGATAACAAACATGCACCTTTATCATTTTATTTTCTCTGTCTTATTGATTTTACTTTTTTTAACCATCTTATTTTCTATTTGTAGTAACCGCACTATACCTTGTACATTGTGGGAATGTTATGCTTTACAGTTCCAAGAATACATTAAACATAGGAAAAACTCTTTGCTACCAGCAATAATCATTAACAGTTTGCGAAAGTTAAAGAGGACGGTATATCGTAATTCTATTACTTTTGTTGCTTTGTTTTGCATTAGTTATCTCCCCCACATTTGATCTGTTATTTAACTACCATGTAGGAAAGAATCCATTATGTGTTTCAAACACATTCAATGTAACTAAGTTGAACATCAACGAAGACTTACCTTCGATTAAAGATTTCTTAAATAGGTTCTCCATTCCTGCAAATACTATACATTTTGTTTAAATCTATTTACATATGTTTTACATTTCATTCATCATGCTCATCCTTTTAAGAATTTTTCACATAGGATTCCAAAAATGGATGGCATTGAAGGTTCAAGTCAAACTATGACTTCACAATCACAAAACTGGTCTCAAACTTTAGGAAGTTCTCAGCTTACACCTTACAACAAATTCATGTATAAGGCTACAGTTCTTCCTCTCAGTGAGATTATACAACTTAAATTTGTAACAACTATTCGTCTTTTTTCATTTTTATTAACCATTCATGATTGTGTATTTCGTATATCAATGTAGTACCCATTTAAGCTATATTTTCCCTACATATCACTCAATGTGTTACGGTAGCAACAACGGACAAACTCAGAGCGTCCCATAAAGGTTAGTATTACCAGGAATGTCATGAATGTCCAAGAGTTGACAAGGGACATCAACCACCTTACATATGTGGTGCTGACCACAATACAGAGACTGCAATTTATAAGTCATACTTTATTTTCAATTTTCGTTTTACCTTCACTACTTTACTTTAGTACACTACTAGAAAAATTGCATTTAGTGATCAAATTAGTGACCGGAATATTTCGGTCACTATAGTCATCAAATTAGCCACCAAAATTTAATATTCTGATAATACAATATTACTAGTCGTTGAATCAGTCACAACTTAAAATTATCCACCAAATTAGTGACTGTAATTTAGTGACCAAAATTTCAGTCACTAATATTTTTTTCTCTCTCTTCCAATTTTTGTTTTTTTATTTCTATAAGATATTAATTTCAAACTAATTTTTAATTTCCACTAAAATTTTCACTTTTTGTCATCTTTGTTTTTTTTTATTTTTATTATTTTAACAAATTAAACATATAATTTTGTAAAAAAATTAGATTGCTTAAATTTATTAATTTTATAAAAAAATATTTTTAGTTAAATTTTTGTCTCTATTTATAATATTAATTTTTCTTACTGTTAAAATTTTTAATATTTGTGAAATAAAATAATAAAGTAATGTTATTATATATTTTCTTACTAAAAATAATTTTTTGAGATTTTTGGGATGACATGGTTATTCCTTGTCCCCATCTCATCTTTGGAACTTCTTTTCTTCTCTTTTGCTCTTTTTTATTTTATTTTTATTTTTCATATTTTTTCATAATTTATTTACTTATAAGTTAAGTGAACAAATATACTAAGAATGAATTTACGTGACTAAATTTCTTATGAATTTGTTTTTAAATTATTGGCACATAAAAAAGTTTATGAAAATTCAAGTTTACATTAAATGTGTATAAGTGAATTGAAATATTTGGAATAAATTAACATAATTCTAATAATTCTAATGTATATGAATTTATCTCTCTAATATTGATATACTATATGACAATTGCT
Organism: Lathyrus tuberosus; assembly: GCA_022829125.1. Taxonomy (NCBI): domain Eukaryota; kingdom Viridiplantae; phylum Streptophyta; class Magnoliopsida; order Fabales; family Fabaceae; genus Lathyrus; species Lathyrus tuberosus. The sequence continues at coordinate 299,490 of JALAZF010000633.1, forward strand.
TGAAAAATATTGTTAATTTTATTTTCTCTCCTTATTTTTTTAAATTATTTTCACTAACTCTATAATATTCTCTCAGTTTTCTACTCGATCTTTATAAAGATGACTCCCTTTCAATTTTTATTCATCATTTTAAATATTAATATTTTCTCACTCAACCTTTCTAATTCTCGTCATTAAATTTCTAACACCAAACTAATTTCAACATAAATAAATAAATAAAAAGTAATTTTTTAACTCCTTCGTATTTCCAAAAATATGGACGCAACCTCACTTCACTATGTGTTTCCTCACTTGGTGCTTCTTCTTGCAACATATAAAATCTACTTCACCCTTTCTACTTCTGCTTCACAAAGGTGTAATTTCTCTCATATTCTTTTTATGTTTTTGAATAGATCTAAGTTTGGGATTGAATCTCTGACTCTGTTTCTCACATAGGAAGTTTTTTACATTTTGTTGTTGTCAGGTTATTCAAATATTGTGACAGGTATTGTTACTGACATTGAAAGTTTTGTTGTTATTGTAACTCTTATGTATTGTTAGTGTTATTCGGATTTTAAAAGTTATTGAAAAAGCTCTGTTACGGTTAACTTAAGTTCTGCTATTTTGTATGAATGTTTTTCTATTTAAGTTATTATGAATGCCTAATAAATAAATTAAAATTATGATTTGGAAAAGATAAGTATTGACTTGGAAGGTTTTGTTCTTCTTTATTAGGGGCGTGTCTTTACTTTGGCAGCAACAGAGGAGTTTATGATGATTTTGTAAAGATTAAGTTTATGATGATGTTGATGATAAAGATGGAGGTTCATGATAATGATGTTGAGAGGACTTGCAATGAAAAATAGGGGTGGCAAAACGGGTCCGGCCCGTTGGGCATGTCCGTTTTACCCGCACTTTAGTGTGGGATGGAACAAGGATTTAGGCCCTCACCCTCTAATGTGTCCGCCCCGCCCCGTTTTATTCGCGGGATTTTGCGGGCAGGAGCATTTACATAAAATTTTGCATTTTTACGCTTAAAAAGTGCAGTGCCCGCGGGTTTTCTCCGCCTCGCTCTCACTTTTTTGCGGGATGGACCTAAGTTTTGACGTAGACATGTGCTTTTAAAATGCTGCAGAGACAGCATGGAGAAAATCCATTCCCATCTTTGTATAAGCTAGCACAAGGTTCTGGTGAAAGAGTACGACTTTAGTATCGTGTGCAACAGAGGTCCATTCTCATTATTTAGTCAACAACACCTGTTATGCAGCAGTAAGTCTGCAAATGTATTTGCATCAAACAATGCTATAATTTAGCATCCCATCAAAGACAAACTGCAACAGCAAAAAATATTAAAATAAGCAACATTGTAGGGTAATTGCAAAACTTTTACTGTTGGAATGTGCACTTGCTAGACTCATAGACTATAACGTGTTCGGCTGGCTATGTAGGTGAGTATTTGATATTCATTATTTATAACTACAGTAGCTAGATACAGTGCTAGAAGAGAGTAAATGATACCATAGTTGACATGGTAAATCAAATTTTTAGGCTCTTTTCCATAGCATTGCAATCTAGTATGTTAAGAAACTGGCCCTATAAGATGATATGGCTTTCTATCTCAATTTTTCTTTCCAATTGGTTATTGTGTCTAGGCATATCAGATTGCATTCTACAAACTGCCTAGGGAGAGCAAAACTGAGATTCAAATTAGTAAGCATATGGAAAGCAAGCTCTCAAAGGAGTGACTGCAAAAAATGCTTCATTTTCAATACATACAACATGAGTTTTCCAATATAACAAATCCATTGTCAAAATAGGTAACTTTAAATACTGTTAGATGCATATTAATCTGGTTCTTTCTAAATTATTATAACATAAAGTTGCTGAATAGAATTAAGATCGAACTTAACCATACACCATGATCACAAGGTGTAGGTGACAACAATACAACAAAAATTAATGCATCACAAGTTGTGGATGTTTAGCATCAATTCATAAGGCTTGCAGATCAGCATAACAAAAGTTTGGTGTAACAAAATACATAACAATAGGAATTAGGTTATGGGACATTAATGAACCATAGAATGATGTAAGGTGCTATAAATATAAAGTATTTATGTTGATGACCTGTACCTTGAAGTATCATGCCCTACATACTCATCAACCAAAAGGATTGTTTATAATGCCTATTTGAATGCAAACATGCTTCTTCTATTGAATCATTAGCTGGAATGATTGTGTCAAAGTTGAGCATCATCAACAAAAGGTAAATTGTCATTGCTTTAATTAGTAGATGAAAATGTAAAGCAGATATATGTAGGGAGTTCACACAAGGTCCATTCCTTTATGAAAATCAAAGGACACACTGTTGTAGCTACATTACAAAGAAGCATAGGTGCATTTGCACACATTAAGCATCAAGGCCTCAACCTAATTATTATAATATAGCATGACTTCTCTATCTAACAGACACATGTATCAATAAAAACAGTTTAATTAAATGGTTAACTGAGGAGTTATACATATGGATTCAAAGATGAATGTCAACAACATTGAAAGCACTGTGGAAGGTTTGAGTTGTGTATGTAAACAGTCTATAGATTAATAATAGGGTCATTGCTCAAAGTTTATATCACGTCAATACTAAGAATCTGAAACTAACACAAAACCTTCCAAAATAATATACCATATACTAACCTTTATGCAAATAAAACCTTATTAGTTAATCATAGATGCTTTAGAACTACAAATATTAAGAACAACATAAAGTGTTCATAATAAAACCATTCAAGAAGGGCATTAGTGAACTGTCTCAATAACATCAATCTGTACAAATCTAAGTCATTAAGTTTGTTATAGTTTTAGGATAGTTAGAGGTCTTAAGAGCAATTAAAGAAAGTTTGTTATAATTACAAATAGGTACCTCAAGTTTGTAAGTTGAATGGAAGTAACTTAGTCATCTCAAATCATGCTTAGTTCCACATTGTTACTGGAAATAGTTATTGGTTGGATAAGGTACACGACTGTTTAGTTACAATGTTGCCTAAGTATTTACACGATTATTTATAGCTACAAAGGATACACACCTGCTCTTGATGGTACATGGTATAGCTTATTGGAAGCATAATGTAGTTAGCATTAATATAGGAAGTGAAAGCCCTGACCATTAAAGTATTTTAAATTATTTGCTACTAAAAAATGTCCAAGTTAAGTTGACATGTCAGACTAATTGAAAAAGCAATTGTACCTTGTAGATTTTCATACTTGAAACCATTGGATAAAGTGATAGTAGGATAGCTTGCTATAGAAGAGAGCAGCTCGCATTTAATGCATAATTAACCATAGCCTGACCGGTTTCCGAAAATGTTGCTATAAAACATATCAACATTTCAAACAATTACAGATTGTTTACAAATATGTGATAAGTTGCAAGGGACACTTGGTAGAAATCATTAATGTAATCAATCATGCTATAATAATAAGAGGTATACACTACCCATTAACTCACAACAATATGAAGGTTTTTTTACTGGACTACCCCTTTCTGAAATAAAATATACCAATATACCCCCTTTTGAAAAAAATTTACTAGAGTACCCTAGTTTTTTCAGACACTTGTTATCCCATTTCACGAGCATGTGAAGAGATTTTGATGCAGTGGATGCTCGTGAACTGGGTTCACGAGCATGTGAAGGCCACCGAATTTTTTTTATTTTTTTATTGTTTTATTAGTTAAATAGTAATTTAATTATTTTATTTAAATAATTTAAGTATTTAAACTAAAATAGATTAATTAATTAATAAAATATTAATTAATTTAACTAAATAAATATTTTTTTTTCAAAAAATTGAATAATGAACAAAATATTTATTTAAATAATTTAAGTATTTAAACTAAAATAGATTAATTAATTAATAAAATATTAATTAATTTAACTAAATAAATATTTTTTTTCAGAAAATTGAATAATGAACAAAATATTTATTTAAATAATTTAAGTATTTAAACTTAAATATATTAATTAGTTAATAAAATATTTAAACTTAATTTAACTAAATAAATATTATATTTGCAGAAAAATAAATAAGGAAAAAAATATTTATTTAAACACTAATTTTTTTATTCAAAATTCACAACTGAAGTACATTACATCAGAAATTTTTTGTTCATTATTTAAATACTTAAATTATTTAACTAATTAATATTTTATTAACTAATTAATATATTTAAGTTTAAATACTTAAATTATTTAAATAAATATTTTGTTCATTATTCAATTTTCTGAAAAAAAAATATTTATTTAGTTAAATTAATTAATATTTTATTAATTAATTAATCTATTTTAGTTTAAATACTTAAATTATTTAAATAAATATTTTGTTCATTATTCAATTTTTTGAAAAAAAAATATTTATTTAGTTAAATTAATTAATATTTTATTAATTAATTAATCTATTTTAGTTTAAATACTTAAATTATTTAAATAAAATAATTAAATTACTATTTAACTAATAAAACAATAAAAAAATAAAAAAAATTCGGTGGCCTTCACATGCTCGTGAACCCAGTTCACGAGCACCCACTGCATCAAAATAATTAAATTACTATTTAACTAATTAAACTTAAATATATTAATTAGTTAATAAAATATTAATTAGTTAAATAATTTAAGTATTTAAATAATGAACAAAAAATTTCTGATGTAATGTACTTCAGTTGTGAATTTTAAATAAAAAAATTAGTGTTTAAATAAATATTTTTTTCCTTACTTATTTTTCTGCAAATATAATATTTATTTAGTTAAATTAAGTTTAAATATTTTATTAACTAATTAATATATTTAAGTTTAAATACTTAAATTATTTAAATAAATATTTTGTTCATTATTCAATTTTCTGAAAAAAATATTTATTTAGTTAAATTAATTAATATTTTATTAATTAATTAATCTATTTTAGTTTAAATACTTAAATTATTTAAATAAATATTTTGTTCATTATTCAATTTTTTGAAAAAAAAATATTTATTTAGTTAAATTAATTAATATTTTATTAATTAATTAATCTATTTTAGTTTAAATACTTAAATTATTTAAATAAATATTTTGTTCATTATTCAATTTTTTGAAAAAAAATATTTATTTAGTTAAATTAATTAATATTTTATTAATTAATTAATCTATTTTAGTTTAAATACTTAAATTATTTAAATAAATATTTTGTTCATTATTCAATTTTTTGAAAAAAAAATATTTATTTAGTTAAATTAATTAATATTTTATTAATTAATTAATCTATTTTAGTTTAAATACTTAAATTATTTAAATAAAATAATTAAATTACTATTTAACTAATAAAACAATAAAAAAATAAAAAAAATTTGGTGGCCTTCCCATGCTCGTGAACCCAGTTCACGAGCACCCACTGCATCAAAATCCCTTCACATGCTCGTGAAATGAGATAACAAGTGTCTGAAAAAACTAGGGTACCCTAGTAATTTTTTTTCAAAAGGGGGTATATTGGTATATTTTATTTCAGAAAGGGGTAGTATAGTAAAAAAACCCAATATGAAAGAAAGTGGTTCATTAAACTTGGAAGCCTCATAAAAAAACTAATAATCCATGATATAATCAGTTCAAGTTAGGTCAATGAGAAAACATTCAAAATGACATGCTAAAGCGATATTACGACTCAAAGTGTATGTACTTTGAATATTGGAAGGAGTTGCATTTTTACCCGGGTAATAGGATGTATTGTGGAGTTTCAAAAACCATAAGCCAAGTGGCAAAATGAGAAATTGTAATTGGTCAATGAATTTCTACATAGTAAATTACCACAAAGGGTTTTTGAAGGGGTAATTAAATTTTGATCAAAGGGTAATTTAGGGTGTTAATATGTATCTTCCATTAATAGTTAGGTAGTTGATTGATGAAAAGGCTTAATTTGTTTACTCCTTTGACATGGTTCAAAAAGAGTATCTTATTTAAATTTTATATTGGGCCATCTTTTCACTAAATTGAACTTATTTAGCTCCGATCAACTAGTTCATACCCATATTTCTTCATTTAGTGACACAAGACATCCACCTATTGTTTATCTAAAACGCATTCTTTTTTTTTTTTTTTTTTAAATTCCTTGGTCTGGGGAATAATATAGAATCATCAGATTGATTAATAGCCTGACTTGACTTTTGATTGAAGACAAGAATTTCAGCTTAACTAACTTATGGTTAGTAAGTTATGCCTTAGTCCAGCAATACATAAACATTTTTAATGGATGAAAGATTATCATTACATGTAGTTACATAACCATCAATTTTACCATTCTTGTTTCTTCCAAACAAAACATACCCATCATCTTGGAGTCTTAGGTCTTGCAACATACGTCTTTCTTTCGTCATGTGAAGTTAGCAACCATTATTCATGTATTATTATTGGTGTCTTAAATTTATTTCTTAGGAAGTTTAAACCATATATTATCTTGTCTTTAGATACCTAAATATTTTTGGATCATTTTCTGCTAGTTTTAAAAAGATCTTTTATCCTTCTGACATACTTCTCTTTCAGGCCCCATTCTTAAAAGAATAGAATATTACATCTAACATGAGCACTATTTAAACTTTCTTCTTTCTTTTAAAAGCCAACTAGTAAGATATCCGTGCTTTTATATAATAAAAAATATATTTAGATGAAATGAATTATTTAATTGCACATATATATTTAGGTGTCTGTGAAATAGGAAAAAAATTGACATTATAAAATAAAAATTTTATCTATCAAATAAATGTAATTACTAATCAAAATAAAATTGATACTACACTGATAGTGACCCGTAAGATCTAATTATAAACATTTGTAATTAGAAAAAATTAATTAACTTGATATTATAAATTATTATGAATACTAATTAATTTCAATTCTCATACGTTAATGTGGTACTCATATAACATAAATGATTAATTTATATGAAAAAAGCGTTTATATTTCCTTTTATTATTAAACATTAGCATAAAATAGACTTTTAAAATCTGTTACAGTAACTTCAAAAAACAAAAAACAGATGGATAGGTTTATAATTGAAGTTAATCTGTTACAGTAACTTCAATGTACTTATTTGCTTAAGACAACCTTCCCAGTAGGATTCTGTTCATTGCGAGCCCATTTCCAAAGCTTCTGAACGCCATTTGAACCAAGACCCAAAACACCAACAGCAGAATTTGTATATAGAAGTCGTACAACCTATATATCAATCAGTACATTAAATTAATGCATAGAAGAATACAAAATTTGCAATAGACTGATGGTAATCTCATAAATTCAGCAGTATAGACCTTATGAAATTGGAATGGAAACCAGTATTTTACAGGATAGCTTTACCAAATTATAAAAGACCAGTAACATTTCAAAGTGATGCAAACCAACAACATAATCAATATCCAACAAATTGCAACGACTTCGAATCGAGAATTAGATATGTACAAAAAGGATAAACTTTAAAATGCGAGTTCGACTCACACTGTTACCACAATATCGATTTATCGCAGTACAAGCTAGAGATGAAACAATATACATAACCATCGTGAAGTTCAACAATTCTTAGCAGTCAACATTCACAACTATCACTCTTAAAAAAGGAAAAAAAAACAAACCAGGCTCTGAATTTGGTACAGCAGCATTGAAAACAACAACAGCATGTTAACATAATAAATGGCCCTGTGGTGAATTTGGAAACATGTCGAAAATGAAACATATGCAATACAAGAACAATACAATCAAATTTTAGAATGTGCATCAATACCAACAAACCAAACACACGAACAACTAACTGCAGTAACAAAACAATCAATCTTGAAACGGAAACTGGTGAGATCGAGATTGGAACGCAATGGATAGAACTTGCGGTGACAAATCGGTATACGCGAGTCATCTCAACAACAACAAACATTTTCACCAAATTGTAAACATACTATATCAAGTCATAAACTATCCATGAGAAATTCAGAATCAGATTGTTTGACTCAACTATAGCAGCAGTTAACAACAATAAACAAAATGCCATAACTATGTACTGCAAATCCAGATTCAAATAACAAGCATACATATAGATTCGAAAAACCAACCGAAAATGAAGCACGATTTATGCAGCCTGCACTGAATTGGTGGTCGTTATTTCTTGGTGAGGATTCTGATAGTATTGCTGCAACAGAGTTGTGTTGGAGCTGCTCATAGTTGTTGTTGTAGTGTCGCATTTTTCGTCGGCGTCGTCTTGCTCGACTGTTGTTGTTGATGCAGAGTTGAGACATGAAGATAACAGTGCTGCAAATGACAGATAGTTATGTAGTTTGATCAAAATGTACTCTAAGATAGAAATGATAGCTAATATACACACTACTTACCTTGTCCCAGAAATTTTTTCTCTAGACTTTGTCTCTTGCGAACCTGGCAAAGGAGGCACGCCCTTTGAAGTTTCTTGGTTGGGCCTGTTATCTTTGCCAGTGCCAGAACTCTTGCCACCACAGGCATCTGAGAGAAGGCCAATAGAATATTAATTTAGTTTCTACAGCCAAATACAATATCCTAATAGCTATGTTCTATGCACACGATTATGACATCCAGTACAGGTTACCAAATGACAGAATGGCATAACATACATTAACTGTGACAAATCATCAAAAAGCAGTGTCAATTTGTATATCAATGGGAAACACCAAATACAATAATACAACACATACTGTAAAAGATATTGGTATCCCTATAACTGCAATTAACTCATGTTCAGTAATACAAATCATCAATGAGTGCCTTGCATAAATTGATCAAACAGATACATTGACAGGGATATTTGGTCAAACCAAAAAGAAGAGAGAATAAATGGGCTGCTCAAATGTTACCTTTAACTGATCCAAGGAGACTGACATGAGAACAGATTCGAGAATTAGATATGTACAAAAAGGATAAACTTCAAAATGCGAGTTCGACTCACACTGTTACCACAATATCGATTTATCGCAGCACAAGCTAGAGATGAAACAATATACATAACCATCGTGAAGTTCAACAATTCTTAGCAGTCAACATTCATAACTATCACTCTTAAAAAAGAAAAAAAAAACAAACCAGGCTCTGAATTTTGTACAGCAGCATTGAAAACAACAGCAGCATGTTAACATAATAAATGGCCCTGTGGTGAATTTGGAAACATGTCGAAAATGAAACATATGCAATACAAGAACAATACAATCAGATTTTAGAATGTGCATCAATACCAACAAACCAAACACACGAAAAACTAACTGCAGTAACAAAACAATCAATCTTGAAACGAAAACTGGTGAGATCGAGATTGGAACGCAATGGATAGAACTTGCGGTGACAAATCGGTATACGCGAGTCATCTCAACAACAACAAACATTTTCACCAAATTGTAAACATACTATATCAAGTCATAAACTATCCATGAGAAATTCAGAATCAGATTGTTTGACTCAACTATAGCAGCAGTTAACAACAATAAACAAAACACCATAACTATGTACTGCAAATCCAGATTCAAATAGCAAGCATACATATAGATTCGAAAAACCAACCGAAAATGAAGCACGATTTATGCAGCCTGCACTGAATTGGTGGTCGTTATTTCTTGGTGAGGATTCTGATATTATTGCTGCAACAGAGTTGTGTTGGAGCTGCTCACAGTTGTTGTTGTAGTGTCGCATTTTTCGTCGACGTCGTCTTGCTCGACTATTGTTGTTGATGCAGAGTAGAGACATGAAGATAACAGTGCTGCAAATGACAGATAGTTATGTAGTTTGATCGAAATGTACTCTAAGATAGAAATGATAGCTAATATACACACTACTTACCTTGTCCCAGAACTTTTTTCTCTAGACTTTGTCTCTTGCGAACCTGGAAAAGGAGGCACGCCCTTTGAAGTTTCTTGGTTGGGCCTGTTATCTTTGCCGGTGCCAGAACTCTTGCCACCACAAGCATCTGAGAGAAGGCCAACAGAATATTAATTTAGTTTCTACAGCCAAATACAATATCCTAATAGCTATGTTCTATGCACACGATTATGACATCCAGTACAGGTTATCAAATGACAGAATGCTCTTGTTGGGCTTACAGGTCAAAGCCCGTACGAATCGTCAAGACATGAGAACACGAAACAAAATCAGCAATTCAACCTCATCTCCTATTCTCACATTAATCAACCTCAGCCTCTCCTTAAGAATAGAACATACCTTATCCTTTGAGTCTGCATCTAGTTCCATTCGTTCTATCTTTTCAGTCATGGCCTAGATTAACATTGTAAAAATTTAGAATCAGCAATGATTTCAAAATTATAACAGTATTCTAAAATTCATATAAAACAGTTAAAAAACTTTGAAGGAAACCTTCTTCTCAACTTCTTCGTGAAGGTAACGATCACGTGGAATATAGATTCCATTTTTCTCTGTTGCAGCATACACCCCTGCATAAATGAAAATAACAGATTTCAGCATTGAATGGTAAAAGGAGGGAGGGAAGCAAGCAAGTTGACCAACATACGTTTTTTTTCTTTCTATTTTAGAGAAAAAACATAGTGAGTGTAGAACTTAATTAATAAGTGAGCAGTAAGCAACCTTGCTTTAGTCTGTCAATTTCAGAATACAAATCTTTAATCATTGCAGATTTCATCAGTAATGGGAAAATGTAATAGCTATATCTCTTTCATATGATGAAAGAACTGTCATCAATCTCAATTAATATATACACAAGTTTTATCGCAATCTATACTGACAATAGCAACAGATAAACTATTTAGTATCATCGAATGCCAAAAAAAACTACTATTGAGCACCAGTGTTATCAACACATCATGTCATTGGCAAAGGAGGTTTGAAAGACAACAGCCTTGCTCTAACGGTTTCCCCTAATGAAACATCAAGAGCTGTCTTTGCATTCTGCAACCATGGATGATCTGCCAAAAATGTTAACAACCAATGTTAGCATTCCCACATTCTAACTTCTCAACTTTTGGTAGACAAAAATGTTCATCAGCTAAGCAGAAAATATTCCATACAATTCTGCTCTTATGTCAAACTTTGAACTCTATTGCACTCTGCATGGAGGTTAACGGCAAATTTCATCAGTTAACCACAGATGTGAAAAAAATTGAAAAATCTAGCGATACGCAACCGACGAACTCGGCACCTGAGCGACAAACTGAGAAACAGAAACACTAACAAACATGAAATGAAAATGAAATCTTGAGCAAATAACCAGAAACAACACGAAATGAAAATGAATTAAAAATGAACCATTCAATCAAAACATTGGTCAGTGTGTTTTCCTTGCAACTAATCCAGCTCCGTTCCTTACAAATCTTACAGTCAGCTTATCGAGAAGAGAGAAGGCAGAGATATGGCACCGTGATTTAGGATTAAGGGTGAAACAAAGAACATGGAGATAGAAAGGGGCAGACGAGAGAAAGAGTGAGAAAGAGAGAGAAAGTTTGAGAGGAAAGTGGAAAGTGTGAGGATTTAGGGTTTCTTTGGAGGGATTAGGAAATTTGAAATTCTGGACCAATGACAGTGTAACAAATGGCAGCATTTGTGGGAAAGTAAGTTAGGAAAAGTGATGAATTGGATAGTTACAATTATGCCCTTATTTCAGTGTAAAGGTTTTTAAGGGAAAGGGCACAAATGGAAAATCAATGGTCTTTTTTCTAATTGCTTTATAGTAGATGTCAGTATCTTTTTTTCTTACCAATACTATTATTGAAGCTTCCTCACGTTTGTCTATGCCATTTGGAAGAAGTTGTTGAAATGCTTCCTAATAATTTAATGAATTTTATTCAACATCATTTTTAAACTATGATTTTCCCTTTTCAAAGTTGCACCTTCGAGTTATTTCTTGTTGTTTTCAGCCAGAGAAAGATGGGTATTTTAAAGTATATATATATATATATATATATATATATATATATATATATATATATATATATATATATATATATAATACTTTTATTAGTAACTGATATAATAAAAAGTTAAGTCAGCTCATTCTTATACTTGTGCATGCATATCAAAGGTAGGAGTTTGAATTCAAACTCGTGATATCTCACTTATTCATCTTTAAAGATGAAATTCTCCATCACTAAATTACTTTAACAAAAAAAATTATAACTATATAATTACTACATTAGACGGATTAGTGTTAAGGATTGAGCTATGTACATTGAACTCCTTTTAATCATTAACTCAATTTATTAAACCAAACGAGTTACATTTCTCACCTTATATTAGACTAGATTAAGTCAAATTAATCAAATAGCTTTTAAATTTGACAATTTAACTTATTATTTATTTAATCATAATGATTTAATTAAAATAATTATAAATTTTCTAATTTTTTAATTGTTCTGGACTGGGCAGGCGATGTGCCCCCAGAAGAGCAAGGCCCAATCCAATCCAGCCATTGGACATGCCCAATAGCTAGAAACTAGCCGTTGGGCAGAAAGTAGTCGTTGGGCAGAAACTAGCCGCTGGGCACGTCCCCTTCACTCGCTAAGCAGTTCACGCGGCCAACTGTCTCCCCAAATCTCACGGAGACAGTTGGACTTGGTTAAAGGGCCACACACTTTGCCCTCCAGTTGGCAACCCCTCATTGGTCGACCAGGCGCTTTGATTGCATGGACTCTCCCCATAAATACCCCCGTAGTTGAGAGGGGTAGGTATCAAATATCCAATAATTGAAATCTCTTACTTGCTTTCTCTCTTTTTGACCATACACTTACTTTGGCATCGGAGTACCTTGCAGGTACCACCACCCCTTTTTCCTCTCCTACTCGCATCATCACTTGTCCTACGTGAAGGCCACGACGATCCAGTCTGATCACCTCAGATCATTGGCGCCGTCTGTGGGAAACTAGCTTCCCCGTCTTTTGATCAAGATCCTCTCTTTCACTTCAAAGACCAAAGCTTCACCTTCCAACCTCTTAAGATAATCATGGCCTTCACCAAGAATGATGCTCGTCAAGACTCTGCTGCTGCCATTGTAACTGACAATGCCGACCACATCTTCTTCGGACATGTGCTTCAAGAAACCGATCTACGGGACGGAAATACTGTGTCCCCGACCCCCGAGGAAGTGAAACCTAGGGCACCAGCTGCCAAACGGGTTTTCGAACCCATTCCTGTCCCGCAGAAAGCTGATTCAAGTAAAGCTGCCCTCATCTCCTCTCTCAAGAGATCAAACCTTTTGATCTTCTAGCAAGGAGAGAAGATTAACGCTCTCGAGCATGTCCTCCAAGAGCGGCTTGCTTTGGAGAAACAACTCAGCCCGTCTCCACGTCCTCGGTCTCCCCCTCAGAAACGGAGACGCGATAGGTCCAGAAGTCTCTCCCCGGAGAGGAGACGATCAAGATCAGAAGAGCCTACGTCCGATCTCACCCGAAGCCACCGCAGATCCCCTCCGCGAAGGTCAAGACGCTTCCCAGCATCTAAGAAGCCCTGACAGCCAGATAGGCATGAGCGCCGCCATACGCGCAGGCATTCTCTACGACGCAGCAGAAGCCGTGGTCGTAGCCATTCTTTCTCCCGCTCTCCAAGCTCAAGCAGCGACAACGACGTCCACGGCCCCCTTTCACAAGAGATCATGGACACGAGAATTCCTTGCGGGCTGGAGAAGCCCCCTACTCTAGCAACCTATGACGGGACCACCGACCCCGACGAACACATAGAGAACATAGAAGCAATGCTCCATTACCACAATGTGACCGGGGCCATAAAATGCAGATTATTCCCAATCACACTGAGAAAGGGGGCAATGGCTTGGTTCAAGTGCCTTCCTCGAGGGTCGATCACATCATGGAGAAACTTGAAGACTCAATTTTCCCGACACTTTACAGCTTCCCGACGACATTCCAAGTCGGAGGCCACCTTGGAAGCTATTATACAAGGAAGGGACGAATCCCTGCGGGCATATATCGAACTGTTCAACAAAGAAGTCGTGGAGGTCCATACGACGGACCATATGAAGAAGTATCTTCTTGAAAAGGGTCTGAAACCAAAAAGTGAGTTTCGCAAAGCTGTCGGGATCGAGACTCCTCGAACGTTGACATAACTTCTCTGAAAAGCTGAAGCGTATATACAATACGAGGAGAAAGAGGCCGCCTATCATGCCCGGGACACGAGAGATCGAGATAGCACCCGGGCACCAAAAAAAGACGAGCCGGAGTCATCCCGGTAAGGAAACGAAAGGCGACGAGACGATCATCCTCGAGAAGGTAAAGGGCCTGCTGGCAGTTTCACGAAATATACCCTACTTACGGCTCCCCGTGAACGCATTCTCTCGAATGCATCAATATGGAATTCAAGCAGGGGACGTCAGGTTCCCCAAACCAACAACGTCTAAGGGTAACATCGACAAGAGCATGTATTGTTGCTTCCACCGCAGCCACAGCCACACAACCGAGGACTGCGTGCACCTTAAAGACGCAATAGAGATTCTCATCAAGGAGGGTCATTTGAAACAATACGTAAAGAAAGGTGAGTCCTTCCGACGAGAGGCTTCAGATCCCAAGAAGGAGACAAAATCGTCTCAGTCCGGTCCTCCCCCGCAGGTCGCCATGTCCATTACGTGACCAGAGGACTTCGTTATTTCTGATTACCTTGAAGAGCCTTCCCGGATATCCACCCACAGTACTTGGGAAGCTTTCCCTGCAGCCATGATTATCTCATGCGGGGGGTACAATGAGCTGATAGTAGGATCTGTTAAGAGGAAGTTTGAGCAACTTATAGATTGCAGTCCTGACCGGTTGTCTACGCTCGAGAAAATCAAGGGACGCTCCCAACCGATCACGTTCTACCATGAGGAGCTGCCCGGGGGCTCTCTGAATTCTCACATTCCTCTACTCATCCGGGCCAGACTAGCAAACACCGACGTCCGGAGGATCCTAGTCGACCAGGACAGTTCGGTGGATATTATGTACACGGGCCTGTTCCGCGCCCTAAAGCTAGACCAGAAGAACCTCTCGCCGTATGTGGGATCCGATCTGCAGGGTTCAACGGAACCACGACCAGGCCTTGGGGATACGTGGAGCTGCCGGTCACATTCGGGGAGGAGGAAGCGTCCAGGTCGATTAAGACCCAGTTTTTGGTGATTGATTGCCCGTCGTTGTATCAATGCATTTTGGGCAGGCCAGCACTCGCAAAACTGATCATTGTTCCTTCAACTGTCCACCTCAAGCTAAAGTATTATACTGAGAAAGGTCACATCGCAACTTTACACGGGATATAGAAGTTGCCCGCAGATGCTTCGAGGCAGGGACCAGGGGACAGAACTAGATCGGAGCAGCACCGAAAGCAGCCAAACGGCCAAGGGATGAAGATCGTCCAACCGGACAAGAAGCCTGCACTTCCCGTGCAGATCATCGACCTTGATAGCTGAATCTCAGAAGACTGCAAGGAAGATCATGGTAAGGTTGCGCCAACAGGGATGGCCAGCTCCCCCACTTCAACTCTCATGCGGCCAGTTCCAGACGGGGAATTCGAAGTCATCACCTTCAGCAATAACCCCAACAGAGGGGTCAAGATAGGTGCAGGATTGCCCGACGAGGTCAAGCTATATCTGAAGAAATGCCTAGACAACAACGCTGACCTGTTTGCCTAGAGCGCAGTAGACATGCCTGGGTTAAACCCCGAGACCGCGTGCCACCATTTGACCATTGATCCAGCTGCCCGTGTCGTCGCATAACGGAGAAGAAAATAATCCGATGAGAAGGCACAGGCTGCCGAAAAACTTGTACAAGACCTCTTAGAGGCAAAATTTATATCGGAGACCAGGTATACAACCTGGTTGTCCAACATTGTACTTGTGAAAAAACATAATGGAAAATGGCGCATGTGCATTGACTACACCGATCTCAACCGGGCATGCCCGAAAGATGCTTACCCTTTACCGAGCATAGATAAACTCGTAGATAACTCTGCATGTTTCAAACTCTTGTCCTTCATGGATGCCTATTCAGGATACAATCAAATCCCTATGGACGAAGAGGACTAGAGGTATACCGTATTCATGACCTCCTCGGGAAACTATTACTACAACGTAATGCCCTTCGGTTTAAACAACGCTGGTGCCACGTACCAGCGCATGATGAACAAAGTCTTCCGATCAGAGATCGGGGACATGCTCGAAGTATACATGGACGACATGATCGTAAAGTCAAGAGGAATCCGATCATACGGCTCACCTGCAAAAGGTCTTCGACTAGGCCAGGAAATCTAAAATGCACTTTAACCCGGAAAAGTGAACCTTCGGTGTGCGAGCAAGGAAGTTCATCGGATTCTATCTCACCGAAAGGGGAATAGAAGCAAACTTAGATAAGTGCCGAGCATTCGCAGAGTTCCCCACGCCTAGGTCAAATAATTCCATCCAATACCTAAATGGGATGCTCGCCTCCCTTTCTCGATTCATGGCCAAATCCGCTCAGCACGCCCTGCCCTTCTTTAAACTGCTCAGGAAAGAGACCAGTTTCGAATGGACAGAAGAATGCGAGCAAGCCCTGGCCCACCTTAAGCGGACTCTGTCCGAGCCACCTGTGCTTTCCTGACCAGAATGCGGGGAAACCTTATACTTGTACCTCTCTGTCGCCAGCGAAGCCATTAGTGCTGCCCTCGTCCGCGAAACAACAGACGGGAAGAAGCCCATCTATTTCACCAACAAGGCCTTACAAGGGCTAGAAGTCATGTACACGCAGATAGAGAAAGTCGCCCTTGCTCTCATCACCGCCGCGAGGAGGCTTAGACACTACTTTCTGGGCCACACTGTAGTTGTCCGTACGGACCAGCCCATTAGCCAATTGCTATGCCGACCAGATATGGCGGGCAGGATGCTTAAATGGTCCCTAAAGTTATCAGAATTCGACATTCAATGCGAGGGTAGAAAGGCCCTCAAGGTGCAAGTGCTGGCCGATTTCGTGGTAGAAACGACCCTGCTACCGTCCCCATCATGTGGAGCACATAAATGGACCGTTTACGTAGGTGGGGCATCCAGCCCCTCAGGGAGTGGAGCAGGTACCATCCTCAAAAACGAGGAAGGAATATTGATAGAAGTATCGCTGGTCCTGTCTTTCCTTACATCCAACAACCAAGCCGAATACGAAGCCTTCCTCGCAGGACTACGCTTGGCCAAGGACGTGGGCACCAAGGAAGTAAAAATCTACACTGATTCCCAGCTCGTAGCATCACAAGTACGGGGAGAGTTTCAAGCAATGAACGACCAGCTATCCAAATACCTGGTGCTAGTAAAGGAAAAAAATCGCAAAGTTCGATGCATGGGAAGTCCAACACATCCCCCGTGAACGAAACACGCGAGCAGACATCCTGTCCAAACTAGCCAGCACTGGAAGGAAAGGCGGAAATAAGTCCGTCATACAAGAAGTACTGGCCTGCCCTAGTATTGAGAAACCATCCGAGCTGCTCGACGTCAACATATCGGGGACACCCATGGCTGGATGACTCCCGTATACGACTACCTCCCCAAAGGGCAGCTGCCCGAGGACAGTAAAGAAGCGAGCATAACTAAATGACGAGCATGTTCGTATGTGCTGGTTGAAGGCAAACTCTACCGAAGAGGATTCTCCATCCCCTTCTTAAAATGCATCGAGGAGAGTAAGGTGCCCGAGATTTTACATGAAATCCATTGGGGCATCAACGCGCAACACTTGGGGGGAAGATCCCTGGCACGAAAAACCTTGCGAGTAGGATATTACTGGCCAACCATGAAGCACGACGCCAAGGAACACGTCCAAAAGTGCGACCGGTGTCAGCGTCACGGGGACATGCACTTGGCACCCCCAAATGAGTTGAAGACTCTATCCTCGCCATGGCCCTTCGCCTGGTGGGGAATGGACATACTCGGCCCCTTTATAATGGGGTCTTATAAAAAAAATTTATAATTGTGGTTGTCGACTACTTTACAAAGTGGATTGAAGCCGAAGCCCTCTCCAAGATCACAGCCTTTAGCATACTTCGTCTCTACAAAAGAAACGTCCTCGCACGGTTTAGGGTGCCCCAGGCCCTCGTAACCGACAACAGAACCCAGTTCACGGACTGAAAGTTCCAAGACTTTGTCGCCAAATTAGGCACGAAGCAGCACTTTACTTCCGTCGAGCATCCCCAGACCAACGGGAAAGCAGAAGTGGCGAACAGGGTGATCCTGCATGGTCTGAAGCGAAGGCTGGGCGAATCCAAGAAGAGATGGGTCGAGGTGCTACATAGCATGCTCTGGGCTTACAGGACAACACCGCAGTCCATCACCGGGGAAACCCCTTTCCGACTAGCCTACGAAACCGAGGCGATGATACCGGTAGAAATTAGAGAGCCTTCCAGATGAACGGAAGCTCCCCTCGATGAGGAGTTGAATGATGAAGCCTTAAGAGAAGAGCTCGATCTGGTCGAAGAAATACGATCAGGAGCAGCTCTCCGCGAGGCCTCCCCGAAACAACAAATAACCTTGCGCCACGATGCTAAGGTCATAAAGTGTGACTTCCCCGTTGGCATCCTGGTCCTGCGTAGATACTAGAAAGATTCGCGCGAGGGGAAGCTGGCCGTAAACTGGGAAGGACCCTATATGGTCAAGTCCAAAACGAGCACCGGAGCATACTACTTAGAAACTCTGGATGGAGAACCATTCACTCGACCATGAAATGCTGAAAAGCTCAAACAATACTACAGTTGAGCCCAACCACGAGGTCAGACTAACTGCCGACGAGATCACCCCAAACGGGGAGATGACGCGACCACAGGATCGTGCCCTGGTGAAGCACAATCCATTCTACAACGCCGGCTAACTTCTGCTCATGGGACGAGCAGATCCTGTGCACAACGAGGACACCTCAATCGAGCTCCGCCGTTGCCACACCAATCAGACAGGACACCCAGCTCGCGATGGGAACAGTCTAAGCCTATGAGTTTAGTACCTCAACCGAGGCCCTAGTCTCATCACCGGCAAAAACACCTTGCCCTCCTCGACGAGTTTCCCAGCCTACGAGCATAACAAAAACAAGTTGAGCAAACGTCCATTCAAACAAGCATACATAAATAAATGCGACAAGAAATTTCCAAACATAATGTTAATAACATCGGCTACAAGGCCGGAATAAGTCAGGGTAACATCAAAAGGGCAGCGCCCAACAAAACATTACATCAAAAGGGCACGCAGGCCCACAAAATACATGTACAATAAAAAATATCTGAGTCAAACTAAACAACCTCGCTAACACCTTCTGGGGGAACCACCTCGCCGTTAACGACCACATTAAGCAGACCCATTCCCTCGGTCAGCAACTGGACATCAGAATTGAGGGCCTTCACCTGCTCCAGAGCAGCGTTAAAGCCAAACTCGGCTGCCCCCAGGTTGTCCTCCCCGAGGACACAGATCCTCTGTACCAGATCCCTCCTCGTCCTCAAGGCCCTCTCATCTTCAGTTTCATCGTCGCCCGCTGCCGACGACCCCTTCAGCTTCGCAATCCTCGCCTTCAAACGGGCATTCTCATCATTGACGTTCTTCACCTCCTCCTTCATTTGGGTCACCTCCTTTTGAAGCAATATCTTGGCCTCCTGGTGACCCCGCAACTTCGTCAGCTCATTGTATATCCCCACGTTCTCGCACTCCAAGTCATTGATCCTAATCTTGGCTTCCTTGAGGTCGGAGCGATGAACTGCATCCGCATCTCCCAGGGCCAGCACCGCTTCCAATATTCTGATCATTCCGACTGCGTCCTGGAAAAGGAGCTTCCTCCGCACCTGTGGATCGGCAGACAGAATCACTGAGACATCCGAATCTAGGACGACGACGGATCATGCCCCTGTTGATAGCATACGGGCAGTATGAACTCCCCTCCAGGAGCACCACCCAAGCAACCCGCAGGGGAGGCCCCAATATAATCCCGCTTCCTCTTGTGGGATGAGTCAGGAGTTAGTGGTACAGAGGTCATCCCCGGAGTAGGACCAGCGCCGGACACAAATTTTTCTATCGTCGCCTGCTGCCTGGCCGCTCCTGCTTTGGGCACCGAAGGCACTTTCTTCTAGACCTTGGCTGCCTGCGACTTTATTAAGCGCTCCCTCATGTCAGCCATTTTCTCTGCAAACACAAAATGATAAAAGTTAGCAGACAGAAAAAGCTTAACAAGTGCGGACACAAGAGCAAGTTATACCAAGAAGCTGGAACGCCACGTCGTCATTTTCATACTCGAGGAGGGCCTTAATATTAATATAACGACCTGCTCTGACGGGCACCCCATCATCCCCGATCAGTTCCTTACCATCCCTGTCCACCACGAAGGCCGACGTAAAGCTCTCCACATAGGCATGGAGCACATGATAGGACTCCTTGTCGGCCTCACAGAGTTGATCATGCTTTACCAGGAATTGGTCAGTCCTATATCTGAAGTGGGCGAACACCCATTCCAAAGGAAACTTAGACACAAGCTTTTTAACCTGCTGACCATCGACGGTCACCATTTCAATCGTAGAGATGGATCTCTTGGCCGCCTCAGAAACAGGCTTCACGACTAGGAATCTATCCTTAAAATGACGAATAGACTCGGAGTACGGCCAGAAGAGCCTGCTCTGCTATTTGAATGACACCCAACTTTGCTTCGTGCCCGTAGTACTTCGCTGGAGCTGGAAGATGCAGAAGAAAAGGTCCACCGTCGCCCCGACATGGAGAAAGCGGCACACCAACTCGAAGGCGCGTATGAAGGCCAACACGTTCGGATGAAGCTGGGCCGGGCACAATTCTAGGTGACGAAAAAGGGCCTCCTGGAAGTCGGTGAAAGGCAGCCGAAACCTAGCCTCCACAAAGGAAAACTCATACATGGGGAACCGCATCCCCGGGTAAATCGAACAGATCCTGTCATTTTTGGTCGGAAGGATGACCCTCCATTACGTGGGCGCATCCTCGGCCTGATCCTCTAGATAGGGGAACTTCTAAACCTCCTTCTCAGTAAACGTCGACTTGGTCGACAGCGGCTCGTGCGCAATCCATTGTAGGCCCCCCCTCGCGACCTGAACGTTAGAAAACTTGATGGTCTGCTCCGCCTCCTCTTGCGCGGCCTGGGCGTCGGGTACGACTTCATCACGAGGATCCGCCATTTTCACCTGAAAAGCAGAGGAAGAAAAAGTGAATTCGACGACTAAGTTCAAATCCACCCTTCCACCACTAGTCAAGTGAAAGAGCGAGGAAGAAGTCGAGGACAACCCCGAGCCCACTTTGACCGCGACCTAATACGACGACGACATTGCCCCCTGCGACGGGGACGAGTCTCCATGACTTAACTACGTTACTTTGAGCTCAAAACAAGGCAAGCTCATCGCGGAAAGCCAGAGCTTTGTGTCGAACAGGCCTAGTGCCCGACTACAAACCTAAAACTAATCCTAACCAAAACAAAGGAGAATCTACGCAAAAACACAACATCCATTCCATGTTCATCGCGTTCTTCATGAAAATCCCAGAAATTCATGTGTTCATCAAAGAAAACATGAATCTTAAACCAGAAGACTCAAAAGTCGCCGGAAAATTCATGAAAAACGCCCAGAAAATGAAGAACACTTAAGAAAAATGTAAAAAAAATGAACAATTTACTTGAATATGGAGAGTTAGAGATGAAGGTGTGAACGGAGACGATGAAGATCTACGGCGACTCCAGCGAGGGGACAAAGTGCAGAGCATAAAAGAAGAGAAGAAATTTGTGAGAAGTGAACAAATGAGTCCCTTATCCCTCCTTTTATAAACATTTGCTCGTGGGGAATCGCAAAGGTCATCATTGCCTAGGCGGCTCTAGGTCTGACAAGGGGGCTGCATGTTCTACACGTGTCAAAAGGTTCCTGCGTCTGACATTCCCAAGTATGAACGTTACATGCACCAGACTTTTGATATTCCGCGAGCGCATCTCCTCACCGACACGCACACCAAAGGTCCCCAACACAAAAACGCCACTGCAACGGGCACTTTCACAAGAGCGTGCTCGACAAAAAATACATCTTCAAAATATGTCCTCCGGGCAACAACACCTGCTCACGTAGACGGGGAAGAGATTCTCCCCGAATACTATCCAAAGTTAACTTTACACGGCTACCTTAAGTCCTCACTCTTCACCAGAGCAAGGACTTGGGGGGCTCTTGTTCTGGACTGGGCAGGCGCTGTGCCCCCAGAAGAGCAAGGCCCAATCCAATCCAGCCATTGGACATGCCCAATAGCTAGAAACTAGCCGTTGGGCAGAAAGTAGTCGTTGGGCAGAAACTAGTCGTTGGGGACGTCCCCTTCACTCGCTAAGCAGTTCACGCGACCAACTGTCTCCCCGAATATCACGGCGATAGTTGGACCAGGTTAAAGGGTCACGCACTTTGCCCTCCACTTGGCAACCCCTCATTGGTCGACCAGACACTTTGATCGCATGAACTCTCCCCAAAAATACCCCCTCAGTTGAGAGGGGCAGGTATCAAATATCCAATACTTGAAATCTCTTACTTGTTTTCTCTCTTTTTGACCAAACACTTACTTTGGCATCGGAGTACCTTGCAGGTACCACCACCCCTTTTTCCTCTCCTACTCGCATCATCACATGTCCTACGTGAAGGCCACGACGATCCAGTATGATCACCTCAGATCATTAATATATTATTATAAAATAAAAGTTAAATAATACATTAAAAAAATACCAAATCACTATAAAATAAAAGATAAAATTAAACCTAACGTTCTTTAAATTATTTTTGTGTAATAAGTTGGTTCTTTAAGTATTTTTTCAACAACATGGTCATTTAAGTTACTAAATGTGAGCACCGTTATCTTCTTTTAACGAAGTAAAGATACATATTGTGGATGTAATTATTTTGAGTGGTATGAAAATGATGAAGCGCAATCATAAATTTCTAAATGTCAAAATGTGAGGAAAATAAGTTAGAAATCAACCTAAAGGACCAAGTTGTTAAAAAAAACTTAAAAGACCAATATATTACACAAAAATAAATAAGTACAAGAATAATGTATTGCTATATTAAGTATAATCAAATAATTTTCCAAAATAAAATAAGATGAATTGATGTAGTGTATGAAATAATAATGCAAGATATTTTCTTAAAAAATGATTTAAAAAATTAAGTAAAGTTGAATATACATTAAATGCTTATGAAAAAATGAAATGGTGAATTGGAATAGTTTTAAAGGCCTTAAAGCGTTTATGAGAGAATAAAACAATTGGAACAAATAATGAATTGGCAATGTTTCTAAATGATGAGCTTGTCTTAAAATAATACTCAATCACTAATCTATTGTATTGTTTTATTTAGGCTGATATCATACAAATTCTAATAATATTATACTATATGAATCTTATACCATATAAATCTTTTATTTTGAGCCCCCTATACATTTGAAGTCCTATGTTGTGGCATTTGTTGCACAAGCACATGAACGGGCTTATATATTTAGCATTTCTATTAGCATTTTAATTATACGTTTAGTTAACATTGCATTAAATAGAGCAAAAAACATAACAATATTCAAGGTATTATGTATAGGATCAATTCAAGTCACAATCACTCTAACTAGACAAATTTCACGATATTTTATGGTGAAAGTTATAGTGACAAGAAGTGGAGTGAGTCATGCACACAAAATTAGAGGGAAAAAATAAAAACAAAATGTAAAAAGGATATTTTTCTGTTGGGGATCTAGAATTCATGAAGCTGGTCGCAATTGTGATGGTGCTCGTAGTTCTGGTGCGGTGGCAAAGGTGGACTTACAATTTCCCTAGGCATACCATACTGTGAGGCGTTGGAAGTTATCAAATTGGGCGTGGAACCTTTACATCTATACTCTTGCATGGAAAAAGGAAAAGCTTCGAGGATAGTCGTATGAAATGCTTGTCCAATATTGGAACATTTCACATAATACCTTATGCTTGGCAATAGGTGAGCATGTTAGGGAATGTCACGTCTTCCTAGAACTTTTGAGTGCACTTAAGTACATTTATGCCCTCAAGGAGTCATTTGGACCATTTAGTTATCATTATCCCATGATTTGTAATGTTTTCCCTCTTTTATATAAACTTTCTTTTGGCATTTCTTAAAAATTTTCGCTTTCCTTCATCTTCTTTCTCTCACTCATGCGTTTATTTGATCTTAGCATTAACCATGGGAGGTTCTTACTTCTAGTTTCTTCTCTGCATGCTTAAGTATTTGCATTATCACCTTTCTTCACTCAAATAGTTTCATTTGCTCTATCTCCTTTCTTCATATACCATTTATTCTTTAAAAATTTTCTTCTCTTTTTGTTGTTTTTCTATGGATGGCCTAGGAGTGTGCCTTTAAATATAAATGAAGATGGTGGAGAGATTCTCCCATATCGGATGTTTATGGAAATCCCAACATTCTAGATGAGAAGCCACTGGAAGTTAATGATCCCATTCCTAATTTGATAATTCTTTGTGATACTTTTGAGAGTGAGGGAGGTTTTGTTGAGAGTGGAGGTGGCATTCCAAGTTCTTATGACACGAATGAGGAGGTAAACATACGCACTCCGACTTATATGGAAGTTGTTGCTCGCGTAACTTCTCCTTCTAATTATCATGAAGAAATGGAAGCAAAAATCACTTTCTAAAATGAGATAATGACCCATTTTTTCCCCAAAATCTTTCATTACTGTATGTGGCTGAAAACCCATTGAGTAAGAAATTAGGGAACATCTCACTTTTAGGAACAACAATCCACCTTCTGACCGATTTTCTATTTTATGTGTCAGGAGGGATGGCATGGTAAAACAGGGACAAACCACCTCATTTCAACCTCCGGATTGTAGACTTTACACTTGGGTTGATCCTGAACTGGTAGGGACCATTTTTGTATACGCTCATTCGAAGAAGGTTGAAGACGCTCATATAAACGTGGGTCACTCTTATGATTACGCAGTTTCCCATATCAATGAGGGTAAAAGAATATGAAGTTGCTATGACGAATGTCTTTGATCGCGAACTTTGCGTATTGGTCAGATTACTGCTGCAAGTATACAGTTTATCGTGTAGTTTTAAAAGATTGTCAAACCCACAGGGACTAATAATCAACCTAGAGTGATCGATTATTGCAGTGTAAAGCTAAGGCTAGATTTGGCGGTAAAAGAAATTTGGTTTTTAACGGGATTTGAAAAACAACAATGAAGACGAGACCGGAGAATGATTTCTGTGCTCCTTGGGGACTCCGTAAAATTTGGGTGATAATAAAGGTCTCGAAATTGATCTGAAGGATATACCAGTTTAAAGGCTCGATCTTACGCTCTCGCGGTATTAAACAAGCCACGTCTAATGACCCCAAGATTTTGCTCTCGCTCGCTCGATAATTAAAAGGTGCGCTTTGAAAACTAACATAACCTAAATGAGGCCCTAAAGCGCTCTCCATGCATTTAGGCTCAATGTCCGATGCCTACTATCCGGCGATTACCTCAAACTCTCGCTCTATTGGACACGCCTTGGTGCGTTTCTCACTCTAGTGACGAAACACTGTTAAACAGCCCCTCGCTCTCACGACAAGGCTGCCTAAATTCATATTAGACACCTAAACTAGAATTTTTGAAAACATTAAGTTAAACACTGACGGTTCTACAGAGTCCCGTCGAAAGGACGGTCCTTAATCTACGGACTCATGCAAATTTACTCAGACATATTTAAACCTAATGCTAACATAGTAACATTGCTGAAGTTTATGACATACATATTGATTAATTTTTGATTAAGTTCAGATTCACGATTTATTGGTGAAACTAGTTATGTTGCATACAAGTAAGATTAAGCAATGCAGTGAAATAAACAAAATGTAAATAAACTGAAATGCGAAGAAAGTAAAGGAAAAAACAAATCTTCAATTAATTGCAATTGATCCAAGGGTACATCAGCAACATAGAAAAGAAAATATAGCAGTGGTATCAATCTCTCAGTGTGAGTGATCAATACTTTGGAAGGTAATGTAAGTAGGTAGGCTAGAAATTTTGGCAGCGCTTCCGCAGGGTTCTTGGATCTCAAATACAGACCTCTGATGCTCTATATATAGGAAAAAGTTGGCTCCAAGAACATAAATTCGAAATTTGAAGTCTAACTTGCAAACTACCAGAACTGCCTCAGGAAAACTGCTCCCGCGAACCAACGGCGGTCGCCTTAGGCCTAATGGCGGTCGCCATTCAGTTGAACTTTGAATTTCCCTCCTTTTCTGCTATGGCAAGCGCCATTCCTTTTGAATTGGGAAGATGGCGAGCGTCATTCATCTAGATGAGGCAGAAACTTGCAATTTCTTCACTTTTTCTTCTCTTTTAGCTCAGTTCTTTATCTTTCCTTCTATGGAGCTGATATAGGACCTGTAAATGGAAAATGAAAGAAAAAAATAAGTAAATGATGCATAAAACGATAATGAATCGATAAAAATACAATAAAACATGCACGAATTGAATCGAAATAAACGATACAAAATCGAGTCATCAAACTCCCCCACACTAAGACTTTTGCTTGTCCTCAAGCAAACTCCCAATGTAATAAAATAGTAAGCATTATGTTTCGACTCTTAGGCACGACAAAAATAATCTAAGCACAAGGTTGCTAGGCTAAAGTGAAACGGATAGGTACTGGATAGTGAAAACAAGGATACCGTAATGACACGACTCCACAAAAGCGGACGAATACTCCCTTCCTATGCAATACCAATTCAAATCATGACATTATAACTAGACCTATATCCTTCATCTTATTTCACCTCTTTTTCATTCGAGCGCAATCACATTAAGCTCGTTATCCTGTGTACTTACATGGTAAGCGAACCTGTTAGTGTTTATGATCTCTTATTCAACACAAAAATTTTTCTTTTTCGCACATTGTGCTTTTTTTGCTTACGAATTTCAAGAGTCCGAACCTTTAGGCTAAATGGTCAGGTGAGGACCACCTAACTTAGCAGGAACATGTCTTTCATTCGATTTTTTTCTATAAAAATCACATAAATCAACTTTTGAGATCACGCAAATTTGCATCGGTTCGTTACTTAGTTCGTACACACGGATGGTGCTGACTGCTAGTATAAACTAATAAAGAGGTTACTTCTAAGAAACTAGGTATAAGGTCATGGCATAATGTCTATTTAAATCAATATCACATATTTAGGGAATCTAAGGTGTAGGAACGGTACCGATATTTTCAAAACTTTCCCAAGTCCGCCTACCTAGCCTAAATCTAAGAATGAAACAACCTATACTATACGTATCATGCCTTTGAGTCTAAACAAAATTTTTTGAAATTGGGGTCAAATACGGGAGTTATTAGACACAGGAAAAACGTAAAGTAAAAACGACTCAAACGTGCATATGATTCGATAATGAAAAAAAAACTAAACTAGAAAGCAAGAAATAAATAAAAGCAATAAACGGCTCCTCCCTCACACTTAAACTAGACATTGTCCTCAGTGTCTTAGCCTAAGGTGAAAGAAGGAGCGATAGAACCTGGATACATCAATGATAGCGAGCACACCCTCCACGAGGGTGTCTGTTCTGCCTGATGGCTGGGTTATCCTGTGGGACATGTTAGACACAATTTGCAATTTGGTTCACCTCCCTGCACAGTCTCGCCATCTCTGAGACAACATCTCTCAAATCCGACTCGGCCCTGGCCATAAACTCATACTGCCTCCTCTCTAACTCATGCATCTGCACATCACGCGCGACATCTCTCTCTCTCTCTGCTGCCTAAGATCTGACAGAACTTCATCCAATGACGATCGAATACCTGCAAAATCAGAAAAAGGTGCCGTGTGTGCTTGGGTGCTAGACCCAGGTATGTCAGTGGTATGGCTATGAGTACGGGGCTGCTCAGAATGCTGCCTCATGACATCACGGTAGCGCCTCTCGTCGCTCTCTGCCTCTACATCATGGGCTCTAAATCAAATAGCCAATTGGCGCTTTGACGCACATTTATGCGCTCAGCATTTGGCAGAGAAAAACTTCGAAACTCATGTGTCCGGACGATAAAGTGATACTTGTTACGATGCAAACTCTTGACAAGCCGCGCATTACGGCAAAAGTCAATGTCAGCATAGAGACAAGGTATGCTCTCTTTGTTTTCCAAGTTGGCCTCTAAATCTAAAGAGATAGCTATGGCAGTAATGATATCGGCTATGCAGATGGAACCGCCGACTCTGTTCGCTACGCTAATAAAATGGGCCAGGAGGAACGGTGTAGGATTCACACGGGTTTGGAAAAGAGCACAGTGAATAAAGAACAGATCCTTAGAATTCATGTTTCATGGGTTTTCTCGTCCGAAAATGGTGGAGGCGAGGGTGCGGTGAAAGTAACGAATAACAGGGTTATGGATGGTCGTGGCTTTCAAACCTTCCTATTTGGTGGTTCTTGTGTTGGTTATTTGATGCCAGAATTGGAAGGCTCCTTCCTCCCAGTCACTGTCCAAGGGTACTTGAGTCGCAAGACCCTCACCGGTAGGAAAACCAAAATATTTAGCTATCTGCTCATGAGTTAGCGAATAATCCACGTTAAACATTCTGAAGTAAATGGTTCCGGTGGTGCGGTTAATATCATGGACATATCGGACTGAACTAAGAAATTCATAAGGAAGTCTAACGGAAGAGGGATTAAACCTGGAGCAGAAACGAGTCATACCTAAGTTCCTGAGCATCCACGAGACGCTATCATAAAGACCTAAGGTGCGAAGAGTTTCCGGCTCTGGATATCTTGTGGCATAGACTGGCCTTTTGGATACTTGGTGAAAGTTCGAACGCATGGTGGCTCTAACTGTTCCTTCGGGGAACTCAATGCCCATGTAATCTATCTCTTGGTTAGCTTCCATAGTTGTTTCTTAGGAGGATGGTGTTTATGAATATTTTTCTGAAACGGGTAGAGAATGGAAAGTGGGTTTTAAGAGAGATGATTGGAAATGTGTGGATTAGTGAGATTAAATAGGGATTAAATAGATGAATATGGATGGTTGGAATTTAATGTGGGATAATGAGAGGTTTACTAGGTGCTTAGGGGGTCTAGGGAACATGCAAGAATGTTTTAAATGGGGAGAAGAGGAGGCAAAATCGTGTCTTAGAAGCAAAACACACATTCTGTCTGTTAAAGGGAATGGTGAAGCCTTATGCATAATGGCGAGCGCTATTTGTTTCAGACACGAATTTTGTGTCCTCACTCCTACAGAATGCAGTGTTGTGACATATTTTTGGGTTTTTCTTATTTTATTGACAAAACACAATAAGCTAAACATTAAAAACACTTAAAGGAAAGGAAACTTGCATTAAACGGAACAGTAGTACATTACATTTACACGTCGGCATCCCGACGGTACATAGTGGAATGGAAATTAACAGTACAAACGATACAAGAAAGGGAAACACTATACATGTAAACAAACTATCCTAAGAAAAACATGGAAATACGTGCGGCTAATGGATCATCCATGATGTTGTCTTAGGGAGTAGACAATTTGGAACATATGGTCCAACTCCTCATGTACAACATCCATAAGTCCAATGAAGTCGACTCGGAGAGAGGAAATCTCATCTCGGAAGGAATCCACTTCGGACTGGAGAGCATTAATAGCAGCAGCTACATTCAAAGGTGGTATATCAGGATCGACCTCAGAACCTTGAGTGGCCTCGGCAGACATAACGGTATCTCGGTTTTTGGTAAGCCTAAGGAGAGTCGGGTGGAGTCAGAAACTCATTAATGACCTCCAAGTCATAGAGCCAATTGTCCTTATTGTGCACACTGGTTTTTTCATGGTTGGGTAAGGTGAAAGTATGGACTACAACATTATCGAAAAGTAACTCAAATTCAACCGGGCCAAGGTTAGCAATAATGCCTCTGTTGAAACAAAAGTTAATGTCCATCGAGCGAAAACCACCGAATACAAAGGAATGGTTCAAATGGTACCTCATTCCCATTGCATCAGCAATCATAGTCACCAGCCCACCTATTAAGATTTGCTCAAAGGAATCATGGGCAATACGATTGAAATTAGCAAGCAAATACGGGGCTGCATTGACAGGCTTTCCTTGGGATGCGCAGAGCATGATATATAGCTCATCCCTCGACACAGATGTAATGTTCTCTTCTTTTCCAAAGAAGGTGTGAGCAAGAACCTTATGGAAATATCTCCATCTAGAGTTATGGATGTTTTCAGAAAATAAGGCATCAGGTTCGACATTACCGTTTCCAGCTATAGTACCCTAGAAATGTTGAAGATCATAGCTAGTGAAGGCATCAGCAGGGGTTCTGGTCACAACATCGGGTTCATTAGTAAAACCCAATCATTCAGCGAATTCATGGTGGGTGAATATGTACTTGTTTCTAAATAACCTGAAGGTAGCCAATCCACGGCCAAATCCTAAACCACGGGTGGCATCACAGTAGAGGGAGCTTAGGAACTCTAAGGTCATGCTACGGTAAGTGCTAAATCTCTTCTCTAAAGCAAAGTGAGACCAGCCTATTTGACTCAAAAGGAAAACAACACTGTCTCGAATGCTAAGGGTTCGCATAGCCGAGTCGTCAGGGTAGATGGACAGACCAAAGTCTCTTTGAGACAAAGCCTCAAATCGACGCTCTGGACATCGTTCCTGAAAACAACGACACAGTTCTCAAATGTCTGCATGGTTTCTGGCCAAAGGTTTCTTAGAGAAGGGTATCCTGAAAAATTTAAAAATAATACACTATTAGGGAAATAATACTATTAGCTACACGTTAGTAAGATAAAAATAGTAATAATAATCATAATACTGATAATGATAGCAACAATAATGAGATGCAACAAACAGTGATGCATATTGCAAAGACTTTATACTAAACATGCATGCAGTATCCTAAAGCTAACACAAAAAATAAAAACAACAGAAATCGTGGTTTATCTCCCACGGAGCGCTTTGTTTAATGTCGGAAGCTCGACATTAGAATTGAAAAGGGCATCATTTATCAGGAAGAGCGGGAAGCTCTTCCAATTTGTAACTAGTGATGAATTCCTTGTTTTCTACTAAGTGGTAGTGCTTGAGTCTCTGGCCGTTCACAAAGAACGTCTCATTCGACTTTCCTCTAATTTCAACTGCTCCACTTGGTAGGACTTTTGTAATTTCGAAAGGACCAGAACATCTAGAACGTAATTTTCCGGGAAAGAGTTTAAGCCTAGAGTTAAAGAGAAGAACTATATCTCCTTCGTTAAACTCCTTCTTTGTTATCCTTTTATCATGCCACTTCTTGGTTCTTTCTTTGTATATTTTGGCATTTTCATAGGCATCAAGCCTTAGTTCCTCTAGTTCATGGATATCTAGAATCCTTTTCTCTCCTGCTGCCTTATAATTCATATTCAGGGTCTTAATGGCCCAAAAAGCTTTATGCTCAAGTTCCACAGGCAGATGGCATGACTTTCCATAAACTAGTTTGTACGGTGTGGTTCCTATGGGAGTCTTGTAGGCTGTTCTGTAAGCCTGCAGAGCTTCATGAAGTTTAGTAGACCAATCCTTCCTAGAGGTTGCAACGGTTTTCTTTAAAATTTGCTTGATCTCCCTATTTGACACCTCTACTTGTCCACTAGTTTGATGCTAATAGAGTGTTGCTACTCGGTGTCGTACTCCGTATTTAAGCAATAGTTTCCCGAAATTCAAAATGAAATGGGAACCGCCATCACTAATGACAACTCTTGGTACACTGAATCTGGGAAAGATTATGTTCTTGAAAAGTTTCACCACCACTCATGCATCATTTGTAGGTGAAGCTATTGCCTTAATCCATTTTGATACGTAATCAACTGTGGCGAGTATGTATTTGTTTCTAGAAGAAGATGGAAAAGGTCCCATGAAATCAATGCCCCATACATCAAAGACTTTAACTTCCAAAATTCCCTTTTGTGGCATCTCATCGCGTTTAGAAACATTTCCAGTGCGTTTGCACCGGTCACAGTTCATAAAGGAAATGTGAACGTCCTTCCAAAGGTTTGGCCAAAAGAGGCCAGATTGTAACATCTTTGCGCATGTTTTTGATGTACTGGCTTGTCCTCCATATGGTACAGCATGGCATTGGGATATGACATCCTCTACATCCAATTCAGGGACACATAGACGAAATATTCCATCGGCGCCTCTCTTAAATATTAGGGGTTCATCCCAGTAATATTGTTTAAGGTCATGGAAAAATTTCTTCTTCTGTTGGTATTTTAGATCTGGTGGAAGCACCTTGGCTGCTAGGTAGTTGACAAAGTCAGCATACCATGTCAATGTGGTTTTCGTATAGATTGCTTCTACTACTTCATTTGTCTCTACATCGTTAAATAACAAGGAACATTCTACAGTTTTGCTTTCCCTTTCCAACTGGGCTACTAGTCTGTCGTAAGGAAAATCATCGTTTATAGGCACTCTTTCGGGCTTTAGATCCTCAATCCTAGAGAGATGATCTGCTACCACATTTTCGGTACCTTTCTTATCTTTAATGTCTAAATTGAATTCTTGCAAAAACAAGATCCATCTCAAGAGTCTTGGGTTGGCATCCTTCTTAGTCAACAGGTACCTAATAGTGGCGTGATCGGTATAGATAATAATTTTTGCTCCTACCAGATAGGAACGAAATTTATCTAAGGCGAACACAACAGCCAGGAGTTCCTTTTCTGTGGTCGTATAGTTCATCTGTGCGTTGTCTAAGGTTCTACTTGCGTAGTAAATAGCATGAAACCTTTTATCTTTTTTTTTGTCCTAAGACAGCGCCTATGGCATAGTCGCTAGCGTCGCACATTATTTCAAATGGTAAAATCCAATCAGGTGGTTGTATAATTGGTGCGGTAATAAGAGCATTCTTCAGATGTTCAAATGCTTTCAAGCATTCTTCATCGAATATGAATTCAGCTTCTTTCATTAGTAGTCCAGTAAAAGGTTTTGTAATCTTAGAGAAGTCTTTAATGAATCGTCGGTAAAAACCGGCATGTCCTAAAAAGCTTCGTACTTCTCTAACTGGTTTTGGTGGTTGAAGGTTTTCTATGATTTCTATCTTTGTCGTGTCTGCTTCAATACCTCTATCGGATACAACATGTCCAAGATCTATACCTTGTCGCACCATGAAATGGCACTTCTCCCAATTTAGCACAAGGTTCACTTTGACGCATCATTCAAGTACCATCTCAAAGTTTGACAGACAGTGTTCGAAACTTCCCCCACATACAGAGAAATCGTCCATAAAGACTTCAATTATGTCGTTTATGAAATCTGCAAAGATCGACATCATGCATCTCTGAAATGTTGCGGGAGCATTACACAGTCCAAATGGCATTCGACGATAGGCAAATGTGCCATAGGGGCAGGTAAATGTGGTCTTTTCTTGGTCATCAGGATGAATAGGTATTTGGAAAAATCCTGAGTATCCGTCTAAGTAACAGAAATATGAATGTTTGGCTAGCCATTCAAGCATTTGGTCTATGAAGGGTAAAGGAAAATGATATTTTCTAGTAGCCTTATTCGGCTTTCTATAGTCTATGCACATCCTCCATCCAGGTTGAGTTCGTTTGGCTACGGACTCGCCTTTTTCGTTAGTTACAACCGTAACACCACCCTTCTTTGGTACGACATGCAATGGGCTGACCCATTTGCTGTCAGATATCGGATATATGATTCCTGCTTCCAATAGTTTTTGCACATCTCTCTTGACTACATCGCTTAGGACTAGGTTCAATCGTCTTTGATGTTCTCTAGATGTCTTACAGTCTTCCTCCATCATGATGTGATGCATACATATAGAGGGACTTATCTCTTTTATATCAGAGATGCTATATCCAAGAGCTGTGGGATATTTCCTCAAGACTTCCAATAATTTCTCAGTTTCTATTTGTCCTGAATCAGCATTAACTATTATGGGTTTTTCGAGTTCAGTGTCTAGGAATTCGTACCTTAAATCTTTGGGTAATGTTTTGAGTTCTACAGATGGTTTCTTTGGGCAAGGCATAGGATCGGGTGTGAGTGCTAGGCATTCTCTTAGACTGTCATCTTCATATGACTCACGCCAGTTATCGTCCTCGAATATTGGAGGGGCTGGAATCTTTAGTACTTCCGTGTACCTTGTCGGTTCCTTCTCCATTTCTATGACGCATTCGTCGATAATGTCTAGAAAACAACATGAATCGTCTAAAATAATGGCTTTTAGGAATTGGGCTATGATGAATTCGACTTTTTCTTCCCCAACTTCGAAGGTTAGCTTTCGCTTCTTCACATCTATTATAGCTCCAGCTGTTGTTAAAAATGGTCTACCTAAGATGATTGGTATATTAGAGTCTTCCTTAATGTCCATTATCATGAAATCTGTCGGGATATAAAACTGACCTATGCGAACTGACACGTTTTCTAGCATACCTACTGGATACTTCACAGAACGGTCTGCTAGTTGTAGAGACATCTTCGTTGGCCTCAAGTCTCCTAAGTCAAGTTTCTTACATGTGGATAGGGGCATTAGGCTAACACTGGCTCCTAAGTCGCATAACGCTTTGTCTATGACAGTCTTTCCGATTACATAAGGTATGGAAAAGCTACCTGGATCTTTTAGTTTAGGAGGCATGTTATTTAGAAGTATGGCACTACACTCAGCAGTGAGCATAACGGTTTCGTTGTGCTCTAACTTTTTCTTGTTTAATAGGATCTCTTTAAGGAATTTGGCATATGAGGGCATTTGCGTAATAGCTTCTGTGAAAGGTATCGTTATATTTAGTTGTTTTAGAAGCTCTACGAATTTCTTAAACTATCCTTCGTTTTAGGATTTAGCTAGTCTTTGGGGATAAGGCACAGGTGGTTTGTATGGTGGCGGAGGCACATAGGGTGTCTCTTTCTTTGCGCCCTTTCCGCTTTCATCTTCCTTCTCCGTGTTAGGATCTCTTATTTTCTTGGTTCCCTTCGGTAAATTTTGGTGCATGGCTGAATTTTGGAGTCTCGGGTCAATGGGTCCATCGTATTCTGTTCTGCTTCGCAAAGTAATAGCGTTAGCATGACCTTTTGGGTTTGGTTGAGGTTGGCCAAGAAATATTCCAGCAGGGGCTGCGTTAGTTGATTATTGTTGGGCTACCTGAGCGATTTGGGTTTCTAACATTTTATTATGAGTAGCCATAGCATCAAGCTTGTTTGACATTTGTTTCATCAATTCACTCGTGTGAGCGTTTTGATTTGCGAAATCCCTATTTTGCTGAGCTTAAGCATTCATAAAGTTTTCCATCATGATTTCTAGATTTGATTTTTTTGTAGTGGTGGAGCGGGTTGCGCTCCTTTCTGAAATCCAGGTGGAATAGCAGGTGCTGGGTTAGGTGGATGTAAGGCATTGTTATTCTTATATGAAAAGTTCGGGTGATTTATCCAGCCAGGATTGTAAGTGTTTGAATATGGGTTCCCTTGAGCGTAATTTACTTAGTCGGTAGGTGTACTGGCCAACACTTGACATTCAGCGTTTGTATGCCCAGGGTTTCCGTATATTTCGCAATTTGGTGTTACCGCAGCTATGGTAGCTGCTGGTGGTGCTATTGCTAGACTTTCGATCTTTTGAGCAAACGCGTCCACTTTAGCATTGACTCGATCTATACCGTTAACTTCGTGCATTCCTCCTTTCAGAGTTGGTTTCTCTACTCCAGCGCGTTCACCTCCCCATTGGAAATGGTTTTGAGCCATAGTCTATATGAGTTCATAAGCTTCTGCATACAGTTTATCCATTAGAACACCGCCTGCGGCAGCACACAAATTCATTTTGGTATTGTACAATAGTCCGCCGTAAAAGGTATGTATTATCATCCATTCTTCAAGTCTTTGGTGCGGGCATAACCTCAACATGTCCTTGTATCTCTCCCAAGCATCGAATAAAGATTCGTTGTCTTTTTGTTTAAATTCGTTAATTTGGGCTCTCAGCATAGCTGTCTTGCTTGGTGGGAAATATCTGGCTAAGAAGACTTTCTTCAACTTGTCCCATGTCATCACTGAGTGGGATGGTAGAGACTGGAGCCAAGCTCTAGCTCTATCTCTCAATGAGAACGGAAAAAGTCTTAGTCTAATTGCTTCTTGACTAACTCCATTGGCTTTTACGGTGTCTACATATTGAACGAATATTGATAAATGATGGTTCGGGTCATCCGTAGCATTACCTAAGAATTGGTTTTGTTGAACTACGGATATTAGCGAAGGTTTCAGGTCGAAATCATTACGGTTAATAGCTGGGCATCAATGCTGTTATGTGGTTCTTCTTGTGATGGAACAACATAATACTTTAGAGGACGGTCTCTCGGTCCTTTGGCCATGTTTTGTTCTGGTTCTGATTCGGTTTTCGAATCTGAGTAGGGAATAAGATGATCTGGGATGTTATATCTAAGAAGGAATTCATTAATTCGGCGTCTCAGAAGGATGTAACGTTCGATTTCATTGATTGGTTGCTCCAACTCTTCGCCTTGTGAGCGAGTGTTTGGCATATAATTGACAAATCGAAAAGGAAAAAAATAAAAAGTTGGCTTAGTCTATACTGTGCAACGAAAGTATCACAATATTGACTAAATTAGTCCCCGACAACGGCGCCAAAAACTTGATCGCGAACTTTGTGTATTGGTCGGATTACTGCTGCAACCTAGTTTTAAAAGATTGTCGAACCCACAGGGACTAATAATCAACCTAGAGTGATCGATTATTACGGTGTAAAGGTAAGGCTAGATTTGGCGGTAAAAGAAATTTGGTTTTTAACGGGATTTGAAAAACAACAATGAAGACGAGACCGGAGAATGATTTCCGTGCTCCTTGGGGACTCCGTAAAATTCGGGTGTTAACAAAAGTCACGAAATTGATCTGAAGGATATACCAGTTTAAAGGCTCGATCTCACGCTCTCTCGGTATTAAACAAGCCACACCTAATGACCCCAAGATTTTGCTCTCACTCGCTCGACAATCAAAAGGTGCGCTTTGAAAACTAACATAACCTAAATGAGGCCCTAAAGCGCTCTCGCTGCATTTAGGCTCAATGTCCGATGCCTACTATCCAGCGATTACCTCAAACTCTCGCTCTATTGGACACACCTTGGTGTGTTTCTCACTCTTGTGATGAAACACTGTTAAACAGCCCCTCGCTCTCATGACAAGGCTGCCTAAATTCAGAATAGACACCTAAACCAGAATTTTCGAAAACATTAAGTTAAACATTGACGGCTCTACAGAGTCCCGCCGGAACGACGGTCCTCAATCTACAGACTCATGCAAATTTACTCAGACATATTTAAACCTAATGCTAACATTGTAACATTGCTGAATTTTATGACATACATATTGATTAATTTTTTATTAAGTTCAGATTCACGATTTATTGGTGAAACAAGTTACGTTGCATACAAGTAAGATTAAGCAATGCAGTGAAATAAACAAGATGTAAATAACCTGAAATGCGAAGAAAGTAAAGGAAAAAACAAATCTTCAATTAATTGCAATTGATCCAAGGGTACATCAGCAACACAGAAAAGAAAATACAGCAGTGGTATCAATCTCTCAGTGTGAGTGATCAATACTTTGGAAGGTAATGTAAGTAGGTTGGCTAGAAATTTCGGCAGCGCTTCCGCAGGGTTCTTGGATCTCAAATACAGACCTCTGATGCTCTATATATAGGAAAAAGTTGGCTCCAAGAACATAAATTCAAAATTTGAAGTCTAACTTGCAAACTGCCAGAACTGCCTCAGGAAAACTGCTCCCGCGAACCAACGACGGTCGCCTTAGGCCTAATGGTGGTCGCCATTCAGTTGAACTTTGAATTTCCCTCCTTTTCTGCTATGGTGAGCGCCATTCCTTTTGAACTGGGAAGATGGCGAGCGCCATTCATCTGGATGAGGCAGAAACTTGCAATTTCTTCACTTTTTCTTCTCTTTTAGCTCAGTTCTTGATCTTTCCTTCTATGGAGCTGATATAGGACCTGTAAATGGAAAATGAAAGAAAATATAAGTAAATGATGCATAAAACGATAACGACTCGATAAAAATACAATAAAACATGCACGAATTGAATCGAAATAAACGATACGAAATGGAGTCATAAGTCTTATCCCTTTCTACTCGAATGAAGTTCAAGTTACCTTTTACTACTTTTGAGGAAGGCTTATTAAATCACCTGGGCATATCTTCTTCCTAATTTCATCCATCCACCCGGGCCTTTACAGAAATGTTCTCGTATTTATGTGTGTACCGAGGGGTTGGATTTCCTGTTAGGCTTTTCTTTAATTTGTTCTCTGAAATTCTGTTTGCCATATGGAAAGATGTGAAACACAATGTCTCGCACAATGTGTATGACAAGATAATTACCTAGCAGACAAAATATAAGGAAAATATAAATAACACCTGAATTGGTAACTTAATTTAATGCAAAATCATCTATATGTGGATGGAATTAACCCAATAAAAGAAAATTCACTCTTAATAGTTAGAAGTACAAATTAGACTTAGTTGAACCATCCTAGTTCAAAGCCTCTTTTACTAATACTACCTGTGAATTCCTATTCATGACTCCCTATAAAAATAACCCCACTCTTAATAGTCAAAAGTAAAATTGGTATTATCTAAACTCACTTTGTCCAATTCCGTTTTGCTAGTACTACCCATGAAGATTCAATCATTGCTCCCCCTTAATTTTGAGACATCTCTCTGAGATTCACTCAAACACTCTCCCATGTCTTTAGATAATTACAAAATTATACGAATGATGAAAGGAAGTTACTGTCATACCCCAAATTTTGGCCACTAAGATTTTCCATTACTGTGCAAATCATCATCACAATATGGGTGTGTCACTAGGCCTCATCAGTCTCCCCAAAGATGGGTGAGTATTCACTACAATCAAAATTAGGGTTTTAAGCCCTCTCAGAGCCTTAGACAAAGGATCAATCAAGGAATGACTTGATCTTCAACTTGTCTAGCCTCTAAAATATCCACAATGGATCAAAAGGACTCCCACTTCAAGGATTAAGCACAAGGCTGCTCCCTTCTAGGTGGATCAAGTCTCAAGATCGACAGTGTCACCAAATTAGGGTTTTGGTCGACCAGGGCCTCCAGATGGAAATTTTTCATCTGGGCACAAGCCAATGATCCAAAACATAACCTAATATACTCCATTGAACCTCATGGACCCAATCATCAAGTCAATTTGACCTCAGGGGATGCATACATCAAAAATAAGGAATTAGGGTTTCTTGACCTAATTCACCCCTAAGTTGACTTTTGGGACAAATCATGCTCCCAAACCCTAAGACATGATTCAATATACCCTATGACACCCATGGACATGTCCATCAAGTTTGATTTAGGTCAAGGACATGATTTCCTGAAGAATTGCACAGTTTGGAATTCATTTGATAAAAAGTCAACTGCGCACAAAAGTCAAACTTTAACTTTTTGAGATTTTTCTTAAAAATGGTTTTTTAACCCTAAAATGATGTTAATGTATGATTTGAATCATCATTCATCAAGAAAAATCAAAGAAAGTGGGATAACTTGTAAAAGGGGTAACCATAAAAACTCAGAAAAATTTTTAAGTTATGGAAAAAGTGACACTAATGTGCCAACTTTGGAGGACCATAACTCCTAAACCACAAGGCCATTATTCCCCATTCAAAGCTTGATTTGTAGATCACATTTCCCTCTACAAAAGCTTCATACTGACCTATGTCCAAATTCCTCATGGATTTTGAGTTATGGAGTGATCAAAATCAAGAAAAGTCACTTTGTTCCAACACTTAGTGAAAATTTCACTAAGTCAGAATCTGCCTTTACTTTTTTCCAAATGTAGGGGGATTTTTCACTTGGATTCAAAAGAGATCAAAACCAAACATGTTCAAACAGTTGTTGTATCATGTAAGGGCTTTCCAAAATGATCAAGAACATTACCAAATTCATTTTGGGCCATGAGATACGACATTGGCAAGTTGCCTTGCTAAAATCTGCCAAGGCAAGGCAGATTTTTGCACTTTTGGTCAATTTGCAAAAATCAGCCAAATCCAAATACTCCTATCCACTTGGACACCTATGAGGATTGAATCTAAAGGGGACAATCACTGAGCCAAGCCTCCAAAGTCTTTGGAACAAGAAATAGCATGTTGAACCTAGAATTGCCAAAATAGGGACAAGACTCCAATTTTGGATTGGAGCATTCAATGGAAGCATCAAGGTGGCATGGACTGAGCTCTTAGTAAATGAATTCAGTCAAGACTTATCCAAGACCAAGGGGACCAGCAGCCTGTGCCCTAACCTCTAGTCAATGGCTAGAGGAGACTTGGATTTTCATTTGCCAACATTGGCTAAACCTACTCAGCAGTTGCCATTCACTATTCCTTGCAAACCAAACTTTCTCTACTATAAATAGAGCTCAATTGTGATCAGTTTAAGTACACCAAAGGCCTACAACACTTGCCTTTCTCAAAAACCACTTCTCACTCTCAAAAATGCCTTTCTTAGCAAGTCACTTTCGGGTTTTTCATTAGAGAGCAATTCCACTCAAACCAATCACACACACACCTCATATACATCATATGTGAGCTGATCAAACACTTAAACAACATCTGGAACACTGATTTCTCAGAATCACCAGTCAATTGCTCAAGGTTTTAACCAAGTGGTAGTTGAGATGCCATGAAGTGATCCAGCCAATTTCAATCAAGTCCAAGCATTCAAACACACTCCATAGGGTGTAGGGAAGTTGTTCAGATCATCACAATTCATCTGTAACACCTCCTACTCAGAAATTAATTTGCTCTTGCTGTCACGACCTAGAGGTCAATACTTAATTTTGAAGCATTAATCCAAGATCACAATTTGTTTTCCAGGTGTTAAACAATTTTGATCATTTTAATTGAATTTTTATTCAATTAAAACACATTTTGAAAACAAATTAGGGTTTTTGGATTAAGTCAACCCTCATAAATCATTTTCAAAACATTTTGGGCCTCTAATAGAGTGTAAGACCCAATCCTTTTTTTGACCAAATCATTTTTGGGCCTCAATATATTGTATAAGTCTCGATACCGTCAAAAACAAACGGCGTGATCGTCACCTTTTCAAAACAAAAAACCTTGGGCCTACCCTCGAGTAGTAAGACCCATTTCTTTTCTTAAAACTCACTTGGGCCTCTTAATAGAGTGTAAGACCCAACCCCCCTTGTACAAACCATTTTGGGCCTCACTTATTGTATAAGTCCCTCTATACAAGTAAACGGCGCGATCGTCGCCTTTTAAAAAAAATCAACTGGGCCTCTCTTCGAGCTATAAGACCCATTCAAAACTTTTGGGCCTCTATTAGAGTGTAAGACCCAATCCCCTTTTAACCAAAATATTTTTGGGCCTCAGATATTATATAAGCCCCTTCGCGTTAAAAGAAAATCTCAGCGCGATCGCCATTTCAAACGAAAAAACAAACTTTGGGCCTACCCTCGTGTTATAAGCCCCACTCTTTTTCTTTAAACCTTTTGGGCCTCTTGAGAGAGTGTAAGACCCATCCCTTTGTACAAAAAAAACCATTCTTCGGGCCTCAGTCACTTGTATAAGTCCCTCTATACAAATTCAAACAGTGCGCTCACTGATAAAACCCTGGGCCTCTCCTTGAGCTGTAAGCCCCAAAATCTTTCTTTTTCAAAGCACTTTCTCCTTTGAAGTTGAATATACTGTTGTTTTTCAATCTTTCTTTGTTGAACAACTAACCAAACAACATGGAAGCTCTACAACCGAGTAAGTGTTTATATGCTTTCATTTACCGCTTTCATATACATATAACTGTATTATGGGGCTATTTTGCTGTAAGTCTTCTTTCATAAACTCATATCAACTGTGTAATAATAGTATAGATATTTAGAGTTTCCCCGGCAACTACGTCTAGCATTAAGCCTGTTGATCACTCTTAAATAGTCAAAACTAGATCCCCATAGGATTACCAGACACAGTCTTCCTTCCTCTTGGGGTTAAACAATATGGAGATATGAAAGCCAGCATTCTCGGTGAACCCTTTCATAGACTGTCACTCGTAGAAGTTGTCAAAGAAACTCTACTCCCCAGAGATGATCTTTTCTCCGTGAATGGCATCTCTTGAGTTTCTTCCAAATTCTCGAACTTTCCTGGTTTGATCTATTCCTCGTGAATAGCCTGTCTTGAACTTCTCGGGGTTTGGGGACCCACAAGCTTCTTAAAAGCACTTGTCAAGAAACTCTATTCCCCCAGAGATGATCTTTTCTCTGTGAATGGCATCTCTTGAGTTTCTTCCAAATTCTCGAACTTTCCTGGCTTGATCTATTCTTTGTGAATAACCTGTCTTGAGCTTCTCGGGGTTTGGGGACCTATCGGCTTCTTAAAAGCATCGGCCTCCTCTTGGGCATTGTTCAAGGACCCACAGGCTTCCTAAAAGCATCCCCGCCTCCTCTTGGGCATTGTACAAGGACCCGTCGGCTTCTTAGAAGTATTCACAGCCTCCTCTTAGGCTTCGTATAATGATTCTTCCTCTGGGAATGATATCCTCCTCTTGGGCTTCATACAAGGACCACTCGGCTTCTTAAAAGTCTCTAGCCTCCTCTTGGGCTTCCTACAAATTGTCCCGACGACCTCCTAGAGGTATATGAACATAACTTAGTCATCTTCATAGAACAGTCCTTTCAAAGAGTCTACTACTGTTTCTCAAAGCATATTACAAAAGATGAAACTCTAGACACGGACAGTTTAATTTTCTTGAGTCTCCAAGACATTCTCAAGATCCCTTCAAAAATAGGAAGGAAACCCGTAGATTGGGCAGTCTCAATATCCTTTGGATTTCCCGTTTCCTCAAAGAAAAGGAAATATCCCGGGTCCTTGAATCGAATCCGTGAGTACCGTGCTACTCATATAAGAACTGATTTTCTCTTTAAATCACATACTTGACCTGTCACTCAACTGAAACAGCACCATAGCCTCCTCTTGGGCTTTGTACAATGATTCTCCCCAGCGGAGCTAACAATTTTAGCCTCCATCTCGGGCTTCGTACGAGATACCATAAAAGACTCTCTTGTTGAGTCAACTCCCTTTTAGCCTCCATCTCGGGCTTCGTACGAGATACAAAAAAACTCACTTGTTGAGTCAAATAGCCTCCATCTCGGGCTTTATACGAGATACCAAAAGACTCCATCGTCGAGTCAAAACCTTTTAGCCTCTCTCTCGGGCTTTGTACGAGACACATATTAGCCTCCTCTTAGGCTTTGTATAAGAAAACCACTGGTTGATCCAATCAACCTTGTAGCATCAAAGTTGTGCCTCGTTCATAGTACACAAACATCAACAACTCTTTCCCCTTCATCTAATCGCTGTAAGCGGCAAGCCTCTGGATCATTTACATCCATGCCACTGTCCCTCTTTTAGCATGAAAAATTCCTAAGGAAAGATGGCATTGCTCTACACTGAGTTAAAGTCTTCTCCTTCAGGTTGGAAATCCCTTATAAAGAAATTATGGCATTGTCGGATTCACACATCCCGGTTAAAGTAATTCTCCTTATAAACAGTTGTGACATACAACCCCCTCTTTAGAGATGACAAATTCTCTCTAAAGTCAACACCCTTTTAGCTTCACATCTTGGGCTTTGAACAAGATACAAATAGACCTTTCAGCTTCATATCTTGGGCTTTGAACAAGATACAAACCACCTTTAGCTTCACGTCTTGGGCTTTGAACAAGACACCAAAACACCATTTCCTCCCATAGAATAGGAGGAGCTACGAACGCTCTGATTTCCCTGTTTTGGTAAACGGGAATACGTAGGCATAAGATTGAAAGAAAAGATCTTAGCGAGCACACTAAACAAAAACCCAAAATCCCAGGCTTTCATACATCCATCTTAACATCCCACCAATCGACTGAACACCACTTTTAAAAAAATAAACCCGATAGAGACCCCGAATCTTTGTAGCATCTGTAAACCAACAGTTTTGACTGTTTAACCTCAGTTTGCAAGCAGGGTTAATTTGAGACATCTATTTCCCTTCCTTCATCAGCTTTAATAGGATAAAAAATGAATCGAACTGTAGATACCAAAGAGCGGTAGTGCTTCGCAACCACGTCCAAAATCGCTCGCTACAGTTACAACTAAACTACTTTACACCTTAACATAGGAATAAAACTCTAGAATATAGTATTACAAAACAAATATGTACCACCTTAAACCACTATACTTATATAAAAAGAGTTACTCGACAAATTTAGGTGTCACTTCCCCAACCAACCAACAAAACTTTCAAAAACATTTAACAACATGCAGCGGAAATTAACATACTAACAACTTCAAATTGAACTTCTCAAAGAAAGTATTAAACTTTAACATCAAAATTCAACACCAACTCAAAACATAACA
The DNA here is from genome assembly GCA_022829125.1 of Lathyrus tuberosus. Taxonomy (NCBI): domain Eukaryota; kingdom Viridiplantae; phylum Streptophyta; class Magnoliopsida; order Fabales; family Fabaceae; genus Lathyrus; species Lathyrus tuberosus. Next base: position 343,865 of record JALAZF010000633.1, read on the forward strand.
AAAGCGTATCGTCCTCGATGTTACAAGATTAGAGCATTATACCACTAAAATACAATAGAATGATAAATAAATGAAGGTGAACTCCAAGAAGCTATCTTCCACTCACAAGAATAAAAATCTACTCCTGATTATCTGCAAGATGTCCATGGTGGACAACATAAAGAAAATGGGGTGAGAATAAACTTTGATATAAAGACGGCGTAAAGAATGCGAGGGTAGATAAACACACAACACATCACGCATTCAATACACAAAACACACCATTACAATCTCATACCTTTTCCATCATAATATATACATATGCATGCAATGTGACTGATAGTTAAAATAGCAAGTGTACTATTTTTACGATGTAGTAATAATAAGGGTTATCCCCAGAATGGATCTCGAGGACTGCGCGTGATTGTAAGTGCAGATGCTAATTCAATTAAACAAAAGTTCCTTGGGGTTTGATTGTTTAAAAATTAAAACTAAGAATAATAAAATGAACAAAATTATAAACTTGACTTAAAACAGATATGAGAAGCATGCTAGAGGAAGTGTATGAATTGAACTGCAAAGACCCTCAATCCTTATTCTAGGAAACATTACTCTAAACAAACCTTACCGATTCTTATAGTTATTTTTCCCTAATTCCTTAGCAGAAAAACCTTTGAGATTCTATCTCTACCCCAATTCCTTGGCGGTCAAGAAAGAATCACAAGCATTATGTTTGATCAAGAATAATTCGGTTATTACAGCGTATCCCCATTCCTAAGCAATATCTACTGTAATATTATTATGCAAAAGCGTTAGGTTGGTTGGTCCGACCTAAACCCTACCTGTAAATCAATTTCAATTTGTCCGATCGAAAAAGCATTAAAAACATTGCATAACAAAAAATTAAGGGAAAAAGTAATATCTCATAGAACAATGAAAATTCAAGTCATTACAATGCAATTCAGGGACACCCCCTAGCATTAGGGGGTTTAGCTACTCATAGTACTGAAATAAATTACAAAATAGTAGATAAACATTACAAGAATAACTGAGGAAATTGATCTTCAATCGCGATGGCTCATGAAAAATCTTCCTTCTCCTGATCACTTGATAGCATTCAACTTTCACGTAAAATCTTTCATCAAATCCCAAAGTCCCTTTTCTCCTTCTCAGAAAGTGTCTAAAATACTCTCAGGTCCAATACATTAATGGGGAAATGCCCAAATACCTTCATGGAACACAAAGGTAAAAAATCCAAGAAAATAAGAAGATGAAGCGTCCAAGCCAACACGGGCCGTGTCAGCTGACACGGGCGGCCATGTTGGTTCTCTGTTATTTTGATAAAAAAATTCTTCAGTGGCAGACTTGCTGAGACTGGCAGTGTCAGGTGACACGGGCACCCGTGTTAGCCCACTGTTTCTCTTCATATTTTCGTTCTCTTGGCTTCTTCCTGACGCGACCCGTGTCAGGTGACACGGGTGGCCGTGTCAGGCCACTGTCTTCATTCTAATTTCATTTTGAATCTTGCGATTTTTCTCATTTTTTCGCTCTGATTCCTCCTGAATGTTTATATGAACCTGAAAACACTAAAGAACACAATCAAGGAATAAAATGCGGTAAAAGAGATATAAAACAAATATACAATCACACAATATTAACTAAAACAAATAGTGAAATAACGTATGAAAACCACTGATCAGTGACTCACGACATCGACATTATGCATGTGGTACCAATCAACGATGGTTCTTCATACCAACCAAGTTCACCCTTTTGAACCCTAAATCTACCCTTCTAGACCCGTGACAAGTTACTTGTTCACCCTTCTAGACTCGTAGCTTGCCTCTTTCACAACAATGACACAAATTATGTATAACATACAATTTATGCAACAATAACAACATGTTTATATTCCCCCTTTGAACCATAAACAACATACAACATATCAACAACGTAGTCCCCCCTTTGAAACTACCACCACAATAAACAACGATTATGTACTCTCCACATAATTAATCATCAATCATCATAACAATTCATCTTTAATCAATCGCACATCACAAAATTCTATCTAAAGAAAACATTATAGTTATATCATTAATTCACATTCATCTCCCTAAAACATTATAGGGGGAAAATGTTATGTGTTAGTTTTCCAACACTTCCAACCGTGCCTTAAACGGAGTCATGAATCTCTAGTTACACTCGAAATGATTCACTTGGTACAAAATTTAGGGAGCTACTATGGCCTGTAGCAGTACCTAGGACCCAAAAATGTTGTTTTTCAAATTTACCCCTGGAACACTTCTGGAACTTCGATTTTGATTCCGTAAAAACCAGAAGGCTCAAAATTTATCATACAGTAATTATAACATGATTTTAACATCAAACAAACTCAAATATACCGAATCAACATCAAATAATCATAAATTATTTATCATCTTTCAACATCCAAGTCACATTATCTCATCCATTGAGCATATTCGTCATAACAAAACCCTAAACATGAACAATAATCCAATAACTATGTACATGCAAAGACATCCACACATCAACATCAAAATTATCCAACAAATTCACAATTATCACAACATATGGATTAAGTTTCACATATTTATTCCTCAAACACATCAAGACTTCAACAATGGTGAAACATATAAGAAAACCTAGAGAAGGGTGATGATCCATCTCCACCCTTCATAAATTACATAAATATACCTTACCTGAATTTCCAACAAAATATTTTCAAAAATGGTGGTCTCCTTCTTTCTCCTCAAAGCCCTAGTATCTCTTACACCTTTGCCTCTTTTCCCCCCAAATAATTTCACGATTAGTGAAAACTCAACTTCCCACACTTCTACCTTTTTAATAGAAAACCTATTTCCCTCATTTAGCTTGTTCATATCCTATCCTCACTTATCTCCCCAATCCCCACTTTACCCTTACTACTTTATTCTTCTATTTATTTTAGAATTAAATCTAATTTTCGCCAAAAAATAATATTAATCAATTATTATTTATAATTTTCCTTATTTTCTAATACGTATACTATTTCAATTATTCTTCTCATTAAAAAATTAATTAAAAATTCTAATTAATTGCACCACTCCCACCAACCCAACAACATGCCACATACTACCCACATATTCACCAAAAATCATCCAAAAACATATAATTCACTTAATAATATAAATAAAACGCAACTAAATTCAATTAAATAAATTAATTGAATTCGGGGTGTCACAAAATACAAGACTCCTATATAGTAGATATTTTCTCTAAAGTTCTAAGTCATCACAAAGAATTTTATTTCCTTAAATAGCTACAAAAGTCTAGCTTCAAAATCCCATAAGGGTTTAGGTCATGAATTCAGTTGGAACCTAAAAAGGGAATGGACCAGTCTTCAATAATGGTTTTGTAAATCTTGATCGATCAAATCTAAAATCTCTTGATATTAACACCTTCATCTTGCTGCATTTGATTCATATCATATCTTCCAAAAATACACATAATCAATCAAATCTTTATTATAATATTGATATCCTTGATTGATACAAATCTTGAATAAATTAGAACTCCAAAAGCAATCTTGCTAAAAAATACTGTTCTTTTCCAAAACCAGACACCAAGAAAACAAGAGATATACTTGAATTTATCTTGCACTCCAACCAAACAGTTAAAGACATGTTAAGGAGACAGGACGCCAATCACTAACCGCTGCGAGAGTCAGCTTCTCCAATACTTCTAAACATAGTAAAGTAAAGTGATAACCGAGACCCAAAGATCTCCCATTTTGATGCTTAAAGTGAGGCATTGGCCTTGCGAGCAGTCTAGCTAGATCTAAGCTACTCATACTGCTTCATTATGCTCAGCATCCTGCTTTCTATGAAACATCAAACATTTGCTCCTGAATATTTATTAACACAAAACAAATCTTGTCTTTACGTGTTATAAATATGAATTTGATGTTCTTAAGTACAAAATTTAGAATGCATTCTCTTCCAAACCTGAAACGCACTATAAGCCATCTCTAATAGTGAATGAATATCTTCTCATTAATTGAAAATACAAATCTTCTCACTAAATGCAAATACAAATCTTGTAATAAATTCAAATCTAAATAATAAATACACATTAAATATCTTGTTTAAACGATGGTCAATTAGGATCTTATTTAAATAAATATATGATTTAATCAAATATTTTCCAAACTTATTTGGATTAAAATACTTCTCAACTTCAGCAAACTTTTGGAAGAACTACAACCAAAACATATCTGGAATAAAATTGGAAGAGAATCAGGACCAAATCCTTGCACCACACGCTCTAGGAAGTCACACACCATGTTCAAGACATCTTGCTCAATAAATTTGCTTACACAATTTGCCAATCAAATCTTTCTTGTAATAACCTCTGGAATCAAACACATAACCAAATGAGACAAGATGTGCTCAACCACTTTCGCGACATCTTGTTTTCCATTTTCCTATTAAAATAAACCAAATAAAATGTAATAAAAATCTCCCTACTTGGCTATTTTTTATAGGAAAATCATTGATTAAACACTTCTTCAAATAACCCACCATATATAGTAAACAAAAAATATCCTAAAAGAGAAGTGTGACTTTTCCACCCTTATTTGCCTTAATAGAGACAAAGGAAAGAGGACCACTATCAAGGAGAAAAATAAACAAAGTGAGCCAGAACATTCTAGCGCGATTTTTGTGGTCCTGAGTCACGATCGCTTGGGTACTGCAGTTCGATTCATTTTTTATCCTATTGAGCTGATTAAGGAAGGGAAATAGATGTCTCCAATTAACCCTGCTTGCATACTGAGTTTGAACAGCGGTCTGTTAGGTTACAGAAGCGATTAAGATGTGGGTCCCTCTTCGGTTTATTTTTTTAAATTCAGAATGTCTGGATCATTTGCGAGGTTTTTGGTAAGATGTTAGGACTTGGTGCTTTTGGTTTGATATATAGGGGTACTGGATTTGGGTCTTTGATTAGTATACTCGCTAAGATTTTTTGTAATCTTATGCCTATGTATTCCTGTTTAACAAAACAGGGAAATCAGAGCGATCGTAGTTCCTCCTATTCTATGGGAGGAAAAAGTTGTTTTGGTGTCTTGTTCAAAGCCCAAGACGTGAAGCTAAAGGTGGTTTGTATCTTGGTCAAAACCCAAGATGTGAAGCTAAAGGGTTAGAGAGAGTTTGTCATCTCTAAAGAGGAGTTGTTGATGTTTGTATGCTGTGAGCAAGGCACAAATTTGATGCTAAAAGGTTGATTGGCTCAACCAGGGTTTTCCTTATACAAAGCCTAAGCGGAGGCTAGAAGTTTGACTTTTCTGGAGAAAATGATCTTTCTGTCTTCTACAAAGCCCAAGATCGATGCTAAAAGGACGTTGACTCAACAAGAGAGCCTTTTATACTCAACGAGTGAGTGATTTTATATGTCTTGTACAAAGCCCAAGACGGAGGCTAAAAGGTGATTGATTCAACAAGAGAGTCTTTTATACTTAACAAGAGAGCGATTGACTTAACAAGAGAGCCTGAAAAAGGTGATTGACTCAACAAGAGAGTCTTTTATACTCAATAAGAGAGTGTTTTGCTGTCTCGTACGAAGCCCGAGATTAAGGTCTAAAAGGCTTTGACTCAACAAGAGAGCCTTTTATACTCAACAGGAGAGTGTTTTTATATGTCTTGTACAAAGCCCAAGACGGAGGCTAAAAGGAGATTGACTCAACAAGAGAGTCTTTTTATACTCAACAAGAGAGTGTTTTATATGTCTTGTACAAAGCCCAAGACGGAGGTTAAAAGGAGATTGACTCAACAAGAGAGTCTTTTTATACTCAACAAGAGAGTGTTTTTATATGTCTTGTACAAAGCCCAAGACGGAGGCTAAAAGGTGTTTGACACAACAAGAGAGTCTAAAAAGGTTAGCTCTGCTGGGTAGAATCATTTGTACAAAGCCCAAGAGGAGGCTGTCTTACCGCTGTGGATTCTGGAGATCCTGAAGCGGGTCCAAGTGTATGGAACTCTCATGAGAGATACCGGGTTTCTGCTGGAGATTGATCCAGAGTGATCGGTGTTTTTTCCTACGTTTGAAAGGAACTTGAGAATGCCTTTGAGACTCAAGGGTCTTAGACTGTCCAAGTCTAGAGTTTTATCTATTGTACAATGCCCAAGAGGAGGCACGGGCATTAAGGGATGAGTATCAACCCTACAATGGCAGGAGTTTTTGACGCAGGAAAGACTGCCCTAGCAAAGGATGACTAAGTTCTATCTTATACCTTTAAAAGGTCATCAGGGTCCTTGTATTAAGCCCAAGAGAATGCATGAGAACTTCTAAGAAGCCGACGGGTCCTTGTACAACGCCCAAGACGAGGCGGGGATGCTTTTAGGAAGCCTGTGGGTCCCCAAACCATGAGAAGTTCAAGAAATGCAATTCACCGAGAAGAGATCATTCCAAGAAAGTTTGAGGATTTGGAAGAAGCTCAAGAGATGCCATTCACGGAGAAAAGATCATCTCTGGGGAGTTAGAGTTTCTTTGACAATGTCTAAGGGTGATAGTCTGAGAAAGGGTTCACCAAGAATGCTGCCTTTCACGTCTCCATATTGTTTAACCCCAAGAGGAGGGAAGACTCTATCTGGAAATCCTATAGGGATCTAGTTTTGTTTGTATTTAAGAGTGACCAACAGGGCTTTACCTAGTGCTAGACGTAGTTGCTGGGGAAAACTCTAAATAACTATACTAGTATTACACAGTAGATACTGGACAAGTAAATAAAAGTTTTTGAAAGAAGACTTACAGTGAAACAGCCCCACAATACAGTTATATACATATGAAAGCGGATAAACACTTACCCGTTGTAGAGCTTCCATGTTGTTTTGTTAGTTGTTCAACAAAGAAAGTTTTGATAACAACATATTCAAAATCAAAGGAGAAAGCAGTTTGAAGAGATTGTTGGGGCTTATAGCTCAAGGAGAGGCCCAAGTTTTAACGATGATCGCACCATTGTTTTGAAAATTGTACAGCCCAAATATTTATTTTTGTACAAGAGATGGAGCTTACAACTTGAGGGGAGGCCCAAGGTGTTTTGAAATGGCGATCGCGCCGAGATTTTGGAAATCGCAGTGGGTCTTATACAATAACTGAGGCCCAAAAGTTTTTGGTTTCAAAAAGGATTGGGTCTTACACTCTATTAGAGGCCCACTAAGTTTGAAAAAAGATTTGTGAGGGTGAAAATCAAAGAAACCCTAATTTTGTTTTTCTTTAAAAGTAAATATTTAAAGAAAATCAATAAAATGATAAAAATACCAAATAGATTTGAATAAATCACTTGTGATTTTTGTTTAAGGTTTGAAAAATGAGGTTTTAATCACAAGATGATTTAGAACTCATTTGGTTTTGATTTTCAAACTAAATATTCACTTTTAAATATTTAAAAACAATTAAAAATGAATTTATTCACAAAAATACCAACTATATTAAATAAATAATATAAATTTTATTTTTTTGTGGAATAAAATATTTCAATATTTTTGTGATTTTTTGCAAAAAGAACCAATAAAAAATAATTAAAATTAAGGAAGTTATTAAATTTTCAAATCATTAAGAAATAATATGAAAAATAGTAAAAAGTGGGAAAAATAGCAAAACGAGGGTCTGGGGCGAGGGGGATTCGAACCCCAGGCCTCTTGTGTACAGCATGCGCGCATTACCACTGGGGTGGTGATACATCCGTGTATTGAAACACAACCACAAATATACAAGGCTTGCCTTGTTTTTGGCTTGGCCCAAGGCAAGGCAAAGCAATGTTTTTGGTCAGAAACGTGAAGGCCATAACTTTCTCATTTCTCCATGGATGGAGGAAAAATTTATATGTATCTGGCCTAGAGTTTCCTTAGGAATCCAATGCCGGTGGTGGTTTTTCCAGAAAATAAATCCTCCTCAAAACGCGATAGTGGTTTTGAAATATGCCATGGTTTGCATTTTTTGTGCTACCTCTTGGTACAGGTATGAATTACATGATAAATTGGTGCAAACACAACACATATAACATGTATAAGAGATGCATGATCAGTGAACTTCAAAGCAAGGCATATTTCAGAGAGTTCAAGTTGTGATGCTTACCTCTTTTTGGAGCTTTTGGGCTATCTACCAAGTGCTTTGTTCCAGAAATGTTTTGATGCTTTGGACACCCTCAAATGATCCCTTAGAAGCTTTTAGAGTGGTTAGAACTAGCTGGAAACCTCAGGAATGGAAATTGGCCCTTTCTTGCAAAAGGGGTAAAAATGGCCAAAATAGCAACTCTCTCAAATGATATTCCAGATGTGTGGAACCATTTGGGACAGTTCAAGGATGATATTTGGAGTGTGTTTGAGGTTTTATATGGTTTGGAAAGTGACTGAATCAAGACATGGCTTGAAAAGTGAAAAAAAGTCCTATTTTGAGGTTTTGAGAGGGGACTTTGTGAATTTGGTATTACAAGTCACTTGTGAGAGTTTGAACAACTTAGATATGACATATTGGATGTGTTTGGATCATGAGCTATGGTGAAATTGCTCTCTAACTCAAAAACTCAGAGTTACCTTGCTAATGAAGGCATTTTTACCTAGAGAAAGATATTTTGAGGAAAGCAAGTGTTGTAGTGCTTTGGTGTACTCAAACTAAGCACAAATGAACTCAATTTATAGTAGAGCAAGTTTGTTTTGGCTGCAATAGTGAATGGCAACTGTTGCAGAGGTTTGGCCAGTGTTGATCAATGGGAATCCAAGTCTCCTCTAGCCATTGACTAGAGGTTAGAGCACAGGCTGCTGGTTCCCTTGGTCTTGGATATGTCTTGACTGAATTCAGTTGGAAATGGTTCAGTCCCTGCCACCTTGGTACATCCATTAAATGCTCCAAACCAAAATTGGAGTCTTGTCCCCTCTTTAGGCATTTCTAGGTTTGGCATGCTACTTTTGGTTCCAAGGACTTGGGAGGCTGATGGATCGGTGTTTGTCCTTCCTTGGTCCCCCCTAGAGGTGTTCAGATGGATAGATTTGCTTGCCCTTTGTAAAATTTGAGCAAATCGAGCAAAATCCCCAAATCTGCCTTGCCATGACAGTTTGCAGCAAGGCATATTGGCATGGTCATATCTTATGGCTTAAGTGGAGTTTCATGGAGTTCTTGGCCATTTTAGAAAGCCCTCATATGATATAACATGTGTATGATCATAGTTGGTCTTGATACTTTTTGGATCCACGTGAAAAATCCCCCTACTTTTGGATAAAAAAAACAAGACAGATTCTGACTTAGTGAAAATTTCACAAGTGTTGGAAAAAGTGACATTTCATGTTTTCAGCCATTTTGATCATTCCATAACTCAAAATTCATGATGAATTGGAATGAGGTGTAGTTGAAGCTTTTGTAGAGGGCCATGAGAGCTTCAAATCCAGCTTTGAATGGGGAAAATGGCCTTGTGGTTTAGGAGTTATGATCCTCTAAAGTTGGAATGCTGCAACCTTGTGCCTGATTCTTAATGTGGGAGTCCACTTGATCCCTTGTGGATGTTTGAGAGGTTTAGACAAGGTGAATATTATGTCATTCCTTGATTGATCCCTTGTCTAAGGCTCCGAGAGGGCTTGAAACCCTAATCCTTGATTGTAATGAATGTTCACCCATCTTTGGGGAGACTAATGAGGTATGATGGTTCATCCATATTGGGATGATGATTTGCACAATGATGGGAAATCTTAGTGGTCAAAATTTAGGGTATGACATATGCCCATATTTAATCTTCTTGGACCCGAAGGTGTGAATGGCGAAGGTATTCGAGCATTCGAGGTGCAAGAGGATTAAATATTAGAATACCCAAAATTTTGATGGTGGTTATGAATGGTAGTTTGCTCATCCATCTTCTTTTGCTAAGCAATGATACTTAGAAAAGGTAAAACTTCCCCTTGATCCTGGTTTCCTACCAAGGAACTGGTCTTAGTTGTTGAAATAAACTTCCCCTCGATCCTAGCTTTCAGCCAAGGAATTGGTCTCAGTTTCTGATATAAACTTCCCCCCGATCCTGGTGTCCTACCAAGGAACTGGTCTTAGTTGTTGAAATGAACTTCCCCTCGATCCTGGCTTTCAGCCAAGGAACTGGTCTCAGATTCTGATATAAACTTCCCCTCGATCTTGGATTTCAGCCAAGGAACTGGTCTCAGTTTCTTTTGTCAATAAACTTTCTTGACAAGGGGCGCTGTTCGTAGCGATTTTCCTCAAACTTCTCGCCGAATTTTCTTGGGGAGATGACAGATTTGCTAGGGAACCCAGTCGTCTGAGTTGTAGAGGTGTACAAACTTCTTTGTCGGATATGCCATTTGTTGACCCTACCGGGGGAAAACGAGTCTCTTGAGAGACTGTTTTCGCTTGGGGTATTACATCATACTTTTCTCGGGATCTTCTCGGAGAAATGCCATATGATGTGATCCAATTTTGAGGTGCTGATGACTTCATTATCATTGACTCTCTTGGAGAGAAAAATCAATGTGTTGCTGAGAGTCTTTGGTTGTGAGGCTTTCTTTGGGGATTTTTCCTTAATCCGGGAAAGCGAAGATATCATCTTCAATGGCGAAGAGTGACATTTGTCAAGCGTTCAAGTTATCAAAGTGGTCGAAGACCGGCTTCAATCCAGAAATAAACTGCAGAGAGATTGCTTAGATGATTCACTTCCTGACGAGGAAAGAACTGACAACTCAATAAATAAGAGGACTTTGATCCCTAGGGGATACGACTGACTAGAGTGATAGTGATGCAATATGAATGTAAATTAATAATGCATGATGCATGTATGTATATGCTGACAAAACTGAAGCAACATATAGACTAATGGATGAACACGACGGGATACTCGGCCACTGCGGGGGACGAAGAGGTACGCTGGTCCAAAAGTAGCAATTTGGCCTTGCTTAGGAGAGATAGTCCCTGTTGGGAGCTATGTTGGTCGGGCTTAGGAGGTAAGAACTATGCCGGGGGTGTTAGATGAAACATGGTCTCTGACACAGCTGATCCTTCATTTAGGTGCACTAGTTTAGAAGGAGTACTTTGATTCTGTACTTTGAAGCTCGATTACTTCTGGAGAAGCGATCGATGTTCTTTTGACGTTCAACAGTCGAAAGAATTGCCATCTTTATTTTAAAAGCAGAAAAAATTTTAATGAGTAAATTCATTTTTGTTTTATTTCAAGAATCGTTGATCATGTTAAAATGTAGTTTTATAAAACTAAAACAAATAAGAATTATAAACAAAGCACCAGGGCTCAAATTTTATTGATAGGATGGAAATCAGCCAAACGCGTGATTCCATGGAGTATTTAAAAAGTTAGAAAATGGTAATTTAAGGGAAAAGGGCTACATTGAAACATAACGACCGTTATCCTTCTACCAACTTTGAATCCTGGACATCTTGAGCTTCCGTCGAAGATGACCTTGACTGGAGTTTTCCGGATGGATGACATGACTGCTGCTGTGGGATTTGCCCCTGTTGAACATAGTTACTTACAATTATCCCTAACTTTTGTCTGGATTGTACTTGGAGATTTCCAATCCACCGGGATGATTTTTTATTGTGTCTCTAATTTTTGCCTGGACCGCCCTTTCAAGTTTTCAATCCACCGAGACATTTTTTTTTAGTTTAGGCGAAATATTTCTTGACTACATTAACATTCGTGGGGTAGGAAAATTCTTCTCCATCCATGGTTGCAAGTCTCAAGGCGCCGCCTGAGAAAGCTTTCTTGACCACATAGGGGCCGTCATAATTCGGAGTCCATTTGCCCCGCGAATTAGTGAGAAATGATTGTATCTTGTTGAGCACAAGGTCTCATTTCCTAAAGACGCGAGGTCAGACCTTTTTGTCAAATGTCTTCTTCATTCTCTGTTGATACAACTGACCATGGCATAGAGCCGTTATCTGCTTTTCCTCGATCAGATTCAGTTCATTGTGTCGACTTTGACACCATTCAGCCTCTGTGAACTTAGCTTCCATCAATACCCGGATTGATGGGATCTCTACTTCTATGGGGAGCACTGCTTCCATGCCATATACTAGAGAGAAAGGGGTTGCCCCTGTTGAAGTGTGGACAGACGTGCGATAACCGTGAAGAGCAAAGGGTAGCATCTCGTGCCAATCTTTGTAGGTTACAACCATCTTTTGAACGATCTTCTTGATGTTCTTGTTAGCCGCTTCTCCTGCTCCGTTCATCTTAGGCCGGTAGGGAGACGAGTTATGGTGTTTGATCTTAAACTCAGCGCATAACTCTTTCATCATCTTGTTGTTCAAGTTAGATCCATTATCAGTAATGATCCGGCTAGGAACACCATAACGGCAGATGATATTGTTTTTGATAAAGCGGACCACCACTTGTCAGGTTACATTAACGAATGACGTTGCTTCGACCCACTTGGTGAAGTAGTCAATGGCTACCAGGATGAACCGATGTCAGTTTGAAGCCTTAGGTTCAATCAAGCCAATTATGTAGATTCCCCATATGGAAAAAGACCATGGGGAAGAAAGAATGTTGAGATGCGTTGGCGGTACATATATCTTGTCAGTGTATATCTGACACTTGTGACACTTTCTTATGTACTTGTAGCAGTCGGATTCCATGGTCAACCAATAGTACCCTGCTCTTAGAATTTTTCTCGCCAATGTGTGTCCATCGGCATAAGTGCCAAAGGATCCTTCGTGAATTTCCTTCATCAGCATGTTTGCTTCTGGTCTGTCTATGCATCGGAGCAAGACCATGTCAAAGTTTCTCTTATAAAGTGTATCTCCGGTCAAGAAGAAGTATCCAACTAGCCTTTTGAGGGTCTTTCTATCTTTTCTAGATGCCCCAAGAGGGTACTCTTGTTTCTGAAGGAAGCATTTGATATCGTGATACCAAGGTTTGTCATCTATGACTGCTTCAATTTTGGGGACGTAAGCGGGCCATTCAAGGCGCATTATGTCGATCTTAGGTAAGTCGTTCCATTGACCTACACTAATCATGGAAGAGAGGGTGGCTAATGCATCAACCATGTGATTCTCTTCACTAAGGATGTGACGAAACTCGATTCTGTTGAAGAAAGGTAACAACCTTCTTGCGTAGTCTTTGTAAGGAATCAATCCTGATTGGTATGTGTTCCAATCTCCTTTGATCTGATTGATAGCCATGCCTGAGTCGCCATAAACATCCAAGTTCTTGATCCTTAAGTCGATCGCTTCTTCGAGACCCATGATACAAGCTTTGTATTTGGCCTCATTGTTGGTACACTTGAATGTCAGTAGAGCGGTAAAAAGAATGTGGGTACCCTGAGGTGTGATGATGATTGCCCCAATTCCATTTCCATAATGATTGACAACTCTGTCAAAGATTAGTCCCCATTGGGAACCTGATTCTGGCCCTTCACTGGGTAGCGGTTCATCGCAGTCTTTCATTCTTAAATACATGACATCTTCGTCTGGGAAGTCAAACCCGACTGATTCTTGATCGTCAATCGGTTGATGAGCTAAATGATCGGCTAAAACACTTCCTTTAACGGCTTTTTGAGCGTGGTACTCTATGTCATATTCTGATAACAACATCTGCCAACGGGCAATCCTTCCCGTGAGAGTAGGTTTTTCAAAGACATACTTGATTGGATCCATTTCGGAGATTAACCATGTAGTGTGACAAATTATGTACTGGCGCAGATGTTTGGCTGCCCAAGCCAAAGCGCAGCAAGTTTTCTCGAGCATAGTGTACCGAGTCTCGCAGTCGGTGAATTTCTTGCTCAAATAATAGATGGCAGACTCTTTCCTTTTTGTTTCATCTTGTTGGCCAAGTACACAACCCATTGAGTCTTCCAAGACTGTTAAGTAAATGATCAGGGGCCTTCCCTCCACTGGAGGTGACAAGATATGTGGATTCAACAAATATTCCTTGATACTGTCGAAGGCGGTTTGGCAATATTCTGTCCAAACACAGTCCTGATTCTTTTTGAGTAATCTGAAGATCGGCGCGCATGTCGCGGTCATGAGGAATATGAACCTGGAAATGTAGTTCAAACTTCCCTGGAATCCCCTGACTTGTTTTTCAGTTCGCGGAGACGGCATTTCTTGAATGGCCTTGACCTTGTCAGGATCAACCTCAATTCCTTTGTGGCTGGCGATGAATCCCAAGAGTTTCCCTGAACGGGCACCGAAGGTGCATTTGTTGGGATTCAAGCAGAGTTTGTACTTTCTCAGCCGCTCGAATAGTTTTGACAGGTGGGTCACATGCTCCTCCTCTATTCTAGATTTGGCAATCATGTCATCGACATATACCTCGATTTCCTTGTGTATCATGTTATGAAACATAGTAGTTAAGGCCCTTTGATAGGTTGCCCCGGCGTTCTTTAAACCGAACGACATTACCTTGTAACAAAAAGTCCCCCATGGGGTGATGAAGGAAGTCTTCTCCATGTCTTTCGGCGCCATTTTTATTTGATTATAGCCCGAGAATCTATCCATGAAGGAGAAGACTTTGAACTTTGTTGTACTATCAACCAGCATGTCAATGTATGGTAAAGTAAAGTCGTCCTTTGGACTAGCCTTGTTTAGATCTCTGTAATCCACACACATTCTGACCTTTCCATCCTTTTTCGGAACTGGTACTATGTTGGCTAACCATTGAGGATATTCTGATGTGGCGAGAAAACCCGCGCCAATCTGTTTTTGCACTTCCTCTTTGATTTTTATGGCCATGTCTGGATGAGTCCATCTCAGTCTCTGTTTTACCGGAGGACATTTTGATTTCAATGGTAGATGATGATCCACGATGCTGGTATCCGACCCTGGCATGTCCTGATAGGACCAAGCGAATACATTGGGAAACTATTTGAGAAGCTTTGTCAAACTTTCTTTGACAGTTGAACTGAGCAGTGCCCCAATCCTGACTTCTTTTCTCTCTTCCTCTGAGCCCAAGTTGACTGTTTCCAACGGCTCTTTGTGAGGTTTAATGGACCTTTCCTCTTGTCTGAGTAATCGGGAGATCTCTTCTGGAATTTCGTCGTCATCTTCTTCTTCAGCCCCAAATACTAGGAATTCAAAGTTGGGAGAAGGCATCGGGTAGTATGTATCAACGGGGTTTAAAACAAGCAATCTGCATGATGTGATGATTTGTGTTTAGAAGAGATAGAGAAAAATGCAAGAGTGTGTGCAGTGTATTATTTTTTTACTGATTGTTTTTATTATTTGAACTATTTTTTAGGATTACCATTTTCTGAAAAAACGAAAAGAGAAAACAACAGTTAATGCGGGAATTATAGAACGACTTTTATTTATTTATGATTTTGTCGATTCTTGAAACTACATCCCTATAAAACAAAACTCTGTCGCTTTGGGCGAAGCAAAGAGGGATATTTACAAAAAGTGAGCCCTATCAAAAAATTTGTTTCACCTGGGCAGGGTGAAAGGTTAAGATAAAGACGACAATTACTTTTACTTATGAACAATCTTCAAAACATCGACTGCAACCCATTGGCGGCGAACTCCTCGGTGAATCACAAAGTCTGGTACCTTCCTTGATATGTCTTCAAAAAGAACGCTAATTTCTGGTGGAGCAGGATCATTGGAATCTGTCTCCCAGGCAGAGTTTTCGTAGGAGGATTCCTCAGTTGTATTTTGCAGAGTATTTGTGCTCTCAGGTGGATCTCCCCACACAGTTGGCGAATGTCTTCGAGCCTGATGCGAGAGCTTTAATGAGCGGTGTATTTGACCATGACGTCGTATTTACCACTCAGTTGTCCCAAGGTGTCCCATACTTCTTTGGGACTGGAGGAGTCATCTCTCTCGATGACGTTGACCTCGGGAAAGGCATAGTTGATGAACTCTAGTCCTGCAAATTTTGCAAATATATCGTCGTGCTGGATATTTTTTGAATGACCTGAGTGTTGATCCCATGACGTGGTGGGGACGCAGGTATTCTTTTCAATGAGGCTCAGCTGATTTTCATTGTTCGACTGATTTTCTTGCCCCAAGTCTCCTGGGTACGGCTGCCACATAGGCAGGTCATCCATCGGGCCATAATAGTCGTGGTCAAAGTTGTCCTTCATCAGAGTATCTTCCTCTAATGAGTTTGGTGGAGCACAACATCCTTCCGGATCACAATCTCCGTATATCATTTCGACGTCTGACCTTAGTATAAATCTCAGACTCTGTGCCGGAAAGCAAAATGGTGTAGGCACCTCTTCCTGGGACATATAACCGTCCTCGTTAAGATAGGACTTCCGTTTCATATGTGTCAGAGGAATCTCCCTCGTTGATAGTATGTACTTCTTGAGACACTGGGTGAAGGAAACCTCCACTGTGGAAGAAGTTCTGAACGGGATGAAGACTTTCATTGTTAACAGCTGTCTGGGTACAGGTTACAGAAAAACCAAGACCCTTCTTTGTTTTATTATCACTAGGAATGATATGATGTCCCCATCCTTTTGCGTTGTTACTCTCGATTACTTTGAGAGCATCTTTGTACGAGGAAATCGATGTTCCTTTTTCTGATTGATTCTCATTGCCCACCGAAAGTGCTTGGAACTGAGTTCCAACAACCTCCTCTGGTTCTACACAAGTGGATAATGAAAGGTTACTCACGATTAAGGCTTGTTCCCTGTAGACCGTGACGAGTTGATCGTTCTTGACGAACTTCAGTTTCTGGTGCAGCGTCGAAGTTACTGCCCCAGCCTGGTGTATCCAAGGTCTTCCGAATAAGCAATTGTATGTTGCCCGGATGTCCATGACCTGGAAAGTGACTAGGAAAGTGTGAGGACCGATAGTTATGGGAAGGTTGACTTCGCCAATAACTATTTTTCTAGACCCGTCAAATGCTTTGATGACGACCTCACTGCCTCTCATCGGAGGTCCTTTAAATGATAGTTGCATCAGAGTGGACTTCGGCATGACGTTGAGAGCCGATTCGGTGTCTACCAGTATGCTGGCTAAAGCATCATCCTGGCAGTTGATTGTGATATTGAGCGCCATGTTGTGACTTTGCCTTTCTTCCGGCAGTTCTTCATCACTAAACCCCAAGTTGTTGCAGGAAGTGATGTTAGAGACGATGCTATCGAACTGTCGTATTGACACATCCTGCTCCACAAAGGCCTGCTCTAAGACTTTCTGTAGAGCTTCCCTGTGAGCTTCAGAACTGAGTAAAAGAGATAACATAGAGATCTTTGAAGAAGTTTGTAACAGCTGATCAACAATGTTGTATTCACTCCTTTGGATGAGCTTCAATATCTGATCATCGTTCTTTGAAAGGTCGGGATCACTAGATTGACCGACTGGTGGATTAGGAACTTCTGTTAGAGGTTCCTTTTCTCTGCTGGGTTCTCCAACTCCTCTGTTGAAGATTCTACCGCTCCGTGTTACTTGACTGATGTCTGCAATATTCACAACGGAGGGTAATGGAATTTCCTTTCCATTCTCAACTGTTGTTGTACCGTATTTGTAAGGGATCGCCTTAGCTGATTTATACGGTAGCAGTCCCGGCAGATAAATAACTACAGGAGCCTTCTGATTTTTCTGACTGTCGTAAGTAACTTCAATCAGTTCCTGATTAAGAACCTTTGATTCGTCAAGTAGAGAGATGATGGTACAAACATCCTTGGTTCTTTCGTGATCAGAGATTACGACAACATCCCTGATTTGATCAGCAAAATAGTCTGGCGTCCAGTTGATAGACCCCGAAATTGAATATTGTTGAATCTCTTTGCGGTCCAGCTGTCTCTAAAGGGCTGCTCGCACGAGGTAACATCCTTGATTATTTTTCGAGCAGACTCTACATCGCTCGTAGTGATGTGGTGACACTTGGCCACGTCCGCTTTGAATGCAGTGTAACTTCACTAGATCTGTTTCCGTTGATCGAACATCCTGACTTTGATGCCGAGTAGGGTTCCCATTAATCATGCTGACTTGCTGTGTGTCTTCATCCATATAGATCGGAAGCCACCAGTGGTTTAACAAGTGTTGCAAAGTTCTTTGAACGAGAGAACATCCTTGGTTACTCTCACGGCATACTGTACAATTCGGATAATCATGTGAAGTGAGAAAACTGAGCTGGACTTGCTTGGCGTGTAACTCCACCAAGCTGGTATTCATCAAACGAATATCAAATATTTGAACCATGTTAATCTGATAAGGATTTCTATCATGGTAGTCCTGGATCCACCCAACATCCATCTAACGCTGGAAGGCCTCTTGTACAAAAGAGCATCCCTGTTTGTTTACCGAGCAAGTCAGACAGGAATTGTAATTATACCGCGACAGATTATGATGTTGGCTTTGCCTTGAGTGCATTGCCACCAAGTTGACATTCATTGCACGAATGTCGTGGTTCTGAATGATGTTGGAACTCGTATAAGTCATGTTAACTCCACGAATTCGATGCTCTTGGATCCATCTGAGATCCAACTGTTCCTGTAGAGCTGATTGCACCACAGAACATCCTTGATTATTTTTAGAGTAGATATCACACTGGTGATAGTTATGAGGTGGCACATGGCCATACCCACTCTGTCTATAATGCATCTTGACCAAGTTGGCCCTTAATAAGAGTACATCATGAATTTGATAGCTGTTATTGGACTCTCTCTCTATCAAATTTACAGCAGCTTTCTCGTGTTGAGGAAGCGGGTTCGTGAGAACATTCGGATTTGTATCCTTGAAGGATAAGACCCCGCTCCTAACAAGCTTTTGCACATCAGATTTGAAACTGAGGCAGTTTTCTATGTTATGCCCTGGTCTCCCTTGATGGTAAGGGCAAGTCTGATCTGCTTTAAACCAAAAAGGCAGATTTTCCAGTACTGTAAGAAGAGACCTGGTTTGGACATGCCCCTTGACCAGTAATAACGGAAACAATTCTGCGTACAACATTGGTATAGGGTCAAACCCTGGTGGTCGCGTTGTGCGGTTGTTGTTGTACTGAGGACGAGCCTCTTGAAGAGGCGGTTGTGTCCTTTGCTGATATTGCTATTGATTCAGTTGGCTCTACACAACCTGAAGTTGATACGTTGGAACAGGCGCCTGATTGATAGCAGGAGTTACAACTGCTACTGGTTGGTATCGTCGCCTTTGCTTTCCGAGAGAGGTATTCCCAATATCCTGCTCTTTTTTCTTAGGGAGAGCACTACCGTATCTTTTTGTACTGCTTGATGATCCAACATCTTTAACTAAACGTCCTTCTCGGACCGTTTCCTCAAGACGAACTCCCATGCCCACCATCTCGGTGAAGTCACTGGGCGCACTGGCGACCATTCGGTCGTAGTAGAATGAGCTCAAGGTCTTTAAGAAGATCTTTGTCATCTCTTTTTCTTCCAGAGGTGGACAAATCTGAGCGGCAATTTCATGCCATCTCTGAGTGTACTCCCTAAAGGTTTCCTTGTCAGTCTGTGACATGGCGCTGAGTTGATCTCTGTCTGGTGCCATGTCCAGATTGTACTTATATTGTTGAACGAAGGCAGCGCCAAGATCTCTGAAAGTGGCGATCTTAGTGCGGTTTAAACCCATGTACCATTTTAATGCGGCACCGGTTAAACTATCCTGAAAGTAGTGGATCAGTAGCTCCTGGTTCTTTGTCTGAGCTGACATTCTCCGAGCGTACATCACCAAATGGCTTTGAGGGCAAGAGATACCCTTGTATTTTTTGAAGTCGGGCACCTGGAACTTGTGCGAAACTTTCACATTGGGAACCAAACAAAGGTCTGCGGCGTCCTTTCCAAATAAGTCCTGATCGCTAATGGCTTGCAGTTCCTTCTGCATTTCTAGGAACTGTTCCTGGAACTCATTCATTTTGTCGACCATACTTTCGTTTCCACCAGAAGGTATCTGTGGAATCTGTCCTTCCGGGACAGTGTGTACCACGGGCAGTGGTATAGTCATTATGACAGAGACTCTTGGTGTCTCCCGAAGTTTGTAACCTTCAGGAGTTGCTGTCATGCCCCTGGCATCTTCGCTTTCCCGAAGTTTGTAACCTTCAGGCCCAGCGGCTCCTGCTGAAGTTTCCGGATCTTCAGTGATCGGCAGAATATATCCTTCCGGGATATAGTTAATAGGCATTCCCCAGGGACAATCTTTCGGCATTTTTTTACCTAGGATCATACTTCTCCACTATGGGCATCGATGTGATCTCTGAGATCACAGTCCGTTGCTGTTGCATCTGGGCCGCTGCCAGAGCTTGCATGTCGTTATGAAGCTTTCTCAGATCCTCTTTCAGAGTGTCGATCTTTTCCCTCAACTCTCTGTTCTCTTCCTTGAGATCATCCATCTTTTTCTGACAATTGGCCCGAGTATTGTACGAATGAGACAGTTTGATTCTAGAATCGAGACGCAAACGTGAGATTCGTAGGTAAGAAGAATGCGTTATGTGAGAATGATGAATGATATGCAATGATTATATTAATTATATGTTTTTGTTTATTCAAAGTAAACTTCGACAATTGGATTGCAAATATCAAACAGTGGGGAAGACCCCGTTTTATTGAATTCAAAGGATTGCGGAAATGGAAATACAGTAATTTACATAGTGCTACGAAAGGAAATCTAAGCTAATGGATCCCGAGTCCTCTATGAGGAGAGCTCGGGTGCTGGTTCTGGTACTTTCCTTTTCTTTGACTGGGGCTCTTCGGCCATTGTCGGGTTGTCATTCCTTTGCCAAGCGAAAGGAGCGAGCAAATTCCTTTGGACATCCTGATTCTCCACAGCATGTTGCTCTAAAATCTCAATCAGAGCATCTTTTTCTTTTAACAATTGTTGTATTTTCTTGCACTCTACATTGAGAAAACGGTACTTGTTCCTCCAAGACCTCTTCTCCTACTGAACTTTGTTGAGAGTAACCTGAAGCTTTTCCGTCTCAGACATAAAATAAAGGGAAGAGTCCCTTAATGGAAGAACTTCCTGACGAGGGTAAGGCATCCTCAGCTTGAGAGCTCTAGTTTGTACCCAGTTGAGGTAAGGCTCCACCAAGACACAGTCTAGTTTTCCTAGAGACTCTCTTCCTTTCCTATGAACGTGTTTCCAGGCATGCACTATTTCTGTCTTTAGTGCCCTGTCATTTTCTCCTTCGTTGAGGAAAAGACCTTCTAGATGATCATTACGCAGGATATGCCTCATCAGGTATCCAAATTGACGACGAACTAAAACTAGATGATAATTGATTCCTCCCTTAGTTCCTATAAGGGGTACATTTGGGAAGTTTCCACAACGGTCAATGATTCTGATCCCATCATAGATTCGATTGTACCAATCGATGTTGGAGTTGGTAAGAGACATGATTCTCTGCGACCAATGTAAAGTATTCTTTTGATCCCAAAATGTAGCAGACTTTGGCAAATGGGAAGTGAACCATTTGTAAAGCAGGGGTACACAACATGTGATCATTCCTCCATTATACAAATTCCTTAAGTGTACAGAATGATAAGCATCTGCGAGCAAAGTCGGTACAGGGTTTCCAATCAGAAAAATCTTAATGGCGTTGATATCTACAAAGTTATCGATGTTGGGAAACAAAAATAACCCGTAGGTGAGCAAAGCAAAGATGCTCTCAAAAGCGACTACGTTCCCTATACTAGCAAAGTATAGAGCTTTCTTTGTTAAGAACTGGGCTGGCAAACCCTGAATTCCACCCTTAATGGTTATGTGTCCTGACCTCTGACTCATCCAAATAAATTGCTCTTGCGATGGTCTGATACTTTGGAATTTCTTCCAGTCCAGAAAAGGGAGCCTGATCAGTAATATGTAGATCAGTCAGGTGAGAGTTCTCCTCCAGTGTTAGTGCTAGTTGATTATCTGGGAATGTGAAACAATGATAGACCGGATCGTAAAACTGGATTAGCGTGGACACGATTCCTTTAATTACATGGACCCTTAACAAGGACAGCAGCCCTCCGTACTTGGCTCTGAAAGCCTCGTGGTTGGTTATCATCCTCGCCAGACTTCTCAAATCCTCTAGTTTTGGAACCTTGAAGGTATACTTATGAGTTTTCCTTCTACCGAAATCCATTAGCGCAATCTCATTTCTCTGACATTTGCAATCATTGTCTTAGTTTAATTTGAAAAAAGAGAGATTAGAAGAGAAGATTTTTCTTTGTTTTAATGTTTTTTAAATGAATGTATGAATGCAGCACACAAAAACATAGAAAAAACATGGGGTCAAAGGGTCGGTGTCATGAAGTCAAGGCTCTACCCCCCCCCCCCCCCCCAAAGGTTTATACTGGTGATTTTTTGTACCTGTCCGCAAAATCATTGACCCCTCTTGGGATAACAACAGCAACCGGATCGCCAGCGAGCTGATGCATCTTAGAGTGATCTCAGATGAGGGTAGTATCGCGTGACAACTATTCCTGATAGCTTCCGCACTACAAAATGATTTCAACCTACTAAAAACCTCAGCTTCTCAGATAACCCAGTCGACCACACTACTTTCAACAACCGAAGTCGTATAGGCAATGTATCTGCAAAGGGAGTCTCCAATGAGTTTGATGGTCGACCGGGGACTCTTAACTGGGATTCACTCCCCGCAAGATTACCCGTATTTCCATCACCTATCTTAGGTGTATACTCAATCTTTCCACATGTGGCATCACACGCATTCCCATTAGTAGAAAAATAACCACAGATATCAATTAGGAAAAGCAGTATATATATTTGTCTTAATCATCCTAGACCTCTAGTCTTATGACCCTATACAGACAATGACTCCCCAGCAGAGTCGCCATTTCTATGATATCTTGTTGAATTTAAAGTTTCCCACCGAAGATTGTAAGAAAGTCTCTTTTTTGTGCCCCACAGTGGGCGCCATTTTTCTGTAGCGCGATTTTTGTGGTCCTGAGTCATGATCGCTTGGGTACTACAGTTCGATTCATTTTTTATCCTATTGAGCTGATTAAGGAAGGGAAATAGATGTCTCCAATTAACTCTGCTTGCATACTGAGTTTGAACAGCGGTCTGTTAGGTTACAGATGCGATTAAGATATGGGTCCCTCTTCGGTTTATTTTTTTAAATTCAGAATGTCTGGATCATTTGCAATGTTTTTGGTAAGATGTTAGGACTTGATGCTTTTGGGTTGATATATGGGGGTACTTGATTTGGGTCTTTGATTAGTATGATCGCTAAGATTTTTTGTAATCTTATGCCTACGTATTCCCGTTTAACGAAATAGGGAAATCAGAGCGATCGTAGTTCCTCCTATTCTATGGGAGGAAAAAGTTGTTTTGGTGTCTTGTTCAAAGCCCAATACGTGAAGCTAAAGGTGGTTTGTATCTTGTTCAAAGCCCAATATGTGAAGCTAAAGGGTTAGAGAGAGTTTGTCATCTCTAAAGAGGAGTTGTTGATGTTTGTATGTTGTGAGCAAGGCACAAATTTGATGCTAAAAGGTTGATTGGCTCAACCAGGGTTTTCCTTATACAAATCCTAAGTGGAGGCTAGAAGTTTGACTTTTTCGAAGAAAATGATCTTTCTGTCTTGTACAAAGCCCAAGATTGAGGCTAAAAGGACGTTGACTCAACAAGAGAGTCTTTTATACTCAATGAGAGAGTGATTTTATATGTCTTGTACAAAGCCCAAGACGGAGGCTAAAAGGTGATTGACTCAACAAGAGAGTCTTTTATACTCAACAAGAGAGTCTAAAAAAGGTGATTGACTCAACAAGAGAGTCTTTTATACTCAACAAGAAAGTGTTTTGCTGTCTCCTATGAAGCCCGAGATTGAGGCCTAAAAGGCTTTGACTCAACAAGAGAGCCTTTTATACTCAACATGAGAGTGTTTTTATATGTCTTGTACAAAGCCCAAGACGGAGGCTAAAAGGAGATTGACTAAACAAGAGAGTCTTTTTATACTCAACAAGAGAGTGTTTTTATATGCCTTATACAAAGCCCAAGGCGGAGGTTAAAAGGAGATTGACTCAACAAGAGAGTCTTTTTATACTCAACAAGAGAGTGTTTTTATATGTCTTGTACAAAGCCCAAGACGGAGGCTAAAAGGTGTTTGACCCAACAAGAGAGTCTGAAAAGGTTAGCTCGACTGGGTAGAATCATTTGTACAAAGCCCAAGAGGAGGATGTCTTACCGCTGTGGTTTCTGGAGATCCTGAAGCGGATCCAAGTGTGGGGAACTCTCATGAGAGAGACCGGGTTTCTGCTGGAGATTGATCCAGAGTGATCGGTGTTTTTTCCTACGTTTGAAAGGAACTTGAGAATGTCTTTGAGACTCAAGGGTCTTAGACTGTCCAAGTCTAGAGTTTTATCTGTTGTACAATGCCCAAGAGGAGGCACGAGCATTAAGGGATGAGTATCACCCCTACAATGGCAGGAGTTTTTGACGCAGGAAAGACTGCTCTAGCAAAGGATGACTAAGTTCTGTCTTATACCTTTAAGAGGTCATCAGGGTCCTTGTATTAAGCCCAAGAGAAGGCATGAGAACTTCTAAGAAGCCGACGGGTCCTTGTACAATGCCCAAGAGGAGGCGGGGATGCTTTTAGGAAGCCTATGGGTCCCCAAACCAAGAGAAGTTCAAGAAATGCAATTCACCGAGAAGAGATCATTCCAGGAAAGTTCGAGGATTTGGAAGAAACTCAAGAGATGCCATTCACGGAGAAAAGATCATCTCTGGGGAGTTAGAGTTTCTTTGACAATGTCTAAGGGTGACAGTCTGAGAAAGGGTCCACCGAGAATGCTACCTTTCACATCTCCATATTGTTTAACCCCAAGAGGAGGGAAGACTGTATCTGGAAATCCTATGGGGATCTAGTTTTGTTTGTATTTAAGAGTGACCAACAGGGCTTTACCTAGTGCTAGACGTAATTGCCGGGGAAAACTCTAAATAACTATACTAGTATTACACAGTGGATATTGGACAAGTATATAAAAGTTTGTGAAAGAAGACTTACAGTGAAACAACCCCACAATACAGTTATATACATATGAAAGCGGTAAATGAAAGCGGATAAACACTTACCCGTTGTAGAGCTTCCATGCTGTTTTGTTAGTTATTCAACAAAGAAATTTTTGATAACAACATATTCAAATTCAAAGGAGAAAGCATTTTGAAGAGATTGTTGGGGCTTACAGCTCAAGGAGAGGCCCAAGTTTTAACGATGATCGCACCGTTGTTTTGAAAACTGTACAGAGGGACTTATACAATACGTGAGGCCCAAAAGTTTTTATGTACAAGTGGATGGGTCTTACACTCTATTAGAGGCCCAAAGATTTATTTTTGTACAAGAGATGGGGCTTACAACTCTAGGGGAGCCCCAAGGTGTTTTGAAATGGCGATCGCGCCGAGATTTTTGAAATCGCAGTGGGTCTTATACAATAACTGAGGCCCAAAAGGTTTTGGTTTCAAAAAGGATTGGGTCTTACACTCTATTAGAGGCCCACTAAGTTTGAAAAAAGATTTGTGAGGGTGAAAATCAAAGAAACCCTAATTTTGTTTTTCTTTAAAAGTAAATATTTAAAGAAAATCAATAAAATGATAAAAATACCAAATAGATTTGAATAAACCACTTGTGATTTTTGTTTAAGGTTTGAAAAATGAGGTTTTAATCACAAGATGATTTAGAACTCATTTGGTTTTGATTTTCAAAATAAATATTCACTTTTAAATGTTTAAAAATAATTAAAAATGAATTTATTCACAAAAATACCAACTATATAATTTTTTTGTGGAATAAAATATTTCAATATTTTTGTGATATTTTGCAGAAAGAACCAATAAAAAATAATTAAAATTGAGGAAGTTATTAATTTTTCAAATCATTATGAAATAATATGAAAAATAGTAAAAAGTGGAAAAAATAGCAAAAAGAGGGTCTGGGGCGAGGGGGATTCGAACCCCAGACCTCTTGTATACATCATGCGTGCCTTACCACTAGGGTGGTGATACATCCGTGTATTGAAACACAACCATAAATATACAGGGCTTGCCTTGTTTTTGGCCTGGCCCAAGGCAAGGCAGGGCAAGGTTTTTGGTCAGAAACGTGAAGGCCATAACTTTCTCATTTCTCCATGGATGGAGGCAAAATTTATATGTATCTGGCCTAGAATTTCCTAAGGATTCCAATGGTGGTGGTGGTTTTTCCAGAAAATAAATCCTCCTCAAAACCCGATAGTGGTTTTGAAATAGGCCATGGTTTGCATTTTTTGTGCTACCTCTTGGTACAGGTATGAATTACAGGATAAATTGGTGCAAACACAACACATATAACATGTATAAGAGATGCATGATCAGTGGACTTCAAAGCAAAGCATATTTCAGAGAGTTCAAGTTATGATGCTTACCTCTTTTTGGAGCTTTTGGGCTATCTACCAAGTGCTTTGTTCCAGAAATGTTTTTATGCTTTGGACACCCTCAAATGATCCCTTAGAAGCTTTTAGAGTGGTTGGAACCAGCTGGAAACCTCAGGAATGGAGATTGGCCCTTTCTTGCAAAAGAGGCAAAATTGGCCAAAATAGCAACTCTCTCAAATGATGTTCCAGATGTGTGGAACCATTTAGGACAGTTCAAGGATGATATTTGGAGTGTGTTTGAGGTTTTATCTGGTTTGGAAAGTGACTGAATCAAGACATGGCTTGAAAAGTGAAAAAAAGTCATATTTTGAGGTTTTGAGAGGGGACTTTGTGACTTTGGTGTTACAGGTCACTTGTGAGAGTTTGGACAGCTTAGATATGACATATTGGATGTGTTTGGATTATGAGCTATGGTGAAATTGCTCTCTAACTCAAAAACTCAGAGTTACCTTGTTAAAGAAGGCATTTTTGCCTAGAGAAAGAGATTTTGAGGAAAGCAAGTGTTGTAGTGCTTTGGTGTACTCAAACTGAGCATAAATGAGCTCTATTTATAGTAGAGCAAGCTTGTTTTGGCTGCAATAGTGAATGGCAACTACTGCAGAGGCTTGGCCAATGTTGATAAATGGGAATCCAAGTCTCCTCTAGCCATTGACTAGAGGTTAGAGCACAGGCTGCTGGTTCCCTTGGTCTTGGATATGTCTTGACTAAATTCAGTTGGAAATGGCTCAGTCCATGCCACCTTGGTGCATCCATTAAATGCTCCAAACCAAAATTGGAGTCTTGTCCCCTCTTTAGGCATTTCCAGGTTTGGCATGCTACTTTTGGTTCCAAGGACTTGGGAGGCTGATGGATCAGTGTTTGTCTCTCCTTGGTCCCCCCTTGAGGTGTTCAGATGGATAGATTTGCTTGCCCTTTGCAAAATTTAAGCAAATCGAGCAAAATCCCCAAATCTACCTTGCCATGACATTTTGCAGCAATGCATATTGGCATGGTCATATCCATGGCTTAAGTGGAGTTTCATGGAGTTCTTGGCCATTTTGGAAAGTCCTCATATGATATAACATGTGTGTGATCATAGTTGGTCTTGATACTTTTTAGATCCAAGTGAAAAATCCCCCTACTTTTGGAAAAAAAAGCAAGACAGATTCTGACTTAGTGAAAATTTCACTAAGTGTTGGAAAAAGTGACATTTCATGTTTTCAGCCATTTTGATCATTCCATAACTCAAAATCCATGATGAATTGGAATGAGGTGTAGTTGAAGCTTTTGTAGAGGGCCATGAGAGCTACAAATCCAGCTTTGAATGGGGGAAAAATGGCCTTGTGGTTTAGGAGTTATGATCCTCCAAAGTTGGTACCCTAGCCACTTTGTTCCATAACTTATAAAATTTCTAAGTTTTTTTTATGGTTACCCTTTTTACAAGTTATCCCACTTTTCTTGATTTTTCTTGATGAATGATGATTCCAATCACACATTAACATCATTTTAGGGTCAAAGAACCATAATTGTGAAAAATCTCAAAAAGTCAAAGTTGACTTTTATGCACAGTTGACTTTTTGTCAGATGAATTCCAAACTGTGCGATCCTCTATGAAATCAAGTCCTTGACCTAAATTAAACTTGATGGATTGATTTCATAGGCATTATAGGGTATATTGAATCATGTCTCAAGGTTTGGGAGCATGCCTGGGTCAAAAGTTAAAGATACAGTTGACTTTTCCCGCGAAACCCTAATTGTGGTTCTGATGAATTTCAAACTTGTTGATCAAGCTTCTTGGATCAATCCATTGTTGTAAATGGATCAATGTGGTTTATTAGAGACCCTTAAATCATGTCTTGAGGTCTTGACTCATGTTTTGTCCCAAAAGTCAACTTAGGGTGAATTAGGTCAAGAAACCCTAATTCCTGATTTTTTATGAATGCATCCCCTGAGGCAAAATTGACTTGATGATTGGGTTCATGATGTCCCTTGAAGCATATTAGGTTGTTCTTTAAAGCATTGGCTCATTCCCAGAGGAAAACTTCCATCTGGAGGCCCTGGTCGACCAAAACCCTAATTTGGTGACACTGGCGATCTTGATGCCTAATCCACTTGGAATGCTTCAACCTTGTGCCTGATTCTTAATGTGGGAGTCCTCTTGATCCCTTGTGGATGTTTGAGAGGTTTAGACAAGTTGAAGATTATGTCATTCCTTGATTGATCCCTTGTCTAAGGCTCCGAGAGGGCTTGAAGCCCTAATCCTTGATTGTAATGAATGTTCACCCATCTTTGGGGAGACTAATGAGGTATGATGGTTCATCCATATTGTGATGATGATTTGCACAATGATGGGAAATCTTAGTGGTCAAAATTTGGGGTATGACAAACATACAAAAACTTTCATGGAACTAATAAACCATTAGCAAATCCTACTAACTTGAAAGGGGTTTCGCACATTCTTACCCATATTTTTCTAGATTAAATTATCAAAGTGCAGCCAAACCATAAACCATGTTAGCTAAATCACAACCATAAGCACCAGCTTGCAGATAACAATAGCACACAACATCTTATGAACACCAAATAGAAGCAAAAATATTTCTTGCATATCATCATATCCCCTCGAATTCCTTGATATGGGAACAAGTACCATAGAACAAGAACACAAGAACATATACACCACATATCATAGCTGAACTTCAACACTGTAGTAGCAATAACAATAAGCTGATATGAAGCAGCTTCTGTAGATTTGAGATACCATGTGTTTTTTAAAATAATACTAGATTATGTCTTTCATGAATCAAAGCATTTTAGAATATGACTTCTCATAGGCCCATCGAAAACTATATCAGTTTCATTGTTAGATACTTTGAGAAGAGACATGGAAGATTCGTTGCATCCGGGATGTAAAACTTTACAAGATTATCGGATGTGTTAAGACTATTTAATCTTAAGGCAATAGGTGGGTGGACGGATACAATTTTCACTAAATTGCTTGAATTATTGAAAGAAATGTTTCCCGAAGGTATCACGCTACCGAACCATACTTATGAGGCCAAGAAGATATTGTGTCCAATGGGTTTGTACTATGTCAAAATACATGCATGTTGTAATGATTGTATATTATATAGGAAAGATTTTGAAAACATGAATGAGTGCTCGAGGTGCAGGGAGTCACGCTACAAGAAGAAGGAAAATAATGTTGATGACGTTGATGGTGTAACTAGCGAGTGTGTTCCTGCCAAGGTGATGTGGTACCTACCGATAATTCCAAGGTTTAAGATATTTTTTGCTAATGCAAGTGACACAAAGAATACTAGATGGCATGTAGATGATAAAGTGTGCGATGGAAAAATTCGCCATGTAGCTGATTCATTGCAATGGAAGAAAATTGATTCTTTATATCAAGATTTTTCCCTTGAACTGAGGAACCTTAGGGTTGGACTTGCCACCGACGGAATGAACCCTTTTGGTAATTTGAGTACTAACCAGACGTCATGGCCAGTTCTTCTCATAATTTACAACCTATATCCATGGTTATGCATGAAGTGCAAGTATGTGATGTTATTGATGATGATTTCGGGTCCAATACAACCTGGCAACGACATTGATGTTTATTTAACACCATTGATTGAAGATTTGAGACTTTTGTTGGATGAAGGTATTGATGTTAATGATGCGTATACATGTGATAACTTTAAGTTGCGTGCCATGTTGTATTGCACTATCAATGACTTTCCTCCATACGGTAATTTGTCTGGATACATCGTCAAGGGACATAGAGAGTGTCCTATATGTGAAGTTGATACATGTCACCACCAATTACAAAAAGTAAAAAATAAAGATAGTTTATCTTTGGCATCGAAAAATTCTAAGACCTAATCATCCATGTCTTAGATTTCAGAAGGCTTTTAATGGAGAGCAGGATTTTGATATCGCTCCAAAGCCCTTAACTCAGAAGGAAGTTTATAGAACACATTAACACATTAAGGTTGTATTTGGAAAGAAACAAAAAATATCCGCGGAAAAAAATATTTGGAAAAAGAGGTCGGTATTCTTTGATCTTCCATACTAGTCTAATTTTGATGTGATGCATGTGGAGAAAAATGTATGTGATAGTCTGATTGGAAAACTTCTCAACATTAAAGGCAAGACAAAAGATACTAAGAAATCCCGCGAAGATATGGTTGTGATGGGTATACGACAAGAGTTAGCTCCAACAGAAGTAGGAAATAGAATCTATTTGCCCTTAGCATGTTACACTCTTTCTAAAAAAGAGAAAAAAAGTTTTTGCGATTGTTTGCAGGGTATCAAAGTTCCCCATTAGTACTCATCAAATGTGAAGAAACTTGTTTCAGAAAACGATCACAAATTAGTTGGCTTGAAATCTCATGTTTGTCATGTCTTGATGCAACAACTTCTGCCAGTGGCTATCTATGCCATTTTACCAAGAAATATAAGGGTGATTATTACCAGATTTTGATTATTCTTTAATTCTATATGTAGTAAAGTTATTGATCCTGGAAATTTAGATGACTTGGAACACGAAGTTGCAGTTATCTTGTGCTAATTAGAGATGTTTTCCCTCCATCATTCTTTGACATTATGGTTCACTTACTTGTTCATCTAGTAAGGGAGATTAGAATTTGTGGTCCAGTTTATTTACTGTGGATGTATCCGGTAGAGCTTTACATGAAGATTTTTAAAGGGTATATAAAGAATAATCACCGTCTGGAAGCTTCGATCGTAGAAAGGTACATCACAGAAGAAGATATTGAGTTATGTACAAATTATTTATCAGAAGCTTCCTTTATAGCAATTCCTGAGTCTCGTCATGATGGATTTTATGATGGTAGAGGTATTCAAGGTTTAAATGTTAATGCATTTTCCTGAGACGTGGTTCTTCAAGCACATTTTCATATATTGAAAAACCATAGTGAAGTTCAACCTTACTTGACCCTCACAAAAGTATTTTAAAGGAAAAATTTCCCCGGATGAATGAAAAATGGTTGTTGACAGAGCATAACAAAACTTTCATAAATTGGTTTAATAAAAGTATTTATAAAGAGAGTAGTACACTAGATATTTGCAAATGGTTGTCACATATTCCTAAGTTTACTGTAATTACTTGGAGTGCATACGACATTTCTAAATATTCCTTCTATAAAAAATCAAAGGATGATCGTAGCACCATGCAAAATAGTGGGGTTATGGTTGAGGTTGAATCCATGTACTTTTCTAGTTCCAAAGATAACAATCTTGTACTAGCATCTAGGGCGTACTTTGGGGTCATTTAGAAGATTTTGGAGATTTACTATATTTATTTTTAAGTGCCTTTATTTAATTGCTGGTGGATTGACAGTGACACTGGTGTAGAAACCAATGAATTGGGATTCACGCAGGTTGATATTCATAAGGCAACTTATAAGAACGAACCTTTCATCATGGCATCCCATGTAAAACAAGTTTTTTATGTTACTAATCCTTCTAACACTAGATGGTCAATTGTTCTTTAAGGTAAACATATTCCCGACAGTACTGATGAAAATCAAGATTTTAACTATGAGACACCTTGTTTAGCAACACATGTACGTCAAGCATCTGAAGAAAATGATTCAGATGATATGCATGTTATTCGTCATGATCATGAAGAGGGGATATGGGAAAACTAGTAAGTAAATGTTTTATATCCATTTGAAATTTATAATTAATCATCTTACTCCTTTTTAATCACTTTACTATATATTTAAAGTTGTTGTTGATTGACCTAATTAGTTTCAAATGTTATTCAAACTATATGTGCTTAAGGACCAATGACAAATCCTATTGGACAGACTACACAACTTTCCATTTTGGTTATTGCTTTTGTTTCATAATCCTTTGTTTTAGTTTTGAAAATGGTTATGTGATTGGTTATATA
Organism: Lathyrus tuberosus; assembly: GCA_022829125.1. Lineage (NCBI taxonomy): Eukaryota > Viridiplantae > Streptophyta > Magnoliopsida > Fabales > Fabaceae > Lathyrus > Lathyrus tuberosus. Next base: position 376,049 of record JALAZF010000633.1, read on the forward strand.
ATAGAAGTTCCAAAAATTATGGTTATATAATGTTGTAATTGGTTCTAAAAATATGGTTTTGTAATACATGTGAAAACGACAGTACTAAAAAAACATCGGGTTTTTATAAAACTGAGGTAATAACATTGAGATATTACCTCGACGTTAAATAAAACCTAGGTAAAAAAATTGGCGCCCCATCCAGTTCTGAAAATGCTGATGTTGGGGATCGAACCCACGACCTTTTAATTTCTAACCTCAACTTTAGATTAATCGAGGTGACAAGTAATTGCTTTTAATATCGCCATACATTACCTCGGTTGTGTAGCCGAGGTTAAATGTAATTTGCGGCCATTGTTATATGCGTTATTTGTAGTAGTGAACATACATGAAAACGCAAGAATAAGGAAGAAGAAGAATACCTTTATGTATGAAGAACAAGATTGAGACTATAATGTAGAATAGGAAAGCTAATGACGAAGAAGAACATGGAAAATTTGTGCTAGGATTTTGCTGTGAGAGATACAGTGATATTGTCAAGAAGCGAGAACTAATTCACATGTATATAGGTAAACAATTTCACCACGGTCATATTCAAAAATCATGATGAAATGTAATGCTTTTCACAACGGTTGGCATTAACAACTGTGGTGATAGCTATTTTAATATATATATATATATATATATATATATATATATATATATATTAAGGACAACACTCATTGTAACAAAAAAGCAGTAAATTGTTGGAGCTAGGATTCGAACCTTGTCACTCTATGAATGTATAATCACGGTTAATTAGTTTGACTGTAATGCAATGTCTTTTTGTAAATATAAAAAAAGAAAACCCGTCCAAAAATGAGGTATTACCACAGTTAACCATCACATTGTTGTAATATAGTGTTACCAAAGGTATATTTTATAGTAGTGGTCCCAAAAGTCTTTGATAAAGTCAAGATTAATTCAATGTGGTCCAGGACTCTTAAAGCTGTCAAAATCCCAAATTTCCTACTTAATTTCAACCTCTGAAAAAGGTAGAGTCAAAACTGACCCTCCTACCTAGTGGTTGATTTGAAAGAAATATCTTTTATCCCTGGCCGATCAATCGATATCACCTAAAAAAGATTATCAAAATGATTAAAAAAACATAACTCCTCACTCCATTGACACCCTCTACCTATACATCATTAACTGAAATGGAGGTGATAGCATTTGACCTTCTCCTTAAAGACATAATATCGTGAAAAAAATTTGAATTTTCATCTCACTCCTTTAGCCAAAGTAGTCTAGACTTTTTCCATTTGATACTTGTACCTAATTTGGATAAAGAAAGAATTTATATCGATTAAGAGCGTAACTCTCCTAACTTCTCCTCCTCTAGATCATTCTAAATTCCCTTAACCATCTTAAGTTTTTCTTTAAGCGCAAAACCACCCCAACCATCCACCTGAAAAGTTATCTATTGTTCGTTCACAAACACCTTGTAGCCTGATAAATCTGTCCAACATTTTAACATTCTAGTTGGCCTAGGACCTCCATTCTCTTTGTCAATAGTCATTAGAATTGGGCAGTGATTAAAAATAGTGTGAGGAAGAGCCACTTAAATGCAATTCTGCCAAAAAGAAACACAAGCACCCGATAATAAAAAATGATCCTGATGACTCATAGAAAGACCATCCCCATCATACCACGTGAATCTTTTCCCACACAAAGGTAAACCAACTAGATAATTGTTTCAATGAACTGATTAAAATGAGAATAATCTTCTGCACGGTCATCAGTTACCATACTTCTTCTTTCCTCAATCGATCAGATATCATTGAAATCACCATTCACACGACAAGTGTCCCCTCGTCATCATTAATCTAAACACCCAAGTGATTCCATAAATATAACTGACCACCACTATCACGAGGAGCATAAACATTGGCAAAAGCAAACTCATGCCCTGACTTGGAGCATTTGAATAAAAGTGGTGTGTTAAGAGTTATTGAGTAAATCAAGTGTAATAACCGGCTAACGTGGGGGGGGGGGGGGGGGGGGGGGGGGGGTAACCTCTTACAGGTGTCAAAATAAGTCAAATAAGCAGTAGAAAAGTGCTTATGGAGTTGGTGTTATGGTTACGCATTCGCAGTAACCAATTACCACTATTAGTTAATTTCAGTTTGTTTTAGTTATAACCAGTTATAGGTTTTGTGTAACAATTTACGTGCTTGAATTTTTTTTTCTTCTGTTATTTGGCTTATGTTACTCGATTCCCAATCACTTTGTAATACTTGTATAGCATTGAAGGCATCCTCATCATAATTAAAGAAATATTCTCACCTTCAATTATCTCTCTCAATTTTCTCTTTTCCTCTCCACGCTCTAATTTCTCCATAATTTATCTAATCTTGTGTTTCCAAGTTCTAAAAAAGACGATTTAATCTAGGGGTGGCAAAATGGATGGGTTGAATATATTTAGATTGGATTGTTAATAGATGAATCAAAACAATTCATTAATCCATTAACAATCCACTAAACCTTTCTTCAAAAAATCCCATCAAATTCAACCCATCCACTAAAAGATATAATTCATTCAATCCATCCATTAAGACATTTCTAATGGATGGATATCCATCCCTCCATGAAATAAACTTAAATATTTCATTCATTTTAATTTTCAGTTAATTTTACAAAAACAATATTTTGATGATTTTTTTATAAATTTTTTTTAGATATAAATATCTATCTCTCTTATGTCTAATCTACTAACGTCTTGATTAACTTTAGTTCTTGATTAACTTTCTAATTATAACCAACTAATTTCTTCATTAACTAATTCTAACCTCTATCAAAGAAAATCAAAATTCAATATGTACCAATTAAGCCATTTTAAGTTGAATATAAAATTAAATATAGACAAGTTTTTCTAAGTCTAAAAATAATTAATTTCTCCATAGAGTAAACAAACCACCCTCTGCATGTTAAATTACTTTACGCAGGTATTGTACGTAGTATAATTTCTAAAATAGGAAAATTGTTGATAAAGAAACAAATTATTATTCTTTTATATAATGATCTATACATATTTTATTCACACACTTTTATATATATATATATATATATATATATATATATATATATATAAGTCAGGATGGCCATTAAAGTCAAAAGCAATGGAGTAATTCCTTACTATGTATTAACTTTTAGTCAGATATCTAGTCAAATTATAGAAACTGGAATGAGAATCTGTACAGACTTTAAGATTCAAAATAAAATTAAATCTGAATTAAACCAAAGCAAAAAGGAATTAGGATCATTCTGTGAGCAATTTGGAATAGAACCCCTTAGAGCTCCAAGTAAAAAAGCTAAGCAGAAATACAAACCAACCTCTAATTATAAATCACATAAAAAACGAAGAAATTGTCCTAAGAATTATGAAGGAATTTCTGGTGAGAAAACATATAAGAAACCTCATAAAAAGAAGAAGACTTCTAAAAGTTCTAATAAAGTTGATATTAAATGTTTCAAATGTGGGCGTTTTGGTCATTACGCTAAAATTTGTCGTGTTAAACAAAGAATCAATGAAATTAATAAGTTAGACATTAATGATGAATTAAAAGAACATCTAATTAATATATTAAAGGATATTATGTTAAACGATAACACATCTAGTACTTCATCGAAAGAATCTTCTTATGAAGAAGATGACCTTAATCAACTAATCAATAGTTCTGACTCAGAAGTAAGTTCAGAAGAAGATTATTGCTTAGGCGCAGAATTATGTTCTTGCGATAAAGGTATTAAAATAGTTCATGTAATCACTAGCGAACAAGCTGACACTCTAATAAACATATTAAAAGAGATGCCCGAATCCCCTCAAAAGGAGGAATTCATGTTACAGATTAAAGCAATGATAGAGAGAGAAGAACAACAAAAAATATAGTTCAGAAAATAGAATTTAAAGAAATTATGAATAGATATATATATCATTTTCATGTTTAGAACACTAACAACAAATATTTTATTCACAGGAAAAAAAACTATGGGTGAATATTTTGAGAAACAAAAATATGAAAAAATTGTTTAGTTTTAGACTTTTCATATGTTTTAATAAGTAATAAACTCAAATCTATTGGATTTATAAAATGAGATGGATGGCTTGAATCCATCCATATAGTTTGATGGATGGGTTGGAGCTGTTGGAAAACTGTTTTTTCTGCATTTCAGTTGGTGTAAACGGTTATCAGATATGTGGTAACCGATTACATGCTTTTTACACTAGAGTCAGTAACTAGCATTTTTTTTGTTAACTGGTTACCCCAAACATGTTAACCGGTTACACTAGATGTTTTTTTTGTGATTTTAACTTATTTTTAAGCTGTTTTGACTTTTCCTAGTTATTTTGTACATGTTGTATAAATAACCTTTGTGCTCCCATTTTAAGGTTAATGCCAAATATAATTCCCACCTGCAATCTCCCTCTCTCTCTCTCTCTCTCTCTCTCTCTCTCTCTATTATTTTCATTCTCGATTTAAAATCCCTAAGTTCTAAATTCCACCATTGTTAACCCAATCGAGTTGTTCTTTGTTCCAACATTTGGCATCAAGAGCACTCTGTTGTACCCCAAATTTTACCCTTAGATCCATTGATCTCCTGCATCATATTAGGTCAATCATGCTGCATAGCTAACCCTTTTTACCAGGTTTTTGTTTGTGTTTTTTTTATCAGTTTTATCTTGAGGAGATTCAAGGAGTGATTGATCAAGGTCTTTGGACGGAGCATTGAACCAAGCAAGTCTCTAAGAGATGCCTTCATAACCCTAACCCCTACATGACCAAATTACTACCCACTTTATCTACCCTCAATTGTCACCTTCATTTTCTAAACCTATTTCATTAACCTCTTCATTTAACCTATTTCATTTAATTTGTCAATTTTTAAACCATATCTAAAACCATAATTATTTAGTCTACCATCTTTTTTTTCCTAATACTTCACTTTCTTTCATAACAAGAGAATAGAAACCAATTTTAATTCCCATTTCACAAGCCCAATTTGGTTGGCCCAACGTGCAAGATATGTGGCAAACTATGTTAGATTTTAATTTCATTGCCAGATAACCAATAGAAATCAAGTATGGTTGTGTTGACTTTTCAACTCAATTATCAACCAATGGAGAAAAGACATGTGGCACTAAAGAAACCAAAAAGCAACCAAGTTGTTCTTCTCCCTCGTCCATGCTTGCGAATTCAGAATGAAAGAAGAGAAATCCAAGCACAAACAAATGAATTAATTCGTTCAAACCACTTCAATTCAATCCTTGGCACGCTGTCTTCAATTTGAAATTCTTCAAGAAGCCATTCCCTTTTGAGCTTCCAACTGCTTGGTTCACAAAAGTGATTCTGAAGAGTTATCAATTTCAGCATTCAATCTGCCACCACCTGCGAACCTCTTCACGCCATCTCCAACATTTACCTCATTTAATACCCCTCTCAATGACCTCAAGCAAGGAACTCAGAAGCAATACGTGAAATGGTGAATCAACTCTGCACATCTGAGATTTGGCACAGCCTAAACAACAGATTCATCTCCAAGGAAGTGGACCGTTTTTGAATTTCAAAAGAGACGTTGGCTCCATTTCCTACTCAGCAGTCTAAGTGTTTGATGTTTGGACTCACTCCTCACTCGTTCAGCCTATAAAAGGGACTCTCCTCTACACAACTATTCATCAACAACTCTCTCAAAAACACTTTAAATTTCTCTGAAGTTCCATAAGAGTCTCGAGCTAGCAAATTGGAGGTTGGCATTGGAGTTTGCTCTCGGAAGAGAATGCAGTCATCACACCTGAAAACAGTGGACACCATTCCACTTGGTATTGTATTCTTACACTTTTTGATAATGCTCATTTGATATAATCTTTACCATATGCATTTCATTGTTCTTTGTATCTGCCTGAATATATGCTTAAATATGTTGTTATGGTTTGAGTTCATAAAGTAAAATGATGTCCTTCATTGGTGTGCTATACATGTATGTTTGTAATCAGTTACAATACCCCTGTTCTGACCATTAATTGGTTGCAATCATAAGTTCTTAGTGTGGCTTACACTGTCAAGATTGATGTTTGATTCTGTTGACCTATTTTCATGTCGTATGTGCCTAAATGTGATGTGACAAAACTCATGAACCTTTGTTCCCCTTTGAATTTCTGGTGTATTCTTAGGTTATAGAATGTTTGAGCTTATCTATCTTATTTGCTGATTTAATGATTGTTGATGTTGTCAAACGATTCTTGTTGATCCAGTCATTGATATTTGGATCCATAATGGTATTTATTATCTTTTAAACTCTGTTTTTGCAAATAAATCAACATACTTGAACTGTTCTTGGGTCTTGAGAACATTATTGAAACTGATTCATCTTCGTGCCCTAGCATATTCATTGATAGCTTACATTTCAAACTCTTTGTTTTGCCAATCAATGTCTTTGCCATTCCTCACTAAACTTGTTAACTCTTGAAAATGTTTTTGATATACTTGAATTAGTCTCATGCTGGCCTGTATCTATATATTGCCTTTTAATTGCTTTTCAAGTTGTTTTCCATTTCATTCAAACATGATACATGATTGCTGCTAAGGTTGTGTGTCAATTTGATAGTTTGCTTTGTTGTTTATGCTATTTGCTTGCCAACATGTAGTCCATAACCAAGTCATGTCCTACTGTTTTCCTTAGTAAACATGTTGTTTATCATTTGCACAGAAGATATGTCCTTGTGATGTTCAAGTGTGAAAGTTGTGTGCTTACTAATCTTTACTTGCTATGGCTGCATTTGGTCTCCCTATCTAATGTTTGCAAATGTGAATGATTTAATGTCTAATTTATATGGTTCCATTCTTATGTGACAGTTAGTGTGCAACAATTCTTGGTTTTGTATTGTTAATCTTGTTTCTGTTTGCCTAACCATGCCTGATGCTGAATGTATTAGACCTGGACATTTCTTTTGTGTGAGCAATTAGTGTGTAAACTTGGATCACGATTAATTTGAAATGTGCTTTATGCTTGATGTGCCGTTATAGATTACTTATTGTGTTTATTGCATCTGAGACATGTCGTTGTTTGAATTCCAATCGAATGTATCACATGCCTTGTTTCTTTTGCTGCCTTGGCTGCGTGGTTTGTATGCTCTTGCATTGTTGATTTACAGAATATGCCTTGACTATTGTTTAATATGCTTGGAATGTCATAACTGCAAGATTAAATTACACATTTTCGTCGCATCTTGCTTAACAATGATTACTGATGAATGGCTTAGCTTAGGTTTTGTTATCGTGAGTGGTTTTATGGTGGACGGCTTGTATGGCTTATTTGAAATAGACGCGTGGGTTTGTATTATATATTTATTGAAGAAGATATAATATTAGATGTAACAGCCACCCCAGTGGCAATCACACACTTTCACACGCCATGCCTACCTCTGGGACTGGGGTTCGAATCCCCCTCGCCCCAGTCCTTTTATTTATTTTTCTGAGCTTCGCTTCTTTTAACATATATATCTGCGTTATCCATTATGTATCAACACGCACTTTGGCCTGGTGGTGTTAGTTTTACACTGCAAGCGAGATGGCATGGGTTCAAATCCTCAAAATGCCATTTCCTCTTTTTTATTACTTGTTGGTTTTATCTTGATTTTTAAGTTGATGCTTCAATTTTCAAAATGTCATAACTTACTTGTTTTTTTTAATCTTTTTTCTTCCCTTCTTTTTGCTACATTCTCCTCATTGAATCTATTTTTCAAATATAAAAAGAAATTAGTAAAATATTAATTTTTGAGACCTTTACGCATGTTTAGATTATGAATGTTTATTAGGGCTTTTGTTGCACTTTCTTATTCATCATGCCATATTATGTCTATCTATCATGTTTGGTCATTGTCTAACATGTATAATTCTCACTTTGCATTGGTATCATGATTTTATCTCATCTCATGATATTATTCATGTATTATTGCATTATCTTATTTGAATTATAACTTGTTATCTTTTAGTATCTTTATAACTATTATCTTTCCCCCCATTCCAAAGGGAGATCACCTTTAATTGACTCTCGAAGTCATCTTACCTTATCCTTCTAGGTTCACCCTTATTTCTTGGCCTCATGAGAGCCAATGAAATCACAACTTAGAAGTAGGTTGGAGTTCTTAAACTCCATGTGATTCTCATCATCATGAGAACTCACTTTCCCCTATAACGTAGACTTAGAGAGTTATCGTGAACTACGGATACTCTGATTCCACTCCCGTAAGGATACGTAGGCGCAAAGTGCGATGCTTTGTCGAGTATACTTAGATATAAACCCCTAGTTCTTTTAACCTTTAACATAGCACCCTTAGCAAGCGAGTAAGATATTACAAGTTAAAACAAAAGGTTCCCGTAGAGTACTACGGACGTTAAGGATGCTAATACCTTCCCTAGGCGTAACCAACCCCCGAACCTTAGATATCCCCCCTTTAGGTTTTTCTCGATCTTGAACCTTTCCTTTGGATAAATCAAAGTCGGTCGTGAATTCAAAGAAATGCGATGCAAGTTAACTAATAGCTTGTTATCCGATTCTCACCGTAACAGAAATGGCGACTTCACTGGGGACACTCCTTATTTTTTAGGGTTAAGCCCACCTTTGTTTTACCTGTTTTATTTATGCTTGTTTGAAATATTTGTGTATATCTGTTTGATTGCTTGTATATATGCTTTGCTTGATTATCTTTTGTTGGCTTGGTTCTTGAGTGGTGAGATAAATCCAATACCCGGATTTGAGTGCAATTAGGATAGGATGATGGTATTCAAGGAGGATTTGAGGGAGTCGAATCCTGAAAATTTGAATTGAGACACCATCAATCAGTTGAGGCCTTCTTGAGAGTCTAGTTATGTTGAACGAATCTGTTCGTGAAAACGTGCTACTCTCAACCTAGGAGCCCATGATATTGAGAACCGTAGTTACCAAACCCGACTAAGCCTTTTTAGGATGTAGTGCGGTGACCATGATGGAGTCTATTTCTGAATTGGTTGTCACGCGATACTACACTCAGACGAGATTCTCTTGAGAATTTTATTGATTACCAAGTCATCTGGGAAATCGTTAAAATCCGAAAGATGGGTTGTCGACTCTGGGAACTTCTTAGAAACCCGTTCAGCAGGTGAAAACCAATAGAACATACCAATGGAAGGGTGAACCCTTGGCTCCATGCTCAACCTATCTCCCTTTGCCTTTGTTTGTGTGTGCTCTGTGTGTGCTTTGCATTCATACATCATAAGCATTCATGTTGCATCTGTTTCATGGAACTCAGACTTCTTTTCTTATATCAGAGGGATATCATGGATAATTCGAGAAGAAACACCATCAAATACACTTTCAAGAGTCCCAAATTGTATGACCTAAGGAAACTGGGAGATTTGCTAACAGACCCTAAAGGATTCATAAACAGATATGGGAAGTTGTGGGTGTTGTTGAAGAAGACCATTGATGAAGGGCTCCTCTCAACCTTGCTTCAGTTTTATGATCCAAAGTATCACTGCTTCACGTTCCCTGACTATCAGCTCTTACCCACCCTTGAGGAATACTCTCAGATAATTGGTTTGCCTATCAAGGATGAGTCCCCATTTCCTATCTTCGAGAAGGATCCTAAAGAGGAGGAAATAGCCAAGGAGACCCATTTACAGTTAGTTGACATCAAAAGTAATTTAATCTCTAAGGGAGGAATTCTTGGGTTAACTGCTAAGTTCTTGTTTGAAAAGGCTCGTTATTTTGCTAAAAACTCCAACATGGATGCCTTTGAAGCTGTTTTTGCATTGCTTATCTATGGACTTTTCTTGTTTCCAATCATCGACAACTTTATGGATCTAAATGCAATCAAAATCTTCTTGAGACGAAATCCAGTACCTACCCTGCTTGCTGAAGCCTACTACTCACTCCATACGAGAAACGCTCATAGAAATGAACAGATTACATGCTGTGTCCCCATATTGTATAGATGGTTTATTTCACATCTACCAAAGGCAGGCACATTCTGGGATTCCAAGAAAGGATGGTGGTCTCAGAAGGTTATTGCACTCTCCCATGCAGACATTGACTGGTATAATAGGGTGTATGATGGAATCCTGATTATAGATAGCTGTGGAAATTATGGGAATGTGCCTCTTCTTGGCATTAAATGAGGTATCAGTTATAACCCCGTATTGGCACGACGCCGATTAGGGTATCCTTTGGAGGACAAACCTCTCAGTGTTCATGTGGAAAGCATCTACTTTGAAGCATATGACAAGAACGAAGAACAGAAGAAATTGATCTTGAACGCTTGAGGTAGCAAGCGCAAAAGAGGAAGAAGTTCTTTAGGAAGACCTAACTGTGTGTCCTTGGAGCCCTACCTCCAATGGGTTAGGAGAAGAGCTATAGAGTTAAAGATGCCCTACAAAAGGCAAGAACCAATTACTTTGAAGAAAGAGCCTGTTTTGTACTTCATGTCAAGAGAAGAATAGCTGGAGATTTCTTTAAGACAAGCCCAAAGGTCAGAAGAAGCCTGGAAGCTCAAGTATCAAGTGGTTGTTGAAGAGAATCTGGAACTCCAGAAGCAGCTACAGACCAAGAATGAAGAGTTACTCTCATGCAAGAAGAGAAAGGCCCTAGAAGATCCTAGTTCCTCTAACAGTCAGCCTCCTGCTTGGAAATCTATTCTTGACAATCTCGTCGCAGAAAGGGACCAGATGGAGAAAGAAATCAGAAGACTCAACACAAGGCTCTTAGGAGAATTTCCTTAGGACTTTCTAGCTTTTATTTAGCTTTATGTTTAGGGCTTTTGAAAGTGTATCAAATATTGTAATTCACCTTTTATTTAATGGAAATGAGGTCTTTCGATATCTCTTGATATTTTACAAGTGTCTGAATTCCATGAAACTTTGCATTGCATTTTGTATTCCTGCCAAACTATCAAGTTACTAATCTTGTTTTACAGATTTTGTAGAAATGGATGCTACAGGGAAGAGAGTCTGGCCTTATTTCTTTGAACTACCGGAGGTGGAGCATTTGTTGTGGTTGGGAGAGATGATTGAAGATCAGTCAGCCTTCGCTGACAGGTATGGATGTCTCATTCCACTGATGAAGACACCAGTAACTGTAGGGCCTCTCGAAGTTTTGGTCCAGCTGTATCATCCCGCGTACCGCTATTTCGTGTTCCCTGAATTCCAGTTGGTGCCAACCCTGGAGGAGTTCTCAGCCATGATAGGAATTCCAATCAGAGAAGCTCCCATCTTTTCTGGGATTGAGGAAATGTCTTCCGCCAGAGATATCGCCAAAGTAACCAGGATCAGATTATCTGACATCCAAGCCAACCTGACCAACAAGGGAGAAAAGCGTGGATTGCCTGCCCAGTTCTTGATGGAAAAAGCTATGTACTTCAAAAACAGAGGAAGTGAAGCTTTGTTTGAATCAACTCTAGCTCTGATGATATATGGTTTGGTTCTGTTCCCAAATGCCAAGAACTATGTGGATACCCAAGCCATTCAGCTTTTCACAGTCAACAATCCAGTCCCAACACTGCTAGCTGATGTTTACCATTCCATACAGACCAGATACAAAAGAGGTTGTGGGCCAATTGTTTGCTGCGTTGCCCTCTTTTACAAGTGGTTCGTTTCTTATCTGCCAAAGACTCCGACTTTCTGGGAGGTCTAAGACTGTAAGATTTGGTCCAAAAAGCTAATGGAATTAAAGCATACCGACATCGAGTTGTATGATTCAACCGAAGAAGGAATCATCATAATCCATAGCTGTGGGGATTACCCCAACGTGCCTCTCATAGGAAGAAACGGTTATATCAATTACAATCCTGTCCTTGCACGCCGTCAGTTGGGTCATCTGAAGGAGGGAGTTCCAGATGACGAGGATATGCAGATGATGTTTTATAATGAAAGAGGAGGTTTTGAAATGAAGATGCAATTGGAGCGCGCTTGGCGCCAGATTAACAGACAATTATGGAAAGCTGAATGCCCAGTCACGGAGGCTCACTTGCAATGGTCTCGTGACATAGCTCGTGTAATGATGAAGCCGCATCCCCACCATGAATCACCTACCAAGACAAAGCAGAAGATGGTGGAAGAGTTAGGAGAATTGGTTCTCGCGAAGGAAGAAACAAAGGAGCGTATCATCAAAATAATGAGAGTAATCAATGGAGGAGAGGGATCATCGACCGGTGCATTCAATCTCTAATGTTAATGTTGTTATTTCTATTGCTAATGCTCCTTTTCATTTTGATGTATTTCTACTTATGTACTTGGAGTATAAGGATGTACTGCTCCTGATGTAATGTTCACCAGACTCTTGAATGAAGAAGTTTTATCTTATCTAGAATCTATTATCTATATCATTTACGAAATTTCTTTGGTTTCTTGATAGTTTAGCTTGCATTTGGATTTGCATCCTCATTTGCATCTCCATGTGCATTTTCTTTCCTTGTCTTCGTCTTATGTCACCGTGTTCTCTTCAGAATCGTCACACTGAATCCCAGACACAACTACAACACTCGGGCCCAAGCTCGATTCAGGATGTCAGAGGCTTATGGAGAAATGGACAGAGTCAACAATGAACTGAATGAGATAAGAGGAGGAATGGGACAAATCCTCGAGGAAATTAATGTTATGAAAGCAAAGATGGACACCCAGGCCACAGTGGTCTCTGAAATCGTCACCACAATGGTAGAACCTCCTATCATCCCTGTCATCCCTACTCTGGGCATGCCAGAAGATTTTATCTGTGCTACAGTTCCTTTGACAACACAGCAAGCAGTTTCTTTGGTCAATGAGACTCTTCAAGCTATTCCTACCTATGCTCCACTAGCAGTACAAACGCAAGTGCATCCGGTTTTCCATAACCACCAGCCCTACGACTATATTAATGTGTCAGAAGAATCAGATGATAGACACGAGAAACTAAGAGAAAGTGTTGAAACGATGCAAAGGAAGATGAAGGCAATGGAGATGAGTAATGCTTTCAGTACTGACATCAAAGACATCTGTTTGGTTTCAGATTTGGTAATCCCACCCAAGTTCAAGTTACCAAATTTTGAATTGTACTCAGGGGCCACATGTCCCAAATCCCATTTGATCATGTATTACCAAAGAATGGCCGCGCACGTACGCAATGACAAGTTAATGATCCACTGTTTCAAGGACAGTTTGAAAGGGGTTGCTGCTAAGTGGTATTTAAGTCTGGACCAGTCCCAGATCCATTGTTTCCAGGATGTAACTGATGCTTTTGTGAAACACTACAAGTACAATATGGATCTAGCTCCAGACAGTAGGCAACTATTGAGTATGGCCCAAAAAGGTACCGAGACTTTCAAAGAATACGCACAACGTTGGAGAGAGACTGCTTCTCAGGTCGAACCACCATTGACTAAAAAAGAGTTGGCTGATTGGTTTGTAGACACAGTAAAGCCTGAATTTTATGAGAGAATGATCAGTAGCGTTAGTGCTAATTTCGCTGATATTGTCGCCATTGGCGTGAAGGTAGAGGCAAGGTTAAAAAGTGGAAAAGCGATTGGTTCTCCGAGTAGTTTAGCTGGCATCAGTACTAAGAAGTCTCCTAGTCATTCTCATAAGAAGAAGGAAGGAGAACCTAATGCCATTATGACAGGGAAGACCTAGAGCCATCGATGGAAGCAACCAATGTACCAGCAACAGCAGAGACCAAATTTCTTGCAGCATCCAATTTACCAGATACAGTATGCTCAGCAACCCTACGTAGCTGCAGTTACGCCTACATTCAATCACCAAGTAGCGCAGCAAGCGCCGGCATATCAACAGACAGCTTATCAGCAATGGCCTAAAAACCAGAATTATCAGCAACCAAGACCACAGGTTCCACAGCAGCATTCTCCCCACAAGAAGTAAGGAGGAAAACCAGCATTTCCACCTATACCTATGTCATACACAGAGCTTTACCCTTCTTTAGTGGAGTAAGGGTTGATTGTTACCAGACCTCTGGGACCACCGACAGAGAAATCTATGCCTTTCTTCAACCCAAATGCAACTTGTACTTTTCATCAAGGAGGGGCTGGTCACGACTTAGAAGGCTGTTTAGCGTTGAAAAATGTAGTGAAGGTTTTGATGGAAAATAATATTCTTTCATTTGCTGATAATCAACCAAATGTGAAAAACAATCCTTTACCTACCCATGGGACCACTAATGCCATAGAAGATGAGAAGGATGAGATATTAGTTTTGGATGCAACGAAGATCAAAACTCCTATCAAGACTTTCCATGCCAAACTGTTTAAAGCTGGGTTAGTTGAAGTTTGTCATGATGACTGTGAAGAATGTGATGTCAGTACCAAGGGCTGCCATTTGGTCCAAGATGATGTTCAGTATTTGATCAATGAAGGGTTCCTACAGGTGTTCAGCAGAGAAAAGGAAAACAGAATTGCAGCAATTGAGCCTGTGTTTAACCTGCCAAAGCCAAAAGGGCAGGTATCCAAGTCCCACGCACCCAAATCTGGGTATGTGGTTCCTGTATTTAATAAACCAGTACCAATTTTCAACAATCCTGAAGCAATTAATGCTTCCACCATTAGTCATTCCAAGCAACGTGACATCAAACAACCTGTTCCATTTAGGTTCCGAGGGACCAAGGCCATGCCATGGGTCCATGAGAATGTTGTGAGTAGCAGGAGACGAGAAACGTGATTCCAAGGAAAGAGGTGGGAATCACTGTGGAATGAGTAGTTCCAAGGAAAGAGGTGGGAACTACTGTGGAAGAAGTGACCAATATAGTGGGAACTGGAAAGATGACCCGAAGTGGTAGAGTATACACTCCTTCTTTCAAAGAAACTACACCCAAGGAGACTGTTGCCCCCATCCCAGATAGAGATAAGGGAAAGGAGGTAATTTCTCAAGAAGCAGATGAAGAGTTCCTAAGAATCATCAAAAGGAGTGATTACAAAGTGATAGATCAGCTCCATCAGACACCGTCCAAGATTTCGATCTTATCTCTGTTAGTTAATTCGCCAGTTCATAGATCACCTTTGCAGAAAGTACTAGTCCAGGCACATGTAGCTCAGGATATAACAGCTGGACAGTTTTACCATGTCGTCACCAACATTACAGCTTGTAACACTCTCAGCTTCAGTGACGAGGAGCTACCCCGAGTTGGAAGGAATCATAATCTGGCTTTACATATATCAGTAAAATGTCAGGAGGATACGATGGCCAGAGTTCTCGTAGATACCGGTTCATCCTTGAATGTTTTGCCGAAAAGAACTCTTAATAAATTGTCTTACCAAGGAGCCATAATGAGACCCACCTCTCTTATTGTCAAAGCTTTTGATGGTTCAAGAAGATCGGTGATGGGAGAAATTGAGCTACCTGTTTTAATTGGCCCTCAGACATTCAACATCCTTTTTCAGATCTTGGATATCAATCCTGCCTATAGTTGTTTGTTGGGTAGACCTTGGATCCACGAGGCGGGTGCTGTAACCTCTACCTTACATCAGAAGATGAAGTTCATGGCCGATGAAAAGTTAGTTATCATACATGGTGAGGAGGACCTGATGGTCAGTAATTTGTCCTCGTTTCGTTACTTTGAAACGGATGAAGATGCTTTGGAAACTTCTTTCCAGGCTCTTGAAATAGCTAATGCCGTTATGCTTGACGACAAGGAACCAGTGGCCTCTGATTGTCCATCTTTCACTTCTTTCAAAAGCATTCAATCTGCTCTGCGAGGAGGAGTACCTGAAGGCTGGGGCAAGATCGTCGAAGTGCCAGAAAGAGAGAAGTACCAAGGACTGGGTTACAAACCAACTCTTGAAGGAAAAACTGCTTCAACAAAGGGAAGACTAAGAACCATTCAAGAAGTGTTTGTCAGTGGAGGACAGCAAGTCCATGCAATTATTGAGGATGCTGAAGACGAAGATATCAATCACTTGGTGTTTCGGTGTGACGCTGCTTTAAGTAACTGGGAAGCCATTGAGATACCTACTTTGTACCCGTTAACAGAGTAATTCGTTTGTTAGCTTTCATGTTTTCAATTCCGCAGCCTTGCCCGAGGCTTTCGGATTATTTTTTATGGGCCACCGCTTTTAAATCTTATTAATCAATGAAAGTGTTTGTTTTGTTAAAATTCTTTGTCTTTATTTCTGTTTCCGTCTTATGAAAAATGGCAATCTTTTCAAAGCTGCATTTTTTCTCCTTCTTGCGTCCATGTTTGTGCATTTTTAATAAAATGAATCCATCCATCATGCAGAATGATTCCCAAACCCATTGTATTCAATGACCCGACTCTCACTATCGACTTTGATTCGCCCATTTATCAAACTGAGGAAGAGGAGGATTATGAGGTCCCCGATGACTTGGCAGAAATGTGTGAGTATTAGTACACGGATCTTCAGCCACACGAAGAAAAAGTTGACGTCATCAACCTTGGCACAGAAGAGAAGAGGAAAGAGGTCAAGATTGGGGTAACACTTGGGGCAGAGATCAGACAACGGTTAATCCTGCTATTGAAAGAATATGTAGATGTGTTCGCTTGGTCCTATCAAGACATGCATGGATTGGATACAGATATAGTAGTTCATAAACTACCGCTCAAGCCTGAATGTCCACCCGTGAAGCAGAAACCCCATAGAAGTAGACCGGATATGGCTCTCCAAATCAGATATGAGGTTAAGAAGCAATTGGACGCAGGATTCTTGGCAGTTTCAAAATATCCAAAATGGGTAGCCAACATCGTGCCGGTTATGAAGAAAAATGGTAAAGTGCGAATGTACGTAGATTACAGGGATCTTAACAAAGCTAGTCCCAAGGACGATTTCCCACTACCACACATTGACACTCTTGTGGATAACACAGCTAAGTTTACAGTTTTCTCCTTCATGGACGGTTTTTCCGGTTACAACCAGATTAGAATGGACCCAACTGACATGGATAAGACTACATTTATCACCCCGTGGGGAACCTACTGTTACAAAGTTATGCCCTTTGGTCTGAAGAACGCAGGGGCAACTTACCAGAGAGCTATGGTAACTTTGTTCCATGATATGATCCACAAGGAAATTGAAGTGTACGTGGATGACATGATTGCTAAATCCCGAAGCGAGGAGGAACATATGGATCATCTTTTGAAGTTGTTTAAGAGACTCCGAAAGTATCAGCTAAAGCTGAATCCTGCCAAATGTACCTATGGTGTCAGGTCAAGGAAGTCGCTTGGTTTTATCGTCAACCAGAAAGGAATTGAAGTAGATCCTGACAAAGTGCGAGCCATTCAAGAAATGCCAGCTCCACAAACTGAATCGCAAGTGAGAGGATTTCTGGGTCGTTTGAATTATATATCCAGATTCATTTCCAATATGACTCCAATTTGCGAACCGATTTTCAAGATGCTCCGTAAAGACCAGACTGTAGAATGGAATGCTGATTGTCAACAAGCTTTTGAGAAGCTCAAAAGCTATTTGTAGGAACCACCTATTCTGATTCCTCATGTTCCTGGAAGGCCTCTTATCATGTACATGACTGTTCTAGAGGGATCCATGGGTTGTGTATTAGGCCAACGTGATGAAACTGGTCGCAAAGAGCATGCCATTTATTACTTGAGTAAGAAGTTCGTTAGTAGTGAAAGTCGTTATTCATTACTTGAGAAAACCTGTTGTGCCTTAGCATGGGCCGCTAAACGTTTGAGGCAGTATCTGATATGCCACACCACTTTGTTGATCTCAAAAATGGATCTAATAAAGTATATCTTTGAGAAGCCTGCTCAGACAGGAAGACTCGCCCGTTGGCATATGCTATTGTCGAAATATGATATCCAGTATGTACCTCAGAAGGCTATTAAAGGGAGTGTATTATCAGAATACCTCGCAGACCAGCCTGTTGAAGATTATGAACCGCTCAAGTTTGAATTCTCAGATGAAGACATTATGGTAGTGAAAGCTTGTGAAGGGCCTGGCCCTAATGAAGGCTTTGAGACCAGTTATAAATGGAAGATGATGTTTGATGGTTCTTCCAATTTCAAAGGACACGGCGTAGGTGTTGTGTTGATAAACCCCGATGGTGGTTACACCCCTTTCACAGCAAGGCTGGATTTTGAATGCACAAACAATATTGCTGAGTACGAAGTGTGTATTTTGGGTCTAGAGGCTGAAATTGATCTTGGAATCAATGTTCTTGAAGTTATGGGCGATTCTGCGTTGGTCATTTATCAAGTCAAGGGTGAATGGGAAACCAAAGACGAAAAGCTTATTCCATACCGAGCTTACATTATAGAATTGATTAAGTGTTTTGATGAAATCACTTTCCGTCATGTCCCCTATACTGAAAATCACATAGTTGATTCTCTAGCTATGTTGGCCTCAATGTGGCAAGTCAGGTTTCACAATGAAGCACCTCTCATCAGTATCGAGCGCAAGACTGGGTCCACTTATTGCCAGGCAGTTGAAGAAGAGGTGGATGGAAAACCTTGGTTTCATGACATCATGAATTATCTGAAAACTCAGGAATATCCTGTCAATGCTTCCAATCTTGATAAGAAGACTTTGCGAAGATTGTCATCCAAATTCTTTCTCAGTAACAATGTGCTTTACAAGAGGAATCATGACATGGTCTTGCTAAGATGTGTTGATAGACGAGAAGCAAACTTATTGATTCACGACATTCACGAATGAGCCTTTGGCACTCACGCCAACGGACATGCCATGGTTAAGAAAATTTTGAGGGCTGGGTATTATTGGTTAACTATGGAAGCTTATTGCATCCAATACGCCAGGAAATGCCATAAGTACAAGATCTATGCTGATAAAATGCACGTGCATCCTACTTTGTTGAATGTGTTGTCATCCCCTTGGTCTTTCTCTATGTGGGGCATTGACATGATTGGAGCTATTGAGCCGAAGGCTTCCAATGGTCATCGTTTCATTTTAGTGGCCATTGACTATTTCACTAAATGGGTTGAAGCTGCTTCCTTTACCAATGTGACTAAGCAAGTAGTTGCCCGTTTCATCAGGAATAACATCATTTGTCGTTATGGAATTCCCAACAGGATCATCACTGATAATGGAACCAATCTGAACAACAGGACGATGAAAGAGTTATGTGATAATTTCAAGATTGAGCATCATAATTCCTCACCTTACTGTCCAAAGATGAATGGAGCTGTCGAGGCTGCCAACAAAAACATCAAGAAGATCCTGCAGAAAATGGTCAAGACTTATAAGGATTGGCACGAGATGTTACCCTTTGCTTTGCATGGATATAGAACCTCGGTTTGAACCTCGACAGGGGCAACCCTTTTTTCCCTTGTATATGGAATGAAGGCAGTACTCCCCATTGAAGTGGAAATACCATCTCTAAGAATCCTTATGGAAACTGCGCTTGACGAAGCTGAATGGGTTAGAGAAAGATATGACCAACTGAACCTTATTGACGAGAAGCGATTAATTGCTATGTGTCATGGTCATCTGTATTAGAAAAGAGTGAAGATGGCGTTCGACAAAAAGGTTCCTGTCCGGGAATTTCGAGAAGGAGAGCTTGTACTCAAGAAGATTCTGCCATCTCAAAGGGATGCTCGTGGAAAGTGGGCGCCTAATTACGAAGGTCCATTTGTGATAAAGACTGTATTTTTGGGAGGTTCTTTATTACTCACAACAATGGATGATGAACAGCTCACACACCCCGTGAATGCTGACTCTGTACGGAAATATTATGCTTGAAAAGAATTCTAGAATTTTAGTCATTAGGGAGTAGGTAATTGAATATGATGTAATCCTTTCCTTTTTCCATTCTTCAATTGTAAGAATCTATGGAACTTCGCTATTGGCAAGTTACCATTCTAATGAAATCAGTTTTTTGAGCCACTTCTTTGTTTGATATTTATCATTACTCTGATATTTTTCATTGTTATGCAAAACTTCACTTATTTATTAATAATGGTTTTTAAAAGCGGAATGTTTTGAAAAACTTTGAGCTCTAAAGAGGGTTGGCAATGTCTCCCAAACTTAAATACTTTAACAATGGCTAATCATTAAGGACGTCTCGCCGGTATCCACACAAGATGTTTGGAAAGAAGTTGTTGCCCCAGTAAATTATAAATGTTCCCATATTGGCTTTGAAGGCTGACTATCCGCTCAGATTTCAGTATGATTCTTTGTGGTAGATGCGGTGTTCTTTTTTCCTTTTGTCGCTGGTCTGTCGTCTCTTGCATGTCATTGAGCATTCGCATCATACCATAGCATTGAGCATCTTTGCATTTTTGG
Organism: Lathyrus tuberosus; assembly: GCA_022829125.1. Lineage (NCBI taxonomy): Eukaryota > Viridiplantae > Streptophyta > Magnoliopsida > Fabales > Fabaceae > Lathyrus > Lathyrus tuberosus. The sequence continues at coordinate 396,294 of JALAZF010000633.1, forward strand.
GTGTTTGTTGGGTGGTTTTGTTTTTCTTTCCCTCTCCCCTTTGGCGGGTCTTTGGTTCTTTGTCTTTGCTTTGCTTGTGTCCGGTTTTTCACTTCTGTGCGCCAGGTTTTGACCATTTGTGCGGTATTCCCCAAGAAGTCTAACCTACAACCATCTTATTACCTATATCACCCAAGTTGGGAAATTTTGCAAATCCAGTAGCAGCTGACTTTGTTTGAAATCAGATTATCGTGAATCTGTATTTCTGGTTATCGTGAACCATTTGTTTATTTATTTCCGGTTATCGTGAAGCGCCTTGTTTGAAATCAGATTATCGTGAATCTGTATTTCCGGTTATCGTGAACCGCCTTGTATGAAATCATATTATCGTGAATCTGTATTTCTGGTTATCGTGAACCATTTGTTTGAAATCAGATTATCGTGAATTTGTATTTCTGGTTATCGTGAACCACTCTGTTTGAAATCAGGTTATCGTGAGCCTGCATTTCTGGTTATCGTGAACCATTTGCTTATTTATTTGTGGTTATCTTGAACCACTTTGTTTGAAATCAGGTTATCGTGAGCCTGCATTTCCAGTTATCGTGAACCACCTTGTTTGGAATCAGATTATCGTGAATCTGTATTTTTGGTTATCGTAAACCATTTTCTTATTTATTTCTGGTTATCATGAACCATTTGTGTCTTTCAGGTTATCGTGAACCTGTATTGCTTAAATCTGGTCAAATATGAACCTAAACCCAAATTACCAAACCAGTTCATACTGATAAAGCAATTATTTATTATTTCAACTAACTCTTGTGAATACCAGAGTGTATTCTTGACTCATTAGCCTTGTTCCCCTTTGAACTCCGGTTGTTTATTTATCTGGCACGCAGAGTTTGTCCCTAGCTTTTCTGGCTTTTCTTGAAGATCCCGTTTGAACTCTTCAGCATAAGAAATCCCCAGAAAAATCTTTTCTTCGGGTGTCTATCCTTTTATTTCAAACTGATCTCCAGTAAAGATCATGTTTTCTTTCTGGTTTCTTGACCAGTATGTTTGTGTCTTTTCCCCAGTGTCGTCCGGTAATGTTTGAACCTGTCGTACATCTCCCTGGATCTGTCCCCAGTGGAGAATCCCTTTTGTTTTCTATCCCCGGTGTTTCCTCAGAGTCTCCCCAGTGAGTCTCTTTTGTTGGTTAGCCTGCAGCCCCAAGGAGTTTCTTTCTTGTGGATTTTAACCTTCTTCTTGCTTCCCAAGTGAAGCTTCCCTCTATGTTGGAAGCTCTTCTTTCTTTGGTGTTTTGTTTTGTCTGCATTCTTGCATCTTTCATGGCATCATATCATCATATTAGTATCATTGCATGTCTTTGCATCTAAAGGCAAAATTTTCGGTTTGCTATATGATCGTACCTGGATCAGACAGTGATGGTGGCCAACGGAGTCTGGAACGGCAGCTCTGTTGAGGATGAGAGACGGTCGGGGGGGGGGGGGGTGTACCTGCAAGGTACTCCGACGCTCAAGTGAGAGAGTGTACAGAATAACCGCAAATACATAGAGAGTAAGGAGGTATAAGAATGTGTCTAACCTGACCCTCTCAAATGATAGGGTATTTATAGAGAGCCCCTAGCACGGGGCCAACGGTTACCTGCAATGGGCTGGATCAACTAGGCCCACTCTAAGTAACTGTTAGGGCTTACGCGTAGTAGTGAAGACCAGCACGTGGTCTTCGCCCTAGAGTAACTGCTCCTAGATTTCCGGAAGTAGGGCAGACCGAATCTTTCGGAAGTGGGAGGTTACTTGGAACGTGTCCACGCAGGGTGGACCGTTGGGTGCTCCTCGCGGGGAGGAGCCTTCTGTGTCGAGGAGATATGAAGCTCGTAGAACGGGCATGACCTCGCGGGGAGGAATCGTGTCCGTCGAGGAGTGTTGTGTAGCATACTCGCGGGGAGAAGCTGGTCTGTCGAGGAGGCACATCTCAGTAGGGTGTGATGCCCTCCTCTCTTTCTACCAGGTGCCCGACGATGACTCTGTGCCCGACTAAGCTGTGGTGCGCGCGTGGCAGTCACGAGTCCGCAAAAGGACCTTATTGGGCCTCTCCAGGCGGTATGGGTTGGGCCTGCTCGACTGTTGGGCAGCCTCGGCCCAGTCCAGAACACTATATTTAAATACCTTTCACCTGACATCCCTAGGATCTTCGTTCCTCGTGCCATCGGGCGAAGATATTTAAATAGGGGCAACTGTTGTACCCCAAATTTTACCATTAGATCCATTGATCTCCCGCATGTCATATTAGGTCAATCATGCTGCATAGCTAACCCTTTTTACCAGGTTTTTGTTTGTGTTTTTTTTTATCAGTTTTATCTTGAGGAGATTCAAGGAGTGATTGATCAAGGTCTTTGGATGGAGCATTGAACCAAGCTAGTCTCTAAGAGATACCTCCATAACCCTAACCCCTACATGACCAAATTACTACCCACTTTATCTACCCTCAATTGTCACCTTCATTTTCTAAACCTATTTCATTAACCTCTTCATTTAACCTATTTCATTTAATTTGTCAATTTTTAAACCATATCTAAAACCATAATTATTTAGTCTACCATCTTTTTTTTCCTAATACTTCACTTTCTTTCATAACAAGAGAATAGAAACCAATTTTAATTCCCATTTCACAAGCCCAATTTGGTTGGCCCAACGTGCAAGATATGTGGCAAACTATGTTGGATTTTAATTTCATTGCCAAATAACCAATAGAAATAAGTATGGTTGTGTTGACTTTTCAACTCAATTATCAACCAATGGAGAAACGACATGTGGCACTAAAGAAACCAAAAAGCAACCAAGTTGTTGTTCTCCCTCGTCCATGGTCCTGAATTCAGAATGGAAGAAGATAAATCCAAGCACAAACAAATGAATTAATTCGTTCAAACCACTTCAATTCAATCCTTGGCGCGCTGTGTTCAATTTGAAATTCTTCAAGAAGCCATTCCCTTTTGAGCTTCCAACTGCTTAGTTCACAAAAGCGATTCTGAAGAGTTACCAATTTCAGCATTCAATCTGCCACCACCTGCGAACCTCTTCACGCCATCTCCAACATTTACCTCATTTGATACCCCTCTCAATTACCTCAAGCAAGGAACTCAGAAGCAATACGTGAAATGGTGAATCAACTCTGCACATCTGAGATTTGGCATAGCCTAAACAGCGGATTCGTCTCTAAGGAAGTGGACCGTTTTTTAATTTCAAAAGAGACGTTGGCTCCATTTCCTACTCAGCACTCCAAGTGTTTGATGTTTGGACTCACTCCTCCCTCGTTCAGCCTATAAAAGGGACTCTCCTCTACACAACTATTCATCAACAACTCTCTCAAAAACACCTTAAATTTCTCAGAAGTTCCATAAGAGTCTCGAGCTAGCAAATTGGAATTTGGCATTGGAGTTTGCTCTTGGAAGAGAAGGCAGTCATCACACCTGAAGACAGTGGACACCATTCCACTTGGTATTGTATTCTTACACTTTTTGATAATGCTTATTTGATATAATCTTTACCATATGCATTTCATTGTTCTTTGTATCTGCCTGAATATATGCTTAAATATGTTGTTATGGTTTGAGTTCATAAAGTAAAATGATGTCCTTCATTGGTGTGCTATACATGTATGTTTGTAATGAGTTACAATACCCCGGTTCTGACCATTAATTGGTTGCAATCATAAGTTCTTAGTGTGGCTTACACTGTCAAGACTGATGTTTGATTCTGTTGACCTATTTTCATGTCGTATGTGCCTAAATGTGATGTGACAAAACTCATGAACCTTTGTTCCCCTTTGAATTTCTGGTGTGTTCTTAGGTTATAGAATGTTTGAGCTTATCTATCTTATTTACTGATTTAATGACTGTTGATGCTGTCAAACGATTCTTGTTTAAATAGCATGTATGTCTTTTTTTTCTACAACCACTAATATAAGAGCATGCTTATGTACTCAGTTTGGTTTTAACCTTGCCATTATGGATGCTGTAAGATTGATAGTTTTGTTCACAGCTGATATGCATTACTGTCTTTATTGTTGTTTGATCATATGCTTAAGGTTGGATTAGATCAACTGTTAGCCTTTGACTTGTATTACCCCTTGTTGGAATAATTTTTGTGGCAATAGATGCTTGAAGTTTGAATGATGAACTTGTATGTCTTGCCTGGATATTTCTACTTTCATTTGCCTCAATGGTTTACAACTTGCCATTTTGTTTGTATATGCTTGACATTCCATTTTGTGTGTGAAAAAACCATTCTATTAAAGCTGCTAACCTCAGAAGCTATGTCTTTGTGATATCTTGACTTCTTACATACATGTTTGATGAAGGTGCTTGTTTGATTATAGCCCCAATTTGGTTTTTACTAAGTTTCTGTTATTTCCTATCTCTAGATGTTACCACTTGTGTGAGTTTGATTGTCATATTGTCTTGTAACTTGCCCTATTCATGCATATATGTGTTTGTTCTCAGCCCTCATGATGTTTGTCTACTTGTCATTAAGAATATGATCAATCCATGTTTGTACCATTTGGGTGAATATATGACCTTCTGTTTTGTTTGATAGCTATCTTTAATTTGAAATGTCACTATCATGTTTGATGTGCACCATGATTGGCCCAATATTAATAGTCAGCACTGATGTTATTGCCTATTGATGTTTACCTTATGATATCTTCCTATCATGACCCCTATTTAGGATGTTTTCTAAACCAGTCATTGATATTTGGATCCATAATGGTATTTATTATCTTTTAAACTCTGTTTTTGCAAATAAATCAACATACTTGAATTGTTCTTGGGTCTTGAGAACATTATTGAAACTGACTCATCTTCGTGCCCTAGCATATTCATTGATATCTTACATTTTAAACTCTTAGTTTTGCCAATCAATGTCTTTGCCATTCCTCTCTAAACTTGTTAACTCTTGAAAATGTTTTTGATATACTTGAATTAGTCTCATGCTGGCCTGTATCTATATATTGCCTTTTAATTGCTTTTCAAGTTGTTTTCAATTTCATTCAAACATGATACATGATTGCTGCTAGGGTTGTGTGTCAATTTGCTAGTTTGCTTTGTTGTTTATGCTATTTGCTTGCCAACATGTAGTCCACAACCAAGTCATGTCCTACTGTTTTCCTTAGTATACATGTTGTTTATCATTTGCACAGAAGATATGTCCTTGTGATGTTCAAGTGTGAAAGTTGTGTGCTTACTAATCATTACTTGCTATGGCTGCATTTGGTCTCCCTATCTAATGTTTGCAAATGTGAATTATTTAATGTCTAATTTATATGGTTCCATTCTTATGTGACAGTTAGTGTGCAACAATTCTTGGTTTTGTATTGTCAATCTTGTTTCTGTTTGCTTAACCATGCCTGATGCTGAATGTATTAGACCTGTACATTTCTTTTGTGTGAGCAATTAGTGTGTTAACTTGGATCGTGATTAAATTGAAATGTGCTTTATGCTTGCTGTGCCGTTATAGATTACATATTGTGTTTATTGCATCTGAGACATGTTGTTGTTTGAATTCCAATTGAATGTATCACATGCCTTGTTTCTTTTGTTGCCTTGGTTGCGTGGTTTGTATGCTCTTGCATTGTGGATTTATAGAATAGGCCTTGACTATTGTTTAATATGCTTGGAATGTCATAACTGCAAGTTTAAATTACACATTTCTGTCGCATCTTGCTTAACAATGATTACTGATGAATGGCTTAACTTGGGTTTTGTTATCGTGAGTGGTTTTATGATGAACAGCTAGTATGGCTTGTTTGAAATAGACGCGTGGGTTTGTATTATATATTTATTAAAGAAGATATAGTATTGGATGTAACAGCTACCCCAGTGGCAATCACACACTTTCACACGCCATGCCTACCTCTGGGACTGGGGTTCGATTCCCCCTAGCTCCAGTCCTTTTATTTATTTTTCTGAGCTTCGCTTCTTTTAACATATATATTTGCGCTATCCATTATGTATCAACACGCGCTTTGGCCTGGTGGTGTTAGTTTTACATTGCAAGCGAGATGGCATGGGTTCAAATCCTCAAAATGCCATTTCCTCTTTTTTATTACTTGTTGGTTTTATCTTGATTTTTAAGTTGATGCTTCAATTTTCAAAATGTCATAACTTACTTGTTTTTTATCTTTTTTCTTCCCTTCTTTTTGCTAAATTCTCCTCATTGAATCTATTTTTCAAATATAAAAAGAAATTAGTAAAATATTAATTTTTGAGACCTTTACGCATGTTTAGATTATGAATGTTTATTAGGGCTTTTGTTGCACTTTTTTATTCATCATGCCATATTATGTCTATCTATCATGTTTGATCATTGTCTAACATGTATAATTCTCACTTTGCATTGGTATCATGATTTTATCTCATCTCATAATATTATTCATGTATTATTGCATCATCTTATTTGAATTATAACTTGTTATCTTTTAGTATCTTTATAACTATTATCTTTCCCCCCATTCCAAAGGGAGATCACCTTAAATTAACTCTCGAAGTCATCTTACCTTATCCTTCTAGGTTCACCCTTATTTCTTGGCCTCATGAGAGCCAATAAAATCACAACTTAGAAGTAGGTTGGAGTTCTTAAACTCCATGTGATTCTCATCATCATGAGAACTCACTTTCCCCTATAACGTAGACTTAGAGAGTTATCGTGAACTCTAAAATGAGCTCATACTCATTTTCCCCTTGGAACTTTGGCCATAGTCAATGGTTCCTATCCCTCACCTTTAGATCGGTGAACTACGGATACTCTGATTCCACTCCCGTAAGGATACGTAGGCGCAAAGTGTGATGCTTAGATATAAACCCCTAGGGCTTTTAACCTTTAGCATAGCACCCTTAGCAAGCGAGTAAGATATTACAAGTTAAAACAAGAGGTTCCCGTAGAGTACTACGGATGTTTAGGATGTTAATACATTCCCTAGGCGTAACCAACCCCCGAACCTTAGATCTCCCCCTTTAGGTTTTTCTTGATCTTGAACCTTTCCTTTGGATAAATCAAAGTCGGTTGTGAATTCAAAGAAATGCGATGCAAATTAACTAATAGCTTGTTATCTGATTCTCACCGCAACACACTCCTTCTGATCAATTAATTTGCTGCAACGATGAAAACAGTTTCCAATGAGAGAGTACCCACCAACCTACCAATTCTTGATTCAAAGAATTATGACAAGTGGTCCAAATAAATGAAAGTTCTGTTTGGGTATCTAGAAGTTTTTGAAGTGATCAACAATGGAGTTACACCACTTGGGCAGAAGCTACAGATGATCAGAAGGCTACATTTAAGTAAGAGAAAAAGAAAGATTACAAAGCACTCTTCTTGATTCATTCTTGTGTTGATGGTGACAACTTCGAAAAGGTTGGCGATTGCAATTTGGCAAAGCAAGCTTGGGAGATCCTGGAAAAGGCATATGTCGGGGCTGACAAAGCCAAGGTGGTGAGGTTACAAACTCACAAACGTCAATTCGAACTGATTTAAATAGAGGAGAAAGAGATGAAAAGTGATTACATTACAAGATTTACTCGTTTGGTAAACCAAATTAAGTCATGGGGAGAAACTACAACATAGCAGAATATTATTTCGAAGATTTTGCGTTCGTTAACACCAAGATTCGACAACATTGTAGTGGTGATTGAGGAATCGAAGGATGTTGCGACGATGAGAAAAGAGGAGTTACAAGACTCTCTAGAGGCTCTTGAGCAACAGATGGATGAGAGGAATAGCGACAAGGCAAAGGCGGAGATCTCTTTGCAACCTTGGTTCAATGAGAAAAAGATCGAAAGGAAAATGGGCTTCGAGCGGGAAGCAAAATTTCCAGAATTTGGGTGAAAAAGATCCATAAAATTCAAAGGTTTCGATGGGGAAAAATGGTGAGAGAAGCTGCAATAGATATGGTGATTAAAGCAATGGTAGAGGCAGAAAACCAAAAGTTGGCAAGAGTAAAATTCAATTTTGGAATTGTCAAAAACTTGGATATTTCTCAAGGGAATGTAGTGCAAAACAGAGAGATTCTCAAGGAGATGAAGCTAAGGTTGCAAGGTAAGAGGTAGACGAGGAGAATATGCTCTTAGTGATGATCACACAAGGAGCTTGTAGCAGTGGGAAAGGTGCCGAAAGTGCTGTAAATTCTGCAGGATATTGTAGCAGAGTTGCTGAAAATTCTGCGGAAAAGTGCTAAAACGGCAACATAATGGTTACAATGCGAGATGGAATCCAATACAGCAAGGAGTGGTACATGGATTCAGGTTGTTTAACTCATATGATGGGTTGGAAGGATTGGTTTATGCAAATTAATCAAGTTGCAAAAAGTAGAGTAAAATTCGCGGATGATACCACTCTTGCGGCCGAAGGTGTCGGTGATGTTTTTATCAAAAAGAAGAACGGTGGACTTTCTATGATCAAAGATGTCTTGTACATTCCGGTAATTAAATGTAACCTCTTGAGTATTGGCCAATTTCTTGAGAGGGGTTACAAGATTCGCATGGAAGAGAAGGTTTCGTGCGTTGTGGAAGCAAACAGTGCTTTGATCCTTAAGGCTCTTATGGACGCCAATAGAGCTTTCAAGGTGGAGATGAAAGTTATGAAGCATAGGTGTTTAGATATAGCAACAAGTAGAGGAAGGTGGTTATGGCACTACCGTCTTGAGCATCTCAATTTTTGAGATCTCAAAGCATTACAACAAAACGGTATGGTTACCGGGTTGTCACAAATCAACATTCAAGCTGAGTTCTGGGAAGAATGTGTGAAAGCAAAGCAACACGAGGCTAGTTTTAGAAAGGATGCAAGTCATAAGATCAAGAATCACCTTGAGGTGGTGTATTCTGATGTATATGGGCCGATTCAAGTTGACACGTTGGGTGGCAATAGATGCTTTGTGACTTTTATCGATGATTTTAGTAGAAAGCTATGGACTTATCTTATCAAGCGGAAGGATGAGGTGCTTCATGTGTTCAAGAAGTTTAAGTCTTTGGTGGAGCGACAATGTGGTAAAAATACTCAAAGTACTCAAAACAGACGGTGGAGGTGAATACATTTCGAACGATGTTGGGAAGTTTTATTATCAAGAGAGAATAGTGAATGAGGTGGTGCCACCCGATACACCACAACAAAATGTTGTTGCAGAGAGAAAGAATTGATTGATTATGAACATGGTTTGAAGCATGTTGAGTGGAAAGAACTTGCCAAAGGAGCTATGGGGAGAAGCTCTCTTTACATGCACCTATTCAAACCAAATCTAAGCTATTTGAAAGTTTTCGGTTTGATAGTGTATCGACATGTGTCGGGTCAACTTAGAAAGAAGTTGGACGACAAGGTGAGGAGATGGTATTAGTTGGATATCATTCTACTAGTGGAAACAAGTTATTTGATGCTCGGAATCAAAAAATTGTGATCAGTCGCGATGTGATTTATGATAAAATAAGGCATGCAGGCCCTAGTGTAATCGGTTACACTCAGCCAGTTCATCCTGGTGTAACCGATTACATGCAGGAAACACAACCTCCCTGGTTTGTTTTTTTGATCCAGTCAGTTCCAAAACAACTGTGCAGCCACCGACCGAGGTCCGTAATGAAGAGAATGTTAGATGATTAACAGAACAAAGGGTGTTACCTCAAAGACTCCAAGCATGTGAGAGATTTCGAGACAATGAAATCAATGATGATGGTGATTTCATTCAATTTGCGCTTATGGCCGAATCTGAACCAGTGAACACGGAAGAGGCTCTAAGCGTTCCAAAGTGGATTTTTGCAATGGAGGAGAAGCTAGAATCTATTAAAAAAATGGTACTTGGGAGTTGGTTGATTTACTGCTTGGAAAGAAGCCAATTGGTGTTCGATGGGTCTATAAAGTGAAGGAAAATCCCTAAGGCGAGGTGATCAAGTATAAGGCTCGATTGGTAGCAAAGGGAATTTTGCAACGTGAAGGTATATATTTTGAGGAGGTGTTTGCACCTGTTGCTAGACTAGAAACCATCTGATTAATTGTTGGCATTACGAATAACAACGATTGGATAATATATCAAATGGACGTCAAATATGCATTTTTGAACGGTCAACTTGATGAGGAGGTTTATGTTAAGCAGCCACCCATATTTGTAGTGAAAATCAAGAATTAAAGTTCTATAAATTGCATAAAGCCTTATATGGTTTGAAACAAGATCCGAGAGCTTGGAACAAACACATTGACGGCTTTCTAATTGATATTGGTTTCAAGTGGTGTGTGTTCGAACACAGAGTGTTTGTGAAAATGGATGCAAATGATGGTGTGATCATTCTTTGCTTGTATGTTGATGATCTGTTGATTATCAGAAGCTATAGGAAGATTATTTCCAAGTTTAAGAGTGAACTTATGGATGAATTTGAGATGATGAACCTTGGTATCATGACATATTTCCTAGTCATAGAGTTCCACAAGCCAAAAACGGGACTACTCGTGCATCAAAGGAGATATGCTCTTGAGATCTTGAAGAGGTGTGAAATGAAGCATTGTAATGCATCCATTACACCATGTGAAGCAAGGTTGTAGCTGTCCAAGAGTCAGGATGACCAAGATGTGGAACGAACGCAATATAGGAGATTGATTGGATCATTGCGGTATTTGTGCAATACGCGACCGGACTTGGCATTTAGTCTTGGTATTGCTAGTAGATTCATGGAGAGACCGAAGGTTTCTCACTTTGCAGCGGTCGAGAGGATCCTTAGATACATTAAAGGAACTACTACAGAAAACACATATCACAACGGTTGGAAAAGGGATACCACCACACGGGTCCAACCGTTGTGTTATAAGGTGTGATTGTATGTATGATGATTTCCACGACAATTGTGCAACCATGATTGTATCCATGTAGCGTGCTACCTACCACAACGGTTACTTAACCAACCGTTGTGATATTATTTAAGGAAACATATTTAATCACAGTTTTTCTAACCAACCGTGATTAAATATAGACCTGAGTTTATTAAAAATTATGTGGAATGCTTATTTCGCCAATGCTCACTAAACATATAACCTGCCAATCTGCACTAGAACATTATAATATAACATATTAAGTTATATTAGAAGATTAAGTTCACGTTCAATGCTTGATAAGAGTTATTCAAGTCCCTATCTATATTTGGTTCTTTTACAGTAAGAACTTGGTTTAATGATCCTAGTTCTTGAACTACCCCTGTCTTCACCTCTAATTATTATTGCAAAATATTATTTACTTTGCAAACAAAATTAGAGGTGGAGAGAGGGGTGGTTGAAGATCTACAATCACTAAACCAAGTTCTAACGATCAAAGAACAACATGCAGTTAACAGTGTGAAGAATACTTGTCAAGAATTGAACGTGTACTTATTTTCTAATACGATTTTATCTATCATATCATAATTTTCTAATACAGTTTAGAAAGCTATATATTCGGTAAGGGATTGGAAAAACGCTCAAACCACATAATATATAATAAAATCATCTTTTAAACAAACATTAACAATAACATTCATCAAAAACATTGATCAACAACAAACCATAAACAACAAAAACGATACAACAAACATGTCAAGTCATAAAATGCTTCAGAAGCATACCAAAGATGTCCCATAAAGGCGTGTTGTCATTGAAATAAGGATGAAGATAAATTTAGACCAGTAAACTTGTGTAGAATTTGAATGGATGTCATTCTGGATCTTTGACACAAGTTTGTCAGGCTAAATTTATCTTCGTCCTTTATATTAAAAGAAGCATCCATACCTACAAGTCAAAACAAGAAAGAAGTTCAAACATCATGAAACAAAGCTATTGAAATAGATTTTGAAAAAAAAAACTATAGAGAAAACAAACCTATAAATATCCATTGGTTAAGATTTGTGGTTATGGTTTCGTTTTGGGGTTTCCATATGAGAGAGAAGAGTTAGAGCATTATTAGGGTTTTGTTTTGAGGGTGACGAGTGAAAGAGTTTTTATGGTTTTGTTTTGAGAGAGACGACTGTAATGTACTGGAGCGATAGATAACTCCTCTTATATATAAATAAAGTATCACCTTTCATCACGGTTGTAAATAAAAACTGTGGTGATATACATGGTAAATAACATTTTTATCACGATAAATGACTAATTGTAGGTGCTGGGATTCAAACCATTTCACCCCGTGTACCTTTTCACCACAGTTGCTTCATTTGACCGTTGTGAAATGTACTCTATTAAATACAAAAATAAAGCGCCTAGAAATAAAGTATTACCACGGTTAACTCTATGGCCGTTATGAAATTGGTGTTAAGAAAGGTATATTTTGTAGTAGTGAGGAACTCTTGGCTGCAAAATTCTCTTTTCCGCAACGGATACGGGCCGAAAATTCGATTTACTTAGTTTCACCGATTCTAATTGGTGTGCGATAAGGATGATAGAAAGTCGAAAGTTGTATACATATTTATGTTTGGTAGGACACTAATCTCTTGGTGTTCAAAGAAGGAACCAGTGGTAGCAATCTCAATGTGTGAGGCCGAGTATATTGCGGCATCGTTATGTGCGTGTCAAGCTTGTGGCTCATGAATCTATTAAATGTGTTGGGTAGCAATGAGGGTGAGGCTACCACACTTCTTGTTGATAATGTTTCTGCGATAAACCTTGCAAAAAATCCGTTTGCACACGGAAGAAGTAAGCATATAGAGATGCAGTTTCATTATTTGAGGGAGCTAGTGAGTGAAGGCAAGCTAAGATTGAGATATTGTCAAAACGAAGACCAAGTTGCGGATTTTTTGACTAAGGGAGTAAAAAATGAAGTGTTAAAGAGGTTGAAGATGAGTTTAAGCATGGTGAATTTGGACCAACTGAAATGAGGTGGTGTGTTTGATAGCTGTTTTTTTCTGCATTTCAGTTGGTGTAACCGGTTGCCGGATATGTGGTAACCGGTTACATGTTTTTTACACTAGAGTCAGTAGCTAGCAGTTTTTGTGGTAACTGGTTACCCCAAATGTGGTAATTGGTTGAACTAGACTTTTTTTGTGATTTAAGCTTATTTTTAAGCTGTTTTGACTTTTCCTAATTATTTTGTACATGTTGTATAAATAGCCTTTGTGCTCCCATTTTGAGGGTAATGCCAAATATAATTCTCTCTCTCTCTCTCTCTCTCTCTCTCTCTCTCTCTCTCTCTCTCTCTTTCTCTCTCTCTCTCTCCCCTCCCTCTCTCCCTTTCTCTCTCTCTGTCTCTCCCTCTCTCCATCTCCCCCTCTCTCTCCCTCTCCCTCTCTCTCTCCCTCTCCCCTCTCTCTCTCTCTCTCTCTCTCTGAATACAAAATCCCTAAATTCTAATTCTCACTATTGTTAACCCAAAGTTGTTGTTTGTTCCAACAAGACTCTCTCTCTCTCTCTCTCTCTCTCTCTCTCTACTTCAAACAAATATCAAAAAGATATATGGAAAATATGAAACTTACCTTTATTACACAGGATAATGTTTACAAGACTTGCAAGAAAACTTAGACTCTAGGAATTTTGATTAATTTCAAAGTAAAGAAGAGTTGTTCTGTTCTTCGATGCCTTGATTAATCAAGAAACCATACTACTTATAATGAATTATGAGGGAGTGAAGACACGAGATCGGGTGCTCATTAGGCCCCATCGACATCAAACGTGTCTCTTTTCCGAAATAATTCACCTATCGGTAAATCTTATCTTGATTTCCCTGACTGCAAATGACAAGAAACATTTTACAAAAGATGATAAGAGGGCCTGAACCCGCCCCTAATTATTACAAGAGGACAAACATCTTTTCCCAAAAGTAAAAGCAAAGACTCAGTGAATCTTATCCTGAAGATTCATTATTGCAAAATTACCAAAAATTTAAACAAAGTGGACTGCTGACATGATTGGGGAATCTTGTTGGTACTGGCCCCATGGATCTGATGCGTCCTCGTCAGACGCGGATGTCTCCATGTTCCCGGATCCACCGCTGCAATTTCCAGTGTATCTTCTCCAGTTCTTTGGTGGCTCTGTTGGTATGTGGCCTGTGATCGTTCCAGTAATTGTCTATGGTGGAGAACCTTCTACATTCTTTGGCTCTTGCTTCAACCATTTTGTGGAGTAAACTGAGTTCGACTTCACTCTTTTCCCTTGTTTGTTGAGCAGTTCATCTGCGACCTCTCCCATTTTTGAAAATGCTTCTAGGGTGAGTGGATTGGATAATTGTCTTGTTTGGTATAGCTACTCCAGGATAGTGAGGGGATCTGTTGAGAAGTTATCTGGATTAGTCTCTTGGCATACTGGTCATGTTAATGTTGGGGAGTTGCCCTCCATTCTTGAATTGGTTCGTCCAAAAGAAGGAGGTGGTTGTGTACTTGAACTTCCTGTTCTTGGCATCCTGCAAAAGCAACAAAGTGAGCAATTCTGGATAGAGTATCGGCTAGGATATTTTATCTTCCTTCAATATGCTCAAAGTGAATTTTGACCCCAGATCTAGTTATAAAATCCGTGAAAGCCAACAACCTAACTCTAGATGGTTTGTTTTGGGTTGATTTATTGTAAAAACTTATGATGGCTTGGCAGTCTGTTCTAAGGGTTATTTCTCCTTTGTCTAGGTAATCTATTTTAAAATTTTCTAGAGAACCCATGCAGACATAGATTTCCGTATCAATTGTTGATTTAATTTTTTAAAACTTCTCTGATGCGTAGGCACAAGTTTTTTCAGAACTTCTTGGGTCATGCTTTTGGTTCTTCCATTTGCACACTCCTCCCCATCCCTCCATAGAGCTATCCGTTTCTAGGATGATGTAGGCATGTTCAGGTGGGATCTCAGGATCAAGCAATTTTTGCACTATTTCTTTGATTTGGCGAACAATTTTCCAGTCACCGTTCTTCATTTTCTTATCACCATGGGGGCTTGGTTTTGTGTGTAATAGGCATGTTTGAGTTCCTAAGTTCGGGATGTAATTACGGGCGTAGTTTAGTATTCCCAAAAAACCCTGTAACCCCTTCTTATCCATCAACTTTGCTTCATCGAAATCCAGTATCTTCTTGATGATGTGCGGTTGTAATCTAATCTTTCCTTGCCTGGTGATAGCTCCTAGGAATTCCACTTCTCTAGTTACTAGCTTCATTTTTGTAGGGGAGAGAATTAGACCATGTTTTCTTATGATTTCTGTGAACCGTTGTAAGTGCTCCACATGCTCTTCTTCATTCATGGAGAAAACCAACATGTCATCTATGTATACTGTAATGAAATGCTCTGTACCATTGAAGCTGTTATCCATTTTTCGCTGGAAAATTGTAGGCGCATTCTTGAGTCCGAACGGAATGACTAACCATTCATAGAGGCCTCCCAGGACAAAGATGGTTGTCCATGGAATAGATTCTTCATCCATGGAAATTTGGTGGAAACCTGACTTTAAATCAAACTTTGAATCGATTTTGTTGTTTCCAATCCTTTTGAGGATTGTGTTGATTCTTGGTAAACTATATTGATCCTTGTAGGCATTATCATTCAAGGTTCTATAGTTGAAGACCATCCTTTCCTTTCCCTTTGTTTTTTTTCCTGAGATAGGGTCAACCTCCGTTCCTGATTTGACAATTATGGCCATGGTCTTGTGTCTGCTCTTACTGGGTCGTATGACCTTGAGTTCAAGCAATGCATTGACATGTTTTCTGAAGGACTCCTCCTTTTCAGACGTGACATGTTTTAAGGGTTTGTCTTCCACCGTCAGATATTTTTTTATGACCTCTATTTTGCATTTGATATTATTCTTTGCCTAGTGCGCCAGTGGATTATTACCAATGTACTCCGTTTCCTGTAGGTTTCTGATTGCCTGTAGAATTTCCTTAGAAACTCAGGGATTGGTTGTCCCATATTTATGAAAACTGCCTCTTGTATGCCAAGGTATTCTTCCTTTTCCATTCCAAGTTCTTCCAGAGCTGAGGCTATTACTCTTGCTTCTTCTGTGGTATTGATGGAGGTGATGTTTTTGTAGAATGTGAGGATGTTTCTTTCTATTCTTATTCCTCCATACATTGACCTGATAAAATTGCACCCAATAAGCATTTGTATGCCATCTAAGGTGTTCTATCAAAGGCATGGATTAGGGGGGGTTCTAAAATGGTTTTCTCTTATCTTCATTATTCCAGGTCTTAACTTCCATTTCGCCTCTTTCCTGGAGCTGATCCCTCTGAAAAATGTGAGGATGAGATTTTGTTCTAAAGCTTTTTCCGGTACTGCAAACTGGTGGAGGCAGCATGAGGTTGCTCCAGTGTCTAAGATTGCCTGTACCGAGAACGACTTAACACCTGGTATTTCAAATTCAACAGACATGCTGTACAATTTGTTTATCACTTTTCTGGGCTTTGTATTCTCTGCGACTTTCAAGATTTTTTCTTCCTGCCAGAATGTTATTATCTCTGCTTCCGTGCTACTCTCTTCTTCTCCTTCCTTGGTGATTTTTTTCAAGTAGTCATTCGTCTCCTGAAGAAAATCCACATACTGGTACAGTTCTCTTATGAGGATCTCTTTGTCTCCCGCAAATTTCCTTTGGCTTTCAGGAATTTGGATGGGGATCTGGAAGTAGTAGTTTGCACAAAATGTGTAGGCCAACATTTTGCATTGTTCGCACCATATTCTTCTGGTTTGGCTTGTTCTTTCCTTGAAAATGTTGCATGTAACCTGTGGGTCTGTCTGCCCTTCTATTCTAGTCGTCCAGGTATGGCTGCAGGTTTCTTGTTCCGGCCTGATTTGTACCCTTTTTCGCCAGCCGCAATCTTCAGCGCCAAACATGAAGGTGTATTCTTCAGTATGTATTTGCTCTACTGCTGCTTTGGCATTGAGAGAAGTTCTTCCTACCTCCCCTTCGAATAGACTGCAGATTGCATCACTGTCTGGTTCATCCAGGTCTACTGAGAGTACATCCCAGTTTTCCAGCAGGTCCAATTCTTCCAAAATGGCTGCTCTGGCAATGTTCCCATTTTTATTACGACATTCTCGCGCAAAATGTCCTTCCATGCCGCAAATGTAACATTTGCATTTTCTCTGCCTATCTTGGTGACGCTTTTTAAAGACTCAGACATGAGACTCATGGGGTTTACCTTTGTAGGATTTAGCTTTCCTTAGGCCATACCGTTTTCCAGTGGTTTTGTAGTAATCTGGTATAGGGATTTGACTGTAGAAGGTGAAATCTTTCAAATCTCGCTGAAGCGCAACCTTTTTACATAATTCTGCCATATATTGGTAGGTGAAGTGTATTCTAGGCATTACTCCGGCAGTGTTTCCTGGGTACTTTTCTTCGTAAGCCCTATTGACTTCTTCCCCGATTGTGGGTGGGAGTTTCCTAAAAAATTTATCTGAGAGATCTCCTGAAATAAACAGTCTCCCTGATTTGGCAGCAATGACCTTGTAATCATTCATGTATTTGATTACATCTTTCATACTGTCACACGTTAATCTCTCTAGATCCCTATAGGCTCTGTTCTGATCCTCTGTGGATCCTTGATAAAGGTCTTCCAGTACCATTATCCTTCGTATTTGTGAAGTCACGTTCTGAGGGTCATCCGCGATATTTTCAAGTGATTCGTATTCCAAAGGGTACGCCATTCTCCATTGGATCCATATTTTCTTTTCATTTTCCCCCAGGAGATTCTCAATATATGCTATTTTGCTTTTGTTACTGTCAAATTGTCGCTCATTTAATAGGTTCAGGGTTATTAATTCCCATCTGGCAATAACATCCTCGTATATTCCTACATTTTCTGGTAGGACAAGTACTCCACCATTGTTTTGCTGGGCAAAGGGTAGAACCCATTGTTCATTGTTGTTTCCTCCCTTGAACCTTCCAATGAAAGGTCTCAGATTTGAGAATTTGTCACTGTCTTGTATTTTAGAGTTTGCGGGGGCGTAGTTTACTCCGCCCATGGTTGCCTCCGGAGGTCATGTGTATGACGTAATTTCGGATGTTGACGAAGAAGGACAAGCTCGTTCTAGCTTTCTGAGTGCTGGGTATGGTAGTTCGTCAACATCTTCCTCCTTTGTTACATATGTTGGTTGCAGAATAGGGCAAGCAAGCAAAAATATTTATTTTCGGAAAGAATTCCCTCCGGGATTTATGTCGTGTCCACAGAGATCGGTTCGAGGGAAAGAATGTCGTTCGACAATCTCTCGCGTTAATGAGTTTGGATTAAATGGTTTCAAACAAGAAAATAGAAACGTAAATATTAAAACATAAAAAGAATACATTCTTTGAAGAGAAGAAACCTATCAAGCATGAATATACACTACTCAGAACAAACGTAAACCTATCGATCGGTCGCATTCAACATACAATACTCATCAAAATCATCACGTATCGCTCACAACAAAGGTTATGTCTAACGCACAGTTGAGAGAGCAACCGTATTACTCTCGTCGACGCTCTCGCGCACGACGCCTCGAAACATGGAAGACATTAAGTTCCGACACCATAAAGATTATTATCTAAATCTATCTCTAGAGTCTAGACAATAGATATCCATCCTTAATCAAGATTCATGATGCCTATCTCTAACACAACACAAATCCAAACATAAATGCAAAAAGATCAAGGAAAACATCGATAATGATTTGTAAAGCATATATATTATACAACCATGATCAATACATGTACATAGGTTTAGAGTAACAATACAAACATAACCCACAAAATAGAGAAATACATAGAGAAGAAATGGAGAAAAACCAAACATCTCAAAAGTTGTCGGCTCCGATTCATGAAGGATTCAACTCTGGATCATCCTAATTCATGCTCCAATGTGTTTTCTAGCCTAATTCTACTCAAAAAATGCTATTGGATGGATTTGGAACTAAAAATATCAAACCCATCACTAAAAAATGATGAAAACTGGCTTAAATGGGCAATTCTTCTTTTCCAGGTTCGCCTAGCGAGTCCCCGTTCGCTAGGCGAACGTAAACCGCCTTTCTGTTGAGTTTTTTCACGATTCTGGAATTTTTCGTTCGCCCCGGTTCGCCTAGCGAACAAGCTAGCGAGTGTTCGCTACGGGGGCTCGCCTAGCGAGCATGACAGAAAACCAGAATTTGTTTTCTTCATAACTCTTGAACCGTAACTCCGATTGACGCACGGTTTGAAGCGTTGGAAAGCTTATTCAATGCTATTTATGAATGTGGAAATATCCCATTGTTGGAACACCTAAAAAAATAAATGAAAATCGATTAAACTCAATGATATTTACACGGTAACGCACTATACACCGAAAACATAAACTAAACATATTTATGAACAAATTGGGTTTTATTCGCACGATATTTACCAAAAAGAATCGATAAGTGCAACAAAACATATATACAAAAATAGGTACAATTTTCACTTATCAAACTCTCCCCAACTTACCTACTTGTTTGTCCACAAACAAAAATCAAACAAACTTGAAAATGCACAAGCAATATCCAAAGAATGACGAATCAACATGTTTTGAAAAATGGAAACGAATGAATGGTTCAAATGACAACGGTACACACAAAAAGTAAATACTTACCACTAAACTGCAACGATAACATAGTCACGAAACAAAAGCAAAGTACACAAGTCATGCCAAAAATTCTAAAACAACACAAGTTCAAATGTGAATCACACCTAGCAAAAACAATCATCGGTAGATGAAAAACACAAAATGAGGTTCTTTCACTCACACAACAATCTTGCAAACAAAAGACTAAATTATGCATACATCCACAAATTCACATTGAACATACAAAGGCAAGAATCACAAGGACTTTCAAGGTTGTAACGTGGTCGGGTAAACAAACAAGGGGCATTTTCTAAAGGTAATTGAAACAAAAACTTGCCTAAACCTAAGGGAGTGAAAACTCACAAAGATTCACACACAAAATTTCAACCAACTTCTTCCAAAATCCCAAGTGCTACACAACACACAATACTTATTTAGCACAATTATTGCAACTCTTTTTGTTTCCTTTTTCAAGGATTTTTCTTTTTTCTTTCTTTTCCACTTTTTTCTTTTCTTTTCTTTGTCATATTTTTCTCTTTTTTCTTTTCTTTTTCAATCCTCATAGAATCCAACCAATGAGTATACAATCATCCTCTCCCCTACTTGAATTCAACCGCACCATCATGTGAATACTCCCTACTTTCTAAGGCAAGGAAAAAATCCATATAACAACACAAAATTGAGGTCCAAGAAAAAACAAAATCCATTCAAAAATAAATGAACTAAATACTCATAGACAAGCATTAAGTTCAAATAAAAACATGGATCAAAAAGCTCAAAGGGGTTACGAATTCTCACACACTCACAAGGTGAATTGACTATTTGGCTAAGGTAGTTGTGCTCAAAATGAAACAATTGCCTTGATCACTTTCATGCATTCATATAAACAACACAAACAACAGATTCAACATAATAAAATCCAATAAAACAAGAATGTCGGTACTCCGAGCATATATGAACAATGGAAAGCTTCCTCACAAAAAGGGTAGGAACAAAAGTGATTCACAATAGAACAAGTATACAAAAGAATGGATGGCATGGAAGTTTGTAAAATGCCTAAGTATCATGAATATGCTAAAGTATAGAAAGCGATAAATACATACCTCAGACATGTACAAAACTTTAACAAAATCATTACCATACATCCGCAAGTTGAAACGAACCAACTTGGAAAATCACAACAGCATCCTCAAGTAAGTCAATCAAAATCTGTGAGCAAACAACAACCAAAATCTTAGCAGCCTTCGCCTAGCGAAGGAATCATTCGCGACGCGAGCCTTCGCTACATCCTTCGCCCCAGCGAAGTTTGGGTGTTTTCAAAAGTGAAAGTTTCTGCCACCCCCCTCGCTGGCACCTTCTCCTCGCGAACACATCAGCGAGCATTCGCTGGCTCCTTCGCCCAGCGAATTTACCCAGTTTTCCTACTGAAGGTTTTTGCATACTTTCTGCCACTCCCTCGCTGGCACCTTCGCCAACGTTCGCCAGGCGAACCTTCGCTGGTGACTTCGCCAGAACTCGCTTAGCGAGAACAAGAATTATTAATATAAACAAACGAAAAGAAAGGGAGAAATTTCATTAAACAAGTTGTAAAGTGAAGATTTGAGAAGTTAACGAAAAATCCGAGTACAACTTGTTTAATGAAAGTTCACCACACAACCAAAGAAAATAATACAACATGCTTGTTTTACGTCGTAAGCTCGACGCCTTTACATTGCTTAGCTAGCAAACTCACTTCCTTCATGCCATAGTGATGCCTCACCGCGCAAACCTAAAGTAAGTGTCCTAACCAAACATATGAACAAACGGTTACGGGAACAAAATGTATACAACACTTGAACAAACATAATGGAAATAGACAATATATACGATATATACAAAACTCAAAAACAAAGAAACTATCGCAATGCGATTCAATATCAAAACCAATCCCCGGCAACGGCGCCATTTTGTTGAATGCAGAATAGGGCAAGCAAGTAAAAATATTTATTTTCGGAAAGAATTCCCTCCGGGATTTATGTCGTGTCCACAGAGATCGGTTCGAGGGAAAGAATGTCGTTCGACAATCTCTCGCGTTAATGAGTTTGGATTAAATGGTTTCAAACAAGAAAATAGAAACGTAAATATTAAAACATAAAAAGAATACATTCTTTGAAGAGAAGAAACCTATCAAGCATGAATATACACTACTCAGAACAAACGTAAACCTATCGATCGGTCGCATTCAACATACAATACTCATCAAAATCATCATGTATCGCTCACAACAAAGGTTATGTCTAACGCACAGTTGAGAGAGCAACCGTATTACTCTCGTCGACGCTCTCGCGCACGACGCCTCGAAACACGGAAGACATTAAGTTCCGACACCATAAAGATTATTATCTAAATCTATCTCTAGAGTCTAGACAATAGATATCCATCCTTAATCAAGATTCATGATGCTTATCTCTAACACAACACAAATCCAAACATAAATGCAAAAAGATCAAGGAAAACATCGATAATGATTTGTAAAGCATATATATTATACAACCATGATCAATACATGTACATAGGTTTAGAGTAACAATACAAACATAACCCACAAAATAGAGAAATACATAGAGAAGAAATGGAGAAAAACCAAACATCTCAAAAGTTGTCGGTTCCGATTCATGAAGGATTCAACTCCGGATCATCCTAATTCATGCTCCAATGTGTTTTCTAGCCTAATTCTACTCAAAAAATGCTATTGGATGGATTTGGAACTAAAAATATCAAACCCATCACTAAAAAATGATGAAAACTGGCTTAAATGGGCAATTCTGCTTTTCCAGGTTCGCCTAGCGAGTCCCCGTTCGCTAGGCGAACGTAAACCGCCTTTCTGTTGAGTTTTTTCACGATTCTGGAATTTTTCGTTCGCCCCGGTTCGCCTAGCGAACAAGCTAGCGAGTGTTCGCTACAGGGGCTCGCCTAGCGAGCATGACAGAAAACCAGAATTTGTTTTCTTCATAACTCTTGAACCGTAACTCCGATTGACGCACGGTTTGAAGCGTTGGAAAGCTTATTCAATGCTCTTTATGAATGTGGAAATATCCCATTGCTGGAACACCTAAAAAAATAAATGAAAATCGATTAAACTCAATGATATTTACACGGTAACGCACTATACACCGAAAACGTAAACTAAACATATTTATGAACAAATTGGGTTTTATTCGCACGATATTTACCAAAAAGAATCGATAAGTGCAACAAAACATATATACAAAAATAGGTACAATTTGCACTTATCAACATACGCCTTTTCTTCTACTGAAAATGGGTTTACGAAGTATTTTTCTTTCTGAGGATCCTTTTGAGGGACCACGTAGAGTTCTTTGAGGTATTGGCAATATTGCTCAAAGTCTTCTAAGCCGGCTTCTTGTATCAAGTCACCTTTCTCTTCTTCAGCTTCTTATATCAAGCCACCTTCCTCTTCTTTTGATGGTGGTTTTTCTGCATCCTCCCATCCTGATGGTTGGATATCTTCCAACTGGATTTGGGAACTTTCAGGGGCAGTGTATTTTACTAGGAAGTCATACTTGCCGCTTGGCTCTCCCAGTGTATCCCAGGTTTCATTTTGATCTTGTTCCTCTTCGCACCAGACTGCTATGATTTGTTCTTCATCTGAATTAAGGGCTTCTGCATCCTGGTCATTGACCTGGAAGTTTTTTGGGGGTGGAAGGCTGTAGTAATCACGAAACCTTATAGACGTTGATCCGTTAGATCGTCTTCTTGTGTCTACATCTGTTGGGACAGAGTAGCGCTTTCTCTTGGGTAGCTTTTGCACTGGGATTGCTTTTACTTCTTTGCTTGATAAGTATTCTGAGACATTTCTGACATCATATCTGAATGAAGCATAGCTTGTATTTGTTAATCTGCCAATAAGTGCTCAGGAGATTAACAAGTTACTTTCTGCTCCATGCCATCCCTCATAACCATGTGTCTGGATTGCGAGTTGAACATGATTATGGAAATCGTGAATACTTGTCATGATTTCAGGTGCAATGTACGTCAACTGCGTCCCTTCTGATAAATCAATTTCCATTGAGCCAATTATTTCTCTTTCATCGCTCCATTTTGTATCGCGCAGAACGACCAGAGCATTAGTTTCTGCATATCGGTTATGCAAGGGGTGTAGTCTGATCATTATTAGGCCTAGATGGATGTGTTGGAATCCTTCCCTCCTCAGGGTTTCATAACTTGTACGATTTATAAACCCAAGATCCAACTGGTGGTTTTCTCCGGTTACAAGGATTCTTTCCTCGGACCTATGTTGATATACTCGATGTTTTGGTTCGTTCCACCTTAATTCATACAGGATTTCCGCAGGGACCATCATGGCTTTTCTTCTTTGAGACATGTCCAATTCCTGATTGGGATCCAGTTGGCTTTCCAGGCTTCTTTGGTAACTTCGGCCAAATAGCCTAGGGATGCGTCTTTGCATTTCATACCGAATTCTGCTCCCAGTTCTGTAATCTCTTATCTGATCCTCTTGAGATGGTGTTCTTTCATTATTGCTTAGCCCAGTTACGGGTGGTAAGCTTCGGTTCTGACTCATATTGCAAGGTTTTTTACTTTTTCTCAGAGGGAGGCTCTAAACTCCTTGTAGTATGCAACCAGATCGTGGACAATTTGATCTCCTTCTTCGAGGAATCTGATTACGTCGGTTAACCACTTTAACTGAGTTTTTGCTTCAGTTAGGTCTGTGTGCCGAGGTTTGAGTATTATTGTGCTTCATATCAGCTTCTCGTTTGGTGATTTTAGGAAGCCAGGGACACTGAACATCAAGGGTTCTTCTGCTTTTCCTCTTTGAAAATCTTATCTGGGTCCTTGAAGACGTAAAAAAACTCCTTTCTTCTTCGGAGGTCTTCTTGCAGGTTCTCCAAGAGATAATCTAGCGAGATTTTTCTGGATTTCTTCCAATGCTTTTTCTAGCTCCAGGCTTTGGACTTCCTTTCCTTTCTGCAAAGGCTTTAGGTGTTTCAGTGTTTCAACCCAGTCGTCTATTTTCTCGTCAATTTTGACAAGAAGCTGTATTACTGTGTTATTTTGTTTGATGATGGTTGATAAACCAGTAATTGTTCCTTTTGAGGAGTTGATAGGTTTAGCGAACCCTACCGCTGGCTTTTCTATGGATTCGGTCGCCTTGACTGCTTCTTTGTATGAAGTGCTTTCAGCAGAGATTCTCCGGCTCATGAAGTAAGGAGATTCCTTACCTCTTGAATTGTACGTTAAACCTTTTGGAGTCTTAGGTTAAAATCTTGCAACTATGACTTTAGTTTTTGGTCTGCTTCCTGAATTTGGTAGAAGTGTTTCAAGCTGACTTTTGACAAGAGGAGTAATCGATCATATATGACACTAATGTTGTTATGGGAAATTTTTATCAATTCTAACTGATGAGGGTTTGACACAGATAAATCAAGGTATTCTAGGTTAGCAGTTTGGGATTCCTCATATCATGTCTTTATATTTTTCTCAAATCTTTCAGACATCTAGTAACTCATGTGTTAGTGGACTGAAACTTCTTGGGACTCCTTCCCTTATTTCAGAACTGCAACACCCTTTTGTTAAACTAAATTTCTGTTTCTTTTTAAAGATAAATAATAGTGTAAGGAATCCCTACTTTTGCCTTCCCAGAATACTTGAAACTTAGTTAGCCATCAGAACTTTTTCAAGCTCTGATACCAACGGGGTGGTTTAGCGGAAACATGATTGGATCGTGAAGAGAGAATTTTAAAACTCTACTTCAAACAAATATCAAAAAGATATATGGAAAATATGAAACTTACTTTTATTACACAGGATAATGTTTACAAGACTTGCAAGAAAACTTAGACTCTAGGAATTTTGCTTAATTTCAAAGTAAAGAAGAGTTGTTCTGTTCTTCAATGCCCTGATTAATCAAGAAACCATACTACTTATAATGAATTATGAGGGAGTGAAGACACGAGATCGGGTGCTCATTGGGCCCCATCGGCATCAAACGTGTCTCTTTTCCGAAATAATTCACCTATGGGTAAATCTTATCTTGATTTCCCTGATTGCAAACGATAAGAAACTTTTTACAAAAGATGATAAGGGGACCTGAACCTGCCCCTAATTATTACAAGAGGACAAACGTCTTTTCCCAAAAGTAAAAGCAAATACTCAACGAATCTTATTTTGAAGATTCATTATTGCAAACTACAAAAACTTTAAACAAAATGGGCTGCTGACATGATTGGGGAATCTTGTTGGTACTGGCCCCATGGTTCTGGCGCGTCCTCGTCAGACGCGGATGTCTCCATGTTCCCGGATCACGGCTGCAATTTTCGGTGTATCTTCTCCAGTTCTTTGGTGGCTTTGTTGGTATATGGCCTGTGATCGTTCCAGTAATTGTCTCTGGTAGAGAGCCTTCTACATTCTTTGGCTCTTGCTTCAACCATTTGGTGGAGTAAATTGAGCTCGACTTGCACTCTTTTCCCTTGTTTGTTGAACAGTTCATCTGCGACCTCTCCCATTTTTGAAAATTCTTTCAGGGTGAGTGGACCGGATGATTGTCTTGTTTGATATAGGTGCTCCAGGATAGTGAGGGGATCTGTAGAGAAGTTATCTGGATTAGTCTCTTGGCATACTGGTCCTGTTGATGCTAGGGAGTTACCCTCCATTCTTGAATTGCTTCCTCCAAAAGAAGGAGGTGGTTGTGCACTTGAACTTCCTGTTCTTGGCATCCTGCAAAAGCAACAAAGTGAGCAATTTTGGATAGAGTATCGGCTAGGATACTCTCTCTCTCTCTCTCTCTCTCTCTCTCTCTCTCTCTCTCTCTCTCTCTCTCTCTCTCTCTCTCTCTCTCTCTCAAATCCCTAAATTCTAATATCCTATGGAATCAACAAGTTGAAGGTGTGATTCTGTCTCAAAAGCTGCACAAACTGGTTGTCAATCCTCAGATTCCGATGAAATACAAAACAGCGCAAGATCGTCTTGAAGGTACGATTTCTGATGAATATGAAGCCTGGGTTGTACAAGATCAAGCTGTGTTTATCTGGCTTCTATCTACCATATCTGAGTCGGTTCTACCAAGGGTCCTTGCGTGCAAGCATGCATTTGAGGTGTGGGACAAAATTCATCAGTTCTTTAATGCGCAGATGAAAGCTAGGGTTCGGCAACTTCGTGTCGAACTGAAATCTACCAAGAAAGGTACTAAATCAATCACTGAATTTGTGTTACGCATCAAGGCCATTGCGAATTCGTTACTTGCAGTAGGTGATTCGATTACTGAACAAGACCAGGTAGATTCCATTCTTGATGGTTTACCTGAGGAGTACAATCCCTTTGTTATGCAAATGTATGCGTGTTCACCGCCTCCTACATTGTGTGATGTTGAAGCTCTACTGTATGTGCAAGAAGCACAACTTGACAAATATCGTCAAGAACTTGCCACTGCTAATGTTGCTGCCAATGTGGCTCATACCAGTTCAGCTGAGAATAACTCCAGAGGAGCTTATTCGAACTATCGTGGTCGTGGCAGGATGAATCGAGGTCGCCATCGAGGCAATGGCAGACATACAACTGGCAATAGACCAACTTGCCAACTATGTGGAAAATATGGACATGCTGTAACCACCTGCTGGCACAGATTCGATGAGAACTACATGCCCCCTTCTTCCTCAGGTGACCAGTCCAAAGAAGCCAAGTCCTCAACTCCCACGAATTCAGCTGCTCAAGAACATGCCCAAGAAGCTCAAACTGTGGCAATGATGGCCACCACAGGTAAACCAAAGCCTTTTACTCAAGAGTATTCACTGCCTGCAGAGCTTGAATCCCAAGCTTGGTTTGCTGATTCAGGTGCATCTCACCATCTAACACCCTATGATTCTCTTTTACAAACCAAATGCAAGTATGTAGGGCCTAATAGGGTATATGTGGGTAATGGTCAAACTCTAAACATTGAGGCTGTAGGTTCATCTCAAGTTGTCTCTAGTATTATGCCCAATTATAAGTTGAAATTAATCAATATTCTACATGTTCCTTCAATCACTAGGAATTTACTGTCTGTTTCCAAATTTTCTAGTGATAATAATGTTGTGTTTGAGTTTCTGCCTAACAAATGTTATATCAAATCTCAGGGTTCTAATCAAGTCATTGTGGAAGGCATTTTAGATGCCAGTGGTCTCTACTATTTTCCCAGTCTAGCCTTGGAGCTCACCAGATTTCACAATTTGCCTTCCAAATTTCATGTCACTCCTGCTGCTCAAAGCTATGTTGCTTCACACTCAAGTGGCATGCCCTCTAGTCATTGTAATAGTTCTATGCTGTGGCATAATAGGTTAGGGCATACAAATTTTCCTTCTGTTGCTCATGTTATGAAACTATGTAATATACATTCTTCTAATAAACATGATTTTTGCAACTCTTGTAATCTTGGTAAGGCTCATAGAGTGCATGCTCCTCTAACTGATACTCAATATCACAGACCCTTTGATATTGTGTACACTGATTTGTGGGGGCCAGCTCCTATATCTACTAAGTCAGGTTATAATTACTACATTGCATTTGTTGATGGCTGTACTAGGTATACCTGGCTGTACTTTCTCAAAACTAAAGCTGAAGCCTTGTCTGCCTTTAAACTGTTTCATGTCTTTGTTCAAACTCAGTTTCAAGTCACTATTAAATCTGTCCAAAGTGATTTTGGTGGAGAGTTTCGTCCATTTACCAAATTTTTGACTGAGCTTGGCATCAATCACAGGCTTACTTGTCCTCACACCTCTCATCAAAATGGGTCTGTTGAGAGAAAACATAGACATATTGTAGAGATGGGTCTGACATTGTTAGCTCATGCCTCATTACCTTTGTCCTTCTGGGAACACAGTTTTTCCACAGCAGTTCATATTATAAATAGACTTCCCTCTTCACCTATTCCAAATGGTAGTTCACCATTTCACGCCCTGTATGGAAAACAACCTGATTACTCATCCCTCAAAGTTTTTGGCTGCTCTTGTTTTCCTCTTCTTAGACCATATAACAAGAATAAATTTCAATTTAGGAGTCAAGAGTGCATTTATCTGGGTGTCTCTTCCCAACATAAAGGGTTCAAATGCTTAAGTACTGATGGTAAGGTCTATATTTCTAAGGATGTCACCTTTAATGAGCAATCCTTTCCCTATACAAAACTATTTGTAACTCAGTCTAATACATCTGGTACTACTCAGAGTTTGTCTAATTCTACTGGCATTTCCCTCAGATCTGTACCTAGTCAACCTATGTTACCAGCACCAACTCAGAACTTATCTCATCCTATCACTTCTAGTTCTGAAGCACAAAATGTAGCTGACTCTATTGCTCATACTGGTCCCTTGCAGCCTGAACATGCTGTAAATAGTCACCTTGAGCACACTCCCAGTCAGCCTGTTCCACCTAGTCTAGATCATGTCACATCAACTCACAGGTCTCAGTCCATTCATCCAGATGTGACAATTCTCTTTTTGTATATAGCAAGCTTGGTGTTTCTATGTATGCTCTTGTGTATGTGGATGATATTCTATTGACTGGCTCGAATACTGCTCTCATACATGATCTTATCAATAAACTGCATACTACTTTTGCTTTAAAGAAACTTGGCAGGCCGAGCTATTTTTTGGGCATTGAGGTAAAAACTTGCAGCAATGGTGCTCTCTTTCTCACTCAGTCCAAGTACATTCATGATCTACTTGCTAAGGCTAAGATGAGTCAAGCCAATGGTGTTCCAACTCCCATGCTGAGTACCTGCAAACTAAGCAGACATGGTACTTCTTATTTTTCTGATCCACAGTTGTACAGGTCCATGGTTGGAGCACTTCAATATGTGACATTGACTAGACCTGATATCTCCTTTAGTGTCAACAAAGCATGTCAGTTTATGGCAAGCCCTCTTGAATCACATTGGACAGCTGTGCGAAGAATCCTCCGGTACCTTAGTGGTACAGCCTCATGTGGTTTATTACTCTCTCCATCTGTAGCTGCTCCAAAATTCTCATTGCGGGCTTATAGTGATTCTGATTGGGCTAGTGACCCTGATGATAGACGATCTACATCCGGTTCTTGTATTTTCTTTGGACCTAATCTTGTTTCCTGGGGATCTAAGAAACAGTCGCTTGTGGCTCGTTCAAGTACTGAAGCCGAAT
This sequence comes from Lathyrus tuberosus, assembly GCA_022829125.1. Lineage (NCBI taxonomy): Eukaryota > Viridiplantae > Streptophyta > Magnoliopsida > Fabales > Fabaceae > Lathyrus > Lathyrus tuberosus. The sequence continues at coordinate 425,944 of JALAZF010000633.1, forward strand.
ATCGAGCTCTTGCCCATACAACATCTGAGCTGCTATGGATTGAGTCTCTATTGACTGAACTCAGAGTACCATTTCATACACCAACTCTGCTTTGTGATAATGTTAGTGCTGTCATGTTGGCACACAATCCGGTTCTCCATGCTCGCACCAAACACATTGAGCTAGATATTCATTTCGTGCGGGAACGAGTGGTAGCCGGTACGATGCAAATTCAACATGTTCCTGCTCCACTACAAATTGCTGATGCTCTTACAAAGCCATTAAGTTCTACTGCTTTCACTGAGTTACAGAGCAAACTGAAAGTGGTCTCTTCAGCCCAATATCCTTCAGCTTGAGGGGGGGTGTTAGAGAAGTGTAGGTTAGTCTGTTATAGAACTGTTAGTTCTGTTAACAGTTGAGTTAGTTAGAGCTGTTAGGTGTTAACTCTAACAGCTTCTGTTAGCAATGGTTGTATATATAGGGTACTCTTCAGTCTTGTTAATTCAACTCATTCATTTATGTTTTATCTCTTGTAAATCTAACAGAGTTTTCTCTGCATTTTACATTTCTCTGATATTGCACAGAGTGCTCATCATGAACTAAGTTCATACTCTAACATATACCAAAGAAACGATGCAGACATTTTATTTTGTTAAGCTATGTGTTATCACCTTCTTTGTTTTGTTCTTTAATCCAAATGGTTTTTTTTGCTTTGCTGATGATACTAATATAGAAATAGGTTCCGTTTGCGGAAAACCTGATTCTAATGTCAATGAAGGCACGTTTCAAACCAATTTGAAAACCTTAGTAGAGTCTCTTGTTTCAAAAGTGGTTGATCACCATGGATTTTACCAAACCATTGTAGGAAAAAAATCCAACAAGGTTTATGGTACTATTTTATGTAGAAGGGACATATCCGCAAACAATTGTTCTAATTGTGCCCTTAACACTACAAGAGTAGCCTTGAATGATTGTCCTAAGAGTAGAGATGTTATAATTTGGCTTAGATGGTGTTTTCTACGCTACTGGAACGAGAGCTTCTTCGGAGACATGCAGAAAACATCTGTCGCAATCGCAAATGACACTGATATTGATGATCCATCTTTGGTTTTAGAAGGTTTACCTTTTATGAGAAGAGTTGCAGCTACTGCTTCAGTGAGTTCATTCATGTTCCACACAGAAGTACTGAACTTTAATCAAAGTGAGAAGAGATACGGCATGGCTCAATGCACAAGAGATATCAGTAGTAAGGACTGCAGAAGGTGCTTGGATTCTCAACTGGTTAATTTCAGAACTGTAATTGGAAACAAAAGAAGATGGGAAATTCTTGGATCTAATTGTTTCATGTGGTACAATGACTATCAGTTTTACTCTAATGTAACTATGCTTCTAAGTGGTGAGTTCTTTGATTTTCGACTGAAATTTAAGATCGGATGAATCACCTGCTGCTAGATTTCTTATGATATTTTATCCTTTATTTTATTTATGCTTACACCGAGTAGCATGTTTATCCAATGAGAGACTTAGTGTTCTTGTTATAAGGAAGAGAATCTAATATAAATTTGTTTTGTGGTACAGCTGCTTGGAGGCCTTCTTGCACAAGCATAGCAACATTTGCAGTCTCGGCAGCCTCGTTCATTGTTATCTTATTCTAGTTTCTATTTTATAATTTTTTATAGAACGGTGTGATCATGTTTAATACATTTTTGTTTACTTTGTCGATGGGATTTGGTTTTTTGAAAGATTTTTAGGAATGGAGATGTGTTTATGGACTTGTTAGTTTTTCGTTTTTTATAGTTTGTTGAATAGTTAATTACTTTGTAATTTCTTGAGTTGGTAGTTTGTAATTAACATTGGGATCTTACATGTATCTTAATGATAAATATTGTAGAAATTTAAGAATAAAATTTGAGCTGTTTTTCAATTTTAACAATTGAATTTGGCTATTAGGGACGAGTGGTATCATGTGTTTCGAATGTTGTCTTCACTACAAAACCCACATGAGCTTGGCCTTTGAGGTTCATATGTGATATCAAACACAGAGAGCTGAACAACCCACTTTGTCATTCTTTCAATGAGATCTAGCTAAATAATACTTACATGATTGGATGATTGGTCTTGACCATAATGCACTGTGCAAGGAAGTATTGCCTTAACTTGTGTGTTGTTGTTATGATGGATATCTTTTCCAACTCATGATATCTTGTTTTTGGTTCCTATAGTACCTTTCAAATAAAATAGGTCGGTCTGTGAGACTCCTTGTCTTCTAGTCCAAGGAAAGATCCAATGGCTTCTACTGATTCAACAAATAAATGAATACATTTTCTCTAATTCTTGGTATAGTCAAAATGGGACGCTGAGACAACACTTCCTTGAGTTTGGTGAAAGCGTCCTTATACTCAGGACTCCACTTGAAAGTTTCCACATTCCTCGGCAACTTGTAGAGATGAAACGCATGATAGGCGAACTTACAAATGAATCTTGAGAGGGAGATTATCATCCTGCTTATTAGTTTTATTCCACATTTTGTCTTTATATATGCCATGGCTATAAAAAAATGACATTTGCTAAGGTTGAAGTCAATCCACCTCTCTGCGAGGGGTTATACAAGAATCCTACTTGTTCAAATTCTGAAACGGTCAACTATTGGTGATAACTAGTGGGATACTCGTGCGTCCGCACGGGTACCGCTGAGGACCGCGGAATTGTAATCAGTTTGTCATAAAAGTTCAAACTAATTAAAAAGTATTAAATTATTATTTGGAAAAAAATATAAAAAGGATTGGAAGATAGTTGTATAAGGTTTAAAAAACAACAATTGGTAAGAAAAACTATTAAACACATAGTTGAGAAAAAACAATTGAGAAATAATTAGTGAGAGACATAACTATTATAAATTAGAAAACTAATATTGATAAGGTTTAAAATAAGAAAACAAAATGAAAAGTCAGTAGTACAACCGATATAAACCATAGACGTAATTTATTTAAATAAAAATAAATAAAACCATTGCGTTCGCACGAATTTTGGTATGATTACCGGTACGTTTACACGGGAGCGGTGTGTTACCCGTGCGGACGCACGGGTACCGCTGGGGTCTGCGAAATTGTCACCAGCTTATCATAAAAAGTCGAAGAAATTATAAAAGTTCAAAATGTTATTGGAAAAACAAAAAAAAAATTATCTTGGAACATAATTATATGACAATTTTAAATGCTCATCATCCAAATGTTTTTCTAGGGTCTATATAAGTTATTAAAAGTTAATTCTATAGGTTTCTATATAATTGTATAAGTTAATTATATACTTGTTCCCGACACCATTAAATATTTGATAAATGATTTTATATACTTGGAGTATGATGTTTCGTTGATAATTATATACTTGGAGTCAGTATAAAGATTTGGATAACAAAATAAACAACACATAGTCACATACATCTGTCTGCCTCAAAACTATTATTGTTACATAGCCAACTATATATCAAGCATATATCACAGAAATTTTAAACACGACAGTAAGAAAGGAGGGGGAGGAAACCCAGAAGCATCTTTGAATCTTCGACTCAGTGCAAAAGCAATTGTCAAAAGAGCGGGGCTGAGCTATGCATGATATATTGGGTTGTCTAGTAACCCATACGCAACGCCGTGGTAGGTTGTAGCCATCATACTACCAAAGCTGCCTGATCTTTTTACATATAAGAAATGAGTAGATTTGTATTGAATATAGCTACGTGCCATAAAGATAAAGTTCAAAACACCATATGGCAATATATCATCAGTGGCTCCTCATAATACATACAAAATTATCTTAAGTTTAGAAACAGTTCACTACAAACACTGATGTGTAGTATTAGAAGGACTAAGATAAAGAATCAGAAAGCTGAGAGAAAGGTCAAAAAATATAACCATATTCATAACAAAGTTATGTACAAGAAGCATAACTGGTCATACGTTATTGTTGATTTGTAGAAACATTAGGAAGACAAAATACATATTAAATGACCCGACAAGAATTCGAAAGAAATTTTGCAAACTTAATCACTAAATCTAAAAATCCTAGCTGACAAAAGGTTGTCCCAGGTATAGTCTTGCTGATCGTCATCATCAGAATCAAAGATTTGATAGTCCGGTTCTTCATCATCATCTGAATCAAATTTTCGTACCCTTCTCCCCATTGTTCCTGATCTTCTTATTCTTCTCCTTTTTCGTCTTTGTCGCACAGCAGGGGCCTGAAGGACCTGTTGAACAAAACCAGTAAATGAGTATTGTCAAGAACATGAACAGAATATGTCATTTCACATAAATAGAAAAACGAATAGACCATCGCATGAACAGACTATGGGGTATGCCTGATGTAAAAGCCACGCTAAGCCTAAGGTGTATTGGCATTAAGAAAGGCGAATAAGGTGATGCAGTATAAGAAAGGCCAAAAAGAACCAGGATAAAACAGAATCGTACCGGCTGGACCTGCTGAGGTTGTTGAACGTGGGGAGGTTGTTGGTGCGGTAGAGGGTGGTGGTAGTCTTTAGGTGGTTGAAGCTCCAGAAGTGGTTGGATGTCGGCAGCTGGTGTTACCCGGACAGCAGGTTCGACATTTTGTTGCGTCTGTTGATGTAATTAAAAAAATTTATTAAAATAGGAAGAAAGAAAAATGGAGAGATGTATGTAGTGATAGAAAAATGAAGTAGGTAATGTAGGATCCGAACCTCTTGAGGTTGTTGGACGTTGACAGGCTGATTGGCAACGTGACGTTGTTGCAAGGCCGTAGATGGTTGTATCTCAACTGTCGTCTGCACCTCTAAAGTTTGGTTTGTGCTGCTGAGAATAGGAGGCAGGTTTATATTGTTTGGCTTATGGCTCTTAAGCTTCCCCCCGCTTTGGAAATGCAAATGCATTAATTATCTTGAAACTGTAATAGTGGAACATAGGGAGGCAAAATAATAATTAGTGATGATGCTCAAGATTATCAATAAGTTGGAAATACGATGTTTTATATGATTGGGCATTAAAGAAAAAGAGAAGGAACAAAGAAAAATATATTTGATAGAAAATTTGAGCTTAAAAGTTTTTATATATATCAAACCAGATGCTGCATTTCGTGGTATTGTCCATAATAGAATAGCAGCTGCTGCAGCAACGCCAGATAGTCAAGACCCATAACACAGCTACGACGAGTCATGGGTGTGGTTGGTAGTGGTTGTGAGTGCTTTGCCATACTTAGCGTCATTGGACAAGCTGCAGGTTGTGCTGTACATAACAAAAAAATTACTGATGAACAAAAGAAAGATACATCATATTATTAGGTTGTGATATAGTGTAAGTTGTGTATCTCTTTATAAAGTCATTGGTTTCGGGCAACCTGTCATTGATATGTATACTTTGTGAAGTTGTTAGTGTTTGTAAAAGCCAGAGGGAACTGACCTTGAAAACCAAAAAGCATATAGTCAAACAACAATTAAACCCCTGTGTTTGACTTTGTCGTATCCTACTGCATCAACCATACCAATAACATCTGTACAACAAAATAATAGAAAAGGAATTAAAAGAGAATTTTATGAAAAGTAAACGAAACACGATTTGATAACAACATTAGCGACAGTACCACGAAGAATATTGTTTTGCCATTTCCCTGAGATGATATCAGCAAATGGCGTGAAGTCCATGGTACTATCAGGGATGATGCATTTGCAAATATCTGTAGGTGAGGTTAACAGACAATGCCGACTCAAAAGCCTGTTTATTGCACTATAAAGATCAGACAAGTAACTGTCATCAAAGAATAAATACTAAAGGAGGTGCACTTCATAATATGATGCAACAATCGATAGTAATACGTAACCTGCAACGCAAACGAAGAAAGGACTAAATGCACCACAAAATAACTGCTGATTAGAAAGGAGTAAAGGACAAATTGTGCCACCAAATGCACCACAAATGTCTGCACTCAGGGTAACCACCAAGGATCAAATGAAATGCAGGAGAAACAACGCAATGAGTTACAGCAGAAGTCAATAACCATCATTAACATGTGCAGTACTAAATAGAAAAGAGAACATGTACGAAGAAGAAGAACAACCAAAGAGAGCAAGAAGAATAACAACTAAGATATATTTTCCGGATACATATTAGTACAATCCTCAAAGACTAAGAACAACATACAAACCCTATGAGGATCTACAGTTCAAACCAAAACACAAGAGCAGGATATACGAATGACGCGGAAACTAAAACATACAAATTGGGCATCATCTGGGAAGCATCATCTGATCTGAACGATTCTGTAGATTTTGGAAAGACAAACAACAGATCTACCACGTGTTACCGTTACATAAACCAATAGTAATACTACAGTAAACAAAGCACAATAGTACTACCATATAAACAAATGTAAGAAGAGGACCCTCCTGAAAAAAAATGTAAGAACTGTAAATCAAAGGTTGTTATACTAATAAAAAAAATGTAGAAAATACTTAACATAGAATGTATAGATATTTAAATTATGAACAAATCACACATTACCAGGGATTGAAAATTAGACGTCTTAAACATCAGATGTTACCTCCAATATAGATATCATGAGACAGCAGCGACACCACTGAAAGGTACGGCCTAAACCGCTTATAAGCTAAAAGAAAGCACGATACAATAGAAAACTAAAGAGTTAAATACTAATTTGAGAAAAAAAACCAAACCAATCTAGAAGACTAACCCTGGATCATCATCTGAATAGCATCAATGGGAATAAACAGATCACACATTATTAGGGATTGAAAAGCTAACCTCGTTAACATTAGAATTTGTATCGAATTTAAATATCGTGAGACAACAGCAACAGTTTTGAAATGCATGTCCAAATTCGCTTATAAGCTCAACCAAAGCACGATAAAATATACAACTAAATATTTCAATACTACTTTGAGGAAAATAATCTAAACCAATCTAACAAACTAACCCTGGATCATCTGCTGAAGAGCATCAACGGGAATAATCAGACCATACATTATAAGGGTTTCAAAATCGAACCTCTTTAACATCAGAATTTGCTTCGAATTTTAATATCCTGACACAACAGCGACACTACTGAAATGCATGTCCAAATCCGCTCATAAGATCAAAGAAAGAACCATAAAGTATACAACTAAAGATTCGAATACTAATTTGAGGAAAAAAACCAATCCAATATAAAAACCTAACCGTGGATCATCTTATGAAGACCATCAATGGCGAGGATTGTGAGGAATTGTTTCAACCACCTGTTAAACCCAATTCTGAAACAGCAAATTTTCCTCAAATCCATCACATTATTCAGAAAATCGTCTATCTTTACTCAAGTCATCAAACCCAATTTCAGTTCTATAAACCCTAACCACAAAATAACCCCTTTTCATTATCAACAGCAAAGAAATCCAAACCGTAACTTTCCCAAATCGTTTATACCTGGGACTTCCTCAGAAACAGCACCACTGACGTATATCCCCCCGAACGCGCGAGCAAAAAACACCAAATCAATACCCAAATCAAAATAGGGTTTAACATAGTGTGAAAGAAAGAGCAGAAGTAGAAGTTGTGGCAGAGAGGATTGATGGGTAGAAAAGTGGGAAGGCGTGCAGAAGCGGATGAAGCAGCTGGGATGTGATGGGAAGCAGGTGTAGCAGAAGAAGAAATCTAGCACGAACGTGACAAAACAGTCATTGTAGAGGTAGAAGTAAAAGAAGATTTTTGTTCATTTAGAGATATTTGGATCTCATCTAACCTATATCTACTACATGACAACATTAATACAACATAAGAATAACGTTCTGGCCACGCGTGCTCAACACAGCCAACCTAATAACATACCTTTCGGAAGACTAAAATGTATTGTTAATTTTCGGGTTGTGCAGAAGAGGACCCTCTTGAAAAAAGTAAGAATTGCAAATCAATGGTTGCTATACTAATAATCATAAATGTAGAAAAAACTCAACATAGATACTATAGATATATAAATTATGAACAGATCATACATTACCAGGAATTGAAAATTAGACGTCTTTGACATCAAATGTTGCCTCCAATATAGATATCCTGAGACAGCAGCAACAACACTGAAAGGTATAGACTAAACTGCTTATAACCTCAAACAAAGCACGATACAATAGAAAGCTGAAGAGTTAAATACTAATTTGGGAAAATACCCAATCTAATCTAAAAAACTAACCCTGAATCATCATCTGAATAGCCATAATGGGAATAAACAGACCACACATTAATAGGGTTTGAAAATCTAACCTCTTTAACATCATAATTTGCATCGAATTTCAATATCCTGACACAGCAGCAACACTACTGAAAATGCATGTCCAAATCCGCTTATAAGCTCAAACAAAGCACCATAAAGTGTACAACTAAAGATTTGAATACTAATTTGAGAAAAAAGCCAAACCAAGCTAAAAACCTAAGCATGGATCATCTTCTGAAGAGCATCAATGGTGAGGATTGTGAGGAATTGTTTCAACCACCTGTTAAATATACCATAATTAAAATCAAAAAATAAAACAACAAATTTTCCACAAATCCATCACAATATTCAGTAAATCGTCTATCTCTACTCAAAATCGTCAAACCCAATTTCAGTTCTATAAACCCTAACCACAAAATAACCTCTTTTCATTATCAACACCAAAGAAATCCAAACCCTAACTTTCCCAAATCATTTATACCTGGAACTTCCTCAAAAACCGCACCGCCGGCGAATCTCCCACCGAACGCACGAGCAAACAACACCAAACCTGAAACGAAAAACACCAAATCAAAACCCAAATCAGAAGTCAGAGAAGACGAAGATATCAAAACACAAATCAAAATAGGGTTTAACATAGTGTGAAAAAGAGAGCAGAAGGAGAAGTTGTGGCAGAGAGGAGTGATAGGTAGAGAAGTGTGAAGGCGTGCAGAAGCAGATGAAGTAGCTGGGATGTGATGGGAAACAGGTGTGGCAGAAGAAGAAGTCGTGTCCGAAGGTGACCAAGTAGTCGATGTAGAGGTAGCAGTAGGAGAAGAATTTCGGTTCACTTTGAGATATTTGGTCTATAGTGGAGGTGAAATAGAGTGTATAAAATGTAACCAATTAGTTTGAAATGAAATGGATACACAATTAGTTACCAAAGGGCCATGAAAAGACAAGTTTTGTTTAAATTGTGCTTATGTGGCATAAGGATAGGATGGGGTAGACATGGTATTTCCACAGCCTATCATTTTCTTATATGGTAGATTGTCAAGTGTTGATGACAAGTGTCAATTGGTTGTAATTATGAAAACTTCCAAATGGATGTATTGATGACAACTAACAAATGGAAGTGTTGGTGACAACTATCAAAATTCCTTGATCACGACGACCTTTTCAAAGGTTTGTGACTATGAAATATGAACAAGAAAGAGCTAGATCAAATTTTAAGTGTTAGTCAATGTTGAGTCAATCAAATGATTTTGAAGTTGTGATCTTTAAAGACATGAAAGCTTGAAGTTAAGAAGTTGTGGTCTCAAAGATGTGAAAGTGTAAAATTTCTCCTGGTCTGTGCGTGGGGCTTTTCTAGTTCTGATCAATTTTAAAAGAAACAATAGTAAACCTCCAGGTTCTAAGGCCACACACACACACACTTTTTAAACCCCCTTTTTTTATAAAACTTCTTAAAGGAGATGAAAACCACCGTTCAATATCACCAGATATCAAATTGTCTTCATTTATAGTTCCTTTGTGGAGTTAGAACATCCATTTCTAATTCTTAATTGGAACACTATTCATGGGAAAAATTAATTTTCCAATCTATTGGGTCCTTATTCCAATAGATTGAATGACCTAAATAATCGATTACTTTTGCCCATTTTGAAAAGATTTGATATAGAGTTATTACCCTTCATTAATACATTGTCACAATTGATTTTGGACTAAATTTTCTCTTATCTAATCGATTGGAAATATGCTCTAACTGATTGGATAGTTCAAAATACATGACCTAATCATTTTGACAGTTTTCAATTCATTTGGCTAGGCTCGAAAATATATTTTAAGTTATTTTCTTTGAGAAATAGAGGTTTTAAAAATGGTTTTAGTAAGTGTTTTATTTAGCCACAATACTTTAGAAAAAACTCTTGTTTTTTTTATAAAACACTGATCCCTCAGACACGATCTGACGAGCTTTCACACTTCATTTCTTTTACACTCTGAAATAATTTTAGTGAGTGTTTTATTTAGCCACAATACTTTAGATAATGATTGTCAAATATCAAGTTCACAAAAAGATTTGGGATAGATGATTAATCTTCCACAACAAATGTATGTAACTCCAAAAAGTACGAAGTTGATTTTCATGAATTTCTAGCAAATATTGATATAATTAAGATTGCTTCATATATCGTAAGCAGAAGTTGTAAGGAAGGACTAGGATACATTAATGAGCCTCTTATTAAAGCTCATTATCCAAAATGTTAGATGATCTTACTCTTTGAAGAGAAGTTATAACAAAATAATTTGTCCCATTTTGAAAACATGAAAACGTAAGAAGTCTTTGATAAATAATGAAAGAAGACCCGAAAAGATTTGTGTAGTTATAAACGAAATTGTATATATTGCAAATTTGTTTAGAAACTAATTAAAACATTATTCTTAGTACCTTGATAGTGGATCCTAATGTTACATGATAGAAGAAATATGTATGTTCCAAAAGCCTCAAGTGAGGGATAGATGTAATGTTATATTTGGAAGGAATTAGAAGGGTAGGATTATAGGATCCAAGATGATAACGACTCTCTTTCCTCTAGTGTTTGATATATGATTTTTAGTGGTTGGGAGTTCATGTTGCTCTTCCTAGAGATCCTAATATTCATTTTTAGAACTTTTGAGTCTTAGAAGGTAGGGCTAAGGTTAGGGGATACTTTTCCATGATTTAGTTTGCAGTCATGTGAAGCATTGGTATGTGCATAACAATAAGATTTTGTCTGCATCTCTAACAAACGTGACAGAGGTTGAGGATACGAGTATCTTTTTGCTTTGTAATTGATTTCTTTATAGGTCAATAACAAATTCAACCTTACTCTCTGATTGACTTTAAAACCTTATCATGTATCTAAACCAATAACGGTTCAAGAGATCGGTCTTTCTCTAAAGAGGTGTAGTGGTTTCAATTTTCATTTGTTTTATTGATAGTGTTCTGAACTCTAGTTTGGTTCTCCAATGGATCGAGCTTTAGAGTGTAGGCTTGCGTTTCAGAGTTTACTCTCTTTTAATTTTGGTTTCTCTTGTTTGTAGATGTTTCTCGAACTTTTTTTTTTTGTTTTAGCTTTATTTCTAATTTTGTTTTCTATTCTTTGGGGCACCTCTTATGCCATTTATCTTTGTACTTTATTGTTATTAGGTTTTTTCCCCATTTTTTCATTATATATATATATATAGGGTCATGCTAATACACACCCATGTAGGTGTGCATTAGCAACATACACCTTAGTGTATTTTTGTGTGGGGTCCATTAATTTTGGGTGAGACCCACATTAGAAAGATGAAGAAAAAAAATAAATGTAGTGTATTTTTTTGTGGAGCCTACCTATTTTGGGTGTGTGTTAGCATTTCTCATATATATATATATATATATATATATTCTCAAGTTTTTATTTTAATTTGCATATAATTAAGGTCAACAAACAAAGCAACGACATTTCAAGTTAAAAATATTTAGAGCATATTATTGATACTACAAGTGCTCGCATGTCACTATATAAACCTTTATTTTATCAACCCAATACATTATAAACAATCAATTCCCCACAAGGTGTACAAGAATTGACGTCAAAAATACAATTACACAAAGAACAAAAGGCTGAACCCACCAAACCTAAAACCAAAAGACACATAACAACAAGAAAAGCCACAAAATTGCATATGAAAATATACAAAATTGCTACTCATCCATTTATTTTTCATACTGATAATAACATAAACTGTTCAATGGTATTGAACACCTTTAATTACTTGTCATCACTTTTCCTGAAGCTCAATGGTATTTCAAAAGGACTATTCTCAAATGGTCTCTCACCAATAAAGTTGCCTGGTGGATCATAGTTACAGCTAACAATGGTGCTACGACCATCGCTACACTTCACCCTAGCACAACCGAGACGAACCGAATCACGCCAAACGACTTGAGTATAATGCAAGCACTCACCATTGAAACAAGAGTTAGAATCGTAGTCGTAGTTCTGTATCTCGTCGATCCACATTTCGACCGCAGCTGTTGCAGTAAGGTCAGGACTGCCCCAAGCTAGATTTTCTCCGTATTGGCCTCCAGAGTGCACTAACTGACACCTACCTTTAAGCTGGTTCACGTAGTTCTTTGCAAAAGATGCAACGTTTGCATCCCATGTTATAGGACCGACGCCTACTTCAGAACGTGCTCGGTTGTGAGCGTTGAGGTAGTCTTGGGGAGAGTTTTGAGCATATGTGGTGTGTGTTAGTATGGCTAACACAACCATAAGAGGGGCAAACATTGAGATCATTGGTACAATTGTGGAGAAGTGTTATTTGAACTATCAGCATTGCTACCTTGACACTACACCGTATGTCCGTACGGTACGGACGGTACTATTCACCGCCCGTACTGTACGGACAGGTACTGTTTATGTGCGGAAATGCAACATTGTTTATGTACGGACGGTACTGTTTATTGTACGGACGATACTGTTTATCGTCCGTACATACGGTGTAGGGTGTAAAAATGGATGTCAAAATATCATTTTTGTTGAACTATTGATGGTTGGTGTTTTGGGACAATATTATAAGCCTATTTATAAGAGATTTTTGGTTAGATAAGTTAATTTAGTAACTTAAGTTGGATTTTTCTAATGTGTCAAATCTTGCACACGATAAGGATCATGAATTATTTTTTCTTTTTCCTAAGTCAATTACCTATTTACCTATTCATCTATTTTATAATGAGATCACTTTGTTTTTCAATTTAGTGTTCAAACATCCTTTTTTATTTTTTTTTATTTCTCTTTCTATCAAATTACTTTTTCTATTTATTTGTGTTGTTATATAAATGTGAGTTATGAGTCTCATATTAAATTAAAAAAAAAATAGATGTTAAACACTTTATAAATACGAGGATCTAAAAATCTAATACCTTAAAGTTTTGGGTTAAAATATAATATTTAATTCATTTTATGTGATTGTATTAAAAATCTTCCTAACAAAGATGTTCATGAGACATGTTTTGTTGAGGGTGCATAAGAATTAATGACGTATTTGATAGAAAATGAGATGTTGAGCATTTCTAAGTGAAATAATATATTAAAGTAATGGCTTAAGCTTTTGGATTAAGATGTGGTATATATCTACCTTATTTTATTTAAGGAGATTGTTTATTGCACCTTCAGTAGTGGTGTTCATGCGCATTAGTGAAAAATAAAAAATGTTCTTAAAATATGGAGATACATTTTCAGACGCATTAAAACTTTACACCACACCTATTTGTAAGTGAGTTATTCTAATTTATCAAAAATTAGTATAGAGATGCATCTTCGTACAATTTACAAAAGTACACCTCTTAACGCGTTTTGAGTGATATTATTCTATAAAAGAAAAGGTATGCTTGAGAAACCCCAAATCCACAATAATTTTCTCAAACTTTCTACTTTATTGTGCCTAATCCAAGAGCTTAATCAAGCGCTACTCGAGTCTACTCAATCCAAGAGCTTCCATTTCTCACATTTGGTAAGTCTTTTAATTTCTCTCCTTTTTTTATTTGTGATGCATATATTACTAAATAGGTTGTTTAAGTTACATTAGGTTTTAGTTACACTCATAATATGTAGTTTATTGAGGCATGCATTGACATTTAAAGCATAAGACTTGAGGCATTTTTTCATTTTTTTTTGCGTTTAAGAAATTGATTTTCCTGATTTACGAAAGTACACTTCAGGATTATGTGTATATTGTTTGATTTTGCATGTCTATCATTTGGGTTTTATTGTGTCTGCTTTGTTGCTTTGTCGGATTTAATTATATGAAAAATGGATAACAACAAAGATCGATTGAGACGTGGTAGAGTGTCCCAGCATGTATCTATTCGCATAAAGAGAGTTAGACCCTCGCGACTACCAATTGATTCTAGTTCATTTGATAGAAAAGCGTCAACTTCTAAAGTTCAGTTGTTTTTGGCTTTATCTTCTCAAAGGTAAGTGTCACTTGATGTAGCCCCAGAAGCCCCACTCGTCCATGTTGATGCACTTGTTGTCAATGCTTTTGTTCATGATGTCGTTCTTGAGGTATTTTTAGGAGGCTTGGATGACACTTCACTACTACCTATGTATGCAAACCATGCTTCTAGGAACACGTGAGATGGAAACATTACTACGTAAATACCAATTAACAACGGCTGGGAAAGGTATATAATGACGCTGACGCAGGCGTTGTTATGTAGAGTGTCGTTGTAACCTGGATTCTTATAATCACGGGCCATTAACCGTTGTAATTACCTAGAAACAGCACGCCCTATCACAACGGTTAATAAAACGAACCGTTGTGATAAATATAATGCTCCTAGGTTCGATTCCCAGCTGCGCCGTTTTGATATTTATTTTTTTCTGTGCAGCACGCGAGATATTATTACGGTTATATTTTATACCCGTCGTTATATATTCTGCAGACACAAATATACAACCACGGCTTAGTTATGTAACCGCAGTCAAAACTTCCTATGTTTTAAATATACTTTTCTCAGCAATTCAAATTCATCCCATTTTTTAACCTGTAACCATTTTAACCATAACAGATAAGCTAACATTCATTTGTAAGTATTGTAACTATTATAACCATAAAATGCAGCTAACAGATAAGGTATACATTCTGTAAGTATTGTAACTATTATAACCATATTTACACCAAACACTATATTCATGTCATCAATACAGAAAAGTGTTATTCACATCATCTCTACAGAAAAAAGTCATTGACATCATCAATCAGCAGGACCCTTAAGAACATTATGGATATATGCCCAATGTTTACGAAGATCTACGAAATCCTCAACGGGGAATGGGGTTTCGTCGTTAAACATCTACATAAGAAAGAGGCAATAACATGTATGATCACTACAAGAAAATTGGCAAGTTGCGACGGTTAATATTGATAGATTACGGCGGTTTGAACCGCCACAATTTGCTAGTCGCGACGGGTTTGTTTCCGTCACAAAAACGTATGTCGCCAGGCAGTATCGCGACGGTTTCTAAAACCGCCACTCCAACTGTCGTTCTATGTTGCGGCGGGTAGGGAATTGTCGTAAATTGAAAATTGCGGCGGTTAAAACCGCCATAAATAACTTTGTTTTTTGTTATCCAAAAATAAAAATCGTAGATATTTCCAAAGGTAAATCCGCAGGAAATCCTTAATCCGCAAGTAATTCCGCAGCTAATATATTTCTAGAATTAAAAAAAATTCAAATGAACTTTTAGCACACAGTATTCCATAAAATAAACCTATATTAAAGAAACAACAAATAACTTACATACAGGAAATTTATATGAAATTCAAATGAACTTTTAGCACACATCTTAAGGAGCAACATTCAATTCATAACTAAATTAATTCTAAGGAGCACAATAGTCACTTGTTAAAGGAACATAATTTACACAGGGTATCTCTTAGTTTCATTACATCATTTCAAATCAGCAGGCACATCAGAATCCTAGGGAGCAGAATTTAAATCATAAATCTTCCAGTTTGAAGGTGAAAAATCTAGGATATGTTTCTCAATTTTAAGAAGAAAATCATACACCCCTCACTGCAACATAATGATTATTTCATGTAAAACATATGAAACAATGAAAGGGAGAACAAGCACTATCGAAACAATTAACACAACAATCACTTTTGGAACAACGAACACATACTTAACATCAAGCACTTCTACAAAATCTAAGTTGGATTGAATAGAAACTACATCGTAAAATGAAACCCACAGAACACACCAGACACTAAAGCGGCAATGGAGAAAAACAAAGGTCGGGTTCGCACGCATCAGGAGCTTTTACCACATTAGTTTAATTTCAAGAGAACAACGAGGCACAACCAGCAAAGCATCCTCTACTGTAGTCCAAATTCTACGAGATCGAATGCTGCTGCACATATTAACTGACGTGTTTGAATGCTACTACAGATAGCATCCCCTTCTTAATTCAATCTTTGGTGCTGCTGGTGTTCTTGATTCATTCCCTTCCCTGAATGGTTTACTTCATGTTTATAATAAATAATCGGCACGTTAAATTTTATTAATCAAATCAGAAGATCGTTTTGAATCACATACCTTGTTAGGCTCTTCAAGAGAAAAACTCATTCTCAAATCCTGCATTCATTACCTAGAAGCAGAATATAAATTGTTATTAGAACATCACAAATCCGAAAAAGGGAAAAAAGTCAATAAACGCAAAAAAAAAAGTCATTATACAGTATCAAACCACTTTTCTCTCATCAAAATATCATTTATGATAAGATAAACACTATAAATTCCTAAATAATTTAAGTTGTGCATCATTGTAATGAAACAGAGTTGCATCATTGTAAATAGTATGTCTTCTCAACAAGTATCTTGGAAAAACTTGAGAATCGATTGATATACAAGGAATGGAATCAGCTGGTTATCTTTGATTTTTTATGTGATGCATTCGCACGTCATTTTAATAAACGAAATTGCTATAATATTAAGAAATCTCAGAACGTCCATGTAAAAAAAATTTGTGTACTAAGGAATTGTCCATGTAGATGTTAATTTAACCAACCTAAGTAAATGTTAAGTTAACCAACTTAAGTAGTAGGTTCAGGAAATGCATAGCCGTCGGTACTAAACATCACCTGCAATGCAAAGTTCATTTTTGTGAGATGGCCATAATTTTACAAATCAAGAAACAACACAAATTATAATCTATATCACAACCATAAATATATAAAAACTATGATTTGACTTTTTCCTGATGGGTTATATACAAAGGGCTAGTGTCATATGCCTAATTTTTAGAGCTGCACATTTAGAAAACTGTAGCAAAAGTATCACCCCACGGTAACATGATATAGCTAGTTTGTATAGATGTCCTAAATAATATTTTGGACTATAGCATATTGAATTTACTTAAAATTTCACCATATCCCCAAACCATATGTGCAACCGACGCTTTCTAAGCATATTAACCAACATTAATGAAGTGATTTGTGAGGTGAAGAATTTCTTCATTGTATAAACAATACAGTTTGGGTATCAAATTATAAGTTTTCTCTGGTACAGTGGAATTACTCACATTGTTGACTTTCTCTAATGTGATAGGAAACTCACTTGATTTTTTTAAACAAGACATCCATATTTAAAAATTGTTCGAGTGAAATATTACCTGCTTATGGCGAGTCATCTCATCCTCATGCAAAGTCAATTCCTAGGCCAGAACCATGTTGATAAGTTTTTCATTTAAATAAAATATTTTTTTAATTCAAGAAAAATTAAGTACATTGTAGGCGTCATAGTATGGGCCATCTCTTCTTCATAATTGTCAATATCTGGGAAACTTCAATCCAAGGCATCATGGTAAGGGTCATCTCTTAATGAGCTTCAGTTAGAACAATGTGTGCGGCAAGCGGGACATTCATTGCTACTACAGTAAAAGCAGTTAAGAATAACAAAATTTTACAGTTAATAAACCAATACCATTCCAACTACAAATATGTAATTAGATAAAATAGATGGTGGCAGTTTGAGGAGTTGGATTATTAAGTTGCATAAGGGTTTCAAAACTCATAAGTTTCTCACCCAACTCATAAAATTTAAATAGTGTCTCCATGCTTCTAAGAGATGTGAAGAGTATGCAAGATTTGTGATTATATATATTTTCAACAACCACTAGTATTTTGCCAAGACATAGACTAATGTCATTGACAACAAAACAAATCAAAGTGTCAACAGTTCAAAGAAATGAAAAAGTTTGCACGTATTATAAAACCAAATTATTTTCATTTCAGCCAAGTGAAAAAAAACGTAGCGTTGTTTGTTCTTAGAGAGAAAAGTTCTTAAAATTTCTTTTGGCACTAAATGATTGCGACGGCTATTTAAACTGTCATGTGAGATGTTGCAAAAATCATTAAAAGTACACATTGCGACAGTTAAATTCCAAGTGTCGCAATCCAAGCGTCGCAAAATAACTATTTTCTTGTAGTGGATAATAATTCAATAGTCAACTTATCTGTTAATATATGTAAACATTTTATGACATGTATACCTTATCCCATGAATCAACAATGTCGGCAAGGACAATGTTTAACATGTGTTTCATGACATAATAACCACACTCGTAATTCCCGGGTTGTTTCCTTGTCTACAAATTTAAGCAAAAATCACATGAATACAACCACGATGAATGTAAATGAAAGAAACATAATCGTGCCACTTACTTTAGGACAGATCCATCTGGACTTTCTTCTAACATTGTTCATCATATTCATTTGCTCCACAACATTGTACATTAAATTTGAATTAAACATATTACATGATAAACTAATTACAATGTCAAAGAAAATGAATTAAGCATACACTTACGAATTAATCATATCTATCATTTTGTTTTGCAGTGGATCATGCAAGGAACACAGAAAAGTTATCGTATTCGGCCGTAATGATATGATGATCAATTGTCAATGACCACTGAATAAACAAGAACATATATATAGGTTAATGGTATTTTCTAAAACAAAACTAAATATAGAATAAACATCAATTCCAAAAATACTTACGTGCAGAGGAATTGTGCTAAGTAACATTCTTTTCCTCCCTCACTTAACCGTGTTATCAAGTACTCTCGGATAGCTTTTGGTTCATTAAAAGTCCAACGAATAAAAAGTGGATCCAAGATTCCGTAAGTACTCGATTTATTCAACTCTATACAGAGACGGTGAATGTACCTAAATGGTTAAAGAAAATGAATAAATTAGGGGTTATGTTCTATAAATGATAATGTTCTATAATGACATGTATATTAAACTATATATACTTATGTGCATCAAACTTGCAATATCCCAATGTCCAGCCACTTATACCCACCAAGAAAATCCCTTACATCATCAAGGTTATAATAGAATAAACCCAAATGTGGACAATGTTCTAGCGGGAGAGGTTGCGCTTCATTTATCACCACAACTTTCAAGTATAACATTGTGATTTCATTTGGATTAGGGTCCATTATATCATTGCGGTTACCCACCGGGGGGGATGAGCTGAACAATTACTTCCTTTTGTAGAAGCATGACGTACAACACTTCTACTAGGAGTTCGTTCATCATCATCACCATCAACATTACGGTGATCTTCATTTGTCCGTTGTTCTAAGTTTTCACTTAATCTCTACATCATAATATTCAATTAAAACATAAAACAAAAATAAGCACAATATATATCATACATTTTCGATAAAACACTAACATCTCAAGTAAAGTACATACCGAATACATCTCTTGGAACCTTTCCATATTTCTCCCTTTTTTCCTTCTCCTCTTCTAACATTCTCCGTTGTTCTTCTAATTGCTTCTCAAAATTTTCAATCTTTTGTTTTTGTGCAATAATCTTTGGGCTTTCGGTACTTTTTCTTTGAGATCCAAAGAATGAACTCAAGCTGACACCTTCTCCAACAGCACAGACACGCCCACCATGCTCATCTGTTCCGATAGCTTCTATCAATATGTCATGTCGTGCTTGCGGAACAAATGTGCCTTCACGGGCTGCCTCAACCAACTTATCCTACACAACATGAGAAACTTACATATATTGTTACCAACGCATTTAAATAAAAAATAACATAAGCACCATAAATCATACTTACAATTTTTTTCAGCAACTACTCTTGAAGCCTTAGAGGTGTACTCTCTATCTGGTCTTAATCGATCCCTCTTCCATTTCTCATGTCTTGAAGGTGGAGATAGGATGCGATGATCTCCGATTTCTGATTGTCTTTCAAGCATGATTTTTTTCTCAAGATTCCTATAACCCCCACGAGACAATCTATGGGGGTACACGTTCTTGGCCTTATTGAGTATTTCGACTTCGCTTTTAACCTGTTATGAACATAGTGAAAAAAATATATGATTAGTATCTATAACTCATTAGCATTACATTATCGGTTACATGAGAATAATACTAATCTTAAACTCCTCAGAACGACGTATCTTTGCAAACCATTTCCATTGCTTCTTCGATATAAAACTATATCGAATCCATGGATGAGCAAGACCGCTCTTAGGCCTCTTAATGTAGTCAGCCGTGAGTTGTGCCTTAAATCCCCTCCAACGAGTACCAGTATATGATATCCACTTTTTATTCAAATCTGAGTCATCGTCGGTAAACTCAAGATTCAACTACATTTAAATCAATATATAAGTATGTATTAGAAATTATAGATGTTGATATCGGTGATATATGAAAATTATAGTATGTAATACCTTAACATCAGTCCATATGCTTTCTTTGACCTTATTATCAACTTGTTTCCAATCATTAATCAATATACTGACCTTGCTACGTGTAAGGAACGAAACATAACTCTTAAAAGTAGAGTAGTGTTGACAATCCACTACTCTGTACAGCGAATCAAACTGGATAGGAATTTTTTCACCTGATGCGTTCCGGACATATGTGAATTAGGGCATCATTGTGATGCCTTTTTGTGATCTTTTCATTTGACTTTCAGTTGTTTGAGTATCATTGTTTAACATCTCATTTGTTTAAGTTTCTTCGCTAGTTTCTGATGAAGAACTCAACAAGGTCGACATCTAAGTTCAAAAACAACAACAACAACATAAAAAACAAGAACATAAACATCAACCACAACATAAAACAACAACCACAACAATGGCAAATGAAGTTTACTGTAGATGCATGGGGAAAAATATTTTAGGTACCCTAAACGTGATGACTAAGTAAATGATGTTGGTATTGGTGATGGTGTTGTCTTCCTTCCATGTGGTGACGACGGTGTTGTTGTTGTTTTCCTTCTAGACGGTAACAACTTGGTTGATCGTGATGGTCTTGTCAACTTGGTTGACGATGATGACGACAATGGAAAATACACAATGAAGTAGGAACGATGGTGTTTTGAATGAAATCGTGTAATGTTTCACAGTAATGAACGTTAGGGTTTGGGTTAAAATCGTGTATTGTTTCGTCTAGTTTCTATTTGCAATGGAAAAAAGGATACTGAAGAGACAAGCTAACTAGGAGTGTATAGTATTATCATGCTACCACAACGGCCAATAATTGCAACAAAATGGTGAAATTTCATAAAAAAACGCCAGAGTATTAACAATTAAAAATTTTAAATAAAAAACAAAATATATTACAACAGCTGTAAACATCAACCGTAGTTAAAAACTTTAAAGTTTTTTATTTAAAAATAAATAAAAATGAAAAGGCGCAACTTAATAACGGTGGAACTCTTGAACCATCTTCATAAACTTTTAAGTTTTTTATTTAAAAATAATTAAAAAAGAAAAGGCGCCACTTAACATTAAAGGAATAACATATATGACGGCCCTGAGGTTCGAACGCATGAAAGCTTGAGGTTATCACAACGGTTGTTTGCTGAACCGTTGTTATATACAAATAATTTTTAATAAAAAATAATAATATTATGATAGCGCCTTAGTTTAGAGATGTCACAACAGTGTAGGGAATAAGCGTGGTAACCATGACGTTGTTGTTTACGCGTTTTGTAGTAGTGAAAGGTAAAATAAATTTGTGTTTATTCTTTGAAGCATGTTATAATATTTAAACTTTGTGAAGATTATGTATTTTTTATAGTACGGTGATGCTTTAAAAGGAATCAAACAGGGTAGGAAGATTGTGAAGCTGGAGCATCCTAACGAGAAACAACTTCATTATGTCATGCAGCTATTTGAGCTGCAACATTTATGCATGGCTAGTTATACTATTATTAACTATGGTATGTTGCCAACTTTTAGAGAGAGATGACACTCAGAGATTTCATATTTTCATCCTCCAATTTGTGAGATGTCAAAAATACTAGATGAAGTGTCATTTCTGCTACATCTTCTGGTCATTAGAAGATTATTAGACCAATCCATAATTACCAAACATGATGCACTAGACATTATGGTGACCTATTTGGAAGCTGACATAGATGATGCCCAAAAAGAGATGGATGACACTAAAGGGTTTCATGCTAGATTTACATTTCTGTAAAATTTGTATATAGACCACCTGGTTATGGTAGGGGAGGTCGATGGTGATGATGCATAGGTTTTGTATCATAGGGCATGAGCATTAAGGTCATAACTCAAGTATTTGGTTGACATATCTATATTAATGGACAAAAGCGCTTATTACGTCAATGTGGTTTACCTTTGATACTTCATTGACTTCGAGCAAATTCAAGCTTACGATTGGGAGCCACTTGTTTTGTTTACATGTACTCGAAGTTCGGTGAAACTTGTCTTTGGAAGACTAGACAGGTGATAGCAAATTACACGCTATTTATGGTAATACATTTGCACCTTTACTATTACTAATATTTCATAACACTCGTGTTACACTGTTACTAATATTTTATATGAACCATTTTCAAGTATGAATCCTCTCTCACTTTCTACGCATCTCAGAATGAATATATGACAGGGACTTTTCTGAGGGTTTGCCATGTGCTTGGGCATTCGTCCCATTTAGAGGGAATCAGAAAATCGAGTTTTTCTGAGTTTTTCTTAATTGTAATGTAGCAGATGAGATACAATACACATCGTATGATGGTCACCATCAGACACGTCCCTTGGATGACATAACCTTCTACTCTAGATGGTTGGCTAGTGAGTCACGGCTAATTTATCCATATGTGCATGAGCAAGTCATGCACTAGTTTGGGTTTCAACAGGGTATTCTAAGAGTCTCCTTTATGTATGCTCCTCCCATTGTGATCCGCAGAGATTTTGATACAATGTTTGATGATTTCTATAATCATCCAGTACTAGTAAAAGAACAAATGACGCAAGCTCCTCAGCCATGGAGTAGTACATTTGGCTACAATCAATGGTATTTAAAAGTGCCACATTCTTACAAGATACCAAATGCTCACGGAGATGCACCTATGTCATCTCATCAGGAGATATTACAGGAGGAGTAGACTATGGTAGATCATGTCATAGATGTGTTACCTGTATGTGTTGTATTATAGATATTGCGCAAATAAGTATTGAGAGATGATAGTTTCTAGATTGCACTCCTATGAGGGCCATTATAGAAAGTATTCTATCTAAGGCATGGAATGTCTTATAGTATAGGAGGCAGAGAAGGAACAAGGGACCGGATATATCCACTAGTTCACTTTTATTTCTATTTTGATAATAATTGTATTATCAAAATAGAAGTAAAAAGGGCTAGCGACGCAACTTGTTTTTCGTTTATCTTCTATTTATGTATAAATTTCTCTTTAAAAAGTTTGTATTATGGTTTGTAATTTATCAACGATGATGTTTGATTATGGATTCTTGATTGATTTTAATATATGACATTTTAATTGAATTACAATAATGGATGGTTTAATTGAAAACAAAATTATTATGATAGTATACTTATTATAAATGACTTATAATATAAAATTTCTTTAAAAAATGTCAAATCTTACTACTTTAGGATTATTATAGAAGTATATTTTCGTTAATTATACGGAGATATATCTCCGTACTAATTTATGGTAAAAGAAAGGGACATATTAACTTACAAATAAATGTGGTGTATTTGAAATGTATATGGAAATATATTTCGAATTTGAAAATGACAATTTTAGGTTTTAAAATGGCATGTGTTTCACCACTAAAAACGGAAAGTGTAACCCCTTATTTAATTTGTGATGAGCCTTAGACCCCTTATTACCCAACTCTAGATGAAATTATAAAACGGGCAATGCATAGATGTAGAACATCATCAACACAATATAATTAGATTGTTTTGTCTTGCGATATTTAATAGCTTGTTTGCACATTTTTAAATATTATTACAAAGTATTTTGAAAAAAGTACACAATTAAGATTAATAATCTTCCAAATGACAAAACCAAATATTTTTCTTCAAGTATTTTATTTGGAAAACAACACATGAGTTAAGGTTACAGGGGACTCTTCTCATTAAAGTTACACTTGCATATATATATATATATATATATATATATATATATATATATATATATATATATGGGTTATGCTAATGCACACCTATGTAGGTGTGCATTAGCAACATACACTTTAGTGTATTTTTATATGGGGCCCACCAATTTTGAGTGAGACCCACATTAGAAAGATGAAGAAAAAAATAGAAGTAGTGTATTTTTGTGTGGGCTCCATCAATTTTGGGTGTATGTTAGTATTTCCCATATATATATATATATATATATATATATATATATATACTCCTTCCATTATTTTTTATAAGCAAATTTTAACTTTTTAAATTCATTCAATAAATAATATAATTTGAATTATATATAAATTAGATGCATTAATTACTTAATAAATCTAAAATATTAAAATTTGCTTATAAATAGAAATAACCTTAGCAGCCTCCACCATGTCCTACTATCAGCCGCCATATTAATTAAATGCGATATAGCTACTTGTTAATGTTTATTTTGTTAAAATATTTTTTATTTTATTTTTAAAATATACATTTTTTTAACTTAATTATAGAAATATGCGATTCTTCTAAAATAATCATTATAATAAAAAGAAAATGAAATATTTACTAAGAATAATGCATTTACGAAAATCTAAAAATATATTTTTTTTCATTTTATGTTTTCTGAAATATTTAAACAATTGTTTATTATCCAAGTGACCCAAAATAACATCTCCTTTTAAATACTTTTTAGGCTTAAATAGTGTTTTAGTCCCTGTAAGTTAGCGAGATTTTGGTTTTAGTCCTTGTATCTTTTCTTTTTTCGGTCCAAGTCCCCACATGTTCAAATCCTTTTGGTTATAGTCTCTGCTGTCAATGGAACGTTTAAAAAAAACTGAGTTGTCAGACGGTGCTGAGGTGGAATATTGTTTTATCATTTCTTGTTTAATTTTCTTTACACACGTGGATTTAATCAATGGACCGTTAAATAAAGAGGGACCAAATACAAAAAACATTACAAAATTGTTTTGCTTATTCTTCCTTCTACATTGGCACTGTTTTCTTCTTCTTTCTTCTACATTGGCTCTGTTCTCTTCTTCTTATACCTTCAACATCCATGGCCTCGTTTTCTTCTGCGAACTCTCATCATGGTCAAGCACCGGTTTGTGGTTGCAATAGATGCATGAAAATGTTTATGTCAAATTCATTTGAAAACCCTAAAAGACGATTTTGGAAGTGTCAAAATTCAGGATTAATGTCTGGTTGCAAGTTGTTTATTTGGGACGATGAGCTTGAAAGAAATCCAGCAAGTGATGTTAGATGTTTAGGTGGTTGCAACTGCTCTGAAGTGTTGAAGGATTTGGGGTTCATGGTCAAGGAGATTGAAAATGGTAAAAAAACAAAGATGAAGATTAAGCTGGAGAAGGAGAAGAGAAAAGTGAATCTGTTGAAGCTATTGTTGGTTGTTTCATGGGGGATGTTCTTTGGTTATCTGAATTGGTGAATCCAATTGTTTGTGTTGTTGTTCAGTTTTTTTGTCTTTAAGTCCTTGTAACATTATTGTATTTTGGAATTGGTCCCTGTACCATATGATGAATGAAAAACATGTTTTGGTTTTGTTCAGTATATGTATGCAATTATATTGTTCAGTATATGAATTCAATTAAGTTGATCATTGTGCTTGCAGTTGTACTTAAACCATATCTTGATAATTTTCATACTTAAAGTCATAACAAAATAAATACTTAAGTCATAATACATTGTTGGGAACGAAATACATAAATGCTTTAACTACAAGGCTAAAGCCAAAGCAGTGTTGTAGTCATAATAGTTAACAAAAAACTTCTAGATGGAATCAAAAGTACAACATAATTAAAAACAAGCCATTGTCTACATAGTCCATGGTTGGTCTTGGCTACTTCCTTCTCCCTTAAGCTTTTTGCATCATAGTACCCTTGTTCTTTCACTTCTCCTCAATTCCAACTTCCTTGCCACCTTTTGTCTGGGTTGTTTGGCCTACAAAGTCACATAAAAAACATACAGAATTAGAGAAAGATCAGCAGACCAAACATCATAGACATTAACTCAGTATTAGACTCAACTGGCTTAGGATCATGTTGCTTTGGTGGAGCTGCATGAACAGGTTGGTCATTACCAACTTCAACAGTTGGCTGTGAGTCACCACCTTCTTTGATAGGTGCAGACAAAATGTAGTTTGGCTGAGAGTCACCAACTCCTTGTAAAGCCTGTACAGGTTGTTCATTAGCAACTTCCACATTAGCAACTTGGGGATTAGCTGGAATTTGGGTAGTGATGTCATTGATATTGGGTTGGGCTTGTGTTGCTTCAAAAGCTGCACAAAGATCTGCTGCAAGCATTTCAAATTCTGGATCCACATAACATTATGTTCCTTGTTGTTGTTCAGTTGGAGCCTCATTATCAGCATTACTTGGATTCTGTTGTTGTTCAGTTGGTTGGTCATTTTGTTGTTGTTGTTGTTCACTTGATGCCTCATCTCCAGCATGACTTGGATTCACAGGCTATGTTGTCTGTGTAGCAGTTTTCTTAGGTTTTCTCTGCACAAATAAATATCAGCAATCAATATCAATGATAACAATAACACAATTTGTAAACATAACTGGTTTTAAATGATACCTTTCTTTTCTGAGCTTCAGGGTCAGGCACTTGAACCAAAGAACTCCTGGTATTATGTCCATGCACTCCATATTTGGTACAACAATAAGTAGTCTGTGTCCTTATTTTGTTAGGATCTTCATCAGGTTCCCTTCTCCTTAACTTCTTTGGCCTACCAGGCCCTCTCTTGTATGATGGAGGCAACATTTCCTCAGTGTCAACTTCAGGCCACATGTCTTGTCCATTAATTGGGCTAATGTTGAAGTCATAGCAGGCCACATATGTTTCTTTGGAGTAGCAATCCTCTACATAGTCTTCTGGTTTTTGATTCCTAAACCCTAAGGCAGCAACTGCATGTCTACATGGTATGCCTACCAACTCCCAAAAGTTACAAGTGCGAGTTCTCTTAGATGTGTCAACTATGAACATTTGTTTGTTATGAATATATTCAACTTGCCAAATACTGTCACCAGACCAAGTAGGAATCCAATTTCCAGCATGTTCTACTTCTTTATCTAACCTAATTCTAGGTCTTGGCATTATCCTATGTTCCCACCTATCAGCTTTTTCTCTTAATGTAGAATTTCTATTCATCAGATAGTTCCTTATCCATTCACACATTGTCAATATTGGTTTATCCCTAGCCACTAGTATTGTGCTATTGAAAGCCTCAGATACATTATTCATTAACACATCACATTTGGGATAGAATGAGAAAGCATGCTTACACCATAATTTTGTTGGTATTTTGGCCAACCACTCCCAAGCCTTAGGATTAAATGCCTTTAGCTCTTTCATCTTTTCCTCCCATGCTTGTATATATGTTGACTTTGCTGCAGACATCATGAAGTCTCTGATTTTGGTGCCACCACCAAACTTCTTTTTGAAATTGGCATATAGATGCCTAAGACAAAGCCTATGCTCCATCCTCTCAAACATCTCCTCAAATACTGGAATTAAGCCCTTGACAGCAAAACAAACAATAAAATAAGGGACCTAATTCTAAACAACAAGACATTTTCAGGGACCAAATCCAAAACATAATCAAAATATAGATCTGATGAAATTTACCTTTTGTTGGTCTAAGATGAATACCCATCTTTTTTCTTGTCCAATGTCTTCCAAAAGCAATGTCAAGAACCACCTCCATGACTCCTTTGTCTCAGTCTCACATACACCAAAGGCCAATGGATAGTATTGGTCGTTAGGATCCCTTCCAACAGCCACAAGCAAAGTTCCTCCATATTTTGTCTTTAGATGACAGCCATCAACACCAATGAATGGTCTACATGCGGTGGTGAATCCCTTTTTGATTCCATCAAAGCAGAAGTAAAAACAACCAAATCTGGGTTGAATTGTGGGTGTAATTCTTGTGACATTAATTTTACAAGTGTTGCCTGCATTGACCCTCCTTAATTCAGCAGAATACCTCCACAAAAGTGTATATTGCTTTGTGGCATAACCTTCAACCAAAGCCTTTGCTATTTGCTTAGCCTTCCATGCCCTGTTCATACTAATACCTACAGAATAACTTGTCCTAATATCAGTCACAATATCACGAAGTTTGATTCCATCAGATGAAGCCATCCTAGCCGCTACAGTCTTAGCAATCCACTTGGAGTTAGCAGTAGTGTTATTTAAAACCCTACCACACGTGTGAGTACCAAACCATTTCTTCATTCGATACGTGTGTTTATTTCCCACTTTACTAACCAAAGCCAAAAACCACATTTGCCCTTGCACACCACTCTCACTCTAACTTTGTCATTTTTCAGATACTTTATCTCTCTTCCATTCAAGACTGACCATTCAGTTATTGTCTCCTTAAACTCATGCAGAGAAACAAACTCCAACCCAACTTTGAACTTGTAATCCTTGTCTAGTTCCTCCATCTTAAATCTAGGATATGCTGGTCCTTTCTCTTCATCTGATGCATCTGGATCACTACTCCCTAGATCATCACTTAAATAATTAGTTTCAAGCCCTTCATTACCAACTATATTCCCACTAGATGAACCCCCAGCTGCTTCAACATTTCTTATCTTTGATGGAGTTTTCCTATGTTTCTTTGCTATCTGCTTAACCCTTGCAGGGGTTTTTTCTACAACATCAAATCCATCATCCAAACCAAGGGCTCTTTCATCCTCACTGTTCTCAAATGATAAACCATTGTAATCACTGTCATCACTATCAAAACTATCACTTTCAACATTGCTTACATTATCAGCACCAACTGTGTCACCTTCAACATGAGGAACACCATCATCCATAACTATCTCAGCTTCAACATTACTTACATTATCCTCACCAACTATGTCAGCTTCTACATTGTCAGCTTCTACATTGCCGGCTTCAACATCATTCTCAAGAACATCATCTTCGATAACATTGTCAGTTTCCACATCATTAACACCATCTTCCATAACTCTATGCTCAACAAAAAGGTCTACACTACAACTATTTTCAACAGAGTGCTCATAAATCTTAGCAGCATCAACATCACTAACTACCTTTGCATGCTTACCCGATACAATGTTATACCACCATAGCCAATAATCATTGATTTCAAGTTTGCAAATATCTTTAACAATACCGGTTGCTTCAAAGAAGCTCCACCTATCAGGGTCAATGTCTACTTCTACTTTATCCCCACCTAGGTAGTACACTACACCATGCCTAACAAACTTTCCCCCGTAATGCAAATTCATAGTGAACACCATACCTGGATGATCCGATTTGGAAGCTCAATCGTATTCGTACAAGCACCCTTCACCTTCCCTGCGCTATGACTGAGGTGGAAAAGAGAAAGATGGAAATGGAAAGACAAATCCTAGTTTACAGGGACTTAAAGGAAAAGAGGGAAACCAAATTTGATGACATGTTATGGGGGTAAACATTTAAATCCACGTGTGTAAAGAAAATTAAACAAGAAATGATAAAACAATATTCCACCTCAGCACCGTCTGCCAACTCAGCTTTTTTTAAACGTTCCATTGACAGCAGGGACTATAACCAAAAGGAAATGAACATGTGGGGACTTGGACCGAAAAAAAAAGATACAGGGACTAAAACCAAAATCTCGCCAACTTAAAGGGACTAAAACACTATTTAAGCCTACTTTTTAACAAATGGATCATCATGGGTTATGCCAAAAAAACAAGTGGATCATGTTGTTAATTCAGTTTTAAGAAAAGAATGTTCTTTACGGTGATGCATCTCAATACTAATTTATGATAAAATAGGTGTGGATGTTAACTTACGAATGAATGTGGCATATATGAGGTGCGTAGGAAAAGTATATTTTAAAATTTGAAAAGGATAATTTTGGGTTTTAAAATGGTGACTCTTTAGTTCTAAAAGTGGGAAGAACAACCTCTTATTTAACTTGTGATGAGCTACCCTAATAACCCAACTCTAGATGTAATTATAAAACGGTCAATGCTCTAGTGTCCAGAATCTTCAAAACAAAGTATTTCCCAAGATGCTATTTCTTCGAAGCTAACATTGGTAATAATTCGAGCCTTGTTTGGAGGAATATATAGTAAGCCATGAACGTTTTAACGCTTGGCTGCAGGTGGAGTATAGTGGATGGAAGTAACATAACGGCTATGAACGAACCTTGGCTTCGAGGGAAAGGAGACAGTTATGTGGGGGCCCCTCAATGACAAGGTGTGTATGATATTACTGTTAAACATCTCATGTTTCCTAATATCATATAATGGGATGTGAGGGTGATAAGGGAAATTTTTGATAATGTGGCTGTTGAAGATATCTTACAGGTTCCATTAGTGGAGGAAGTGATGGAAGATAAGATGATTTGGAAAGACGAACAAAATGGGATTTACAGTGTGAGATCAGGGTATCGATTGTGGAGTAACTCCTAGTTGAAAAATTTGAATGGGAAATTGGAGGGTGATTGGCGTAGTTTGTGGAACATTAAAGCGTCACCGTGAGTCAAACATCTTCTTTGGAGAATTTGTAGGGGCTGCCTACCGAATCGATCCAGACTCCGACAACTTCATGTTTAATGCCCGTTAAATTGTCAACTCTATGGTAACAATAATGAAGATGACTGGCATATTTTATTTGGCTGTAGTGCAATAAACCGGTGTTGGAAGGCAACAGGTTTGTCCAATATTATAGATCCTCGATTAACTTCTTTTAATGATGCTAGGTCTAATATCTTTGATATCTGTAGTAGAAAGGATAGGAAGGTTGCAGGTAGAGTTGCAGTTATGATAAATGTGATCTAGAGAAATATAAATGGCCAGTTATGGAATAATGAGCATGAAGAGGCAACAAAACTCGAAATGGTTGCTCTTGGTAATTATCAGCTTTGGTTCTCAGTTCAAAAGGAACAAGTGAGTGACAATCCGAATCATCATCTCACGAATTGGATTGCACCTAATGTAGGGTGGCTCAAATGCAATGTTGACGCGAATTTTAATAATCAAAGAGGTACCAGTAACAGGGGCTGGTGTGTGCACGATAACCTTGGTAGATTTATATTTGCAGGTATATCTTGGGATGTTTGTACTCATTCTATTATAGAAGTAGGAGCCATGGCCCTTAAAGAAGCAATTCTAGAAGTTATATCTTTGTACTTGCAAAATGTCATATTCGAAAGTAATTCTCAATGGGTGGTTCAGGTTCTCCGGGCCAAGCATAGGGGTAGCTATAAGTTTAGTTTGATTATTACATCTTTACATAATTTGTTACAATTTTATCCTAACTTTGAGGTTAAGTTTATCAAGCATCAAACGAATTTGATTGCCCGTTCGTTAGCGAAGACGACCAGTTCTTGGACTAGGCTTACTATTTTCCATTGAATTCCTGCTTGTATTGAACACCATTTGATTAATGATATGAGTTAATTTTGCTTTTGTAAAAAAAATTAATGCATAGATGTTGAACGGGGAGGATGTGATTAGCCTTATCCAATTTGATGACGACATGGTTTTAGTGTGTGATGTGTCTTGGTCTAATTTGTGGGGGGATTAAAGCAATCTTGATAGGGTTCGAATTGATTGTAGGATTGAGAATAAATTTTTTGAAAAGTCGTATATTTGGAGTGGGGGTTGAGACATTTTTTATGGATGCGGCTGCCCAGTTTCTGGCTTGTAAAACTGGTCGGTTAACGTTCAAATTCCTTTGTATAATGGTTGGAGGGAACCACAGAAGGATTGAATTTTGGAAGCCGGACATGGATTTCTTCAAAGCGAAACTCTCTACTTGGAAAGGAAAACTACTTTCAAACGGAGGAAGGGTAACGTTGATCAACTCGGTACTCACAAATCTACCTGTTCATCGTCTAGCCTTTTTAAAGCTCCTTCTAAGGTTTTAAAGCAGTTGGTAGCAACTCAAAGTTTCTCTGGGCCGATTTGGCTGAGTCGTCGTCTATGGCATGGGTTCGTTGGTCAAACATTTGCAAACCTAAGGAACATGGAGGCTTAGGAATTAAATGGATTATTGTGTTTAATGTTGCGCTGATGTCAAAGTGGTTGTGGAGAATAGTTCAAGAACCGCGTGCAATTTGGAGGAAGTTGCTTGATTACAGGTACAGTTGCATTGTAAAATCAATATTGATGAATGTTGTGGCATGCCCTGTTAGGTTTTCCTCTCTATGGTGGAGATATGTATTATTGTTAGGATGGTCGATTGCAGAAGGTGGTTTCGTAGGGCTACTGTCGTGTAAACTTGGTTAAGGTTCCCATGTTTCATTTTAGAATGCAAAATTGCTTGACAACCTACCTTTACGGGTACGTTTTCCTGCATTATATTCTATTTCTGATACGAAGCAGTATGTTGTTGGAGATTGTGGGAAAAGGTCAAATGATGTTTGAGTGTGAAGGATGGGTTTTGAGGGGGTTGTGCTCGACAGAAGGGAAGAAGTAGAACCCGATGAGCTGTTGCTTTTGCATAATGAAGTCACACCTTCAGTTGGAGTTCTGGACGATTTCACTTGGCTAGTAGGGCCCTTTTTGCAGTTCATGGTCAAGTCTTGTTATGATAGTATCATGCAGGCCCGTGGTTACAGTGATATAGACATTACTCTCAAGACTGCTTTTGAGATATTATGGCAAACCAATATCCCGACAAAGGTTAAAATTTTTTGGGTGGAGATTATGTTTGGATAGGCTACCAATGCGTTCTAATCTGGCGGCCAGGGGAGTAATATCTATTTGCCACGAAATGGTGTGTGTTTGCTGCTTTAACGCAGTAGAATCTATTAATCATCTGTTTATTTCTTGTCCTAAGATACACTTAGTGTGGAAGGAAATTTTTGATTCGGTAGGGGTGGATTGGAGTGTTGAATTGAACTGTTGTGATCACTTATTAGATTGGTTTGTGAAGATGGTGGGTAGGGGCTCGAAGAAATCGGCATCGTTGATTTGGTTTTGTACTTGTTGGAGTATATGGTAGTCGAGAAATCAAATCATATTCAACGACGCGATTAGAAATCATGTTGATATTGTTCAAAGAAGTTTCATTTTTTCTTGGTGGGGGTTAGCGTTGTCTTCGAACTCTAGGTTTATGTGTAATTATTACGAATGGTGTAAAAACTCATTTTGTTTTTTATAGGAGGATTCTGATTGGTTTTGGTGTATTCATAGGTGTTGGTGTCACATTTTTTGTACTGTAATTGTTTGGGTTGGAATACTCTCAGAATTCCCATTAAATATATTTAATTATAAAATAAAAAACAATGTAATTAAATTGTTTTATCTTGCGATATTTAATAGTTTCTTTGCAAAATTTTAATCAATGTCACAAAGTATTTTGAAAACAGTACACAATTAAGATTAATAATATTTCAAATGACAAATCCAAATATTTTTCTTAAAGTATTTTATTTCGAAAACAACACATGCGTTAAGACTATAGGGGTTACTCTTTTCATTAACGTTACACTTGCATATATACTATGTATATAACTATAAAACCTTAGCAGCCTCTACCATGCCCTACTCTCAGCCGCCACATTAATTAAATTCGATATAGCTACTTGTTAAGGTTTAATTGTTTATTTTGTTAAAATATTTTTTATTTATTTTATTTTTAAAAAATATATTATTTTAACTTAATAATAGAAATATGTGATTCTTTTAAAATAACCATTATAATAAAAAGAAAATGAAATATTTACTAAGAAGAATGCATTTATGAAAATCATAAAAATATATTTTTTTCATTTTAATTTTTCTGAAATATTTAAAAATTTGTTTCTTATCCAAGTGACCCAAAATAATATCTCCTGTTAAATATAGTTTTTAACAAATGGATCATCATGGGATATACCAAAAAAAAACAAAAACAAGTGGATCATGTTGTTAAATCATTTTCAAGAAAAGAATGTCCATTTGTAGTGTTTAACAATGACTAAGTCATCAATTAATGGGGATTAGGGGGTCCTGACACATAATAATAATAATAATAATAATAATAATAATAATAATAATAATAATAATAATAATAATAATAATAATAATAATAATAATAATAATAATAATAATAATAATAATAATAATAATAATAATAATAATAATAATAATAATAATAATAATAATAATAATAATAATAATAATAATAATAATAATAATAATAATAATAATAATAATAATAATAATAATAATAATAATAATAATAATAATAATAATAATAATAATAATAATAATAATAATAATAATAATAATAATAATAATAATAATAATAATAATAATAATAATAATAATAATAATAATAATAATAATAATAATAATAATAATAATAATAATAATAATAATAATAATAATAATAATAATAATAATAATAATAATAATAATAATAATAATAATAATAATAATAATAATAATAATAATAATAATAATAATAATAATAATAATAATAATAATAATAATAATAATAATAATAATAATAATAATAATAATAATAATAATAATAATAATAATAATAATAATAATAATAATAATAATAATAATAATAATAATAATAATAATAATAATAATAATAATAATAATAATAATAATAATAATAATAATAATAATAATAATAATAATAATAATAATAATAATAATAATAATAATAATAATAATAATAATAATAATAATAATAATAATAATAATAATAATAATAATAATAATAATAATAATAATAATAATAATAATAATAATAATAATAATAATAATAATAATAATAATAATAATAATAATAATAATAATAATAATAATAATAATAATAATAATAATAATAATAATAATAATAATAATAATAATAATAATAATAATAATAATAATAATAATAATAATAATAATAATAATAATAATAATAATAATAATAATAATAATAATAATAATAATAATAATAATAATAATAATAATAATAATAATAATAATAATAATAATAATAATAATAATAATAATAATAATAATAATAATAATAATAATAATAATAATAATAATAATAATAATAATAATAATAATAATAATAATAATAATAATAATAATAATAATAATAATAATAATAATAATAATAATAATAATAATAATAATAATAATAATAATAATAATAATAATAATAATAATAATAATAATAATAATAATAATAATAATAATAATAATAATAATAATAATAATAATAATAATAATAATAATAATAATAATAATAATAATAATAATAATAATAATAATAATAATAATAATAATAATAATAATAATAATAATAATAATAATAATAATAATAATAATAATAATAATAATAATAATAATAATAATAATAATAATAATAATAATAATAATAATAATAATAATAATAATAATAATAATAATAATAATAATAATAATAATAATAATAATAATAATAATAATAATAATAATAATAATAATAATAATAATAATAATAATAATAATAATAATAATAATAATAATAATAATAATAATAATAATAATAATAATAATAATAATAATAATAATAATAATAATAATAATAATAATAATAATAATAATAATAATAATAATAATAATAATAATAATAATAATAATAATAATAATAATAATAATAATAATAATAATAATAATAATAATAATAATAATAATAATAATAATAATAATAATAATAATAATAATAATAATAATAATAATAATAATAATAATAATAATAATAATAATAATAATAATAATAATAATAATAATAATAATAATAATAATAATAATAATAATAATAATAATAATAATAATAATAATAATAATAATAATAATAATAATAATAATAATAATAATAATAATAATAATAATAATAATAATAATAATAATAATAATAATAATAATAATAATAATAATAATAATAATAATAATAATAATAATAATAATAATAATAATAATAATAATAATAATAATAATAATAATAATAATAATAATAATAATAATAATAATAATAATAATAATAATAATAATAATAATAATAATAATAATAATAATAATAATAATAATAATAATAATAATAATAATAATAATAATAATAATAATAATAATAATAATAATAATAATAATAATAATAATAATAATAATAATAATAATAATAATAATAATAATAATAATAATAATAATAATAATAATAATAATAATAATAATAATAATAATAATAATAATAATAATAATAATAATAATAATAATAATAATAATAATAATAATAATAATAATAATAATAATAATAATAATAATAATAATAATAATAATAATAATAATAATAATAATAATAATAATAATAATAATAATAATAATAATAATAATAATAATAATAATAATAATAATAATAATAATAATAATAATAATAATAATAATAATAATAATAATAATAATAATAATAATAATAATAATAATAATAATAATAATAATAATAATAATAATAATAATAATAATAATAATAATAATAATAATAATAATAATAATAATAATAATAATAATAATAATAATAATAATAATAATAATAATAATAATAATAATAATAATAATAATAATAATAATAATAATAATAATAATAATAATAATAATAATAATAATAATAATAATAATAATAATAATAATAATAATAATAATAATAATAATAATAATAATAATAATAATAATAATAATAATAATAATAATAATAATAATAATAATAATAATAATAATAATAATAATAATAATAATAATAATAATAATAATAATAATAATAATAATAATAATAATAATAATAATAATAATAATAATAATAATAATAATAATAATAATAATAATAATAATAATAATAATAATAATAATAATAATAATAATAATAATAATAATAATAATAATAATAATAATAATAATAATAATAATAATAATAATAATAATAATAATAATAATAATAATAATAATAATAATAATAATAATAATAATAATAATAATAATAATAATAATAATAATAATAATAATAATAATAATAATAATAATAATAATAATAATAATAATAATAATAATAATAATAATAATAATAATAATAATAATAATAATAATAATAATAATAATAATAATAATAATAATAATAATAATAATAATAATAATAATAATAATAATAATAATAATAATAATAATAATAATAATAATAATAATAATAATAATAATAATAATAATAATAATAATAATAATAATAATAATAATAATAATAATAATAATAATAATAATAATAATAATAATAATAATAATAATAATAATAATAATAATAATAATAATAATAATAATAATAATAATAATAATAATAATAATAATAATAATAATAATAATAATAATAATAATAATAATAATAATAATAATAATAATAATAATAATAATAATAATAATAATAATAATAATAATAATAATAATAATAATAATAATAATAATAATAATAATAATAATAATAATAATAATAATAATAATAATAATAATAATAATAATAATAATAATAATAATAATAATAATAATAATAATAATAATAATAATAATAATAATAATAATAATAATAATAATAATAATAATAATAATAATAATAATAATAATAATAATAATAATAATAATAATAATAATAATAATAATAATAATAATAATAATAATAATAATAATAATAATAATAATAATAATAATAATAATAATAATAATAATAATAATAATAATAATAATAATAATAATAATAATAATAATAATAATAATAATAATAATAATAATAATAATAATAATAATAATAATAATAATAATAATAATAATAATAATAATAATAATAATAATAATAATAATAATAATAATAATAATAATAATAATAATAATAATAATAATAATAATAATAATAATAATAATAATAATAATAATAATAATAATAACTAGTTACATGTTGTAATTTGATAATTAAACATTCAAATAATGTACATGCATCTTTCAAAGTTTCTTACCAACTCTCGGTGACTTTCAAGTACAAGAGAGTAGTTATATATTAAGGAAAATTATCTACTAGCTATATTAAGAAGATTATTTGATTGGCCATTCGTCATTACAAGGACATATTGATAAATGCTTGGTTCCGTTGATTTCGAATTTCCATACTTTTTTTCTTATGAAAAAACAATTTTTTGTAATGGTATTTTTTCTTAAAAAATTATTAATAAAAAATAATTACAATAATATTTATTTGTTTATTTATTTATTGTTTTAAAATATAGAGAAAAGGGGTGGTGAACTGACAGTGTAAATTAATTTTACACTGTCAACCAATGACGACGATACATCCTGCCAAATCATCCTGTAAATTTTAAAATACTTGTATGATATGGCAAAATAATATATTTCTATTGGATGACAGTTTAAAATATTTTTACATTGTCAGTGCACTACCATTAAACTCTAAAAATAACTGTTATTTTAATATGCAATATTTTTTTATTGTTATAATTTTATTTATTTGATTATGACTCAACTTAACCACAAATAATAAAAATATGTTGATAAATAATAATAATTTTAATATTTAAATCAATTAAATTAATTATTTTCTTAAAAACATTTTTGTATAAGCAAATAAATATAAATTAGATGAGAGTATTAGGGGTACTCCAACCCAAATACATAATCAAGGAACTACAACCAACAAATTACACAAAGCCTACAAGAAATCAAAAGGACATTGAAACGATTCATAATAGTTACACCTAATTTTGTTCATAGAGCTTAAAGCTAGCCACCACCAAGAGCAAGAGATGATCCTTTGAACGATAACCTCAGGATTTCCAACCTCATTATTAAATATTATTTGGTTCCTTGAAAACCAGATGCACCAACAAGACGCAAATCATAATAGGCATGTTTTTTCAATTGAACATTTCCTTTTAATCCCTTCAAACCAAGCCAACAAGAAGTCACAACAATCATCTTTAATGCACCATAGAATACCTACCCAATCTAAAACCTTTTTCCAAATCAACAAAATTTTACTACACACAAAAGAACAAGTGATTAATATCTTCTTCAACCATGAAGCAAAAAACACAAACAATATCATGTGGATTATTTAAAATACCTCTAACTTCCAAATTAACTCTTATGGGCAGCCTATCCAAAATCAGCCTCCAACCAAACACTTTTGCATTCATAGGCATAGTTGTATTCCACATCAATTTTAGTGCAGTTTTGTGCACCCCATGAATGTCAAAACCCCTAATAACCCGTTGTCGTCTGTCATAAAATGAAGCAACTGAAAACGCATTGTTGTCATCCCATGGCCAAATTAATTTATCCGCGACCCCCACTGTAGGACTTACTTCAATCAACAGAGCCTGCAAATCAACAATATTGGCATGCAAAATGTGACTGCCAACAAAGCTCAGGGCACCCACATTCCACCTCCAAACAAGTCCTTCCCAACTGGCAACGTCCCTCACTACAACATTTTTAACAGAGGCAGCCTCGAACAGATGGGAAACAATGCCTTAAGAATGTCTTGGCCAATCCATTTTCCTGTTCAGAAAGGTATAATCGCTCCCGCCCCTAGCTTGAAAGTTAACATATTAATAAACGACCCTTTCTCCATGTCATCCCCTAACAGCATCATATCACGCCACGATAATGATTCTTGGTAAACACCTCCACTCAAATCCTTGATACAAACCTTACTCATGATATTCCCATATTTATGATTGAGAATCCCACTCTAAATCGCACCTTCCTCGGTTAAGAATCTCCACAGCCATTTTGATAAAAGTACCCTATTGAACAAAGTAAAATCTCTAATCTAAATCCTTCTTTCTCCTTTGGACAACAAGTGGACTCCCAACTGACCCAAGCCACACTATTTTTATCCATTGTTCCATGCCACATAAACTTTCGTTAGATTAATACGATTTCCTTCAACACCATGGTTGGAGCTTGAAAAACCCCAAGGAAGTGAACTGGAAGACTCATCAAAACTGTATTGATTAACGTTACTATTCCACCAATGGATAACATTTTGCCTTTCTATGTTGAGAGCCTATCCTTGAAGCTACTAATTACAGGCCTCCAAAATGAATATTGTCTATGGTTTCCCCCACTGATAACCCCAAGAACTTGAACGCGATTGCACCAATTTTATAGGCTAAAAATTGAGACGAAGCCTTGATAAACGACTTGTTCTCCCTAACACCTAATATACTACTCTTCCAGGCATTAATCTTCAATTCAGACACCATCTCAAAACCACAAAGGATTGCTTTTAATCCCCACAAGTTAGACCAAACAGCATCACAAAATAATGTGGTATCATCTACGAACTATAAAAGAATATAACAAACGTTCTCATTTAATTCCAGCCCTATTAGGATGCCCAAACTGCTAGCTCTTCTAACCATAAGGGCCAATCTTTCCACTACTAAAGCAAATAGGAAAGGGGACAAGGGATCACATTGTCTCAATCCCCTAGAAGCCTTGAAATCCCTAGCTGTGCCACCATTCACCAAGGTAGATAAATAACTAGTGAAAAAAAACCCCTCTCATCCATTTTAACCATTTGTCTCCGAACCCCACGTCTTTTAGAATCCTCACTAGATACTCCCAATCCACATAATCATAAGCATTTTGAAAATCAATTTTTAACATAAGACAACAACGTTTTGGAAGCTTCACTAAGTCAATCAACTCATTTGCCACTACTACACCATCATGAAGTTGTCTTCCAAGTATGAATGTCGTATGTGTATTCGAAACTAGCTTACCAATGACTTTCCTTAAGTGAGAAGCCAACAGCTTAGATATTACTTTGTACACATTGCCTATGAGGCTGATAGGTTTATACTCCTCTAGCTTTTGTGAACTGTCAAACTTCGGAATCAACGCAATAAATGAGGAAATCATGGCTATTTTCTTAAAAACTCCTAACACCTCATGTGTGATATTTAATATAAACCGAAGAGAGAAATAACTAATAGCTAAGACTATATCTCATAATATAATTTAAAAAAAAATTCTCTCGTGTTTGAAAAATTCTTAGATGGAAACAACCATAAAAATTAGTTTTACACACAATCGATCATAATTTTTTATTCATTAAAAAATAAATATTAAATTTTCTCTCACCTTCATAATCACAACCACTTCATGAATCCAATTTAAAAACAAATTAAATTATAAATAAATTTAAAATTTCTCTCTTTTTATTAGATGTTTCTAAGAATATGAATTTAAGTATATTTTTATGCAAGTATTTCTTCTTCCTTTTTACGAGATCCATTTCAAAAACTCAAATGCATTAATTAATTCTTTACACTTAAATGCATTATTGATCGCTTAAAAAAAATGAAGTTTTGGTCTTACATTTCAAAATTATGTTTTTTATTCCTAAAATTCAATTATTATTTTTTAACTTCCTCCTATATTCTATTTTAGAATAGTGGTAGCTTTTGTTAATGGAAAATTTTAAATATTCATAAAAAATAGGAATATAAGAAGAGAATTTAATATGTCTGGAATTGCTCAAATTTTGCCATTTTGATAGAGAAAATAACTTCATTCTACAACTCATTACAACATTTTTTACTTTAGACAACGGAATAATAGACAAAGGCTGAAAAACCGTAGCTAAAAGATAATAGGCCGCAATTTTTTATCTGTAGACAAATTTTTAAATTTTTGGGTAAAACCGTTGCTTTTTCACCTTATACTATGCTTCTGTAAATGTGATTATTTCATAATCGTCGCCTATTTAAATAATGCCACAATTCAAATGGGCTACTTTGTTCTAAAATAATACTCTATTTGGAAATATTGGGCAACACTGGGTTCGAACCCTTGTCCCGTGTCTAACAATTTGTTTTGATATTAATGAGTTTAAATATTCAAAAAGCTTTTTTATAAAACTAAATTCTTGGGACTCGAACCCACGTTAATAATGTGAAATACATGGCCCGCAATCAATACCACTAGGCTACATACATTTTCTTTACAATATTTTAACTTCTTATTTATTTAATAACATGTCGAAGTTTTTTGTAAAACAATGTTTTCGAGTCAGAGTTAAAAACTCACCTAAAAAGACTTAGGTTTCAGATTTTGTTCCCTATGCTTCATTTTCGATTTCGCCCTAATTAATCTTCATCTTGTTCCTTTCAATCGGTGCTTGTTTCTTCTTCTTGTTCTTGTGAAACATCTCTGCCATGGCTTTTACTCATTCATCTCCTGGTTCTCAATCTCTTTCATTCGTTAAGTTTACATGTTCCTCTCACTTGTTGCCTTTCATGTATTTCCTCTAGCTTCTGTTTCGCAGTCGTCCACCACCATCCGCCACCTCATCCGAAGGTATGTTAATGTTATCTAGTAACGTTTGGTTTAAGAGAGATTTGGAAGGGTTTGTGGTTTTCTTTGATTTCTATATAAAGCTCTTTATATATTTAGGTTTTCTATTGAGGTATCAATTTACTAGATTCAATAGAGTCTATTCTTATAATTTTTCATATATTGTTGTTGTATAGTACTGATATATGTTTGTAAAAATCTGTGTTAATATCCTTTAATAAAAAAGATTTGATTATGCTAATATGCTATATAATTTTTTTGAAATATGAAAGATCAGTTGTGCTTTGATTTTTGGTAATTAAGTAAGCTATTCAATTGCTCTCAAATTCTCTGTAGTGTTCCTGTTTTTCTAATGTGAAATTTAAATGTGTTGATAGGATGTGGACTATTTATGAACCTAAAGGACTTGCAAGGACAAGAACAATGGAAGCTGAACAATTAAGTTTATTTTCAAAGAGTTGTAATTCAAGAAATGTAAGCACTTTTATACTCTGAATTCAATTTTTCATGTGTCATATGAAATTTCTACATTTTTTAATTTTATGTTTGCCTACTTTAGTTGCAACAGAAGGATGTGAAGTATAAAATTTAAGGTGATTTCATTATAAAAAATGAGCAGTGAGTCACATATAATGTGATCCTAT
Organism: Lathyrus tuberosus; assembly: GCA_022829125.1. Classification (NCBI taxonomy): domain Eukaryota; kingdom Viridiplantae; phylum Streptophyta; class Magnoliopsida; order Fabales; family Fabaceae; genus Lathyrus; species Lathyrus tuberosus. The sequence goes on from JALAZF010000633.1 coordinate 469,173, forward strand.
TTATTATATTATTTTTTGTTATTTTAAATCTTAAGTATGTGAAATAATTGTGTTGATTCAACTTGGAAATAGAACTAGCTTATGCTAAATCTACTCGAGAGTCTCTAAGTTAATCAACAGTTAGAACAAGGTACTTAATGGTTATATGAATTAACACTGCTTTTAGCAGCAGAAAAATAAGAGACTTGGTTCACTCTACTTGGATGCCACATTTTATAATTTGATCATTGTAACTTTTTTTTTCTTGTATGATAACTATTCTCTAATAATATTTTACACAAATACTCAATCTTACATTACGATCTTGTCACATCATTTATTGAAAGTAGTTTGCAATGTGTGATAGGATCATAAAATATACCTGAAGTGAAATTAATGGATTTTGTTTATGTTTGTTTTAAGAAATAATCTTCACAAATATGCAAATGAAGATGTTTCATCATGAGCTTAGTTTATTGGACTTTTACCCCTCTCTATGTTTAGAATTATGGTAACCAAAAGTGTAAATTTTGCATTGTGCTTACCTTTTTTTATGATAGAATGAGGTTGACCTTTTGATAAATAAAACATGTAAGTGGATATCTTATCATGTTAAAAAATTCAACTCAATGGGAGTGTTTGCTATAGTTTTTTGTCTTTTTGAATAGAGGGGGGATTCATACTTATAGACTCATGTTTGGGGACTCAAATTTTTATACTGGAATTTATCTTAGTTTCCTATGCATTATAACCTTCCTCCACCAAATATAAAAGCTAGGCCCTTTCCTAAATTGTTCAATTTGGTTTTCAATTCCATCCAAGATGTTGAAGGGGTTCTTGTTGCAAATATTGGAAGCTACATGGGAGGTGTAGATTTGTGGCAAAATGAAGTTGATAATTTTGAGAATTAAGATAATTTTGATCCACAATCTATGCACGACAAGATACTTGAATTGTGAGCATATCTGAAACATGGCACCAGGGGAAGCTTCAGGTAAAAATGAATACATCGTTTATTAAAGGTTGGCTACTAAAACAAAAAAATGGACGTACTTGGGATTCAACATTGATATAAAAAGAAGGCTTAATACCCTTTTTCATCCTCTAACTATAGGCCAGGGTCCAATTTGGTCCTTTTCCTTTTAAAAGTTCCAAATTGGTCCCATACGTTATTAAAATGGTCCACGTTGATCCAAACCGTTAAATAGATGCTAACGGTGTTAAAAATGATGATGTGGAATCTGATGTGTACTCTGGAAATGTACACTCAGCATCCTTCTGTCTTCCTTCCCCAATTTGCTTCGCCATCTTTTATAAACCTAAACCTAGGTCAAAAATTTCCATCCCCAATCTGAAAGGATTCCATCTTCCTCAAATTGAAACGCAATTTGACCTCCAACATGAGTTCTGGGCGCGATTCTTCTTCTTCCTCAAGAACTGGGTTTCTTTCTCTACGATCTTCCAATACTCTTGTTGCTTTCCTCAAAGCCTCACCCAAGCCGTTTCCTTCACCGGTGACAAGCCGGTCCACGATGCGCCGAGCCATACGCTGACCTTGAGTCGTCATTCTTCTCAATGGTAAGAGTCATTTGGAAATAGAAGAAAAAGCCACTATTGAAAGCCTATCAGCTGGTCCTAGAGAGGAAATAACCAAACGCATCACGCGCTTTAGCATGTGAAGCTTCGCACTCGTCATACTTCCACCAACATCAAGCACTGTTACGAGATCTATCGGTGCTCACTGTGAAGAATCCAGAGTGCGGCTTCCGCCGCGGAGCGGCGGTGGTGCTTTCACTTTTAAGACCAAAGCGTATGTTTCGTGTGTTCGGGAAACTGATACGACTGCACACTCTGGCATTAACTTCACCTGAACAGTTCTTGAATCTCCGTCACCGAATTGTATATCGTCGGAGTATGATTTGTTAGATGAAGTAGATTTCGTGTTAACGAAAAATCCTTGAAACTCGCCGTTATCATCCTCTTCATCTTCCTCATTTTCATCAACTTCAGGAATGGTGATAATCCTTCAACCACCAGCAGTAGGAGAAAGGAGAGGTTCATCGTCATCATAAGATCTCGTTGATTCAGATTGCTTTGGTTGTTGATGCTGTTGAGACTGATTCAAGTTCTTGGTTCTGAAAACTGGCGAAGGACTTTCCGTTTGTTGGTTGATGGCTTGAAGAACACTAACAAATGGTTGATGGCTTAAAAAACGTACACCTCATCACAACCCATGCCATGTCATCAATATTTTAATTGAAATTTTAACTTTTCTAACGGCGAGGACAAACGTGAACCTATTTAAAATCGTATAGGACCAATTTGGAACTTTTAAAAGCTAAAGGACTTATTTGGACCTACCCCTATAGCTAGAGGACCAAAAAGGATATTAAGCCTAAAAAGAATGCAACTGACTAACCTTTTTTAAAATATTTATTTGAAATATATTTAAGAATGCTCTAGATTATAGAACTAGAGCTTGAGTGTTTACTTTTTATTAATTTTTTTTAAAGGAGCAAGATCTCCATTCTTATTTGACTTGAGTATTTTTTTTTCAACGGCCCACTTTTATAATGTATTCTACCTTATAAACTAGAATAGTGGTATTATTCATTTTGGCCAGAATTAAGATTTGCATACATTTCACGTGATTATACTAATTTGTCTTTATATTAGTGTATTTAGAGTTTAGCATGTAATAGAAATTAGACACAGTGAGAACAATAAAGTACTTATTCCTATTAATAATAGCAAAGACAACATGTTACACAGTCTCAACACTTCAAGTAATTTAGCTGGAGGAGAAACAACCATTTATGACAAAACTTTGTTAGAAAGACAAAAAGCAAGAATATACTTTCTATAACACCCATATATAAAACTCATACATCAAAGCATAAATATTATATATGAATCCAATTGTTTGGTACTGAAACACCATAAACTCCTAGTTAACACATTATATATATTACATGCCCTAAATATAACAACTAAAAGTTCTAAAGGCATAATATACATAAGATGTTCAAAAGATAAAAACTAAGAACTAGATCAACAATGATCTCAAAATAAACTCTGCTACGGAAGCTAGTCATCAACAAGCAAGGAAAAGATCACACGACCTTATCCTTACCCTTCTCGGAACCTGAAGCACCTGAAATACATCAACAACGTGGGGTGAGATACATCAAATCTTAGTGAGTTCCCTATCTTATGGATTCTCTCGGATTATCAAGGTTCTAACAATCCTAACTCAAGTCCGGGGAAGAGGGAAAATGACTCTTGAGTTCACACTTCATAATTCTCACACTATATGGAAACATGACATGAGTTCATTAACTCACAACATCACTAATCGATAACCATACCAAGACATCTCATCTTCTCGTCCGCTTCTACGTCTAGAAGGCGACCTGAGTCATAAATCCTTGTAGTTACTTAGCATACGAATTGGATTCGGGATCACCGGCCTGTTAACCGTGAACCGTCACTTCTCATGGTCTGTTAACCATCACAAGTCTCTACCCATAGCATAGGCTCCAATCGTACTACACGTAGGGAATCAAACCTACCAAGTAATTGTGTACCCGTTTCAGAGGAGCTCGAGACCTATGAAACTACACTCAATTATATTCCGGTTACGATTACATGATCACATACAAAAATACGATTGTACTCGACAATCACAAGACTACACCGCCTTAAGGCCTCTCTTGCCTTTTCCACAACCACAAAGGTTAACCACATGTTCCATACTAGTGTTTCACTCTCAACTAGGCCAATACTCGGCAAGGGTGTATCTTCCAACAACACGAGCCGAGCATCGCCATCTAGAGTTGTCTACAATTTCTAGTTCCTTACTAGATTCTCCTATAGTTCAAGTTTGAGGTTTCCTCACTCTTCCTATCTCATTTTCATATTAACATGCATACTCTATTACAATCATGTTAAACAATATCAGGATAGGCAAGACATGTCATAATTGCATAGTAGAATAATATATAACAATTAAAACATAAATATATCACTTTTGGAACTTTCTCGATTATTTAATCGGTCGGTAAAATTGACCTATTTCATCTCCATTGCATAGAATATCTCCTCGGCTTTACATTGATATAAGGAACGTCCGATTCCGATAAACGAATCACAAGTTATGAATTTTCTCGTTTTGGAAGAAAAACTTTAAGTCCCAGGTCGCGCTAAGCGCACACCTGAGCGCGCTGAGCGCACTTCTCTCTGCCATCTGAGGTTGCAGAATTTCAACACCGCGCTGAGCGGGCTTCTGCGCGCTAAGCGCGCTCTGCGAAACTCAGAAATTTATCTGCTATAACAGTTCAATTCCAACCCTCCAAAACCCTCAACATCAGTCTCAAACAACCAAACAGAGGTATATAACATGTTCTACCATGATTTCATCATCAAACTTCCATAAAACCTCATTCTCATCAAGAACACCATTTTTCATAAACCCTAAGATTTTCAATTTATTCAAAGTATACCAAAACATCAAAACAAACATCAATACATGTTTCTACAAGCATATTAATCATTCCTTTCAATTTATATCGAAATCCAACCGTTAGAACATTGCTTTCAACATTCTAACCTAAAAATTTATACTATCCAAAAACCTAAAAAAAATGAGGTTTCTAACTAGAACCTACCTCTTAAACAAGATGAAGATGAAGAGAATGAGATGATTGGGCAAGGATTGGATGAATGGATGATGATTTCCTCTTGAATTTCTTCAATTTCCACTTTCTCGTCTTTTTCTCCTTCTTTTCCTTCTTTCTTCTTTCTCTCTCTTTCTTACTATCTTTTTCTTTTATGTTTGGAAAGTGGATTAAGTAGTAAAAATAGTATTAGTAAATAATACTACTAAATGTCCAAAAGTCTCTTAAGTCCAAAATAATAAAACACCTCAGAGTCAGATAATATTAGTTGGATTTATTTTAAGTTCCACAGTTACTCTAATTATTTTGTCAAATAATTCCTCAGAGTACACTGGGCTCAGTTGATCACAATATAATATTATCCGGAGTAAAATACGGGGTATTACACTTTCAACACCAACATCAGCAATTTTCTTCTTCTCCATAATTAGCTGAAAGAGTAAGTAAAATTTAACAATTACTTTATGTTCTACAATGAAATCATTTAAACATTTATTTGGTGCAAGATTGGTTGATTGTTCAATATGTATTTTTCTGTTTATTTTTTGCTTTTGTGTAGGTTGGTAGAGAAAAAATTAACAAGAGGATGAATATTTACAATTTAAAAAAGTTGGAATGCTTGATGAAATCATTAACTATGTTCAGTCTCTTCAAAGACAAGTTGAGGTTTGAGTTTTATTCCTGCTCAATTCCTTGCTATTTAGTGAGCTATTTGCATAAATAGCATTTCTTAGTTTTCAAACAACTAATTTAACTAAGTTTGCTTGAAGATATTAATAAATTTAATTTATGGCTCTAACTTCTCTTTTTTAGTCCTATTGATTGTTGGTTGTTGCCTTTGTTGTGCTATATATTTTATTATATATGTAGGATAAAATATTATGATAAATACAAATAAATTCAATAAGATATGTTTAGGAGGGTATGATCTCAATTCTCAAGCTTAAGATATGTAGATTAATTTAATAGGTTTATGTAAAATCTATTTTGATTTAATTTAGTTGATTGTTTATTCTCAGTTGCTCCTTATACTTGAGGGTGAATTAGATCACACACGGATAAATAAAAAGCCGTCTCACTTTTTTATAAAATAATGTTAGATTGGGCAACGTTCTAGATCCGTGGCTAAAAATAACCGTAGCTTAATCTTGAAACTCAGCAAAAATATTAGGCGACGTTTTAGAACCATGGCTTAAATTAAACCGTTGTCTAAACTAACATTGTAAACCGTAGCCTGTTAACAGATTTTAGACGACGGATTTGTGTTTCCGTGGGCTAAAGTGAAAAAACTGTGCCCTATAGGAATATGCAACGACTATTTATTCCACGTTTGAAAAACCGTCCCTATAAACATTACGCAACGGTTTTCCAAGTTTAGACCGCTGATTTCTGTTGTTGCCTAAACTCAATTTTATTGTAGTGACTTCTAGATAATCCACATCGTGGAATGTCAAATTAAAGCTAACCAACACTTAATAGAAGATCTGTTAGCGTGAATTATTAGTGAGTCATTAGAATAACCAATATTAATTGTAAATATTAACTGCTAAATTATCAAGTGAAAATCTCTAAATTTTAGTCTTGTGTTTTGTTGTATAGGGTAGTAGATATCCTAATATTTCTCATTATAGTATCTCTTTATATTTTGCAAATGACTCAAAAAGTTTATGAAAGAAAAAACCTTCAGTTTAACATGGTATCAAGAGCATAATTTTAGAACCTAAACATTTTAAAAAAATGGTTGATTAGACAAAAATGAACACTTCCGCTAAATCCATTTTGGAGAATCATGCTACCAAAATGACGGAGGTTCTGTCAAAAGCTCAATCTATATCACAATCACAGATATCTGATTCTTCTAATGTTTCCATCAATATAAAGTTGGACGAATCCAACTATCCCATATGGTCCCATGTGGTTGAGATGTACATCTCAAGCAAGGATAAACTGGGATATATTGATGGAACCTTTCCTTAACCGCCAGCGACTGATCCAACATTTCATAAATGGCGGACTAAAAATGTCGTAGTGAAAGGATGGTTGATCAACTCAATGACCCTTCGCCGGTGGGGAATTTCATCCGCTTCCCAACAGCCAAAGGGGTTTGGGACACCATTACTACGACGCATTTTGATGGATCTGATACATTTCAGGTTTACGACTTTCAACGTAAGGAAACTCAGATGCGGAAGAATGAAAGATCGATTGAAAAATACTACAACGATTTGCAAAGTTTGTGGCACGAGATAGACTTTCTACGTCCTATCCCCATGGAGTTCCTAAAAGATATACATAAACTCAATTTTCTATTATAGGAGGAAAAAGTATATATATTTCTGGATGGTTTGGATGAAAGACTTGATAACATTCGGGTGACATTCTTTAACTCAAGCCTTTTCCCACAGTCGAGCAAGCTTATGTGCATGTTCGAAAGAAGGACACCAGTTAGGCTATGTTGACATTGAGGGTCGAGAATATAACAAGAAATGTTGTTATGGTAACTAAAGGCTCAAATTTTGGTCAATTACCAACACTGGTGACTGAGAAACATAATTCATCTTTGAATTCAAAGGGTTTGTCTAATGGAGACAAGTGCACACATTATGGAAATTCTAGACACACACGTGATTGTTGTTTCAAGATGCATGGGTATCTAGAGTGGTGGCATGATTTGCAAGCTAAGAAGAAAAGAGACATCACAACATTTTAGGATGGTACTAGTAAAGTGGCTGTAGTCACAGTCGAGTCTCAATTTTCAGATATTCCTATAAGGGCTTCCTCCGCCTCAATAAAACCAGGTACTTGCGATGAAGTTCTCGGTAGTTATAATTCTCAAGATGTAAGTGCATGGATTATCGACTCCGGAGCAAAAAACAATATGACCTTTGTGTTGGAATTAAACCAAATTCTGAATTTGGAATTTCACCAAATCTTGGAGAACTCCGAATCAAATCTTAATGAACAAGAATCAATCTTTCTAATAGATTATCCTTCTTGTTCTTCACTCTTCACTCGAGTAAATCAACCAACCTTGGTTGCAAGATGATATCACTCCACAATGATTATTGAAAGAAGAAGAAGAAAAGAAAAAGATAAATTGGAGAACAAAGAGAATTAGGGTTTTTGGAGAAAAGAGGGGAAGAAGAAGAGTTGTGAAGTCTACAGAGAAACTTCTGCTTTTTAATTTGTAAACAATAATATTATTCACACTTCTTTTCAATAATAGGGGTTACTTCTTATTTATATGTTGAGTTTGCTTGCTCACTAAGAAAAACTCCTACTAACTTATTTCAGCTAAAATTACACGAAATAAGCCTAAGTCGAAATCTCTGTCGAGCAATATGCTTTAACATTTCGACATAAATGTTTCAACATTTCATTGCCTCTGTGGAGAAACTTCCTTTGACACAAGGAATTAAAATTCAACACACCTCCTAATTCATAGTGTCTAAGTTATTTATACTTAGCATAGACCTTAATTTCTTGAACACTTCGATAAGTACACTGTCATACCCTAAATTTTGACTACCAAGATTTCCCATCATTGTGCAAATCACCATCACAAGATGGATGAACCATCACACTCATCAATCTCCTCAAAGATGGTTGAGCATTCACTACAATCAAGAATTAGGGTTTTGAGCCCTCTTAGAGCACTTAGACAAAGGATCAATCAAGAAATGCCATGATCTTAAACTTCTCTAGCCTCTTAAGCACCCACAAAGGATCAAGAGGACTCCCACATCAAGGATTAAGCACAAAGTTGCAACATTCCAAGTGGATTAAGCCACCCGATTGCCAGTGTCACCAAATTAGGGTTTGGTCGACCAGGGCCTCCAGATGAAAATTTTCTTCTAAGCATGAGCCAATGCCTCAATGTATGGTCCTATAAGCTCAAAAGGATTTCAAGAGCCCATCCACAATGGCAAAATTACCTTGAAGGTCCATCTATCAAAAAAATCAGGAATTAGGGTTTTGACCTAATTCAACCCTTGATTTAACTTGTGAAGTGAGACACAACTTGAAGATTCAAAATGAACTCCAAAGACCTCAAATACATCATATTGGCATATTTAAAAGATTTGATTGACTCAAAGAGCTCAAATCATAAGCCACAAGAACTCAAAACCATCTGATCACAAATTTGGGTTTTTGATGGAAAAAGTCAACCCTATCCTTGACTGCTGACCTACCCTTGATCTCAAACCTTAGAGAGGAGTCCAAGACATTCCTAAATACCCTTGGAGGCCATACATGAAGTTTAATTGAGCCCAAGGATTTATTTCACAAAAGGATCACAAAGTCAAAATTTCATCTGATGAAAAAGTCAACTGTACAAAAATCCAAGTTTGACTTTTTGGATTTTTGGTCAACCAAGGTTCCTTAACCCTAAAACAATGTTAATATGTGATTTAAATCATCATTCATCAAGAAAAATCAAAGAAAATGAGTTAACTTGTTAAAGGGGTAACCATAAAAAACTTAGAATTTTTCTAAGTTATGGAACAAAGTGGCTAGGGTACCAACTTTGCAAGGCCATATCTCCCAAACCCTAAGGCCTTTTTCTCCCATTCAAAGCTCAGATTGAAGTTCATGTTACATACTTCAAATATGTCAACTAGACCTCATTCCAATTCATCATGGATTTTGAGTTATTGTTTAAGCAAAATCACAAAAAACATGAAAGTGACATTTTTTCAACACTTAGTGAAATTTTCACTAAGTCAGAATCTGCCTTATTTTTTTCCAAAATGTAGAGGCATTTTTAATTATAATTCAAGTTGATTCAAAACCAAAGTTGGACATCATGTTGAAATAGGATATGTCAGCTTTCCAAAATGTCCAAGAACTCCATCAAACTCCACCTGAGCTAGAGGTTATGACAGCTGCAACATGCTTTGCTGCAAACTGTTTTTACAAGGCAGATTTGTGCCTTAGTGCTCGAATTGATCAATTTGGGCAAATTCAACCATGGTTATCCATCTGCACACCTCAAGGGGCAACAACCAAGGGACAAATACTGATTCATCAACCTCACAAGTCCATGAATCTATGGTTAGGCATGTCATCCCTAAAATTCAAAGATGTTTCAAATATTCAATTTTGTTTCAAAGCATTTAACTGATGCATATAGGTGGCATTCATCAAGACAATGTTATCCAAGTTCAGTCAAGACTTATCCCTGAACCAAAGAACCTTAGGCCTGTGCTCTAACCTCAAGTTAATGGCTAGAGGAGACTTGAGATTCCATTTGATCACAATTGGCCAAAGGCCTGCTGCAGTTGCCACACACTGTTGCTTGGAAAACAAACTTGACACACTATAAATCGACCTCAATTGTGATCGGTTTGAGTACACCAAAGCACTACAACACTTGCTTTCCTCAAAATCCCTCTCTTTAGGCCAAAATGCCTTCTTTCACAAGGCATCTCTGAGTTTTTGAGTTAGAGAGAAATTCCACCACAGCTCATGATCCAAACACCTCTTACATGTTGTATCTAAGATGTCCAAACACTCACTTGTGACCTGAAACACCAAAATCACAAAGTCCACTTCCAAAATCTCAAAATTGGGCTTTTTTACATTTTTTAAGCCATGTCTTGATTCAGTCACTTCCAAAACCAGACAAAGCCTCAAACACACTCCAAATATCACCCTCAAACTGTCCCAAATGGTTCCCCCCATCTGGAACACCATTTGAGAGTTGCCATATTGGTCACTTTTGCCCCTTTTGCAAGAAAGTTCCACAACTTGTTCCTGAGGATTCCAGCTGGTTCTAACCATTCCAAAAGCTTCTAAGGGATCAATTGAGAGTGTCCAAAGCATCAAATTACTTCTGGCACAAGGAACTTGGAAGATAGCACAAAAAGCTCCAAGAGGTAAGTGCATGACAACTTGAACTCTTTGAATTATTCTTTGCTTTGAAGTCCACTGATCATAAACATCTCATACATGTTATATATGTTGCGTTTGAACCAATTTGCCAGGTAATTCTTGCCTGTACCATGTGTTAGCATAGAAAATGCAAATATAGGCGTATTTCAATACCACTATCGGGTTTTAAAATAGGGACCTCATCAGAAAAAACCAAGACCACCATTGGATTCCTTGTGAAATTCTAGGTCAGATGCACCTAAATTTTGTCCAAATCCATGGAGAAACGAGAAAGTTAGAGGCTTCACGTAAATTGCCCAAAAGCTTGCCTTGCCTTGCCTTACCCAGACCTAGAAACAAGGCATGACTTATAATTTAATGGGGTGGTTTTGATACACGGATGTATCACCACCCTAGTGGTAGCGCGCATGTGTGTTTGGCTTGATGGTCGTGGGTTCAATCCCCACCCAGACCATTTTGCCATTTCCCCTATTTTTGCTATTTTTTTTTTCATATTTTCATGTTTTTGTTAATTAATTGAAAACTTAATTTCTCTCTCAATTTTAATTATTTTTTATTGGTTCTTTTTTTAAAAATTCCCAAAAATGTAAAATATTTTATTCCATGAAAATTTTGCAAAAATATTATTTATTCCATATATTTGATATTTTTGTAAATAATTATATTTTTATTTGTTTTTAAACATTAAAAATATTTCTTTTTCTTGGTTTTGCAAAATTCAAATGATTTTTTAATCATCCCATGAATGAAACATGATTTTCCAAATATAAATCCAAGATCACAACCTTTTTTCACATGTATGATTATTTTAATTGAATTTTTTAGTCAATTAAAATACATTTAAAACCAAAATTAGGGTTTTGATCACTATCACCCTAACAAATCTTTTTCAAACACTTTTGAGCCTCTAATAGAGTGTAAGACCCAATCCCGTTTTTAACCAAAACCACTTTGGGCCTCAGACATTGTATAAGTCCCAGCACATTTTCAAAAAAACCTCGGCGCGATCGCCAGTTCAAAATCAAATTTGTTGGGCTTCTCCTTGAGCTATAAGTCCCACTTCTTTTCTTTTTAAAAAACAATTTTGGGCCTCTTGATAGAGTGTAAATTCCATCCTTTTGAAAATAAAATAATTTGGGCCTCAGTCATTGTATAAGTCCCGATACAATTTTCAGCAGAACGGTGCGATCACTGTTATTTTTGGGCCTCTCCTTGAGTTGTAAGCCCTATCACTTGTACAAAAATAAATCTTTGGGCCTCTAATAGAGTGTAAGACCCAACCCCATTTGTACATAAACAATTTTGGGCCTCAGTCATTGTATAAGACCCAGTACAATTTACAAACAACGGTAAGATTACTGTTTTTCATCTGGGCTTCTCCTTGAGTATAAGCCCCAATAATATTTTCAAAACAACTTCTCTTTTGATTTAGGTTCAAATATACAGTTGTTATCAAAACTTTCTTTAATTTCTTGAACAACTAACAATACAGCATGGAAGCTTGCTCGCCTGTAAGTTTTTATCAGCTTTCATTTACTTGCTTTCATATATATAACTGTATTGTGGGAATCTGCTCCCCTGTAGGTCCTTCTTTCATACCCTTTTAAAATACTTGTCATATATCAACTGTATATATACTAATATATCTATTTAGAGTTTTCCCCGGCAACTAGGTCTAGAAGTAGGTAAAGCCAGTTGGTCACTCTTTAATACCGTCAAAACTAGATCCCCATAGGACTTCTAGATACAGTCTTGTCTTCTCTTGGGCTTAAACAATATGGAACAAAGAGAAAGGTAGTATTCTCGGTGACCCTTTTCTCAGACTTTCACTATTAGAAATTGTCAAAAAAATTCATTTCCCTAGACAGGATTAATTCTCGGTGAAAACTCTCTTGAATTTCTTCAAACCCTAGAACTGTTCTATAAAGGATTAATTCTCGGTGAAACCTTTCTTGAACTTTTCTTAAGTTTGGGACCCACAGGCTTCCTAAAAGAATCCCCGCCTCCTCTTGGGCTTTGTACAAGGACCCTCCGGCTTCTTAGAAGTTCTCATGCCTTCTATTGGGCTTAATACAAGGACCTTGAAGACCTCTTAAAGGTATAGGACATAACTTAGTCATCCTTCGTTAGAGCTGTCTTTCTAAAAAGAGTCAAAACCTCAGACCAATTTTAGGGTTGATACTCATCCCTTAAAAGAGCCAGCCTCCTCTTGCGCGTTATACAAAGATAAACTCTTCCATACCAATAGACTTGGACAGTCTAATCCTCTCTTGAGTCTCAAAGGCATTCTCAAGCTCCTTACAAACATAGGAGAAACCCCAGTCATTCTGGATCGACCTCCAGTAGAGTTAAAATCCATGGGTTCTAAAACCCAGTCTCTCTCCTAAAATTCCCTGGCCAGGGTCAGTTTATCATCAGTATAACATTATTAGAACCTCAAGGCATCTGATACCTCAACTCTGCTATAACCCTTAGCAAGAGTTGATTCCCCATTTGGACCTGCCTCGGGATCTCAATAATTCCCAGCAGAAGACAGCCTCCTCTTAGGCTTTGTATAATGATCCTTCCGTTCCTCAGCATAGCCAGCCTTCTCTTGGGCTTTGTACAATGATTCTCCCCAGGGAAGCTAACCTTTTTAGGCTCTCTTGTTGAGTCAATCAACTTTCAGACTCTCTTGTTGAGTTAATCAACTTTCAGATTCTCTTGTTGAGTCAATCACCTTTTCAGACTCTCTTGTTGAGTCAAACCCTTTTTAGCCGCAATCTTGGGCTTTGTACAAGACAGATAAAAACACTCTCTTGTTGAGTCAATCTTCACCAGGCTCCTCTTAGACTTTGTATAATGATTTCCCCTAGCAGGATTTAGCCTCCTCTTAGGCTTTGTATAATGATTTCTCCAGCTTGTTCAACCACAATCCTGGGCTTTGTACAGGACAAATAAAAGCACTCTCTTGTTGAGTCAACCCTTTTCAGCCTCAATCTTGGGCTTTGTACAAGACACTATATAAATTTCCCTAAACAGAGTCAATTCTCTTTTTCAGCCTCAATCTTGGGCTTTGTACAAGACAGATAATACTCTCCCGCAGAGTCAAACTCATTTCAGCCTCAATCTTGGGCTTTGTACAAGATACCTAAAATATCCTCAGCCGAGTCAGTAAAGTCTCAGTTTAGCCTCAAATCTTGGGCTTTGTACAAGACAGATAAAAAATTCTTTCCCACAGAGTCAGTCTTCTTTTAGCCTCAATCTCGGGCTTTGTACAAGACACATACAAACCCTCCCCGACGGAGTCAAAATCACTTTTAGCCTCAATCTTGGGTTTTGTACAAGACAGACAGAACATTTTCCCCAGAAAAGTCAAACTTTTAGCCTCCTCTTAGGCTTTGTATAATGATATCCCCAAAGAGTCAACTCTTTTAGCCTCAATCTTGGGCTTTGTACAAGACATATATAAACTTTCTCCAGCAAAGTCAAAATTCCTCTTACACTCTATGTAAGTACATCCCCAGCGGAGTCAATTCCTCCCAGTCTTCTTTTAGGCTTTGTGGATTAATCTCTTAAGTAGAGTCAAAACCCTCTTTTACCCTTAATCTTGGGCCTTGTACAATAGAGATAAAAACTCTCTTGTTGAGTCAGTCTTTTCCAGCCTCTTAGGCTTTGTATAAGGACTTCTCCAGTGGAGTCAATCAACCTTTTAGCTTCAACCTTGGGCTTTAATCAAGGCACACAAAAATCAACATACCCTCCGAGGAAATCAAAATTCCTCTGTAGGAGGTCATTTCTCTGTTCACTACGCCAAAAATAGGAATAGACAGCACTAAAAAGACAACGCTTTTATCAAAAAGCGTTGCTAAAAAGAATAAAAAAATTTCGCTAAAAAAAAGCGCTATAAAATACAGCCTTTAGAAAGCGCTTTTTAAAAGCGCTGTTAAATGACATAAATGGAAGCCACTTTAGAAAACGCTTTTTGCACAAAGCGCTGCTAAAAAGAATAAAAACATTTCACTAAAAAAAGCGCTGTAAAAGACAGACTTTAGAAAGCGCTTTTTAAAAGCGCTGTTAAATGGTAGCCACCTTAGAAAGCGCTTTTTGGAAAAGCGTTGCTATAGGTGTTAACCTTAGAAAGCGCTATCAGAAAAGCGCTCTTATATGTAGCACTTAAGAAAGCGCTTTATGAAAAGCGCTCTCTAAGTCAATTATGAATTAATTTATAAAACAATTTCTATTCATTTTCAGAAACCTCTTTTCATTTTCTTCTCTAGACCGTTGCTTTCATGCGTTCTGAAACCCTTGCTTTCAATCGTTCTTGCATTCGTTCTGAAACCTTGCCATTGTCGTCGTCCTTTGCCGTCACGGTTGCCGTCGTTCTGAAACCCTTGTCGTCACTGTCGCCGTCGTTCATTCTCACATTCGTGAAGGAGAAGACGAAAACGAAGAGGTACGTTGTTATTGTTGTTGTTCTTGCGTTGTGGTT
The DNA here is from genome assembly GCA_022829125.1 of Lathyrus tuberosus. Classification (NCBI taxonomy): domain Eukaryota; kingdom Viridiplantae; phylum Streptophyta; class Magnoliopsida; order Fabales; family Fabaceae; genus Lathyrus; species Lathyrus tuberosus. Next base: position 484,194 of record JALAZF010000633.1, read on the forward strand.
GTTGTCGAAAACGAAGACGTAGACCATTTTTCCCGTCGTTCTGTAACTTCTGCTGTTAGGAACGCAATTGTTGTTTGGTTCTCTTTATGCATTTTTGTTGGACCAACTTGTATTGATTCTTTTTCTGCTATTGCTCTAGCCGCTAACAACAAGCCCAGTTCTTTGCCGGGTCTTGTTGTATCTTGGATTACTATCATATATTGTGTAGTTTACTATCATATATTGGATATAAAAGAAAGACATAGTTTTAAGATTAATTAAAAGAAAATGTTGTGTAGTTTGTTAATGATCCATCCTTATAGTGCAACGAATGCTCTTTCCGTGTTGGAGATAATCAAAAGCCTTGTTAATATCTTTGAATTCCACCTCTTGTGTTATGAAACCAATCACAACATTGCTATTATATAGTGACTATATATATTGAGAAAGAGTACTTACTTTTGAGGACACTATGTAGGTGACTATATAGTGACTATATATAGTGACTATTATATAGTGACTATATAATTGTTGCTTGTTTGTGATTACATGTTGCCACTTATCAAGTTATGACTCATAATTGGTCAATTAATGATATTTCATTTTATGATACGTGTACAGGGGGATCTTGGTAATTCTAACCTATCTGGACACTGTGTGGGTCTAGAAGTTGTTTACATCTCTACAGGTAAATATTTTTTATTTTTGTTTTTGTTTAGTTTAATTAGTATAACTATGGATAAGAAATGGATGGCTTCAAGTCGATTGTCGAAAGAGTACGAGAATGGGGTATCGGAATTCGTTAAGTTTGCTGTTGCGCACGGCAAAGACCCCAGTCGAATGAGATGTCCTTGCTTGGGTTGTTGTTTTGGGAGTCGGGTTGACGTGGTTCAGTTGGCATCACATTTAATGAGGAGTGGAATTGATAGAAGTTATACATGTTGGAATTTTCATGGTGAGAAAATTAACGGGAATGTTGAACCGGGGGATAATACGACCTATGCTTCAAACGACAATGACATAGATACATACGATTCTGATCGAGTCGAAGAGATTGCAGAAGCACTTGAAGAAGATCTTAAGGATTATCCCAAAATGTTTGAGAGGTTGGTAAGCGATGCGGAGAAACCGCTATATAATGGTTGCACCAAATTCACAAGATTGTCTGCGGTATTAAAGTTGTACAACTTAAAGGCGGGCAATAGATGGTCGGATAAAAGTTTCACAAAGTTATTGGCCCTTATGAAAGATATGCTTCCAGAGGATAATGTTCTTCCCAATCGAACATATGAGGCCAAAAGATGTTGTGCTCTATTGGCATGAGCTATGATAAGATACATGCCTGTCCAAACGATTGCGTTTTGTTTTGAAATGAGTATGCATCGTTAAATGAGTGTCCTAAATGCGGTGTCTTTCGATATAAGGAAAAGTTGTCTCCAGCAAAAGTCTTATGGTATTTTCCTATAATTCCGAGATTTAGATGCATGTTTCGTAGTGAGACCGATTCAAGACACTTGACTTGGCATGCAGATGAAATAATTATTGATGGAAAGTTACGACATCCGGCAGATTCACCACAGTGGATGAAAATTGATGATGATTATCCTGAATTTGGAAAAGAAGCAAGAAACCTTCGCTTGGCATTATCTACTGATGGAATGAACCCACACGGTCTTCAAAGTATCTCACATAGCACTTGGCCTGTGATCATAATGATTTATAACCTACCTCCATGGCTATGTATGAAGTGTAAGTACATGATGTTATCTATGTTAATTTCTGGGCCTAGACAACCAGGGAATGACATAGACGTATACTTGGCACCCTTAATCGAAGATTTAAAGTTTTTGTGGGAGAACGATGTGGAGGTTTATGATGGGTATAGGAAAGAAAGTTTCAACTTGAGGGCGATGTTGTTTGGCACAATTAATGATTTTCCAGCATACGGAAATCTATCAGGGTACAACATAAAAGGTCAATGTGTGTGTCCTATTTGTGAAGATAAAACAGATTGGACGCGATTGGAGTTTGGTCAGAAGAATGTATTTCTCGGTCATCGTAGATTCTTAAATTCTAATCATCACTATCGTGGGTGGAGAAAAGCATTCAATGGAGAGGTAGAACATGGTAGAGGTCCAACTATATTGACAGGTGATCAAATTTTTGAAAAGGTGAAAGATGTGAGTACTCAGTTTGGAAAGCCTTTTGCACATACACTTGTCAAGAGTGGGTGGAAGAAGAGGTCAATTTTTTTTAAACTGCCATATTGGAAGTCGTTGTATGTAAGACATTTTCCCGATGTTATGCATATTGAAAAAAATGTATTTGACAGTGTTATTGGTATGTTACTCAATATACAAGGAAAGTCTAAGGATGGCCTTAAAGCAAGAAAGGACCTGGTAGCGATGGGAATAAGAAATGAATTAGGACCCATGAAGAAAGGACCACGAACATATCTACCACCTGCTGCTTATACTCTATCTAGAAAAGAGAAAAAGGTATTGTGTAAGTTTCTAAGTGAAGTTAAAGTTCCAGAAGGATACTCTTCCGATATTAGAAGACTTGTGTCTATGAAAGACCTCAAGTTAAAGAGTTTAAAGACGCATGACTGCCATGTTATAATGGAACATTTTCTACCAATAGTTATACGTTCTATTCTGCCAGAAAAAGTAAGAAGCGCAATAACTAAATTGTGTTTTTTCTTCAAGTCAATTTGCAGTAAGGTGATCGATCCTGCGATCTTACCAACATTGCAAAAAGAAATAGTTATTACTTTGTGTGATCTTGAAATGATTTTTCCTCCCTCGTTTTTTGACATAATGGTTCATCTAGTTGTTCATCTGGTGAAAGAGACACAATTGTGTGGACCGGCTTATATGAGATGGATGTACCCTGCTGAACGTTATATGAAAATATTAAAAGGGTATGTGAAAAACCGAAGTCGACCAGAGGGTTGTATTGCCGAACGATACATTGTTGAAGAAGCGATTGAGTTTTGTACTGAATATCTGTCCAATGTACAATCAATTGGACTCCCCAAACCTCATATTGTCGAAAAAAAAAGAAGGAAAAAAGTTAATTGGAAGTGAAGTTGTGACAGTATCAAGGGTCGAACGGGATCAAGTGCATTTGTATGTTGTGCACAATGAGAATGAGGTTGAGCCGTATGTTGAAATGCACAAGGATGTTCTCCGAGGTTTAAATCCGAATAGAAATGAGAATTGGATAGTACGAGAGCACAATCGAAGTTTCATACCTTGGTTTAAGGATCATATTTATTCAAAGTATTATTTAGATCCCGCTTCAATAACAGAAAGGTTGAGATGTTTAGCATATAGTCCAAGTTTGGTTGTGTTTTCTTATAGCGCATACGCAATTAATGGATACACATTTTATACCAAAGAACAAGATGATAAAAGTACTATGCAAAATAGTGGTGTCACCGTGGTAGCTGAAGCAATGCACATTTCAAGTGTGGAAGATTTAAACCCCAAATTTGCAATTCTGTCATATTTTGGGGTTATCGAGCGCATTTGGGTGTTTGATTATGAGAAGTTTCAGATTCCTATATTTCGTTGCAAGTGGGTTGAAAATAATAATGGCGTACGAATGGATAAGTCAGGATTTTTGCAAGTGGATCATAATAAGGTGGGGTACAAAGATGAGCCTTTTATTCTAGCCTCTCAAGCTAAACAAGTGTTCTATGTCACTGATCCGACAAGTACAAAATGGTTTATAGTGCTTTTATCTAACAAAGTAATTGATGAAAACATTGGAGATCAAGGTGATATTGATGTTGATATTGAATCATTTACTAGAAATGATCAAGATGAAAATATTATAGCGAATGAATCATATACAAGAAGTGGACACTGGTTGTTGGGGAGTATACCGAGCACAAAGAGAATCTCGAGTAGCACGGGCTAAAGTAACCAACGTTACATGGGTCAAAGTGGAGGTATATTAATTTTCACAATGTTGCTTATTAGTGATGCTACTTGATAACACAAAACAACTATATATTAATTCTTATTTGTTTGTCTATGTGTAGTGCCCTCGTCAGCGTAATGGCATAGACTGCGGGTATTTCGTTTTGAGGTTTATAAGAGAAATCCGTCAAATGGATCGATTAGAGATTCCTATTACGGTATATATGCATGGATTTATAACTTAGGATTTATTTTAATATTTATCGGATATGTCATATAATTTAATATTTTTAACTAAATCATGCATATTTTGTTTTGTTATGTAGTACTTTGATGAATACGCGTGTTCTCATTACACGAAGGATAAATTGCAAGAAATTAAGGAGAAATTGTGCGAATACCTTGTTGAAAAAAGAATCCTATATAAGATATAGGATTATGGGATTATGTGAATGTATAGTTTTGTGAATGGTTTATTTTATGGGATTGTATAGTTTTGTGAATGGTTTATGCCCTTTACGTGTTTTTGGATTGTAATTGTATAATTTTGTGAATAGTTAATGTAAGTAACTTGAATTATAATGGAAATGGTTTATGTGGTTTATGTGATTTATGGGATTAGTGGAAATGGTTAATGAACCATACTAGAAATTATTAATGGAAATGTGAAATATACAGGTTTATTGAAATGGCTTGAATTATACAGGTTTCTCCATAAAACAATGGTTAAAATGGGATTTTTAAAAAAAATCATTAAAATTATACGTAGACAAAAGAAAGCGCTTTTCCTAAAAAAACGCCCTGTAAAGGTATAGAAAAATTGATAACTAAAATTATAGGCATACATTAGACAGCGTTTTAAAAAGCGCTGTCTAAATGGGGCATTTACACAGCGCTTTTTCTTGAAAAAGTGCTCTCTAAAGTTATATAAAAAAATAATTAAAATTTTATACGTATACATTAGATAGCGCTTTTTCAAAAGCGCTATCTAAAGCCCCACTTTAGAGAGCGCTTTATACGGAAAAAGCGTTGTCTAATGTATACTTTAGAGAGCGCTTTTTCATAAATCAAAAGTGCTGTCTTTACCTACAACAACGCTACCTTAGGCAGCGCTTTTAAGAGCTGTCTAAGGCCTAAAAAAGCGTTGTCTAAAGTCTTGTTTGGCATAGTGGTTTTATCATATGTCAAAACATAAACTCCATTCTTTCATCTAATTGCTGTAAGCAGCAAGCCTCTGGATTATTTACATCCACGCCACTGTCCCTCTCTTAGCATGAGAAATTCCTAAGGAAAAATGACATTGCTCTACACTGAGTTAAAGTTTTCTCCTTCAGGATAACACCCTATAAAGGAAATTATGGCATTACTGGATTCTCATATCACAGTTAAAGTAATCCTCCTTTATAAACAGTCACCCAACAATTGTGATAAACAGACAAAGATGTCTCCCTTTAGAGATGACAAATTCTATCTAAGTCAAACCTTTTAGCTTCAATCTTGGGCTTTGAACAAGACACAAATACCCCATTTAGCTTCAATCTTGGGCTTTGAACAAAATATATTTTTCCTCCCTTAGAATAGGAGGAACTATGATTGCTCTGATTTCCCTGTTTCGTTTAAATGGGAATACGTAGGCATAAGACTGCGAAATCTTAGCGAGCATACCAAACAAAAACTCTAGGTCCATTACCTTCATACTAATCAAAAACTTAGGTCCAGTACCTTACCAAAAACTTCAGAAAAAAACCCGAACATCAACAAAAGCTCACTCTCTCTCTCATATTTCCCAAGAAACTTTCCCAACCCATTACTGGATAAACACCATCAAGTACAAAGCAGAACCTAAAGCTAACAACCTGTGGATAACCACATATAGGATGGGTAATTGACAACTCCCCATTGTATAACCTGACCCCGAACTCCCCGAATCTCTTTAAGCGTTTGTTTAGTTAAACATTCACGTGCAAGGTTAGTTTTAGATAGCTTCCCTTTCCCTTCCAGCTTCATGGGATAAATAAGAAATTAGAAAGTAGCACCCCCTCCTCTTCATTGAGGAGAAAACCCAAATCCCGCGATGAGGTGGTCGCGTCACCGACAAAAATCGCGCGCTACATACACCTTTCGTCATAATGTATGCAATCTGATTCTCAGTTCAACAATGTTCTAGATTTAGCTTCTCTTTTGCAAATTGCTCTCGAAGATAATGGAACCTCATTTCGATGTGCTTGCTTCGTCCATGCACTATCGGATTATTCGTCAGATTGATAAAAGACACATTGTCAATCTTTATGGTAATTGCTCCATGATTCTTCCCTATAATCTCTTCAACCAAATTCACCATCCACGTTGCTTGACATGCACAGAGAGAAGAAACCATGTATTCTTCTTCACATGACGACAATTCCATTACTGGTTCCTTTCTGGAACTCCAAGCAACCAATGCACCACCTAGCATAACACATATCTATCTATGGATTTTCTATCCTCAGCATCACTACACCTACTTGAGTCGGTGTATTCCACTAACTTGCATTATTTTCTTTCAACAGCTGCAGGAAACAAAATGCTATAGTCGAAAGTTCCTTTCAGAAACCTTAGTATCCTCTTCGTCACTGCTAGGTGTGATACCTTTAGCTTCCGCATGAATCTGCTCACCATACCTACACAGTAAGCTAAGTCTTGCCTTGTATGACAGATGTATCGAAGTGATCAAATGATTCTTCTATACTGCGTTGGATTGGCACCATCTTTATCTGTGTGTTTCGAAGATTGCAATATAGGCTCAGCTGAAGTCTAAGTTGGGCTGCAATCTTGCATCTTAAATCTCTTGAGTATTTCACCTGTATATCTTCTTTGGTGCATCATCAATCCTCCACTACTCTTGTAGAATTCAATACCAAGGAAGTATGAGAGATTTCCCAAGTCTGACATTTCAAACTCCTCACTTAAGTCATGTTCGAAGTCTTCAATCTCCTTCTTGCAACTTCCTATTATCAACATGTCATTGACATAGAGACATATTATAAGAAATTCACTATTGCTTCTTCTTACATATACTTCATGCTCAGTTGTACACTTCACAAATTCCCTCTTCCTTAAAAAGTTGTCTATCTTCTTATTCTAAGCGCTTGGAGCATGCTTAAGTCCATATAGGGCTTTATGCAGCTTGTATACCTTTCTTTTTTCGCCTTGTTTCAAAAACCCAACTGGTTGTGTAACATAAATTTCTTCATCTAAGCGGCCATTCATGAATGGACACTTCACATCCATCTGACATATGTGCCAATTGTTTTTGTTTTCTAGACCAACAACTAACCTGATTGTTTCGATCCTAACAACAGGTGTAAAAACTTCGTCGAAGTTAATTTCTTCTTTCTGAAGAAATGCTTTTGCCACAAGTCTTGCCTTATGTTGAGTTATTTCTCCTTTGGGATTCAACTTCACTTTGTATACCCACTTCACATCGATTGCCTTCTTGCCTTGGGGAAATTTGACAAGTTACAAAGTGTTGTTGACTTCAATAAACTTCTTTCCCTCATTCATTACTTTCACCCACTTTGAATCCTTCAATGCCTCAACTGTATTGACTGGTTCAACATATGCATAGAAAGCATAGTGTACCACCTCACCTTCATCATCGACCATATCATCTGATGTAATCACACATTCCTGCAACCTTACAGGCATGTGTCTTGTTCTTTAAGGTCTACTTATTCTTGCTTGACCTCTGACTTCTTGTCAAATTTCTCTTTCGACTTCACTTTTCGGTTCTTCACATACGATTCTCACTAAGTCATTCTTGAAATTTTTAATCCAATATCATTCCTTAATATAATCTATGATCATATCCCTGCTAATCACTACTTGCTTGTTCACAGGGTCAAACAACTTGTATCCACCAGTCGAATGATATCATATTAGGATCATTTGACTCAACTTGTCATCAAGTTTTCTTCTCAACTGATCAGTCACATGTCTGTAGGCTATAGATCTAAATACCTTCAGATGACTTAAGTCAGGCCTGACACCAGACCAACATTCCTCTGGTGAGATTCCTTATAGCTTTTTCGTCGAACATCTGTTCAAAATTGAAATTCTGGCATATCAGATAGCAGATGTCCTAACACATGTCAAGACATTATTCTCTGCACAACTTTAAAATAAAAGCAGAACAAGCAAAATGATATTCATAATATCAGTAACTGCAGCAAGACAAATGTTTCGACATCTGTTACAACATGTTAATCAAAACTGAACTGTAAATTGCAGAATGATAAACAACACAGAATATAATAACCCAGTTTGGTGCAAATCACCTACATCTGGGGGCATACCAAATCCAGGAAGAAGAATCCACTATCAGTAGTATAGTTTTATGTAAACAACCGCTGATTTACAGTAAACAACCTCTGGTTTACCTATCATTATCCAATGAAAACTTTATCTAAGAACTCCATCCTAGATAAGAGAAACCCATCTCACTCCCTAAATCACAACCTGTGATTATCTAACAGTTATAGTCACAATAACTGTATCATCCTACTTGAAAGACACCCCTTTCAATACAAAGTTCAGTCAAGCATTCTTGACTAATAAGTTAACTTGGATTTGCTTAAAAGCTTCATCCAAGAACAATACACGATTCATTACCTATGGGTTTCTGAATCTGTACAAGTACCTATGTCTTCCACAATGTATCAAATCAATACAGAGGGAGACTTACAAGAGAAACCTACGACTCTCAAACCCTAAACCCTACTTTACAAATTAGGATTCCTAAGTCTATGTCGTTCTTTCTTTTCTGCCCTAGGACTAGGTCTTCTTTTATAGCCTTCTACTGCGTTGGGCTTCAAATCTTTTGTTGGCTGATTCCTTGATCCACGTTCTTATTGCTCCTTAAATCTTGGAACTAATCTCCAAATATCCTGCTGTTAGTAATAGACACGATGTCCTAACATCGTGTTGGGACATTTTATCCAACATGCATGTCTTCTTTTAGCAGAATTCTCCTTGTTGGAACATCTTGTACAACATCCTGTTTTACCAAAATTTGCTCAAATCTTTAGAGCCTTCAAAAATATATGGTGCAGTCGACACAACTTCTCCCCATATTTCTTTGGGTAAATGCTTGCATTTCAACATACATCTCACCATATTCATGATTGTTCTATTCTTCCTTTCTGCAGTTCCATTCTGGTGTGGAGTGTAAGGTGGCACCACCTCATGAACAATCCCTTCTTTCACACATAATGTGTCGAGTCTTTTGACACATATTCTCCACCACCATCAGTCCTTAGAATCTTGTGCTTTCGACCGCTTTGTCTTTAGACCATAGATTTAAACTTGGTAAATACCTCTATCACTTCACTTTTCTTCTTGATTAAGTAAGTCCACAAATTTGGACTGAAATCATCTACGAATATGACAAAGTATCTATTACCTCCAATTGAATCCACCTGGATAAGACCACATACATCAAAGTATATGATTTCAAGAATTGTCTTCGATTTGCTTCCTGCATCCTTGCTGAAGTTGTTATTGCGTTGCTTTGCCTACACATATTCTTCACACACTTCATCTGGAATTTTGATTTTTGGTAACCCTAAAACCATATTTCTTCTTTTCAGATCTCGAATGTCTTTAAAATTGAGATGTCCAATTCTATAGTGCCATATTTATTCATCCCTGCTAGCTGCTGTTACAAGTCACTTGTGCTCCATCACATTAAGTTCAATCTTAAAGGTTCTATTTTGACACATAGGTGTCTTCAAGATTAACCTTCCACCTGATTCGAGAACTTTCATCATCTTGTCTTTAATTGACACTTATAGTTCTTTTAGACTAACTGCCCTATGATGACCAAATTACTTTTCATGCCTAGTATATACAATACATTGGAAATTACTGACCTTTAGTCATCTTTCCTCATAATCAGAACATCACCAGTACCTTCATCTGCTAGAGTATTGTCATTTGCAAATTTCACCATGTTCTTCATCGGGGTTTTTATGTTGATAAACCAATCATTCCTGCCAGTCATGTGTGATGAGCATCCTGAGTCTAAGTACTATTGGTCCTGGAATCTTTCTTCATCTCTTGTTGTGACCATCAACAACATCTCTTCTTCTTCATGCTTTGGAAAACTTGCATCGTTTTCTTGATTCTTTTGTTTTTTAAGACAATCACTAGAGCAGTGACCATACTTTTGACAATTGAAACACTAAATGTGACTTTTGTCAGGTTTTCAACCCCCACCCCTTCCTCTTCCTGTGACACCATCTATGTGGTTGCTTTGGTATGAGGGTCTTCTTTGAATCAACAAATTTCTTCCTCGATGGTTTCCTCTACCACTCAAACTGTTGTATCCTCCTCTACCTTTGTTATCTAACCACTTCCCTTTTCCTTTCTTTTCTCTTGCAGATTGCTCCTGCAAAGCCACATCACTTTGTGACTTGTTTTCAGCTCTTTCAAGTGTTATTTATTCATGATATTCAAGTGTCCCTTGAAGTTATTCCTTTGTCAATGCTGACAAATCTTTCAACTCTTATATGGCTACTACCACGTGGTTAAACTTTGGAGTCAATGACCTTAAGATCTTTGCAACAACTGATCATGATGTCAATACTTCTCCACATACCTTGATTTGATTCACAAATTTCATAACCCTAGTTAAAAAATCAAGTATGCTTTAACTTTCTTTCATCTGAAGAAATTCATACGTTCTTTTGTGAGTTTGTAGCCTCACCTCTTTCACCATTTTTGTACCTCCAAATGATTTCTCAGGAATTTCCCATGCTTCTTTTGGCGATTCTGAATAACTAACCTTTTCAAAATTGTGTGGAACAACACATTGATGAATTATAAAGAGAGCTTTATAATCTTTCTTCTTCAATTCTTTGTGTGCGGCTTTTTCTTCATCCGTTACGTTTTTTTGCAAGCGGCGTCACTCCCTCCTTCACAAGATCCCAAAGATCTTGATAGAAAAAAACCTTCACCTGTTTACACCAATTATCATAATTCTGAACCTTCATAATTGGGAGACTTGCCGAAAAATGTCCAATTGGATGATTCATCTCCATCGTGTTTTGCTTCCCACGAATCGCTTAGCTAGTGCTCTAGATACTAGATGTTGGAATTAAACCAAATTACGAATGTGGAATTTCACCAAATCTTGGAAAATTTTAAATCAAATATTGATGAACAAGAATCAATCTTGATGATTGGGGAAGAAAGGGAATTAGTGTTTTTGGAGAAAAGAGGGGAAAAAGAAGAGTTGTAAATTCTGCAGAGAAACTTCTGCTCTTTACTTTGTAAACTGCAATATTATTCACACTTCTTTTAAACAATAGGGGTTACTTCCTATTTATAGGTTGAGTTTTCTTGTTCACTAAGAAAAAATCCTACTAACCTAATTCGACTAAAATTACACAAAATATGCCTAAGTCGAAACTGTCGAGAAACATGCTTCAATATTTCGACATAAATGTTCAACATTTCCTTGCCTCTGTCGAGCAACCTACTTTGACACAAGGAATTAAAACTCAACACTTTGATCCCATGGACGTCTCCCATTCATCTCCACCATGCAGGACGTGCATTGCTAATACAAATGGAGTTGCATACCGAATTACATTGGCTGGAACTTTGCCATTGTCACCCTCACTCTCTTTATCTCACACTTTCCTTATTCCTACATTATCTAATAAATTAATGTATGTGATTCAAATAAATTAAGAGCTCAATTGTGTGGTATTAATGTATCATACTTTTTTTCTTATATAGGATGTTCTTGACAAGAAGATTATTGGGTGTGGTACTAAGAGAGGGGGTTATACTACCTAGATGATATTATCAAAGGAGAAGCACACAACATGCACCATTAGTTCAGTAGTAAAGAACAAAAAATAGTATGAGAATTTTACCTTTGCCTTTAACTGGTATCTTTGAGTCATCTTCAAATGAGACATTGCCAGTTGTCGCTTCATTGATCTCTACGAACATGCTTCGATCGCCGCACATGTGGTTGCTTGCGCTGGTGTCGAGGTACCACTTGTTTCTTTTCTCTTCAAATTGGTTTTGGCACGTGAGAAACAAAGTTTCTTCTTCTCTACCTTTTTCTTCTACAAAGTTAGCTTTCTCCGCAACCTTCTTCGAGAATCTACACTCAGATGCGTAGTGACCAATCTTGTTGCAGTTGAAGCATTTGATTTGTGATTTGTTGCACCTTGACCATGAATTTCCTCTTCCGTAACCTCTTGTTGCTTGTGGATTCCAACTTCTTTCTCCATTGTTGAAGTTGTTGGAGTAGTTGTTGTAACTACCTTTTCCTTCTCGTCCATGTCCTTGTCCACGTCCACGATCTTGGCCATGGCCACGTCCTCTTTGGCTCTTGTAATTCGCATAGTTTGCCTCCTTTGCGTTGAGTTGTAGTAGTTGCTCCATAGCCTCCGTTTGTTTAAATTTTCTCTTTTTGTTTTTCTTCGTATGCTTGTAAAGAACCCATGAGTTGGTCAATAGTCATGGTCTTTAAATCCTTGTTTTCTTCAATGTTGGTAACAATAAAGTCAAAACTTGGATTTAAAGTGCGAAGTATTTTCTCCATGACTTTCACCTCATCAACATCTTCACCATTTCTTTTAAGTTGATTGACTATGGACAATACTCGAGAAATATAATCAGAAATTGACTCAGATTCTTCTTTAAATAAATGTTCAAAGTCACCTCTAAGAGTTTGAAGACGAATCTTTTTCACCTGCTCCACTCCTTTGTTGCAAGTTTGAACTTATCCCATGCTTCTTTGGTCGTCGTTGCATTGGTGATCTTCTCAAATGCATCTTTATCCACTAATTGATAAATGAGGAAGAAAGCTTTCTTGTATCTCTTTCTTGACTCCTTCAATGTCTCCTTTACACCTTGGCTTAGCGAGACTACATATAGCTCCTTGAAGCCTTTCTCAATGGTATCCCATACATCTTGAGCTCCTAGTAGCACATTTATCTTGATACTCCAATTGTCATAGTTGTTATTTGTGAGCATCGACATTTGGAAAAGGAGACCTCAATTCTCCATCTTTTGAGGATCTTGAAGCTCTAATGTCACTTTGTTGGAAATAAGACCTTTTATGTTTAGCATAAATGTGTGTGGGAATATTAGAGGTTTGATTAGAAACTTGATAGATAGGAGAATTCTTTATGGAAGAGAGAACTTTGTATTTTTGCTTGATTCAAAAGTGTATGATTACATCTCTATTTATAGTACTTTAAGTAGAACTCTAGACACACTAATTCTAGAGAGTTCTAAACTTTTGAAATTCTAAGATTATTCTAGAAAATATTACAACCCTAAGAAATATCTAGACACTCCAAACATTATAAGAGTTTTCTAGAAATATTATCCAAAATTACCTAAGCCCAAAACAACTAAACCCAAAATACCAAATAATATGTTTAGGAACAAATCAAGTTTTATCTTTCAACATGGTAATAAGTCTAGGGCATGTATGGTTTTATACTAGTTAGACACGTAGTGGTTTGAAAATTCTGAAATTGCTTCAATTTTTCATGTAAGACAAAGGCGAATGAGGATTTGTTGGATATGATAATCTTCTAAAGTTGGATTCCCACAACACTATTGATGTCGATGTCGAAACCTTCTTGAAGTCTCAATAAGTAGAGGTTGTTGGTTTGTTATTCAGGTTTGTGGAGGAACATATTTTTTGGGAGAAAGACTTGTGTTTCTATTGTCTTCATAGTGTGGCAAGTTTTGGTGGTAAGCGTCTTTAAAATTGATATTTTGAGGCTCTTTTCATTATAGTTGTGTTTTAGAATCTTTTCGACTTTTTTAGTTGTTTAAAATTGTTTTTTGTACTATTTTTCATTTCTCTCTTTTAGGGTTGTATGTTTTTTAGGGTTCTCTAATGTTTTCTTGTTATTTTTTTTCCACAAGAAATATGGTTGTAATCATTGGGTGATTTTTAATATATATATATATATATATGTGAGATTTGGGTCGAACTCATCTGTGTCGAAGGAGAGCTTTCATGTATTTCGACAGGAGGCAAGCATGCCATTGAAGCGTGTTCACATGCTGGTGCCTGTTAATTACATATAGTAGTCGAAGTCTATTCTTATATGTATTCTGTCGAAATGTTTATATTCTGTCGAATTGGGCCTTGTGTTAAGGATCCAATTGTTTAGGTTTCTTGGGCTGCAAGTTACCTAGTTAGTCTATAAATAGGCTAGTACACTCAGTTTGTTGAGTGTGGCAAATTGTGATATTCACTTGTAATCATTTGTGACTTTAATGAGAAAGTGAATAGTAAGCAGAATTTATTTGCCCAATCCTTGTTGTTCTCTTCTTCTTCTTGGTTTCTTTTCGTTAAACCCTAACCCTTGTTTTGGTTCTTGATCATCAAGAAATCATTTATACTTTGATTAAAGACATCGTTTTTCACAACAAATTGGTGCGGTGAGCGTGGAGAAGATGGTTTCAACAAAGTATGAGATTGAAAAGTTCACCGGAGTGAATGATTTCGGTCTGTGGCGCTTGAAGATGAAAGCCCTACTGGTGCAGCAGGGATGTTTGGAAGTGTTGAAGGGAATGGCAGCCATGGATGCTGCGTTGATGGAAAAAGAAAAGACGGCAATGATCGAGAAAGCACACAACGCAATATTGTTGAGCCTTGGTGATAAGGTTCTCCGGCAGGTGTCAAAGGAGACGACGACGTCAGGATTATGGGTGAAGCTTGAAAGCTTGTACATGACCAAGTCGTTGGTGAATCGTCTTTACCTGAAGCAAGCCCTGTATTCGTTCAAGATGAATGAAGACAAAGTTTTGGCTGAGCAGTTGAATTCTTTCAACAAGCTGATTCTTGATCTTGAAAACATTGATGTGAAGATTGATGATGAAGATCAAGCATTGTTGCTGTTGTGTGCTTTGCCCAGATCGCATGCTCACTTCAAAGAAACTTTCTTGTATAGAAGAGAGTCCCTGACCTTTGAAGAAGTTCAAGCAACCTTGTATTCAAAGGACTTGAATGAAAGAAAGGAGCATAAACCTTCATCAGTTGGCGAAGGGTTGTCCGTAAAAGGAAGATCGTCGAAGAAAGATGGTAGGTTTGACAAGAAGAAAGGAAAGGTTCAGTAGAAGTCTTATGGTGGTGATATGTCTGGTATCAAATGTTATCACTGTAAGAAGGAGGGTCACACAAGAAAGGTGTGCCCTGAGCGCCTGAATAATCATGGAGGTAAGGACAATGGGAATGCAACTATTGTGCAAGATGGTTATGAATCATCTGATGTCCTTGTGGTGTCGAGCAGCAACTCTTGCGAAGAGTGGATTATGGATTCTGGATGTACTTGGCATATGACTCCAAACAAGAATGTGTTTGAAGAATTGTGTGATCAAGATGATGGATCAGTGCTGTTGGGGAACAATAAAGCTTGCAAGATTGCAGGTATTGAATCTGTTAGATTCAAGCTCCATGATGAGTCAATAAAGCTATTGACTAGGGTTAGGTATGTACCTGATCTTAAGAGGAATTTAATTTCTCTTGGTGAATTCGACAGAAAGGGATATGTTTTCAAAGGAGAGCAAGGTATCTTGAAAGTCATGAAAGGGTCGAAGGAAGTCTTGAGAGGCGTGAAAAACCAAGGCTTGTATACCCTTGAGGCTGAGGTTGTAAGTGGTTCGACAAATGTTGTATCCACGAAACCTATGTCGAAGACAGAATTATGGCACATGAGACTGGGCCATGTCAGCGAAAGATGCCTGGTCGAATTGGGGAAGCAGAACCTGCTAGGAGGTGACAAAGTCGAAAAGCTGGAGTTTTGTGAATCTTGTGTATTTGGTAAATCCTGTAGGGAGAAGTTTAACAAAGGTAAGCAAAGAACACATGGATCCCTTGATTACATTCATGCTGATCTTTGGGGTCCTGCAAGGAATCCTTCACACTCAGGTGCAAGGTATTTTCTATCCATCGTTGATGACTATTCCAGAAAGCTATGGGTATTCATTCAGAAGACGAAGGATGAAACTTTTGAGAATTTCAAAAGTAGGAAGGTTCTGGTCAAAACTCAAACTGGCAGAAAGGTTAAGAGGTTGAGAATCGACAATGGCCTTGAATTTTGCAACGAAGCGTTCGACAGTTACTGTGTTGAGTCTGGGATTGCAAGGCATAAGACTGTAGCAAGTACTCCTCAACAAAATGGCTTAGCTGAGAGATTCAATCGAACAATCCTTGAAAGGGTTAGATGCATGTTGGTTAGTGCTGGATTGAAGAAGGTGTTTTGGGCGGAGGCTGTTTCGACAACAGCTTATCTGATAAATAGATGTCCCTCGACTGCGCTGGGAATGAAGACACCTGAAGAAGTTTGGTCGGGTCATCCACCAGATCTCGACAAACTGAGAGTATTTGGCTGTTTAGCCTATGCTCACATTAGGCAAGACAAGGTCGAACCTAGAGCTCTGAGATACATGTTCCTTGGATATCCTGAGGGAGTCAAGGGCTATAAGCTGTGGTGCCTAGAACCAGGTCACAGAAAATGTATCACAAGTCGTGATGTAGTTTTCAATGAGGTCGAAATGGCTTTCAAGAAAGCTGGTGATCTTGGCCGAAGTGCAGAAATCTCTGAAGATGAGCTGGAACAGGTAGAGATGCCTGTTAAGGTGGAGCATTGTGATACTGAAGTGCATAGCCCTGATGAAGTCGAAGAGCCAGATGCTGAAGAGGTTGAGGAAACTGTCGATGACTACCTACTGGCAAGAGATAGGTCGAGAAGAGTCATCAAGCCACCTCAGAGACTTGGTTATGCAGATCTTATAGCTTTTTCCTTAATCTCTGCAAGTGAGGTACTTGACGAAGAACTTAGAGATTACAAGGAAGCTATAAGGAGTCGAGACAAGACTGAATGGCGAAAATCCATGGATGACGAGATGAAATCTCTTCATGATAATAACACTTGGGAGCTGATTGAGAAACCTGCAGGAGCCAGGTTAGTCAGTTGTAAGTGGATTTTCAAGGTCAAGGAAGGAATCGAATGAGTGATGTCGAAGCGCTTTAAGGCGAGGTTGGTTGCTAGGGGGTTCACTCAAAAAGAAGGAGTCGACTTCAATGATGTGTTCTCACCTGTTGTAAAGCATAGATCCATTCGAATTCTATTGGCCATGGTGGCAAAGTTAGATTTGGAACTTGAGCAAATGGATGTGAAGACAACATTTCTGTATGGTGATCTAGATGAAACGATCCTGATGCGTCAACCTAAAGGGTATGCAGAAAAGGGTAAAGAAGGTTATGTGTGCAAGCTGAATAGGTCTTTGTATGGCCTGAAACAATCTCCTCGACAGCGGAATAGGAGATTCGACAAGTTCATGGCACACATTGGTTTCACTAGAAGTCAGTTCGATCACTGTGTTTACTTCAGATTTTGACTTGGAAACTCACTTGTTATGTTGGTGCTGTATGTGGATGATATCCTCATAGCTAGCAACAGTGTTGAGGATGTAACGAAGGTGAAGGCTGAACTCAGTAAGGAGTTCGAAATGAAGGATCTGGGAGCTGCAGCCAGGATTCTTGGGATTGACATCCGGAGAGATAGAAAGCAGTCAAAGTTGTGCTTATCTCAGGAGACATACCTACGAAAGCTTCTCGACAAGTATGGTATGTCGAATTCAAAGCCTGTTGTGACACCTACAAATCCTCAGTTTAAGCTCAGTACTACTCAAAGTCCAAGTACTGAAGCTGAAAGAATCTATATGAATAGCATTCCATATGGTAGTGTAGTGGGTTTTTTGATGTATGCTATGGTCTGTACGAGGCCTGACATAGCATATGGAGTGAGCCTTGTGAGCAGGTATATGGCCAATCCTGGAAAGGCGTGTAATGCCCCGATTTCGATTATTTCCCATTTTGTTGAGTCTTTTATTTAATTGAGTGATAAATTATTTTATTTGTGAAATTGGTATGTTAATATGCTATGTTGAACATGTTGTGATATTTTATCGTTTTTGAGAGTTTTCAGGGAAATTAGAATGGAGGGTATTTTAGACATTTCTCAATTAATGATAAGCTAGAAATATAGTGGAAATAGAATTTTGTGAGAAAATGAATTAATTTAATTTGAGTAGAAAATAAGAAATAGAAAAGAAAAAGAGATAAGGAGAGGAAATAGGAGAGAAAGAGAAAGAAAAGAAAGATAGAGAGAAAAAGGAGAGAAAGAAAGAGGAAGAGGAGAAAAGAGAAGAAAAGAGAGGAAAAGCTTGGAAATCTTCAAAACAACTTCTAGGAATCGAATTATCCGGGTAAGGGTGTGAAATCTTATTATCTTATCAATGTGTATCATTATGTATGATTGTATTGTTGTTGTTGTGGATTTTTATGAGTTTTTGCATAAACCCATATTTTGTAAAATTGCTTGGAAATCAATTAAATGTGGTTGAAATCATGTTTTTAGTGTCCATAATTGTTGGTATATGTTAGATACTTGTCATTGGACATTGTATTGGTAATTTTCTGGTGTGTAGGTGGAATTTGGGATGATTTTGGGTGTAACCCGTAGAACAAAATTATGCAGAAGAATTTTTCTGGTTTTTCCAGGTCATACGAGTATGGGGCATGTTCATACGCGTATGAACCTTGGCAATATGCGTATGGTGGGCGAGCCATGGGCCAATACGCGTATTGAATGTTATTTTTCTCGGCCATCTGCCCATTTGCGTATGATACGCGTAGCATTTCAGGGCAATACGCGTACGAGGTTGGGCATTACGCGTACGGACATTCACACGTGAACTTTGGGAAAGATGAGTCTCTGCTCATACGCGTATGGCTCAGGGAAATACGCGTATGGACAGGACAAATGGTAAAATGAGATTTTTCAAAAATGTGTTTTCGTTTTCGTCCGTAACTTTTGTTCTGTTTATCCGATTTTTACATTCTTGGTATCGTTGTGAAGCTATTGAGCTGTACTTTCTTATTATGATGATTTGGAAATTGTTAGCCGATTTAATTATGTCGGAAAGTCGGGAATAGTGTTATTTAGCGACTTTTACCGTTTTGAATGTGTATTTTGAATGTGAATCATACAATAGTGCATTGATGTGAATGTATATAGATTGTATGTGATTGTATGAAATGAATGCATGGATATATTGTGAATATCTATGCATTTCAAGAATGTCTTGAGTCATTTTGTATGTGAAGCATAATGATGTACATTCTTGCATGTGTGATTCTAATGAGAATCCGCTATAATGTCGTGTGCCCATGTGGGGTGTGAGCGACGGATTGGTTCAAGATGGAATCCGCTATAATGTCGTGTGCCCATGTGGGGTGTGAGCGATGATTATAGACGATCGTGTGCCCATGTGGGGTGTGAGCGATCGGGTCGTGTGCCCGTGTGAGGTGTGAGCGATCCATAAACATCGTGTGCCCATGTGGGGTGTGAGCGACGGGGAACATCGTATGCCCGACGAGGAGTTACATTGGTAACGAGCGATGGTTCCAATAAGTTCCTGAGTGAACTTGAGATGATTGAGTCGATACCGTATTGCATTTGCATAGAGTCGTGAGTCGGTCTCTATGATTTGCATTTATCATCTTTGAAATTGTGAATTGATGAATAAACATAAATATGTATGTTTATGTGGATTGATAAGGATTGTGAAAGTATGCATGATAAATATGCTTGGCTTTGTATATATATACATTGTAATGTATATGAGTGAATTGTGATGAATTGTGGTGAGAATGTGGAATATGTGTATTTTTATGCTAAGATATATAATTTTATGCATTGTTATTATGATAATATTTCTCACCCTTCTGCTGTTTTATGATGCTCTATAAGGCATTGCAGAGTAGGTATGCTGGTGGTCTTTTGTGAAGCGGGTCTTCATTCTTTTGGTCGGTCGGCTTTGATATGTAGCACTGGGTAGCTAGGATGTATATGATTCTTTTGTGATACATTTGTACATGTATCTTGTTGATGAATGTTTATGTAAACATGAATTATGTTGGTGGATAACACTTGATGATATTTATATATATGTATATATGTTTGATGTTATTCAATGTTTAGATTTTCCGCTTTTATTCTAAATATTGAGATGTGGGTGTAAGGACTAAGTTCCTCTGTTGCAAAGTTACCCCACTATTGCATATCAATTGTTGAGTAGGTGTTGAATGTTTTAATTTCATGTATAATGTGACAAACCTTTTTTTTATACTATGTTTATAATTATACTCTGACGAAATTTTTAATATGTGCCTAAATGATTATGTGATTATTTGGGGGTATAGAAAGGGGGTGTTACATTAAGTGGTATTAGAGCCAGTGTTGAGTCAGTTGTGTCTGTCTTGTTGTTGTGATGGTTGAACTGTTGTTTAACCTTGTTGTCATTTTTGGGAATAATCAGAATATGGCTGGTAGAAACGACAATGCGATGGCTGCTGCTTTGGAAGCAATGGCTAGGGTGGTGCAAGGTGCGCCGAACGTGAATGTTAATGACGAGTTCAGGAAGAATCAACCACCGGTCTTCAAAGGAAGATTTGATCCCGATGGTGCTCAAATTTGGTTGAAGGAGATTGAAAGCATCTTCAGAGTCATGGGCTGTGCGGAGGAGAATAAGGTGAGGCTTGGGTCTCACATGCTGAAGGAGGAAGCCGACGATTGGTGGGTCGGTATGCGTCAAATTCTTGAGGTGGATGATGAAGAGATAACTTGGAACTTATTTCGTACCGAGTTCTTGAGGAAGTATTACCCTGAAAGTGTGAAAGGGAAGAAGGAGATGGAGTTCCTTGAACTGAAACAAGGAAGTATGTCCGTGGTGGACTATACTGCTAAGTTTGTGGAGTTGGTTCCATTCCATCCTCACTATGCTGCAATTACTGCTGAGTTCTCAAAGTGTATTAAATATGAGAATGGTTTGCGTCCCGAGATTAAACAAGATGTGGTATATCAAAGGATAAGAAGGTTTACGGATTTGACGGAATGTTGTAGAATCTTCGAGGAAGATAGCAAGGCTCGTTCTACACATTACAAAAGTTTGAATGAGAGGAAGGGAAAGCAACAAGCTAGAGGTGGACCTTATGTGACACCCGTTGATAAGGGAAAGCATAGGGGAAACTTTGAGAAGAGATCTGGAGGAGGAGGTTCCGGTTTCGTTAAGTATTACAAGTGTGGTGAAATGGGTCATAAATTATTTGAGTGTGGGAAGACTGTGGTGAAATGTTTTAACTGTGGAGGCCTTGGGCATGCTACTACTGATTGTAGAAGGAATATAGTGAAGTGCTATAATTGTGGAGAAGTGGGTCACATTAGTACTAAGTGTACTAAGCAGAAACAAGCTCAAGCGGGCGGAAAGGTGTTTGCATTAGCGGGGACGGACACTACTAGTGCAGACCGTTTGATTAAAGGTACATGCTTTATTAATAGTACGCCTTTAGTTGCTATTATTGATACGGGGGCGACTCATTCATTCATTTCTCGTGAGTGCGCTAAGCGTTTGAATTTGTTTATGACTTCTTGGGGTGGTGAGATGGTTATTGAGACTCCTGCTTCAGGGTCGGTAACTACGTCTTTGGTGTGTGTAAGTTGTCCTTTGACCATGTATGGTAAAGACTTCCTTATGGATTTAGTGTGTTTGCCGTTGGAGGGATTGGACGTAATCTTGGGTATGAACTGGTTGCAATTTAATCGAGTTCATATAGATTGCTATCACAAGTTAGTAAGGTTTCCTTCTTTGGAAGATGTTGAAGATGAGAGTTTCCTATCCACTAAAGAGTTGAAGAAACTTTTAGCGGACGAAGCTCAATTGTTCGCTTTGTTTGCATCATTGTCGGAGGAGAGCAAAGTTGAGCTCGATGTGTTCCCAGTGGTGTGTGATTTTCCAGAAGTGTTTCCGGAGGATATTACGGATGTACCGCCGGAAAGAGAAGTTGAGTTTTCTATTGATCTAGTTCTGGGTACTAGACCGATTTCGATGGCACCGTATCGTATGTCGGCATCGGAGTTGGTAGAATTGAAGAAGCAATTGAATGACTTGTTGGACAAGAGATTTGTAAGGCCAAGTGTTTCTCCTTGGGGTGCTCCGGTACTGTTGGTAAAGAAGAAGGATGGAAGTATGCGGTTATGCATTGATTATCGACAATTGAACAAGGTGGCAATTAAGAACAAGTATCCGCTTCCAAGGATCGATGATTTGATGGACCAATTGGTTGATGCGCGTGTTTTTAGCAAGATTGATTTGAGATCGGGATATCACCAGATTCGTGTGAAAGAAGAGGATATTCAAAAGACGGCCTTTAGGACATGGTATGGCCATTACGAATATTCCGTGATGCCATTCGGGGTTTCTAATGCGCCGGGTGTGTTTATGGAATACATGAATCGTATTTTTCATGAACAGTTAGATCGTTTTGTGGTTGTGTTCATCGACGATATTTTGATTTACTCTAAGTCTCAAGAGGAGCATGAAGAGCATTTGAGAATTGTGTTACAAATTTTGAAAGAGAAACAATTGTATGCTAAGTTGTCGAAATGTGAATTTTGGTTGTCGGAAGTAAGTTTTCTTGGACATGTTATTTCCGGCAGTGGTATTAGTGTTGATCCATCCAAGATTGATGCGGTGATGCAATGGGAGGCTCCTAGACCGGTTACGGAGATTCGAAGCTTTTTAGGCTTGGCGGGTTATTATCGGAGGTTTATTGAGGGATTTTCGAAGTTGGCACTTCCGTTAACGCAATTGACTTGTAAAGGAAAGGCTTTCATTTGGGATATTCATTGTGAAGAGAGTTTCAATGAGCTAAAAAGAAGGTTGACAACGGCTCCGATCTTGATTTTACCAAATCCGACGGAACCATTTGTTGTGTATTGTGATGCTTCATTGGTTGGTTTAGGTGGTGTTTTGATGCAAGATGGAAAAGTTGTGGCTTATGCTTCAAGATAATTGAGAGTGCATGAAAAGAATTATCCTACACATGACTTGGAGTTAGCGGCCGTGGTGTTTGTTTTGAAAATTTGGAGGCACTATCTTTATGGTGCAAGATTTGAAGTTTTTAGTGATCACAAGAGCTTGAAATATTTATTTGATAAAAAAGAATTGAACATGAGATAAAGAAGGTGGTTAGAGCTTTTGAAGGAGTATGATTTTGGTTTGAATTACCATCCGTGTATGGCAAACGTGGTGGCCGATGCTTTGAGTCGGAAGTCGTTACATATGTCCGCATTGATGATGAGAGAATGGGAACTTTTGGAGAACTTTAGAGACTTGAGTTTGGTTTGTGAAATGACGCCGAGAAGTGTGAGACTTGGTATGCTACATGTTACGAATGATTTTCTTGCAACCGTATGTGAAAAGAAAAAGTTGAATTTGAAGTTCGTTGATTTGATGATGAATGAGAATGAGGATTTCAAGGTTGATAATTTTGGAGTTTTGAGATTCCGTGGTCGTATTTGTATTCCCGACGATGCGGAGTTGAAGAAGATGATATTGGAAGAAGGACACCGAAGTAACTTAAGTATTCATCCGGGAGCGAATAAGATGTATCAAGATTTGAAGAAAATCTTTTGGTGGTCCAGATTAAAGAGGGATGTGGCTCAATTTGTGTATGCGTGCTTAACTTGTCAAAAGTCTAAGGTGGAACATCAAAAGCCTAGTGGATTGATGCAACCGTTGGACATTCCGGAGTGGAAATGGGACAGTATATCGATGGATTTTGTTACGGGATTGCCGAATACACAAAGAGGTCATAATGCTGTTTGGGTAATCGTTGATAGGCTTACTAAATCTGCTCACTTCATTCCAATTGATATTAGTTATCCTTTGGAGAAGTTAGCCGAGATTTATGTTCTTGTGGTTGTGAAGTTACATGGAGTTCCTAAGAGTATTGTATCGGATAGAGATCCTAGATTCACATCAAGGTTTTGGGAGAGTTTACAAAAGGCTTTGGGTTCTAAGCTAAGATTGAGTTCGGCGTATCATCCGCAAACGGATGGTCAAACCGAGAGGACAATTCAATCGTTGGAGGATTTATTGCGTGCTTGTGTGCTCGAGCAAGGTGGTGCTTGGGATAGTTATTTGGCATTGATTGAGTTCACCTACAATAACAGTTTTCATTCATGTATAGGTATGGCACCATTTGAGGCTTTGTATGGTCGGAGATGTCGAACACCTTTGTGTTGGCATGAAACCGGTGAGAGGACGATAGTTGGACCGGCGATGGTACAACAAACGACGGAGAAAGAGAAGTTTATTCGTGAGAAGATGAAAGCATCTCAAAGTAGACAAAAGAGCTATCATGACAAGAGAAGGAAAGATCTTGAGTTTCAAGAAGGCGACCATGTGTTTTTGAGAGTTACGCCGGTTATGGGTGTGGGTTGTGCTTTGAAGTCGAAGAAGTTGACTTCTCGTTTTATTGGTCCGTATCAGATTTCTGCGCGAGTTGGTGCTGTGGCTTACCGTGTGGCGTTGCCTCCGAATCTTTCGAATTTACATGATGTATTCCATGTTTCGCAACTTCGGGAGTATGTTCCGGATCCGTCACATGTTATTCCAATGGACGAGGTTGAAGTGAGAGATAACCTACGGTTGAAGCTTTACCGATTAGGATTTTGGACCGTGAAGTTAAGAAGCTAAGAGGCAAGGATATTGCGCTTGTGAAAGTAGCGTGGGGAGGCCTTGCGGAAGGCAATATGACTTGGGAGCTAGAGACTAGGATGCGAGAGTCGTATCCGGAGTTGTTTGAATCAGGTAATATTTTCGAGGACAAAAATTTCTAAAGTGGGGGAGAGTTGTAACGCCCCGATTTCGATTATTTCCCATTTTGTTGATTATTTTATTTAATTGAGTGATAAATTATTTTATTTGTGAAATTGGTATGTTAATATGCTATGTTGAACATGTTGTGATATTTTATCGTTTTTGAGAGTTTTCGGGGAAATTAGAATGGAGGGTATTTTAGACATTTCTCAATTAATGATAAGCTAGAAATATAGTGGAAATAGAATTTTGTGAGAAAATGAATTAATTTAATTTGAGTAGAAAATAAGAAATAGAAAAGAAAAAGAGATAAGGAGAGGAAATAGGAGAGAAAGAGAAAGAAAAGAAAGATAGAGAGAAAAAGGAGAGAAAGAAAGAGGAAGAGGAGAAAAGAGAAGAAAAGAGAGGAAAAGCTTGGAAATCTTCAAAACAACTTCTAGGAATCGAATTATCCGGGTAAGGGTGTGAAATCTTATTATCTTATCAATGTGTATCATTATGTATGATTGTATTGTTGTTGTTGTGGATTTTTATGAGTTTTTGCATAAACCCATATTTTGTAAAATTGCTTGGAAATCAATTAAATGTGGTTGAAATCATGTTTTTAGTGTCCATAATTGTTGGTATATGTTAGATACTTGTCATTGGACATTGTATTGGTAATTTTCTGGTGTGTAGGTGGAATTTGGGATGATTTTGGGTGTAACCCGTAGAACAAAATTATGCAGAAGAATTTTTCTGGTTTTTCCAGGTCATACGCGTATGGGGCATGTTCATACGCGTATGAACCTTGGCAATACGCGTATGGTGGGCGAGCCATGGGCCAATACGCGTATTGAATGTTATTTTTCTCTGCCATCTGCCCATTTGCGTATGATACGCGTAGCATTTCAGGGCAATACGCGTACGAGGTTGGGCATTACGCGTACGGACATTCACACGTGAACTTTGGGAAAGATGAGTCTCTGCTCATACGCGTATGGCTCAGGGCAATACGCGTATGGACAGGACAAATGGTAAAATGAGATTTTTCAAAAATGTGTTTTCGTTTTCGTCCGTAACTTTTGTTCTGTTTATCCGATTTTTACATTCTTGGTATCGTTGTGAAGCTATTGAGCTGTACTTTCTTATTATGACGATTTGGAAATTGTTAGCCGATTTAATTATGTCGGAAAATCGGGAATAGTGTTATTTAGCGACTTTTACCGTTTTGAATGTGTATTTTGAATGTGAATCATACAATAGTGCATTGATGTGAATGTATATAGATTGTATGTGATTGTATGAAATGAATGCATGGATATATTGTGAATATCTATGCATTTCAAGAATGTATTGAGTCATTTTATATGTGAAGCATAATGATGTACATTCTTGCATGTGTGATTCTAATGAGAATCCGCTATAATGTCGTGTGCCCATGTGGGGTGTGAGCGACGGATTGGTTCCAGATGGAATCCGCTATAACGTCGTGTGCCCATGTGGGGTGTGAGCGACGGATTGGTTCCAGATGGAATCCGCTATAACGTCGTGTGCCCATGTGGGGTGTGAGCGATCTGGTCGTGTGTCCGTGTGGTGTGTGAGTGATCCATAAACGTCGTGTGCCCATGTGGGGTGTGAGCGACGGGGAACATCGTATGCCCGACGAGGAGTTACATTGGTAACGAGCGATGGTTCCAATAAGTTCCTGAGTGAACTTGAGATGATTGAGTCGGTACCGCATTGCATTTGAATAGAGTCGTGAGTCGGTCTCTATGATTTGCATTTATCATCTTTGTAATTGTGAATTGATGAATAAACATAAATATGTATGTTTATGTGGATTGATAAGGATTGTGAAAGTATGCATGATAAATATGCTTGGCTTTGTATATATATACATTGTAATGTATATGAGTGAATTGTGATGAATTGTGGTGAGAATGTGGAAATGTGTATTTTTATGCTAAGATATATAATTTTATGCATTGTTATTATGATAATATTTCTCACCCTTCTGCTGTTTTATGATGCTCTATGAGGCATTGCAGAGTAGATATGCTGGTGGTCTTTTGTGAAGCGGGTCTTCATTCTTTTGGTCGGTCGGCTCTGATATGTAGCACCGGGTAGCTAAGATGTATATGATTCTTTTGTGATACATTTGTACATGTACCTTGTTGATGAATGTTTATGTAAACATGAGTTATGTTGGTGGATAACACTTGATGATATTTATATATATGTATATATGTTTGATGTTATTCAATGTTTAGATTTTCCACTTTTATTCTAAATATTGAGATGTGGGTGTAAGGACTAAGTTCCTCTGTTGCAAAGTTACCCCACTGTTGCATATCAATTGTTGAGCAGGTGTTGAATGTTTTAATTTCATGTATAATGTGACAAACCTTTTTTTATACTATGTTTATAATTATACTCTGACGAAATTTTTAATATGTGCCTAAATGATTATGTGATTATTTGGGGGTATAGAAATGGGGTGTTACAAGGCGCACTGACAAGCTGTAAAGTGGATTCTCAGGTACATAAATGGGTCTCTAAAAAGAGTCTTGATTTATGGTGGAGCTTGTGATGGTGATAGCATAGTCGAAATCGAAGGATTTGTTGACTCTGATTATGCAGGTTGTATGAATTCCAGAAAGTCTATTTCTGGATATGTGTTCACAATGTTTGGCACAACAATCAGTTGGAAAGCGACGCTTCAGAAGGTTGTTGCCTTATCAACCACTGAAGCTGAATATATTGCCCTCACTGAAGCTGTGAAGGAAGCATTGTGGCTTGAAGGTTTTGCAAAGGAGCTGAAACTTCAAGGTCGAAGTATCACTGTTAAATGTGATAGTCAAAGTGCAATACACCTGTCGAAGAATTCAGCCTATCATGAGCGAACTAAGCACATTGATGCGAGGCTGCATTTCTTCAGAGAGATAATCGAGCGTGGTGAAGTCCAGGTGCTGAAGGTTTCGACTGAAGACAATGCTGCTGATATGATCACCAAGACGTTGCCAAGTTGCAAGTTCTTCCACTGTATGCAGTTGATAAAGCTGCATGATGAAAGCTAGTTGTTTTTTCCTTTGTTGCTGAGTTAGATCCAAGGTGGAGATTTGTGAGATTTGGGTCGAACTCATCTGTGTCGAAGGAGAACTTTCATGTATTTCGACAAGAGGCAAGCATGCCATCGAAGCTTGTTCACATGCTGGTGCTTGTTAGTTACATATAGTAGTCGAAGTCTGTTCTTATATGTATTCTGTCGAAATGTTTATATTTTGTCGAATTGGGCATTGTGTTAAGGATCCAATTGTTTAGGTTTCTTGGGCTACAAGTTACCTAGTTAGTCTATAAATAGGCTAGTACACTCAGTTTGTTGAGTGTGGCAAATTGTGATATTCACTTGTAATCATTTGTGACTTTAATGAGAAAGTGAATAGTAAACAGAATTTATTTTCCCAATCCTTGTTGTTCTCTTCTTCTTCTTGGTTTTTTTTCGTTAAACCCTAACCCTTGTTTTGGTTTTTGATCATCAAGAAACCATTTATACTTTATTTAAAGACATCATTTTTCACAACAATATATATATATATATATATATATATATATATATATATATATATATAAAATGTTGCATACAAGTTAATAATCTTTAATGATTGGGAGTCTGTAAGTTTTTAAATAAAGAACATAAATGAGGCCATTAGCATCAAATGAAGATGATGTGATGTTTGGAGAAGAATTCCCGAGTCTTATTAGTCAGTTTGTGTTTTTGGACGTATTAGGAACCCTTGTTCCGCGTCCTACTTTGTTGTAGTGTCTATTTTTCTTTGGGCTTTTGCCCTCTTTATATAAAAAAAATTAGCGTAAGCATAAAACTCATTTACATATTCCATAATATTTGATTTCAACAGGTTCCAAAATATTTTAAAGAAGTAAAAGCACAATTGTCAGAACCAGACATTTATGGGATAATGGACTTTTCTACTTAAAAAAAAGACCACTATATTTTGGTGTGAGTTAGTTTAATAATTTTGTTTTAATAATGAAGAAGAGAGTTATATCCTTACTCCAATACATAAATATTAGTTTAGATTAATTTTAC
This sequence comes from Lathyrus tuberosus, assembly GCA_022829125.1. Taxonomy (NCBI): domain Eukaryota; kingdom Viridiplantae; phylum Streptophyta; class Magnoliopsida; order Fabales; family Fabaceae; genus Lathyrus; species Lathyrus tuberosus. Next base: position 512,949 of record JALAZF010000633.1, read on the forward strand.
ATATCATAAAATTGATAGGTTATTTTATCTATGATCTATTTATGGAGGATGAGGGGAGTCCATACAAAATTTTTTGTTTTAAATGGAAGAGTGAGATTGATATTTTTTAATTAGTCCGTTGTAAGATGAGATATCATTTTTTTTTTAAAAAGAAAAGAAGGTTGGGTGAAATGGTGAATGAATACGAGAGAGAATTTAATAATAAAATATTATAAATATAAGTGCACGTGAATATTATTTTATAATAGAGAAATATTACAACAGAATACACAAATCATAAATAAATGATGATTAAATAATAAAGCATTTAAAATGGTTCTTGACCTGGCATATTTCCAGGAGGAGAATAATTACAAGCAACAAATGTTCCTCCATTATCACATTTCACTTTGCCACATCCAACCTTTAGTGAATTTTCCCAAATCACCTGAGTATAATGAAGACACTCACCACCAACACACTAGTTATGAAAGCGATCAAAGTTAGGTTTTTCATCCACCCACAACTTCACTGCTTCCGCACCACTTATGTCACCATTGCTAATGGTAACATTCTCACCGTATTTTCCACCATTACCACCAGAGGGAACCACCTTACAATCCTTGCGTTGATTCGCATAATTTTGCGCAAACACCGCAATTTCGTTGTCCCAAACAAGATTTGGAATGTTGAAACCTTCGATAGCAGATCTTGCTGCGTTGTGGGCATTCAAATAATCAGCTGGTGAGTCTTGGGCGCATGCAATGTTGCTACAACTCACAATGAGTATCAAACTTAAAATACACAATATCGAAAATGAACCCATTTTAGTTATCAATGTAAATTTCTTGTTGTTAGATGAAAATTGTAAGAACTATAATGATGTTTTTATAGAGATTTTTTAAGATGGTAATTTGGTAATTGCAACAGATTTCTTTATAAAAAGAAAATTGCTAGAAATAATTTTTTAGATGTTTTAGTATAAAAATGATTTTTAGTGTATTATAATTTATTTAAATTTATCTTATAAATAAGATTTGATGATTTTACCTCTAGAGTGTCTTTAGCATTTAATTAGTTATTTAAATATTTTTATATGAAAATATCTAAATATAAATTATTTTACATTTAATTAAATTCTTTAAAAGTTAAAATATTAATTCATTTAAAATCAATGTTTATCAACTTAAAATCAAACGCATAGGATCCAGATCACCCGTTTATCTTTTGGTGTTGATTAATGTATTTGTGTTTGTTTATATGGACTATTGAACAAAAAGGAAATGCCAACTAAAAAATAAAAATGAATATTATGTCCTGTTTTGTTATTATAAAATTGACAAAAAAATTTATTTATAAAAATTATTTTCTTTATTTTAAAATTTTAACAATAATGGTTATAGAAAACTGAAGATCGATGATTCAATACGAAAGGATTATCATTTTGATAAAATTTAATGTCATTAGATAAACATTAACATATAAAATAAAATAAAATTGTAGAATGAAATACAAGAAATACAAGATGTACAAGAAAAGATGAAAAAAATACTACTAATGAGTTTAAAACAAAATACTACTGCTACTAAATTTTCTTGAGTATTTATCATTACACGCACTGTTTTAAAAATCGGAACAAACTCGTCAATCGAACCGATCGATAAAAAAATCAGAGGGGTTATCAGTCTGGTCTAAATGCTAGATTGAATAAGCTATTGAACTAGTGAGAACCAGTTAGAACAGGCAAAAATCAATAAAAATCAGTAAATCGTTGTGTTGCGGTGAGAATCGGATATCAAGCTATTAATTAACTTGAATCACAAATCTTGAAGTTCACCACCGAGCTTTGATTTATCCAAAGGAAAGGGTAAAGATCGAAGAAAACCCTAAGTGCACCATGTAACAACACAGCTAGACATCTAAGGTTCGGGGGTTGGTTATACCTAGGGAAGGTGTTAGCATCCAAAGTATCTGTAGTACTCTACAGGAACCTCTTGTTAGTATTTGTGTTATGTTAATGTTTGCTTGCTAAGGAAAAAGGTGCTAAGGTAAAGACCTAGGGTATATACACTAAGTATGCTCGCCAAGACGTCGCATCTCGTGCCTACGTATCCTGACTAGGATGGAATCAGAGCATTCGTAGTTCACCTAACTACGGGTGAGGAACTCTTGAATGCGGTCAAGGTTCCAAGGGGAAAAGTAAATGTCCATGGCAAGACAAATCACATAGAGTACGACGACTCTACACTTAAGGCTAGATTAAAAAGGGAAAGGAAAGTATAAGCATCCATAACCATGACAGTTACATAAAGCACAACGACTCTAATCCTAAGGCTAGGATAAAGGATAAGGTAAACTAGTCTCGATCGCGCGGCGGCGAGGGATAATGGAGTTAGTTGTTAGTGGGTTAGAGGTTAGAGGTTAGAGGCTAGAGGTTAGAGATTAGAGGCCTCGACAAGATATCACATCTTGTACCTACATATCCTAATAGGAATGAGGAATCAGAGCCTCCGTAGTTCGTCTAACTAGGGATAAGGAACTCTTGAGTGATCAAGGTTCCAGAGGGAAGTAAGTGTTCGTTACTATGACACTTGCATGGAGGGCGACTCCAATCCTAAAGTAGGTTAAACAAGTAAGACTCTCACAAGGTCTCGAGGAAAAGATGGACAAGACTATCCTAAATGACATGGCAGTCAACAACTAGGTTAATAATGAAGAAGAGAGTTATATGCTTACTCTAATACATAAATATTAGTTTAGATTAATTTTACATATCATAAAATCGATAAGTTATTTTATCTAAGATCTTTTTATGGAGGATGAGGTGAGTCCATACAAAATTTTTTTGTTTTAAATGAGACAGTTATAAGTAGATGATGAGATTGATATTTTTGAATTAATTAGTCTTAATACGACGAGATAGAAATTATTTATAAAAAAGAAAGAAAAGAAGGTGAGGTGAATGAATAAGAGAGAGAGAGATAGTTCATTAATAAAATACTACAAAGGTGGAATTTTTTTAAAATAACATATTAATTCAATTTAAATATCAAAATAACATATTTTTCAAACTAATTACCAAAATGACATACTTTCAGTCCAACGCCGATGATGCTGCATTATGGACAGCTAAAACATCGATCATTCGGTTCACTACAGTGGAGATGCACCAAAGTGATCGGGTGAAACTGCAGTTCATCATGCATAAAGATATTCCAGTCGCTCCGACGTCTTTGAGAGACTAACATCAACTAAGGGTGGATGCACAATGGGGTGTAGGTGATTGGAAAGACTTTGCAAAAGAGATGTGTCTACATTGGAAGAATCTATATCGATGCATCTTAGCCGACCCTGTTGTGGAAGGGGTTAGACCAAGCCATCAATATATGATTTGGTTTAGGTCGGTTACAACAACACAATAATTTGTGTCTGAGCCGACATATTTGATTGATCCGCACCAACGTGCTTCTTCCTCACACACACAGAAACAAACACATGCCCAACATCAAACACCGTGTTATACCCAAGAACTAAGACTACCCACCCAATCAATCTTCCAGAACCGCAACCTATTCATGCTACCCACCCAATCACAACAACAAGAGCTTTACCCTTACCGCCAACCTCCCAACACAGATACCACTTCTGCTTATAGCCCTGATAACTCTTTCGACCCCACCCCAGCCCACCATAGCCCCCCATAAATGAACACACAATCGTCCTACCACCAAAATACCCAACCACTATTTGACTACCAAACCCCACAACAACTATTGTATCGTTTCCAAAACGATTCAATGTACCAATTCGGCCAACCATATCGTCCACACCCAACCTAACCCACACGTCCCAACTACGAAAACATGGGCATGGAACTGAATTACGCAAGTGCCGTTGGGAGCAACCCCCCATCCCGGCTATTGGGGACAGATGATTCAAAAATTTTCAGATACGTCGGGACCATCTCAACAAATACCTCTTCCACAGGTCAACAGGCAAAGACCACAAACACCTCAACAAAATCGTGGTAGACCTCGACGCCGCGCAAATGCACTGGGAAGTGGAACCGGTGGACGTTTTGATAGGGTTGGTCGTTGAATTTTTTTTCTATCTGTTGTACGCTTTTTTATATTGCAAATATTGTTATTTAATTTTTCTTTGGATTATTTTAATTTTTTTTCATTTAATTTACTAATGTCCTAATTAAAATAAAATTTTAAAAAAATATATATAAATAAGGAGGATGCGCTATATAGGATAGTGCATGCACTCCATTAGGGCACAAATTAAATGTTGTCGCCATATGGGATGGCGCATGCTCTCATTTAGGGGAGAAATTCAATGCTGTCGCCATTTGATATGGCGCATAATTGATGAAAGTATGTTACTTTAGTAATTATTTTGAAAAGTATATTATTTTGGTATTTAAATTGAATTATTAGGTTATTTTAAAAAAAATCACAAAGGTGAGCTCACGTGAATATTATTTTATAATTGAGAAACGTTACAACAAAATACACAAATCATAAACAAAAGATGATTGCATAATAAAACACTTAGAATGGTTCTTGACCTGGAATATTTCCAGGAGGAGAATAATTGCAAGTAACAAATGTGCCTCCATTATCACATTTCACTTTGCCACATCCAACACGCAATGATTTTTCCCAAATCACCTGTGTATAATGAAGACACTCACCACCAACACACTTGTTATGATAGCGATCAAAGTGAGGCATTTCATCCACCCACAACTTCACTGCTTCCGCACCACTTATGTCACCATTACTAATGGCAACATTCTCACCGTATTTTCCACCATTACCACCAGAGGGAACCACCTTACAATCCTTGCGTTGATTCGCATAATTTTGCGCAAACACCGCAATTTCGTTGTCCCAAACAAGATTTGGAATGTTGAAACCTTCGATAGCAGATCTTGCTGCGTTGTGGGCGTTCAAATAATCAGCTGGTGAGTCTTGGGCGCATGCAATGTTACTACAACTCACAATGAGTACCATACTTAAAATACACAATATCGAAAATGAACCCATTTTAGTTATCAATGTAAATTTCTTGTTGTTAGATGAAAATTGTAAGAACTATAATGATGTTTTTATAGAGATTTTTTAAGATGGTAGTTTGGTAATTGCAACAGATTTCTTTATCAAAATAAAATTGCTAGAAATAATTTTTTAGATGTTTTAGTATACAAATAATTTTTAGTGTATTATAATTTATTTAAATTTATCTTATAAATAAGATTTGATGATTTTATCTCCAGAGTGTCTTTAGCATTTAATTAGTTATTTAAATATTTTTATATGAAAATATCTAAACATAAATTATTTTACATTTAATTAAATTCTTTAAATGTTAAAATATTAATTAATTTAAAATCAATGTTTATCAACTTAAAATCAAACGCATAGGATCCAGATCACCCGTTTATCTCTTGGTGTTGATTAATGTATTTGTGTTTGTTTATATGGACTATTGAACAAAAAGGAAATGCCAACTAAAAAATAAAAATGAATATTATGTCCTGTTTTGTTATTATAAAATTGACAAAAAATTTATTTATAAAAATTATTTCTTTATTTTAAAATTTTAAATAATGATTATAGAAAACTGAAGATCGATGATTCAATACCAAAGGATTATCATTTTGATAAAATTTAATGTCATTAGATAAACATTAACATATAAAATAAAATAAAATTGTAGAATGAAATACAAGAAATACAAGATGTACAAGAAAACATGAAAAAAATACTACTAATGAGTTTAAAACGAAATACTATTGCTACTAAATTTTCTTGAGTATTTATCCATTACACGCACTATTTTAAAAACCGGAACAAACTCGTCAATCGAACCGATCAATCAAAAAATCAGAGGGGTTATCAGTCTGGTCTAAATGCTAGATTGAATAAGCTATTGAACTAGTGAGAACCAGTCAGAACAGGCAAAAATCAATAAAAATCAGTAAATCGTTGTGTTGCGGTGAGAATCGGATATCAAGCTATTAATTAACTTGAATCACAAATCTTGAAGTTCACCACCGAGCTTTGATTTATCCAAAGGAAAGGGTAAAGATCGAAGAAAACCCTAAGTGCACCATGTAACAACACAGCTAGACATCTAAGGTTCGGGGGTTGGTTATACCTAGGGAAGGTGTTAGCATCCTAAGTATCTGTAGTACTCTACAGGAACCTCTTGTTAGTATTTGTGTTATGTTAATGTTTGCTTGCTAAGGAAAAAGGTGCTAAGGTAAAGACCTAGGGTATATACACTAAGTATGCTCGCCAAGACGTCGCATCTCGTGCCTACGTATCCTGACTAGGATGGAATCAGAGCATTCGTAGTTCACCTAACTACGGGTGAGGAACTCTTGAATGTGGTCAAGGTTCCAAGGGGAAAAGTAAATGTCCATGGCAAGACAAATCACATAGAGTACGACGACTCTACACTTAAGGCTAGATTAAAAAGGGAAAGGAAAGTATAAGCATCCATAACCATGACAATTACATAAAGCACAACGACTCTAATCCTAAGGCTAGGATAAAGGATAAGGTAAACTAGTCTCGATCGCGCGGCGGCGAGGGATAAGGGAGTTAGTTGTTAGTGGGTTAGAGGTTAGAGGTTAGAGGCTAGAGGTTAGAGGTTAGAGGGCTCGACAAGATATCACATCTTGTGCCTACGTATCCTAATAGGAATGAGGAATCAGAGCCTCCGTAGTTCGCCTAACTAGGGATAAGGAACTCTTGAGGGATCAAGGTTCCAGAGGGAAGTAAGTGTTCGTTACTATGACACTTACATGGAGGGCGACTATAATCCTAAAGTAGGTTAAACAAGTAAGACTCTCACAAGGTCTCGAGGAAAAGATGGACAAGACTATCCTAAATGACATGGCAGTTAACAACTAGGTTAATAATGAAGAAGAGAGTTATATGCTTACTCCAATACATAAATATTAGTTTAGATTAATTTTACATATCATAAAATCGATAAGTTATTTTATCTAAGATCTTTTTATGGAGGATGAGGTGAGTCCATACAAAATTTTCTTGTTTTAAATGAGACAGTTATAAGTAGACGATGAGATTGATACTTTTGAAATAATTAGTCTTAAGACGACGAGATAGAAATTATTTATAAAAAAGAAAGAAAAGAAGGTGAGGTGAATGAATAAGAGAGAGAGAGATAGTTCATTAATAAAATACTACAAACGTGGAATTTTTTTAAAATAACATATTAATTCAATTTAAATATCAAAATAACATATTTTTCAAACTAATTACCAAAATGACATACTTTCAGTCCAACGCCGATGATGCTGCATTATGGACAGCTAAAACATCGATCATTTGGTTCACTACAGTGGAGATGCACCAAAGTGATCGGGTGAAACTGCAGTTCATCATGCATCAAGATATTCCAGTCGCTCCGACGTCTTTGAGAGACTAACATCAACTAAGGGTGGATGCACAATGGGGTGTAGGTGATTGGAAAGACTTTGCAAAAGAGATGTGTCTACATTGGAAGAATCTATATCGATGCATCTTAGCCGACCATGTTGTGGAAGGGGTTAGACCAAGCCATCAATATATGATTTGGTTTAGGTCGGTTACAACAACACAACAATTTGTGTCTGAGCCGACATATTTGATTGATCCGCACCAACGTGCTTCTTCCTCACACACACAGAAACAAACACATGCCCAACATCAAACACCGTGTTATACCCAACAACTAAGACTACCCACCCAATCAATATTCCAGAACCGCAACCTATTCATGCTACCCACCCAATCACAACAACAAGAGCTTTACCCTTACCGCGAACCTCCCAACACCGATACCACTTCTGCCTATAGCCCTGATAACTCTTTCGACCCCACCCCAGCCCACCATAGCCCCCCATAAATGAACACACAATCGTCCTACCACCAAAATACCCAACCACTATTTGACTACCAAACCCCACAACAACTATTGTATCGTTTCCAAAACGATTCAATGTACCAATTCGGCCAACCATATCATCCACACCCAACCTAACCCACACGTCCCAACTACGAAAACATGGGCATGAAACTGAATTACGCAAGCGCCGTTGGGAGCAACCCCCATCCCGGCTATTGGGGACAGGTGATTCAGAATTTTTCAGATACGCCGGGACCATCTCAACAAATACCTCTTCCACAGGTCAACATGCAAAGACCACAAACACCTCAACAAAATCGTGGTAGACCTCGACGCCGCGCAAATGCACTGGGATGTGGAACCGGTGGACGTTTTGATAGGGTTGGTCGTTGAATTTTTTTTCTATCTGTTGTACGCTTTTTTATATTGCAAATATTGTTATTTAATTTTTCTTTGGATTATTTTAATTTTTTTTCATTTAATTTACTAATGTCCTAATTAAAATAATTTTTTTTAAAAAAAATATATAAATAAGGAGGATGCACCATATAGGATAGTGCATGCACTCCATTAGGGCACAAATTAAATGTTGTCGCCATATGGGATGACGCATGCTCTCATTTAGGGGAGAAATTCAATGCTGTCGCCATTTGATATGGCGCATAAATGATGAAAGTATGTTACTTTAGTAATTATTTTGAACAGTATATTATTTTGGTATTTAAATTGAATTATTAGGTTATTTTAAAAAAAATCACAAAGGTGAGCTCACGTGAATATTATTTTATAATTGAGAAACGTTACAACAAAATACACAAATCATAAACAAAAGATGATTGCATAATAAAACACTTAGAATGGTTCTTGACCTGGAATATTTCCAGGAGGAGAATAATTGCAAGTAACAAATGTGCCTCCATTATCACATTTCACTTTGCCACATCCAACACGCAATGATTTTTCCCAAATCACCTGTGTATAATGAAGACACTCACCACCAACACACTTGTTATGATAGCGATCAAAGTGAGGCATTTCATCCACCCACAACTTCACTGCTTCCACACCACTTATGTCACCATTGCTAATGGCAACATTCTCACCGTATTTTCCACCATTACCACCAGAGGGAACCACCTTACAATCCTTGCGTTGATTCACATAATTTTGCGCAAACACCGCAATTTCGTTGTCCCAAACAAGATTTGGAATGTTGAAACCTTCGATAGCAGATCTTGCTGCGTTGTGGGCGTTCAAATAATCAGCTGGTGAGTCTTGGGCGCATGCAATGTTACTACAACTCACAATGAGTATCAAACTTAAAATACACAATATCGAAAATGAACCCATTTTAGTTATCAATGTAAATTTCTTTTGTTAGATGAAAATTGTAAGAACTATAATGATGTTTTTATAGAGATTTTTTAAGATGGTAATTTGGTAATTGCAACAGATTTCTTTATAAAAATAAAATTGCTAGAAATAATTTTTTAGATGTTTTAGTATAAAAATAATTTTTAGTGTATTATAATTTATTTAAATTTATCTTATAAATAAGATTTGATGATTTTATCTCCAGAGTGTCTTTAGCATTTAATTAGTTATTTAAATATTTTTATATGAAAATATCTAAACATAAATTATTTTACATTTAATTAAATTCTTTAAATGTTAAAATATTAATTAATTTAAAATCAATGTTTATCAACTTAAAATCAAACGCATAGGATCCAGATCACCTGTTTATCTCTTGGTGCTGATTAATGTATTTGTGTTTGTTTATATGGACTATTGAACAAAAAGGAAATGCCAACTAAAAAATAAAAATGAATATTATGTCCTGTTTTGTTATTATAAAATTGACAAAAAGTTTATTTATAAAAATTATTTTCTTTATTTTAAAATTTTAAAAATAATGATTATAGAAAACTGAAGATCGATGATTCAATACCAAAGGATTATCATTTTGATAAAATTTAATGTCATTAGATAAACATTAACATATAAAATAAAATAAAATTGTAGAATGAAATACAAGAAATACAACATGTACAAGAAAAGATGAAAAAAATACTATTAATGAGTTTAAAACGAAATACTATTGCTACTAAATTTTCTTGAGTATTTATCCATTACATGCACTGTTTTAAAAATCGGAACAAACTCGTCAATCGAACCGATCGATCAAAAAATCAGAGGGGTTATCAGTCTGGTCTAAATGCTAGATTGAATAAGTTATTGAACTAGTGAGAACCAGTCAGAACAGGCAAAAATCAATAAAAATCAGTAAATCGTTGTGTTGCGGTGAGAATCGGATATCAAACTATTAATTAACTTGAATCACAAATCATGAAGTTCACCACCGAGCTTTGATTTATCCAAAGGAAAGGGTAAAGATCGAAGAAAACCCTAAGTGCACCATGTAACAACACAGCTAGACATCTAAGGTTCGGGGGTTGGTTATACCTAGGGAAGGTGTTAGCATCCTAAGTATCTGTAGTACTCTACAGGAACCTCTTGTTAGTATTTGTGTTATGTTAATGTTTGCTTGCTAAGGAAAAAGGTGCTAAGGTAAAGACCTAGGGTATATACACTAAGTATGCTCGCCAAGACGTCGCATCTCGTGCCTACGTATCCTGACTAGGATGGAATCAGAGCATTCGTAGTTCACCTAACTACGGGTGAGGAACTCTTGAATGTGGTCAAGGTTCCAAGGGGAAAAGTAAATGTCCATGGCAAGACAAATCACATAGAGTACGATGACTCTACACTTAAGGCCAGATTAAAAAGGGAAAGGAAAGTATAAGCATCCATAACCATGACAGTTACATAGAGCACAACGACTCTAATCTTAAGGCTATGATAAAGGATAAGGTAAACTAGTCTCGATCGCGCGGTGGCGAGGGATAAGGGAGTTAGTTGTTAGTGGGTTAGAGGTTAGAGGTTAGAGGCTAGAGGTTAGAGGTTAGAGGACTCGACAAGATATCACATCTTGTGCCTATTTATCCTAATAGGAATGAGGAATCAGAGCCTCCGTAGTTTGCCTAACTAGGGATAAGGAACTCTTGAGTGATCAAGGTTCCAGAGGGAAGTGAGTGTTCGTTACTATGACACTTACATGGAGTGCGTCGACTCCAATCCTAAAGTAGGTTAAACAAGTAAGACTCTCACAAGGTCTCGAGGAAAAGATGGACAAGACTATCCTAAATGACATGGCAGTCAACAACTAGGTTAATAATGAAGAAGAGAGTTATATGCTTACTCCAATACATAAATATTAGTTTAGATTAATTTTACATATCATAAAATCGATAAGTTATATTATCTAAGATCTTTTTATGGAGGATGAGGTGAGTCCATACAAAATTTTCTTGTTTTAAATGAGACACTTATAAGTAGACGATGAGATTGATTTTTTTTGAATTAATTAGTCTTAAGACGACGAGATAGAAATTATTTATAAAAAAGAAAGAAAAGAAGGTGAGGTGAATGAATAAGAGAGAGAGATAGTTCATTAATAAAATACTACAAAGGTGGAATTTTTTTTAAAATAACATATTAATTCAATTTAAATATCAAAATAACATATTTTTCAAACTAATTACCAACATGACATACTTTCAGTCCAACGCCGATGATGCTGCATTATGGACAGCTAAAACATCGATCATTCGGTTCACTACAGTGGAGATGCACCAAAGTGATCGGGTGAAACTGCAGTTCAGCATGCATCAAGATATTCCAGTAGCTCCGACGTCTTTGGGAGACTAACATCAACTAAGGGTGGATGCACAATGGGGTGTAGGTGATTGGAAAGACTTTGCAAAAGAGATGTGTCTACATTGGAAGAATCTATATCGATGCATCTTAGCCGACCCTGTTGTGGAAGGGGTTAGACCAAGCCATCAATATATGATTTGGTTTAGGTCGGTTACAACAACACAACAATTTGTGTCTGAGCCGACATATTTGATTGATCCGCACCAACGTGCTTCTTCCTCAGACACACAGAAACAAACACATGCCCAACATCAAACACCGTGTTATACCCAACAACTAAGATTACCCACCCAATCAATCTTCCAGAACTGCAACCTATTCATGCTACCCACCCAATCACAACAACAAGAGCTTTACCCTTACCGCGAACCTCCCAACACCGATACCACTTCTGCCTATAGCCCTGATAACTCTTTCGACCCCACCCCAGCCCACCATAGCCCCCCATAAATGAACACACAATCGTCCTACCACCAAAATACCCAACCACTATTTGACTACCAAACCCCACAACAACTATTGTATCGTTTCCAAAACGATTCAATGTACCAATTCGGCCAACCATATCATCCACACCCAACCTAACCCACATGTCCCAACTACGAAAACATGGGCATGAAACTGAATTACGCAAGCGCCGTTGGGAGCAACTCCCCATCCCGACTATTGGGGACAGATGATTCAAAATTTTTCAGATACGTCAGGACCATCTCAACAAATACCTCTTCCACGGGTCAACATGCAAAGACCACAAACACCTCAACAAAATCGTGGTAGAGCTCGACGCCGCGCAAATGCACTGGGAAGTGGAACCGGTGGACGTTTTGATAGGGTTGGTCGTTGAATTTTTTTTCTATCTGTTGTACGCTTTTTTATATTGCAAATATTGTTATTTAATTTTTCTTTGGATTATTTTAATTTTTTTTCATTTAATTTACTAATGTCCTAATTAAAATAAAATTTTTAAAAAATATATATATAAATAAGGAGGATGCGCCATATAGGATAGTGCATGCACTCCATTAGGGTATAAATTAAATGTTGTCGCCATATGGGATGGCGCATGCTCTCATTTAGGGGAGAAATTCAATGCTGTCGCCATTTGATATGGTGCATAAATGATGAAAGTATGTTACTTTAGTAATTATTTTGAAAAGTATATTATTTTGGTATTTAAATTGAATTATTAGGTTATTTTAAAAAAAATCACAAAGGTGAGCTCACGTGAATATTATTTTATAATTGAGAAACGTTACAACAAAATACACAAATCATAAACAAAAGATGATTGCATAATAAAACACTCAGAATGGTTCTTGACCTGGAATATTTCCAGGAGGAGAATAATTGCAAGTAACAAATGTGCCTCCATTATCACATTTCACTTTGCCACATCCAACACGCAATGATTTTTCCCAAATCACCTGTGTATAATGAAGACACTCACCACCAACACACTTGTTATGATAGCGATCAAAGTGAGGCATTTCATCCACCCACAACTTCACTGCTTCCACACCACTTATGTCCCCATTGCTAATGGCAACATTCTCACCGTATTTTCCACCATTACCACCAGAGGGAACCACCTTACAATCCTTGCGTTGATTCGCATAATTTTGCGCAAACACCGCAATTTCGTTGTCCCAAACAAGATTTGGAATGTTGAAACCTTCGATAGCAGATCTTGCTGCGTTGTGGGCGTTCAAATAATCAGCTGGTGAGTCTTGGGCGCATGCAATGTTACTACAACTCACAATGAGTATCAAACTTAAAATACACAATATCGAAAATGAACCCATTTTAGTTATCAATGTAAATTTCTTTTGTTAGATGAAAATTGTAAGAACTATAATGATGTTTTTATAGAGATTTTTTAAGATGGTAATTTGGTAATTGCAACAGATTTCTTTATAAAAATAAAATTGCTAGAAATAATTTTTTAGATGTTTTAGTATAAAAATAATTTTTAGTGTATTATAATTTATTTAAATTTATCTTATAAATAAGATTTGATGATTTTATCTCCAGAGTGTCTTTAGCATTTAATTAGTTATTTAAATATTTTTATATGAAAATATCTAAACATAAATAATTTTACATTTAATTAAATTCTTTAAATGTTAAAATATTAATTAATTTAAAATCAATGTTTATCAACTTAAAATCAAACGCATAGGATCCAGATCACCTGTTTATCTCTTGGTGCTGATTAATGTATTTGTGTTTGTTTATATGGACTATTGATCAAAAAGGAAATGCCAACTAAAAAATAAAAATGAATATTATGTCCTGTTTTGTTATTATAAAATTGACAAAAAGTTTATTTATAAAAATTATTTTCTTTATTTTAAAATTTTAAAAATAATGATTATAGAAAACTGAAGATCGATGATTCAATACCAAAGGATTATCATTTTGATAAAATTTAATGTCATTAGATAAACATTAACATATAAAATAAAATAAAATTGTAGAATGAAATACAAGAAATACAAGATGTACAAGAAAAGATGAAAAAAATACTACTAATGAGTTTAAAACGAAATACTATTGCTACTAAATTTTCTTGAGTATTTATCCATTACATGCACTGTTTTAAAAATCGGAACAAACTCGTCAATCGAACCGATCGATCAAAAAATCAGAGGGGTTATCAGTCTGGTCTAAATGCTAGATTGAATAAGCTATTGAACTAGTGAGAACCAGTCAGAACAGGCAAAAATCAATAAAAATCAGTAAATCGTTGTGTTGCGGTGAGAATCGGATATCAAACTATTAATTAACTTGAATCACAAATCATGAAGTTCACCACCGAGCTTTGATTTATCCAAAGGAAAGGGTAAAGATCGAAGAAAACCCTAAGTGCACCATGTAACAACACAGCTAGACATCTAAGGTTCGGGGGTTGGTTATACCTAGGGAAGGTGTTAGCATCCTAAGTATCTGTAGTACTCTACAGGAACCTCTTGGTAGTATTTGTGTTATGTTAATGTTTGCTTGCTAAGGAAAAAGGTGCTAAGGTAAAGACCTAGGGTATATACACTAAGTATGCTCGCCAAGACGTCGCATCTCGTGCTTACGTATCCTGACTAGGATGGAATCAGAACATTCGTAGTTCACCTAACTACGGGTGAGGAACTCTTGAATGTGGTCAAGGTTCCAAGGGGAAAAGTAAATGTCCATGGCAAGACAAATCACATAGAGTACGATGACTCTACACTTAAGGCCAGATTAAAAAGGGAAAGGAAAGTATAAGCATCCATAACCATGACAGTTACATAGAGCACAACGACTCTAATCTTAAGGCTAGGATAAAGGATAAGGTAAACTAGTCTCGATCGCGCGGCGGCGAGGGATAAGGGAGTTAGTTGTTAGTGGGTTAGAGGTTAGAGGTTAGAGGCTAGAGGTTAGAGGTTAGAGGACTCGACAAGATATCACATCTTGTGCCTATTTATCCTAATAGGAATGAGGAATCAGAGCCTCCGTAGTTTGCCTAACTAGGGATAAGGAACTCTTGAGTGATCAAGGTTCCAGAGGGAAGTGAGTGTTCGTTACTATGACACTTACATGGAGTGCGTCGACTCCAATCCTAAAGTAGGTTAAACAAGTAAGACTCTCACAAGGTCTCGAGGAAAAGATGGACAAGACTATCCTAAATGACATGGCAGTCAACAACTAGGTTAATAATGAAGAAGAGAGTTATATGCTTACTCCAATACATAAATATTAGTTTAGATTAATTTTACATATCATAAAATCGATAAGTTATATTATCTAAGATCTTTTTATCGAGGATGAGGTGAGTCCATACAAAATTTTCTTGTTTTAAATGAGACACTTATAAGTAGACGATGAGATTGATTTTTTTGAATTAATTAGTCTTAAGACGACGAGATAGAAATTATTTATAAAAAAGAAAGAAAAGAAGGTGAGGTGAATGAATAAGAGAGAGAGATAGTTCATTAATAAAATACTACAAAGGTGGAATTTTTTTTAAAATAACATATTAATTCAATTTAAATATCAAAATAACATATTTTTCAAACTAATTACCAACATGACATACTTTCAGTCCAACGCCGATGATGCTGCATTATGGACAGCTAAAACATCGATCATTCGGTTCACTACAGTGGAGATGCACCAAAGTGATCGGGTGAAACTGCAGTTCAGCATGCATCAAGATATTCCAGTAGCTCCGACGTCTTTGGGAGACTAACATCAACTAAGGGTGGATGCACAATGGGGTGTAGGTGATTGGAAAGACTTTGCAAAAGAGATGTGTCTACATTGGAAGAATCTTTATCGATGCATCTTAGCCGACCCTGTTGTGGAGGGGGTTAGACCAAGCCATCAATATATGATTTGGTTTAGGTCGGTTACAACAACACAACAATTTGTGTCTGAGCCGACATATTTGATTGATCCGCACCAACGTGCTTCTTCCTCAGACACACAGAAACAAACACATGCCCAACATCAAACACCGTGTTATACCCAACAACTAAGACTACCCACCCAATCAATGTTCCAGAACCGCAACCTATTCATGCTACCCACCCAATCACAACAACAAGAGCTTTACCCTTACCGCGAACCTCCCAACACCGATACCACTTCTGCCTATAGCCCTGATAACTCTTTCGACCCCACCCCAGCCCACCATAGCCCCCCATAAATGAACACACAATCGTCCTACCACCAAAATACCCAACCACTATTTGACTACCAAACCCCACAACAACTATTGTATCGTTTCCAAAACGATTCAATGTACCAATTCGGCCAACCATATCATCCACACCCAACCTAACCCACATGTCCCAACTATGAAAACATGGGCATGAAACTGAATTACGCAAGCGCCATTGGGAGCAACTCCCCATCCCGACTATTGGGGACAGATGATTCAAAATTTTTCAGATACGTCGGGACCATCTCAACAAATACCTCTTCCATAGGTCAACATGCAAAGACCACAAACACCTCAACAAAATCGTGGTAGAGCTCGACGCCGCGCAAATGCACTGGGAAGTGGAACCGGTGGACGTTTTGATAGGGTTGGTCGTTGAATTTTTTTTCTATCTGTTATACGCTTTTTTATATTGCAAATATTGTTATTTAATTTTTCTTTGGATTATTTTAATTTTTTTTCATTTAATTTACTAATGTCCGAATTAAAATAAAATTTTTAAAAAATATATATATAAATAAGGAGGATGCGCCATATAGGATAGTGCATGCACTCCATTAGGGCACAAATTAAATGTTGTCGCCATATGGGATGGCGCATGCTCTCATTTAGGGGAGAAATTCAATGCTGTCGCCATTTGATATGGCGCATAAATGATGAAAGTATGTTACTTTAGTAATTATTTTGAAAAGTATATTATTTTGGTATTTAAATTGAATTATTAGGTTATTTTAAAAAAAATCACAAAGGTGAGCTCACGTGAATATTATTTTATAATTGAGAAACGTTACAACAAAATACACAAATCATAAACAAAAGATGATTGCATAATAAAACACTTAGAATGGTTCTTGACCTGGAATATTTCCAGGAGGGAAATAATTGCAAGTAACAAATGTGCCTCCATTATCACATTTCACTTTGCCACATCCAACACGCAATGATTTTTCCCAAATCACCTGTGTATAATGAAGACACTCACCACCAACACACTTGTTATGATAGCGATCAAAGTGGGGCATTTCATCCACCCACAACTTCACTGCTTCCGCACCACTTATGTCACCATTGCTAATGGCAACATTCTCACCGTATTTTCCACCATTACCACCAGAGGGAACCACCTTACAATCCTTGCGTTGATTCGCATAATTTTGCGCAAACACCGCAATTTCGTTGTCCCAAACAAGATTTGGAATGTTGAAACCTTCGATAGCAGATCTTGCTGCGTTGTGGGCGTTCAAATAATCAGCTGGTGAGTCTTGGGCGCATGCAATGTTACTACAACTCACAATGAGTATCAAACTTAAAATACACAATATCGAAAATGAACCTATTTTAGTTATCAATGTAAATTTCTTGTTGTTAGATGAAAATTGTAAGAACTATAATGATGTTTTTATAGAGATTTTTTAAGATGGTAATTTGGTAATTGCAACAGATTTCTTTATAAAAATAAAATTAGTAGAAATAATTTTTTAAATGTTTTAGTATAAAAATAATTTTTAGTGTATTATAATTTATTTAAATTTATCTTATAAATAAGATTTGATGATTTTATCTCCAGAGTGTCTTTAGCATTTAATTAGTTATTTAAATATTTTTATATGAAAATATCTAAACATAAATTATTTTACATTTAATTAAATTCTTTAAATGTTAAAATATTAATTAATTTAAAATCAATGTTTATCAACTTAAAATCAAACGCATAGGATCCAGATCACCCGTTTATCTCTTGGTGTTGATTAATGTATTTGTGTTTGTTTATATGGACTTTTGAACAGAAAGGAAATGCCAACTAAAAAATAAAAATGAATATTATGTCCTGTTTTGTTATTATAAAATTGACAAAAAGTTTATTTATAAAAATTATTTTCTTTATTTTAAAATTTTAAAAATAATGATTATAGAAAACTGAAGATCGATGATTCAATACCAAAGGATTATCATTTTAATAAAATTTAATGTCATTAGATAAACATTAACATATAAAATAAAATAAAATTGTAGAATGAAATACAAGAAATACAAGATGTACAAGAAAAGATGAAAAAAATACTACTAATGAGTTTAAAACGAAATACTATTGCTACTAAATTTTCTTGAGTATTTATCCATTACATGCACTGTTTTAAAAACCGGAACAAACTCGTCAATCGAACCGATCGATCAAAAAATCATAGGGGTTATCAGTCTGGTCTAAATGCTAGATTGAATAAGCTATTGAACTAGTGAGAAGCAGTCAAAACAGGCAAAAATCAATAAAAATCAGTAAATCGCTGTGTTGCGGTGAGAATCGGATATCAAACTATTAATTAACTTGATTCACAAATCATGAAGTTCACCACCGAGCTTTGATTTATCCAAAGGAAAGGGTAAAGATCGAAGAAAACCCTAAGTGCACCATGTAACAACACAGCTAGACATCTAAGGTTCGGGGGTTGGTTATACCTAGGGAAGGTGTTAGCATCCTAAGTATCTGTAGTACTCTACAGGAACCTCTTGGTAGTATTTGTGTTATGTTAATGTTTGCTTGCTAAGGAAAAAGGTGCTAAGGTAAAGACCTAGGGTATATACACTAAGTATGCTCGCCAAGACGTCGCATCTCGTGCTTACGTATCCTGACTAGGATGGAATCAGAGCATTCGTAGTTCACCTAACTACGGGTGAGAAACTCTTGAATGTGGTCAAGGTTCCAAGGGGAAAAGTTAATGTCCATGGTAAGACAAATCACATAGAGTACGATGACTCTACACTTAAGGCCAGATTAAAAAGGGTAAGGAAAGTATAAGCATCCATAACCATGACAGTTACATAGAGTACAACGACTCTAATCCTAAGGCTAGGATAAAGGATAAGGTAAACTAGTCTCGATCGCGCGGCGGCGAGGGATAAGGGAGTTAGTTGTTAGTGGGTTAGAGGTTAGAGGCTAGAGGTTAGAGGTTAGAGGGCTCGACAAGATATCACATCTTGTGCCTATGTATCCTAATAGGAATGAGGAATCAGAGCCTCCGTAGTTTGCCTAACTAGGGATAAGGAACTCTTGAGTGATCAAGGTTCCAGAGGGAAGTGAGTGTTCGTTACTATGACACTTACATGGAGTGCGGCGACTCCAATCCTAAAGTAGGTTAAACAAGTAAGACTCTCACAAGGTCTCGAGGAAAAGATGGACAAGACTATCCTAAATGACATGGCAGTCAACAACTAGGTTAATAATGAAGAAGAGAGTTATATGCTTACTCCAATACATAAATATTAGTTTAGATTAATTTTACATATCATAAAATCGATAAGTTATATTATCTAAGATCTTTTTATGGAGGATGAGGTGAGTCCATACAAAATTTTCTTGTTTTAAATGAGACAGTTATAAGTAGACGATGAGATTGATTTTTTTGAATTAATTAGTCTTAAGACGACGAGATAGAAATTATTTATAAAAAAGAAAGAAAAGAAGGTGAGGTGAATGAATAAGAGAGAGAGATAGTTCATTAATAAAATACTACAAAGGTGGATTTTTTTTTAAAAATAACATATTAATTCAATTTAAATATCAAAATAACATATTTTTCAAACTAATTACCAACATGACATACTTTCAGTCCAACGCCGATGATGCTGCATTATGGACAGCTAAAACATCGATCATTCGGTTCACTACAGTGGAGATGCACCAAAGTGATCGGGTGAAACTGCAGTTCAGCATGCATCAAGATATTCCAGTAGCTCCGACGTCTTTGGGAGACTAACATCAACTAAGGGTGGATGCACAATGGGGTGTAGGTGATTGGAAAGACTTTGCAAAAGAGATGTGTCTACATTGGAAGAATCTATATCGATGCATCTTAGCCGACCCTGTTGTGGAAGGGGTTAGACCAAGCCATCAATATATGATTTGGTTTAGGTCGGTTACAACAACACAACAATTTGTGTCTGAGCCGACATATTTGATTGATCCGCAGCAACGTGCTTCTTCCTCAGACACACAGAAACAAACACATGCCCAACATCAAACACCGTGTTATACCCAACAACTAAGACTACCCACCCAATCAATCTTCCAGAACCGCAACCTATTCATGCTACCCACCCAATCACAACAACAAGTGCTTTACCCTTACCGCGAACCTCCCAACACCGATACCACTTCTGCCTATAGCCCTGATAACTCTTTCGACCCCACCCCAGCCCACCATAGCCCCCCATAAATGAACACACAATCGTCCTACCACCAAAATACCCAACCACTATTTGACTACCAAACCCCACAACAACTATTGTATCGTTTCCAAAACGATTCAATGTAACAATTCGGCCAACCATATCATCCACACCCAACCTAACCCACATGTCCCAACTACGAAAACATGGGCATGAAACTGAATTACGCAAGCGCCGTTGGGAGCAACTCCCCATCCCGACTATTGGGGACAGATGATTCAAAATTTTTCAGATACGTCGGGACCATCTCAACAAATACCTCTTCCACAGGTCAACATGCAAAGACCACAAATACCTCAACAAAATCGTGGTAGACCTCGACGCCACGCAAATGCACTAGGAAGTGGAACCGGTGGACGTTTTGATAGGGTTGGTCATTGAATTTTTTTTCTATCTGTTGTACGCTTTTTTATATTGCAAATATTGTTATTTAATTTTTCTTTGGATTATTTTAATTTTTTTTCATTTAATTTACTAATGTCCTAATTAAAATAAAATTTTTAAAAAATATATATATAAATAAGGAGGATGCGCCATATAGGATAGTGCATGCACTCCATTAGGGCACAAATTAAATGTTGTCGCCATATGGGATGGCGCATGCTCTCATTTAGGGGAGAAATTCAATGCTGTCGCCATTTTATATGGCGCATAAATGATGAAAGTATGTTACTTTAGTAATTATTTTGAAAAGTATATTATTTTGGTATTTAAATTGAATTATTAGGTTATTTTAAAAAAAATCACAAAGGTGAGCTCACGTGAATATTATTTTATAATTGAGAAACGTTACAACAAAATACACAAATCATAAACAAAAGATGATTGCATAATAAAACACTTAGAATGGTTCTTGACCTGGAATATTTCCAGGAGGGGAAAAATTGCAAGTAACAAATGTGCCTCCATTATCACATTTCACTTTGCCACATCCAACACGCAATGATTTTTCCCAAATCACCTGTGTATAATGAAGACACTCACCACCAACACACTTGTTATGATAGCGATCAAAGTGGGGCATTTCATCCACCCACAACTTCACTGCTTCCGCACCACTTATGTCACCATTGCTAATGGCAACATTCTCACCGTATTTTCCACCATTACCACCAGAGGGAACCACCTTACAATCCTTGCGTTGATTCGCATAATTTTGCGCAAACACCGCAATTTCGTTGTCCCAAACAAGATTTGGAATGTTGAAACCTTCGATAGCAGATCTTGCTGCGTTGTGGGCGTTCAAATAATCAGCTGGTGAGTCTTGGGCGCATGCAATGTTACTACAACTCACAATGAGTATCAAACTTAAAATACACAATATCGAAAATGAACCTATTTTAGTTATCAATGTAAATTTCTTGTTGTTAGATGAAAATTGTAAGAACTATAATGATGTTTTTATAGAGATTTTTTAAGATGGTAATTTGGTAATTGCAACAGATTTCTTTATAAAAATAAAATTGCTAGAAATAATTTTTTAAATGTTTTAGTATAAAAATAATTTTTAGTGTATTATAATTTATTTAAATTTATCTTATAAATAAGATTTGATGATTTTATCTCCAGAGTGTCTTTAGCATTTAATTAGTTATTTAAATATTTTTATATGAAAATATCTAAACATAAATTATTTTACATTTAATTAAATTCTTTAAATGTTAAAATATTAATTAATTTAAAATTAATGTTTATCAACTTAAAATCAAACGCATAGGATCCAGATCACCCGTTTATCTCTTGGTGTTGATTAATGTATTTGTGTTTGTTTATATGGACTTTTGAACAGAAAGGAAATGCCAACTAAAAAATAAAAATGAATATTATGTCCTGTTTTGTTATTATAAAATTGACAAAAAGTTTATTTATAAAAATTATTTTCTTTATTTTAAAATTTTAAAAATAATGATTATAGAAAACTGAAGATCGATGATTCAATACCAAAGGATTATCATTTTGATAAAATTTAATGTCATTAGATAAACATTAACATATAAAATAAAATAAAATTGTAGAATGAAATACAAGAAATACAAGATGTACAAGAAAAGATGAAAAAAATACTACTAATGAGTTTAAAACGAAATACTATTGCTACTAAATTTTCTTGAGTATTTATCCATTACATTCACTGTTTTAAAAACCGGAACAAACTCGTCAATCGAACCGATCGATCAAAAAATTAGAGGGGTTATCAGTCTGGTCTAAATGCTAGATTGAATAAGCTATTGAACTAGTGAGAACCAGTCAGAACAGGCAAAAATCAATAACAATCAGTAAATCGTTGTGTTGCGGTGAGAATCAGATATCAAACTATTAATTAACTTGAATCACAAATCATGAAGTTCACCACCGAGCTTTGATTTATCCAAAGGAAAGGGTAAAGATCGAAGAAAACCCTAAGTGCACCATGTAACAACACAGCTAGACATCTAAGGTTCAGGGGTTGGTTATACCTAGGGAAGGTGTTAGCATCCTAAGTATCTGTAGTACTCTACAGGAACCTCTTGGTAGTATTTGTGTTATGTTAATGTTTGCTTGCTAAGGAAAAAGGTGCTAAGGTAAAGACCTAGGGTATATACACTAAGTATGCTCGCCAAGACGTCGCATCTCGTGCTTACGTAACCTGACTAGGATGGAATCAGAGCATTCGTAGTTCACCTAACTACGGGTGAGGAACTCTTGAATGTGGTCAAGGTTCCAAGGGGAAAAGTAAATGTCCATGGCAAGACAAATCACATAGAGTACGATGACTCTACACTTAAGGCTAGATTAAAAAGGGAAAGGAAAGTATAAGCATCCATAACCATGACAGTTACATAGAGCACAACGACTCTAATCCTAAGGCTAGGATAAAGGATAAGGTAAACTAGTCTCGATCGCGCGGCGGCGAGGGATAAGGGAGTTAGTTGTTTGTGGGTTAGAGGTTAGAGGTTAGAGGCTAGAGGTTAGAGGTTAGAGGGCTCGACAAGATATCACATCTTGTGCCTATGTATCCTAATAGGAATGAGGAATCAGAGCCTCCGTAGTTTGCCTAACTAGGGATAAGGAACTCTTGAGTGATCAAGGTTCCAGAGGGAAGTGAGTGTTCGTTACTATGACACTTACATGGAGTGCGGCGACTCCAATCCTAAAGTAGGTTAAACAAGTAAGACTCTCACAAGGTCTCGAGGAAAAGATGGACAAGACTATCCTAAATGACATGGCAGTCAACAACTAGGTTAATAATGAAGAAGAGAGTTATATGCTTACTCCAATACATAAATATTAGTTTAGATTAATTTTACATATCATAAAATCGATAGGTTATTTTATCTAAGATCTTTTTATGGAGGATGAGGTGAGTCCATACAAAATTTTCTTGTTTTAAATGAGACAGTTATAAGTAGACGATGAGATTGATATTTTTGAATTAATTAGTTTTAAGATGACGAGATAGAAATTATTTATAAAAAAGAAAGAAAAGAAGGTGAGGTGAATGAATAAGAGAGAGAGATAGTTCATTAATAAAATACTACAAAGGTGAAATTTTTTTAAAAATAACATATTAATTCAATTTAAATATAAAAATAACATATTTTTCAAACTAATTACCAACATGACAGACTTTCAGTCCAACGCCGATGATGCTGCATTATGGACAGCTAAAACATCGATCATTCGGTTCACTACAGTGGAGATGCACCAAAGTGATCGGGTGAAACTGCAGTTCAGCATGCATCAAGATATTCCAGTCGCTCCGACGTCTTTGGGAGACTAACATCAACTAAGGGTGGATGCACAATGGGGTGTAGGTGATTGGAAAGACTTTGCAAAAGAGATGTGTCTACATTGGAAGAATCTATATCGATGCATCTTAGCCGACCCTATTGTGGAAGGGGTTAGACCAAGCCATCAATATATGATTTGGTTTAGGTCGGTTACAACAACACAACAATTTGTGTCTGAGCCGACATATTTGATTGATCCGCACCAACGTGCTTCTTCCTCACACACACAGAAACAAACACATGCCCAACATCAAACACCGTGTTATACCCAACAACTAACACTACCCACCCAATCAATCTTCCAGAACCGCAACCTATTCATGCTACCCACCCAATCACAACAACAAGAGCTTTACCCTTACCGCCAACCTCCAAACACCAAAACCACATCTGCCTATAGCCCTGATAACTCTTTCGACCCCACCCCAGCCCATCATAGCCCCCCATAAATGAACACACAATCGTCCTACCACCAAAATACCCAAACACTATTTGACTACCAAACCCCACAACATTTATTGAATCGTTTCCAAAACGATTCAATGTACCAATTCGACCAACCATATCGTCCACACCCAACCTAACCCACTCGTCCCAACTACGAAAACATGGGCATGAAACTGAATTACGCAAGCGCCGTTGGCAGCAACCCCCCATCCCGGCTATTGGGGACAGATGATTCAGAATTTGTCAGATACGCCGGGACCATCTCAACAAATACCTCTTCCACAGGTCAACACGCAAAGACCACAAACACCTCAACAAAATCGTGGTAGACCTCGACGCCGCGCAAATGCACTGGGATGTAGAACCGGTGGACGTTTTGATAGGGTTGGTCGTTGAATTTTTTTTCTATCTGCTTTACGCTTTTTTATATTGCAAATATTGTTATTTAATTTTTCTTTGGATTATTTTAATTTTTTTTTTCATTTAATTTATTAATGTCCTAATTAAAATAAAAATTTTAAAAATATATATATAAATAAGGAGGATGCGCCATATAGGATAGTGCATGCACTCCATTAGGGCACAAATATATGTTTTTGCCATATGGGATGGCGCATGGGGCACAAATTAAATGTTGTCACCATATGGGATGGCGCATGCTCTCATTTAGGGGAGAAATTCAATGTTGTCGCCATTTGATATGGTGCATAAATGATGAAAATATGTTACTTTAGTAATTATTTTGAAAAGTATATTATTTTGGTATTTAAATTGAATTATTAGGTTATTTTAAAAAAAATCACAAAGGTGAGCTCACGTGAATATTATTTTATAATTGAGAAATGTTACAACAAACTACACAAATCATAAACAAAAGATGATTCCATAATAAAACACTTAGAATGGTTCTTGACCTGGAATATTTCCAGGAGGAGAATAATTGCAAGTAACAAACGTGCCTCCATGATCACATTTCACTTTGCCACATCCAACACGCAATGATTTTTCCCAAATCACCTGAGTATAATGAAGACACTCACCACCAACACACTTGTTATGATAGCGATCAAAGTGAGGCATTTCATCCACCCACAACTTCACTGCTTCCGCACCACTTATGTCACCATTGCTAATGGCAACATTCTCACCGTATTTTCCACCATTACCACCAGAGGGAACCGCCTTACAATCCTTGTGTTGATTCGCATAATTTTGCGCAAACACCACAATTTCGTTGTCCCAAACAAGATTTGGAATGTTGAAACCTTCGATAGCAGATCTTGCTGCGTTGTGGGCGTTCAAATAATCAGCTGGTGAGTCTTGGGCGCATGCAATGTTACTACAACTCACAATGAGTATCAAACTTAAAATACACAATATCGAAAATGAACCCATTTTAGTTTTCAATGTAAATTTCTTGTTGTTAGATGAAAATTGTAAGAACTATAATGATGTTTTTATAGAGATTTTTTAAGATGGTAATTTGGTAATTGCAACAGATTTCTTTATAGAAAGAAAATGGCTAGAAATAATTTTTTAGATGTTTTAGTATAAAAATGATTTTTAGTGTATTATAATTTAGTTAAATTTATCTTATAAATAAGATTTGATGATTTTACCTCCAGAGTGTCTTTAGCATTTAATTAGTTATTTAAATATTTTTATATGAAAATATTTAAATATAAATTATTTTACATTTAATTCAATTCTTTAAAAGTTAAAAGATTAATTCATTTAAAATCAATGTTTATCAACTTAAAATCAAACGCATAGGATCCAGATCACCCGTTTATCTCTTGGTGTTGATTAATGTATTTGTGTTTGTTTATATGGACTATTGAACAAAAAGGAAATGCCAACTAAAAAATAAAAATGAATATTATGTCCTGTTTTGTTATTATAAAATTGACAAAAAAGTTTATTTATAAAAAATATTTTCTTTATTTTAAAATTTTAACAATAATGATTATAGAAAACTGAAGATCGATGATTCAATACCAAAGGATTATCATTTTGATAAAATTTAATGTCATTAGATAAACATTAACATATAAAATAAAATAAAATTGTAGAATGAAATACAAGAAATATAAGATGTACAAGAAAAGATGAAAAAAATACTACTAATGAGTTTAAAACGAAATACTATTGCTACTAAATTTTCTTGAGTATTTATCCATTACATGCACTGTTTTAAAAACCGGAACAAACTCGTCAATCGAACCGATCGATCAAAAAATCAGAGGAGTAATCAGTCTGGTCTAAATGCTAGATTGAATAAGCTATTGAACTAGTGAGAACCAGTCAGAACAGTTAAAAATCAATAAAAATCAGTAAATCGTTGTGTTGCGGTGAGAATCGGATATCAAACTATTAATTAACTTGAATCACAAATCATGAAGTTCACCACCGAGCTTTGATTTATCCAAAGGAAAGGGTAAAGATCGAAGAAAACCCTAAGTGCACCATGTAACAACACAGCTAGACATCTAAGGTTCGGGGGTTGGTTATACCTAGGGAAGGTGTTAGCATCCTAAGTATCTGTAGTACTCTACAGGAACCTCTTGTTAGTATTTGTGTTATGTTAATGTTTGCTTGCTAAGGAAAAGGTGCTAAGGTAAAGACCTAGGGTATATACACTAAGTATGCTCGCCAAGACGTCGCATCTCGTGCCTACGTATCCTGACTAGGATGGAATCAGAGCATTCGTAGTTCACCTAACTACGGGTGAGGAACTCTTGAATGCGGTCATGGTTCCAAGGGGAAAAGTAAATGTCCATGGCAAGACAAATCACATAGAGTACGACGACTCTACACTTAAGGCTAGATTAAAAAGGGAAAGGAAAGTATAAGCATCCATAACCATGACAGTTACATAGAGCACAACGACTCTAATCCTAAATCTAGGATAAAGGATAAGGTAAACTAGTCTCGATCGCGCGGCGGCGAGGGATAAGGGAGTTAGTTGTTAGTGGGTTAGAGGTTAGAGGTTAGAGGCTAGAGGTTAGAGGTTAGAGGGCTCGACAAGATATCACATCTTGTGCCTACATATCCTAATAGGAATGAGGAATCAGAGCCTCCGTAGTTCGCCTAACTAGGGATAAGGAACTCTTGAGTGATCAAGGTTCCAGAGGGTAGTAAGTGTTCGTTACTATGACACTTACATGGAGTGCGGCGTCTCCAATCCTAAAGTAGGTTAAACAAGTAAGACTCTCACAAGGTCTCGAGGAAAAGATGGACAAGACTATCCTAAATGACATGGCAGTCAACAACTAGGTTAATAATGAAGAAGAGAGTTATATGCTTACTCCAATACATAAATATTAGTTTAGCTTAATTTTACATATCATAAAATCGATAAGTTATTTTATCTAAGATCTTTTTATGGAGGATGAGGTGAGTCCATACAAAATTTTCTTGTTTTAAATGAGACAGTTATAAGTAGACGATGAGATTGATATTTTTGAATTAATTAGTCTTAAGACGACGAGATAGAAATTATTTATAAAAAAGAAAGAAAAGAAGGTGAGGTGAATGAATAAGAGAGAGAGATAGTTCATTAATAAAATACTACAAAGGTGGAATTTTTTTAAAAATAACATATTAATTAAATTTAAATAACAAAATAACATATTTTTCAAACTAATTACCAACATGACATACTTTCAGTCCAACGACGATGATGCTGCATTATGGACAGCTAAAACATCGATCATTCGGTTCACTACAGTGGAGATGCACCAAAGTGATCGGGTGAAACTGCAGTTCAGCATGCATCAAGATATTCCAGTCGCTCCGACGTCTTTTGGAGACTAACATCAACTAAGGGTGGATGCACAATGGGGTGTAGGTGATTGGAAAGACTTTGCAAAAGAGATATGTCTACATTGGAAGAATCTATATCGATGCATCTTAGCCGACCCTGTTGTGGAAGGGGTTAGACCAAGCCATCAATATATGATTTGGTTTAGGTCGGTTACAACAACACAACAATTTGTGTCTGAGCCGACATATTTGATTGATCCGCACCAACGTGCTTCTTCCTCACACACACAGAAACAAACACATGCCCAACATCAAACACCGTGTTATACCCAAAAACTAAGACTACCCACCCAATCAATCTTCCAGAACCGCAACCTATTCATGCTACCCACCCAATCACAACAACAAGAGCTTTACCCTTACCGCCAACCTCCCAACACCGATACCACATCTGGCTATAGCCCTGATAACTCTTTCGACCCCACCCCAACCCATCATAGCCCCCCATAAATGAACACACAATCGTCCTACCACCAAAATACCCAACCACTATTTAACTACCAAACCCCACAACAACTATTGCATCGTTTCCAAAACGATTCAATGTACCTATTCGGCCAACCATATCGTCCACACCCAACCTAACCCACTCGTCCCAACTACGAAAACATGGGCATGAAACTGAATTACGCAAGCGCCGTTGGCAGCAACCCCCCATCCCGGCTATTGGGGACAAATGATTCAAAATTTGTCAGATACGCCGGGACCATCTCAAAAAATACCTCTTCCACAGGTCAACACGCAAAGACCACAAACACCTCAACAAAATCGTGGTAGACCTCGACGCCGCGCAAATGCAATGGGATGTGGAACCGGTGGACGTTTTGATAGGGTTGGTCGTTGAATTTTTTTCTATCTGTTGTAAGCTTTTTTATATTGCAAATATTGTTATTTAATTTTTCTTTGGATTATTTTAATTTTTTTTTTACATTTAATTTACTAATGTCCTAATTAAAATAAAATTTTTAAAAATATATATATAAATAAGGAGGATGCGCCATATAGGATAGTGCATGCACTCCATTAGGGCACAAATAAATGTTTTTGCCATATGGGATGGCGCATGGGGCACAAATTAAATGTTGTCACCATATGGGATGGCGCATGCTCTCATTTAGGGGAGAAATTCAATGCTGTCGCCATTTGATATGGCGCATAAAAGATGAAAGTATGTTACTTTAGTAATTATTTTGAAAAGTATATTATTTTGGTATTTAAATTGAATTATTAGGTTATTTTAAAAAAAATTTCAAAGGTGAGCTCACGTGAATATTATTTTATAATTGAGAAACGTTACAACAAAATACACAAATCATAAACAAAAGATGATTGCATAATAAAACACTTAGAATGGTTCTTGACTTGGAATATTTCCAGGAGGAGAATAATTGCAAGTAACAAACGTGCCTCCATTATCACATTTCACTTTGCCACATCCAACACGCAATGATTTTTCCCAAATCACCTGAGTATAATGAAGACACTCACCACCAACACACTTGTTATGATAGCGATCAAAGTGAGGCATTTCATCCACCCACAACTTCACTGCTTCCGCACCACTTATGTCACCATTGCTAATGGCAACATTCTCACCGTATTTTTCACCATTACCACCAGAGGGAACCACCTTACAATCCTTGCGTTGATTCGCATAATTTTGCGCAAACGCCGCAATTTCGTTGTCCCAAATAAGATTTGGAATTTGGAAACCTTAGATAGCAGATCTTGCTGTGTTGTGGGCGTTCAAATAATCAGCTGGTGAGTCTTGGGCGCATGCAATGTTACTACAACTCACAATGAGTATCAAACTTAAAATACACAATATCGAAAATGAACCCATTTTAGTTATCAATGTAAATTTCTTGTTGTTAGATGAAAATTGTAAGAACTATAATGATGTTTTGATAGAGATTTTTTAAGATGGTAATTTGGTAATTGCAACAGATTTCTTTATAAAAAGAAAATTGCTAGAAATAATTTTTTAGATGTTTTAGTATAAAAATGATTTTTAGTGTATTATAATTTATTTAAATTTATCTTATAAATAAGATTTGATGATTTTACCTTCAGAGTGTCTTTAACATTTAATTAGTTATTTAAATATTTTTATATAAAAATAATAAAATATAAATTATTTTACATTTAATTAAATTCTTTAAAAGTTAAAATATTAATTCATTTAAAATCAATGTTTATCATCCTAAAATCAAACGCATAGGATCCAGGTCACCCGTTTATCTCTTGGTGTTGATTAATGTATTTGTGTTTGTTTATATGGACTATTGAACAAAAAGGAAATGCCAACTAAAAAATAAAAATGAATATTATGTCCTGTTTTGTTATTATAAAATTGACAAAAAGTTTATTTATAAAAAATATTTTCTTTATTTTAAAATTTTAACAATAATGATTATAGAAAACTGAAGATCGATGATTCAATACCAAAGGATTATCATTTTGATAAAATTTAATGTCATTAGATAAACATTAACATATAAAATAAAATAAAATTGTAGAATGAAATACAAGAAATACAAGATGTACAAGAAAAGATGAAAAAAATACTACTAATGAGTTTAAAACGAAATACTATTGCTACTAAATTTTCTTGAGTATTTATCCATTACACGCACTGTTTTAAAAACCGGAACAAACTCGTCAATCGAACCGATCAATCAAAAAATCAGAGGGGTTATCAGTCTGGTCTAAATGCTAGATTGAATAAGCTATTGAACTAGTGAGAACCAGTCAGAACAGGCAAAAATCAATAAAAATCAGTAAATCGTTGTGTAGCGGTGAGAATCAGATATCAAACTATTAATTAACTTGAATCACAAATCATGAAGTTCACCACCGAGCTTTGATTTATCCAAAGGAAAGGGTAAAGATCGAAGAAAACCCTAAGTGCACCATGTAACAACATAGCTAGACATCTAAGGTTCGGGGGTTGGTTATACCTAGGGAAGGTGTTAGCATCCTAAGTATCTGTAGTACTCTACAGGAACCTCTTGTTAGTATTTGTGTTATGTTAATGTTTGCTTGCTAAGGAAAAAGGTGCTAAGGTAAAGACCTAGGGTATATACACTAAGTATGCTCGCCAAGACGTCGCATCTCGTGCCTACGTATCATGACTAGGATGGAATCAGAGCATTCGTAGTTCACCTAACTACAGGTGAGGAACTCTTGAATTTGGTCAAGGTTCCAAGGGGAAAAGTAAATGTCCATGGCAAGACAAATCACATAGTGTACGACGACTCTACACTTAAGGCTAGATTAAAAAGGGAAAGGAAAGTATAAGCATCCATAACCATGACACTTACATAGAGCACAACGACTCTAATCCTAATGCTAGGATAAAGGATAAGGTAAACTAGTCTCGATCGCGCGGCGGCGAGGGATAAGGGAGTTAGTTGTTAGTGGGTTAGAGATTAGAGGTTAGAGGCTAGAGGTTAGAGGTTAGAGGGCTCGACAAGATATCACATCTTGTGCCTACGTATCCTAATAGGAATGAGGAATCAGAGCCTCCGTAGTTCGCCTAACTACGGATAAGGAACTCTTGAGTGATCAAGGTTCCAGAGGGAAGTAAGTGTTCGTTACTATGACACTTACATGGAGTGCGGTGACTCCAATCCTAAAGTAGGTTAAACAAGTAAGACTCTCACAAGGTCTCGAGGAAAAGATGGACAAGACTATCCTAAATGACATGGCAGTCAACAACTAGGTTAATAATGAAGAAGAGAGTTATATGCTTACTCCAATACATAAATATTAGTTTAGATTAATTTTACATATCATAAAATCGATAAGTTATTTTATCAAAGATCTTTTTATGGAGGATGAGGTGAGTCCATACAAAATTTTCTTGTTTTAAATGAGACAGTTATAAGTAGACGATGAGATTGATATTTTTGAATTAATTAGTCTTAAGACGACGAGATAGAAATTATTTATAAAAAAGAAAGAAAAGAAGGTGAGGTGAATGAATAAGAGAGAGAGATAGTTCATTAATAAAATACTACAAAGGTGGAATTTTTTTTAAAACAACATATTAATTCAATTTAAATATCAAAATAACATATTTTTCAAACTAATTACCAAAATGGCATACTTTCAGTCCAACGCCGATGATGCTGCATTATGGACAGCTAAAACATCGATCATTCGGTTCACTACAGTGGAGATGCACCAAAGTGATCGGGTGAAACTGCAGTTCAGCATGCATCAAGATATTCCAGTCGCTCCGACGTCTTTGGGAGACTAACATCAACTAAGGGTGGATGCACAATGGGGTGTAGGTGATTGGAAAGACTTTGCAAAAGAGATGTGTCTACATTGGAAAAATCTATATCGATGCATCTTAGCCGACCCTGTTGTGGAAGGGGTTAGACCAAGCCATCAATATATGATTTGGTTTAGGTCGGTTACAACAACACAACAATTTGTGTCTGAGCCGACATATTTGATTGATCCGCACCAACGTGCTTCTTCCTCACACACACAGAAACAAACACATGCCCAACATCAAACACCGTGTTATACCCAAAAACTAAGACTACCCACCCAATCAATCTTCCAGAACTGCAACCTATTCATGCTACCCACCCAATCACAACAACAAGAGCGTTACCCTTACCGCCAACCTCCCAACACCGATACCACATCTGCCTATAGCCCTGATAACTCTTTCGACCCCACCCCAGCCCACCATAGCCCCCCATAAATGAACACACAATCGTCCTACCACCAAAATACCCAACCATTATTTGACTACCAAACCCCACAACAACTATTGCATCGTTTCCAAAATGATTCAATGTACCAATTCCGCCAACCATATCGTCCACACCCAACCTAACCACTCGTCCCAACTACGAAAACATGGGCATGAAACTGAATTACGCAAGCGCCGTTGGCAGCAACCCCCCATCTCGGCTATTGGGGAC
The DNA here is from genome assembly GCA_022829125.1 of Lathyrus tuberosus. Lineage (NCBI taxonomy): Eukaryota > Viridiplantae > Streptophyta > Magnoliopsida > Fabales > Fabaceae > Lathyrus > Lathyrus tuberosus. Next base: position 546,545 of record JALAZF010000633.1, read on the forward strand.
AGATTATTCAAAATTTGTCAGATACGTCGGGACCATCTCAACAAATACCTCTTCCACAGGTCAACACGCAAAGACCACAAACACCTCAACAAAATCGTGGTAGACCTCGATGCCGCGCAAATGTACTAGGATGTGGAACCGGTGGACGTTTTGATAAGGTTGGTCGTTGAATTTTTTTTCTATCTGTTGTACGCTTTTTTATATTGCAAATATTGTTATTTAATTTTTCTTTGGATTATTTTAATTTTTTTTCATTTAATTTACTAATGTCCTAATTAAAATAAAAATTTTAAAAATATATATATAAATAAGGAGGATGCGCCATATAGGATAGTGCATGCACTCCATTATGGCACAAATAAATGTTTTTGCCATATGGGATGGCGCATGGGGCACAAATTAAATGTTGTCGCCATATGGGATGGCACATGCTCTCATTTAGGGGAGAAATTCAATGCTGTCGCCATTTGATATGGCGCATAAATGATGAAAGTATGTTACTTTAGTAATTATTTTGAAAAGTATATTATTTTGGTATTTAAATTGAATTGTTAAGTTATTTAAAAAAAAATCACAAAGGTGAGCTCACGTGAATATTATTTTATAATTGAGAAACATTACAACAAAATACACAAATCATAAACAAAAGATGATTGCATAATAAAACACTTAGAATGGTTCTTGACCTGGAATATTTCCAGGAGGAGAATAATTGCAAGTAACAAACGTGCCTCCATTATCACATTTCACTTTGCCACATCCAACACGCAATGATTTTTCCCAAATCACCTGAGTATAATGAAGACACTCACCACCAACACACTTGTTATGATAGCGATCAAAGTGAGGCATTTCATCCACCCACAACTTCACTGCTTCCGCACCACTTATGTCACCATTGCTAATGGCAACATTCTCACCGTATTTTCCACCATTACCACCAGAGGGAACCACCTTACAATCCTTGCGTTGATTCGCATAATTTTGCGCAAACACCGCAATTTCGTTGTCCCAAATAAGATTTGGAATGTTGAAACCTTCGATAGCAGATCTTGCTGCGTTGTGGGCGTTCAAATAATCAGCTGGTGAGTCTTGGGCGCATGCAATGTTACTACAACTCACAATGAGTATCAAACTTAAAATACACAATATCGAAAATGAACCCATTTTAGTTATTAATGTAAATTTCTTGTTGTTAGATGAAAATTGTAAGAACTATAATGATGTTTTTATAGAGATTTTTTAAGATGGTAATTTGGTAATTGCAACAGATTTCTTTATAAAAAGAAAATGGCTAGAAATAATTTTTTAGATGTTTTAGTATAAAAATGATTTTTAGTGTATTATAATTTATTTAAATTTATCTTATAAATAAGATTTGATGATTTTACCTCCAGAGTGTCTTTAGCATTTAATTAGTTATTTAATTATTTTTATATGAAAATATTTAAATATAAATTATTTTACATTTAATTAAATTCTTTAAAAGTTAAAATATTAATTCATTTAAAATCAATGTTTATCAACTTAAAATCAAACACATAGGATCCAGATCACCAGTTTATCTCTTGGTGTTGATTAATGTATTTGTTATTGTTTATAAGGACTATTGAACAAAAAGGAAATGCCACCTAAAAAATAAAAATGAATATTATGTTCTGTTTTGTTATTATAAAATTGGCAAAAAGTTTATTTATAAAAATTATTTTCTTTATTTTAAAATTTTAACAATAATGATTATAGAAAACTGAAGATCGATGATTCAATACCAAAGGATTATAATTTTGATAGAATTTAATGTCATTAGATAAACATTAACATATAAAATAAAATAAAATTGTAGAATGAAATACAAGAAATACAAGATGTACAAGAAAAGATAAAAGAAAAATACTACTGATGAGTTTAAAACGAAATACTATTGCTTCTAAATTTTAGTATTTCTTATCACACCACCATGTTTCTTAAGAACCACCTGAATTTCCGGTTTTGCCCCTTGATATTGGATATGCACATCCGGACGCACCAATTTTTTTAAAAACGCTGATGCGTTTCGGAAGTGCACATCCGGAAACACTCCTGGTCTGCAGATCCAGAAAACAACAGAACTTTATTTATTTTTTTTTAAATCAGGTTTGTTGGTTGGTAGTATATGTTAATATATCGTCGCAACTTAATATACATTCGAAAACATCCATATCTAAAATAAAATGATATATATACATAATAAACCTCTGTCAAAATACAGTACATACGTGTAATATAAATAAAATACATCAAACAAAAAACTACTGCGAATGGCGAAGGATCTCTCCTGGCTCCCCTGCTCCTCTGCCCCTACCCGCAATCCTGGCTCGATGTCTGCGGTACTGAAGTGCCCCCGAGCAATCTCAATAATCCTATCCACGGCAAGTCTGGCACCAGAGCCCTCAGGGAGGTGACCGTCCGCAATGGCCTGCCGCGTTATCTGCTCTATCTGACAAAAGCGAGGTAGGACATCCTGAGTATGGTTCAGCTGAGACTGTCGCTCCTCTAATATCTCCTGATGAGCAGGTCTGGGTGGCGATCCCTCAGCAGTGGGCACCATGCTTGGGTGTGAGACGGTGTAGAACCACACGATGTACCCGACAGCAACGCTCCAGTCTCTCTCCGCTCTGGTCGGCCGAGCCTCTTCCGGTACCAAGTGGGACTGGAAGTCAGCATATATCTCATCTATTTGCCAGCGGGTCAAGCCTAGAGGAGCAGACTCTTGAGGCATCCTGGGTATCGTCTGCGTGTAACCAAACTGACGCAAGACGCGCTCCGGCTGGTAACGAGCAGTAATGGTCGAACTGCATGCCAACCATCCTAAGAACAGCGAAACCTCATCGAACGGGCGCGTCACACGATGATCGGCATAGGGGTGATACAAAACTTCCTCAGCAGCCATCCGATCAATATACACTCTGTAGGGGTCGGGCACCTGGTTCCCTCTGAGCAGGAGAAATGTAGCAGCACGTGGCATATATTCAGTGTACCCGTCGACACTCCCCCATCCAGTAATGTTGGGAAAGTGCTATAAAATCCACGCCTGAAATGGAAAACATAACATGGGTGTCAAACATTATAATGAATATAGAAAGAAAAGAAATGAAAAAATCACTTAGAATATTAGATTGTTACCACGTATAGCGTACAGCTGCCTGCCACAGTCTTGGATGCCCAGAGGCAACCATTGGAGAGCCTAGAATAGGTGTATGCCAGCGCAACCGCCCCCCAGTTGTACGTATGGATCTCTGTCTGATCCAAAAGGTACCTGAGGTAGACGACATCAACATAATAGGCGCTGGTGTCCATAAACACCTGCGTGCCAAGTAAAAACAAGTAGTAGCATCTCAAGGCACGCTGCCTGTGGATCTCCACCTCAGCTGCATCCCCTTTTTCCTGTCGTGCCTCGTCAAGCTCCTCACCAAATCTGCGTATCAGAAAGAAGAACCGGACGTGTGCGCCCCTCAACTGGGTCACCTCCGCAAGTGCCTCATCTGGGCTAGCCCCAAGCTCTGCAATCAACATCTCCATCATGTCCACCTTCGATATCCTACCGTGACGGAGAAGTGTACCCGTTATCGGTAGATGTAAAAGGCACGAGATATCGTCGAGTGTGATCGTGATCTCGCCGTACGGTAGATGGAATGAGGATGTCTCAGGGTTCCATCTCTCAACAAAGGCCATCAGCATACCGTACATGATCTGGGAATACCCAATCCTAGACAGGCCTCCAAGACCAGAGGTAGCAAGTGCAGACGTGAACCACTGATCCCCTGGCAGCATCTTAAGCATGTCTATAACCTTGCCCCCATGGTTATAGAACTTCTGGGAATCCTTCTCCTGAAAATTTCCAAATAAAACAATGTTACAAATGAAAATATTTTCAACATAAACAATTCTATAAATAAACCGAGAAAGGTTACCTTTCCTAGCCAGACATATCTGGCAGTATGCTCAGAGTACCCCACGAGTAGGAACATATAAGACGGTCCCCCGGGGTAACCGCCCAGCTCATCGAAATCGTCATCAGCGTCAACACCCTCATGTGCTGGGTGATCACCCTCTGGAACAAGAACAGGAACAGGGGAACGAATAGGAGCAGCTGATGGATCTGGAGTCTCTCGACGATGCCTGCGTGCGGGCTGGGACCCTGATGAACTGCTAGTAGAAACGCGATACCTCCGAGATGTAGAATCGGCGGCTGAAGGGGGAGTGGCTTGTACCTATGATGTGGAAGTGGCCTGAACCTGTGATGTGGATGGCTGTGGAGTAGGATGTGGTGTAGGATGTCCCTCAGCTGTAGGGGCTACCCCAACTCCCTCTGCGCCGGATGCCTCGGCTGTAGACTGCATCCGCTCACGTCGGACAGATGCGTGCTGAGCTATCCGTCCATGTATGATACGATCGTCTCTGCCAGCCATCTAATCTGCAAAGCATAATAAATAAATTAGAATTTTTTAAAAATAATTAAACAAAAACAAACAAACAAACTCAAAAAAAAAAACAAGTGTCTTCCGGATGTGCACATCCGGAAATATGCAAAATATTTAACGTTAGGTGTCTTTCGGATGTGCACATCCGGAAGGACACAAAATTTTTAACGTTGGGTATTTCCGGATGTGCACATCCGGAAGCACTCAGAATATTTAACGTTACAATCTTTCCGGATCTCCACATCCGGTACGTATTTTGAAGTTCAAAATGGCAGCCATGGCTACTGTACCATGCAAAAGGGAATTTTAATGCCCTGGTCGTCCGTTTGAAGCAGAAAACAAGACCTACATTGTCTCTAACCTATGTTATTCATACAACCTTACAATTTCTACACCTAAATGTCTACTCTAAATCGATTACTCGAAAATAACTCCGAAACTCTAAAATTTGAAAACTTAGCGATTAAAATGAGATACGAAGGATTTGGAGTATCTTGATCGTTGTAGAAGTTGCTCTGCTCCGAACTCGAGTGGAAAAAATCGAGATTTCTGGGATTGAAAATTTGAGAGTTTGAGAGAGTTTGGAAAATGAAAAAGTGAAGAATGAGGGGGAGGAAGAAGGTCTGGCGCGAATAAATAAGAAATCCTTCCAGAAGTGGACATCACAAATGTTTCCGGATATGCATATCCGAAACACAACAACGTTTTTAAAAAAATTGGTGCGTCCGGATGTGCACATCCAGAAACTGGGGGCAAAAAAGAAATTTCACATGGTGCCTAAGAAACTTGGGTGGTGTATTAAGAAACTCTCCTAAATTTTCTTGAGTATTTATCCATTACATACACTGTTTTAAAAACCGGAACAAACTCGTCAGTCAAACCGATTGATCAAAGAATCAAAAGGATTATCGGTCTGGTCTAAATGCTAGATTGAATAAGCTATTGAATCAGTGAGAACCAGCCAGAACATGCCAAAATCAATAAAAATAGGTAAATCGTTAGTTTTAAACAATCGGCAGATTAAATTATTTTTTTCTTAGACAAAAGGATGCCGTTTTTGATAATTGTGTTTAAAAAATTAAAATAAAATACAAATAGACTTTATTGAAAACTTATTTGAAATAAATTTCAATGCTTTAGAATTAAATTTATTAGACATTACCAGTTATTTTTTTATTTAGTTTATGTTCTAATTATATTTTGTTCAAAATTTATTTAGATTTGTATTTTGTTTTGTGTGATGACTATATTATGAATTTGAATTTATTGATATTTGGATCGAACTCTAGTGTCGATAAGGGTAACTTCCTGGTTCAACAGGAGTTGTGTATGTTGTAGTCGAAGTCTGATCGAACATAATGTCAAAATATATTAACTTGTAATTTAATTTAGTATGTCAAATTGGGCCTTGCTTCTAAACCTAATTGTTAAGGTAGATTATATCCTAAGTTAACTTAGTAGTCTATAAATAGACTAGTTCTCTCAGGTTGTTGAGATGGGTTAATTGTTGGTATTCACTTGTAATCTTTGAACCCTTATTGAGAAAGTGAATAGAAAAACAGATTTAACCAATTCCTATTCTTCTTCTTCCTTTTAGTATCCCTTTTGTAAACCCTAATAGGATTTCTTGTGTTTGTTCAAGAAACTCAAATATTTTTCTCATATTTTGTTCTGTTCTTGACGACATTTATTCACAACAAACTGGTGCGGTGAGCGTGGAGGAGAAGATGTCGCCAACAAAGTATGAGATTGAGAAATTCACCAGTGTGAATGATTTCGGTTTATGGCGCTTCAAGATGCAAATTGTTCTTGCTCAATAGGGTTTGTTAGAAGCGTTGAAAGGATCAGAGAAGATAGACGTTGCCCTATTGGAGAAGGAGAAGACAACGATGGTCGAAAAATCCCATAATATCATTGTATTGAGCCTTGGTGATAAGTTTTTCCGGAAGATTTCAAAGGAGAAAACTGTAGTGGGTGTGTGGACGAAACTTGAAGGTTTGTACATGAAGAAATCTTTGGTTAATTGTCTCTACCTGAAGCAAGATTTGTATTCATTCAAGATAAGTGAAGACAAAGCCTTGGCCGAGCAGCTAGATATGTTCAACAAGTTAATTCTTGATCTTGAAAATATTAAGGTCAAGATTGATGATGAAGATCAAGCGTTGTTGCTGTTGTGCTCTTTACCTAAGTCTCATGCTCAATTCAAAGAAACTCTCTTGAAGATGCTCAATCTGCCGTATACTCTAAGAAATTTAAACGAACAAAAGGAGCATATGCCATATTCTATTGGTGAAGGTTTTTCCGTTAAGGGGAAATTCTTGAAAAAAGATGGTAGGTTTGAGAAGAAGAAGGGTAAATTTCTACAGAACTCTTATGGTGGTAATGCTTATACTATTAAGTGTTATTATTATCAGAAGGAGGGTCATACAAGAAAAATATGCCCTAATCGACTGAACAATCATGGAGGAAAGGATAATTGTAATGCAACCATTGTGCAAGATGGTTATGAATCATCTGATGTCCTGGTGGTTTCAAGCAGCGACTCTAGCAATGAGTGGATTATGGATTTAGGGTGTACTTGGCACATGACTCCAAACAAAGATGTGTATGAGGAATTGTGTGATCAAGATGTTGGATCAATGCTGCTGGGAAACAACAAAGCTTGTAAAATTGCAGGTATTTGATATGTGAGATTCAAGCTCCATGATGAGTCAATAAGGTTTCAACCGATGACAATGGTGCTATTATAATCACCAAGACATTGCCAAGTAGCAAGTTTTTCACTGTATGTAGTTGATAAAGCTGCATGATGAATGGTAGTTTGTTTCCTTGTTATATATTTTATTCCAAAGTGGAGATTTGTGATATTTGGATCGAACTCTAGTGTCGAAAAGGGTAGTTTCATGGTTCGCCTGGAGTTATGTATGCTGTAGTTGAAGTCTATGAAGGTTAGAAAAATACACAAGAAGGGGGGTTGAATTGTGTTCTCCAATTTGCGTTGCTTCTGATTAGAGTTCAGATTATAAACAATCTATTCATATTCTGATAATATGTATGCAACAGAATAATAATCAGAAGCAAGTAAATGACAAATGAACACACAGAAGTTTATCCCGGTTCCTCCTAAACTGAGAGTAGTCCAGTCCCATTGTAGCACAAGATATTTTTCACTATAATCAAACCATGATTACAATTGCTTATGCCCTCAAGCATTAGATTTTTCTTTGCTCAAAACTACAGCCTAAGACTTTCCTGCTCAATCAGCACCTGATCAAGACTTCCTACTTAGATCCTCAAATCCTAAAAATTTCCTGCGTATACCCTCAAGTGCAAGACTTCCTACTTAGATTCACAGCCTAAGACTTGTTTGCTTAAATTCCAAGAATCCAAGACTTCCTTCTTAAATCCCACAGATTCATGACTTTTCGCTCAAACTCTCAGCCTAAAACTTTCCTGCTTAGATTCCACAAATCCAAGACTTCTTGCTTAAATCCCACGGATTCAAGACTTCATGCTCATACTTTTGAGTACAAGACTTCCTTGCTCAGATTCCACGAATCCAAGACATTCCTACTTAAACCTTTAGTCAAAGACTTCCTTACTTAGATTTCATGAATCCAAGACTTTCCTGCTTATAACTTCAATCCAAGACTTCCTTGCTTAATAAATTTTTTTATCAAGGCTTCAATGCTCAAGCACATAGCAGAAGACTTACTTGGCTCAAACTCATAACAAGAGACTTTGATGCTCAAGCACATAGCAAGAGGCTTTATTTCTAAACTACTAAACAATATGTTTAGCAGAATAGACAAAAGGTGTACTGGATATACAATCTGAGGTACAAGGAAATAACTATAACAAAAATCATAGCACTTAATATTTCTAAGATATTCATTGTTTAAGAAATCTTAAGGCTTTATACAATTTACAACAGATAATAGAAACTTTGCATACTCGATGTTGTTGTTGATCTTGTTATTCTTCCATTTTGATAGAAACGTGAAATGCTACTTTTTTTTTGCTTCACCCTCTTTGTTTTTGTTCCTTGTTAATTCTTCAGATTGAATCTTTAGCTACTTAAATAGCAGATACAAATGAATAGTCGTTGGAAGAGATAACTCGCACAAGTGTCTTTGTTACTCCATAGTATTAAGAGACGTTGAAGATAGATACACAAAAAGATCTTTATCCATTGTATAACTTGTTGAACCGTAGCGTCTTTGCTATGAGTTGTACTATAGATCTGTTCAAAGTGGATATCTATAAAGCATGTAAACTCTCCTTGAGCCATGTGAATATAGACTCTAGCCGACAAACTGATTTGATATTTTATCTTGCTTTGTGCAGTATAGATTACTTATCTTTGTCTATGGTTCTGAATGATCACCATAAGTTGATACATTCAATAAGTGTAAAGATAATATGTTGCTCTTCTGATGCTGATACATTAAGCTTCAGAGTCTACGCAATCCTATATCATCAGACTTCACTTAAGAACATCCTTCGGTTTTGAACCATCAAAAGCCAAGAACTCAACTTGTCTCAAATGCATTCTCCTAACAGATTCTGAGTAAATTCTCTTTAAGCTTTGGAACCTGCATACTTAGAACACACATTAGATAACACCATTGTTCTTTTAATACTTTGTTATTATCAAAACCTAAAGGATATATTTCATGAACAAATTTTGTTCTAACAATCTCCCCCTTTTTTATGATGACAAACATAAGTATTTAAATACAATGTTGGGCTATTTTAATTTACTTGACAACATCAGAGTCAAAGGTTTGTAATCTCCCCCTGAGTCTAATAGTTCAAAGGTTTAGGTTTGTAAGCTCCTCATAAGTTCTATATTCAAGAAAAATAAAATATATCTCCCTGTCGCGGTGAGAATCGGATACCAAACTATTATATTAACTTGAATCACACATCTTGAAGTTCACCACCGGTCTTTGATTTATCCAAAGGAAAGGTTAAAGATTGAAAAACCTAATAAGAGATATAAGGTTTAGGGGTTGGTTACGTCTAGGGAAGGTATTAGCATCCTAAACGTCTGTAGTACTCTACAAGAACCTCTTGTTAGTATTTATGTTATTCTATTGCTTGCTTTCTAAGGGTACGTGCTAAGGTAAAAACCTAGGGTGTTAGTATCTAAGTATGCTCGCCAAGACATCGCATCTCATGCCTACGTATCCTGACGGGAGTGGAATCAAAGCATTCGTAGTTCCCCTCAAAGAGGGTGAAGAATTCTTGACTGTGGTCAAGGTTCCAGGGGGAAAGTAAGTATCCATGGCAAGATACTTACATGGAGTGCGGCAACTCCAAAGTTAATGTTAAAGTCGAAAGGGTAGAAAGTGTCCATGGCAGAACACATGCATAGAGTGCGGTGACTCCGATCCTAAGGTTAGGATAAAAGACCAGGGAGGATAACCTAAATGACATGGAGTCAATAGGGGAGAGCCTAAAGGTTGATGGCGATGCTTAAAAAGCAATCAACTTACAAGGAAAAAATGGCTCGATGTGGATCGAGAGTTTATTTTAAAAAATAGTTCGAATATACAGGCGAGGAACAAAGATCAACACAACATCGTTACATCATGAGCGGAAGATATGGGTGAGAGAATGGTCGGAACAAGAATCAAAATGAAAGTGAAATCTTCTTTTTAAATAATCAAAAGATAACTAAATATTTTTTGGATTTTTTTTTCAATATTAAGAGAAACTAGGCAAATAAAACAAATAAATTAAATTAAATTAAAACATTTAATAAAGTTAATTAGTCAATTAATTAATTAATATTAAATGGAATTATTTAAAATGATTAATCAATATATATTTTTTTTTATATTTTAAAAATAAAGAGAAATGGAATAAAACAAAGAAATAGTTAAAACTAGTGAAGAACAAAGGGATGGAGTTGTAGAGAAAAATTATGGGGTGTTAACAGCAATCAAACCCAGGTCCCTGATGAAAAGGCCCATATTGAAAGGGGGAGAGTCCATTAGACCTCCAAGCCAAGCTTTTGACCTCCAGAGGCATTCCAGAGCGTTGATCACCAAAGGGAGTCAAAGAAGACTCTTGATCAACAGCTCAGAATGCGTGCACACGGTAGGGACTTAGGAAGCATGCGTATGGGAAATGAAAGATACCAAGATCGGTGACACTTGTCACTGGTGATAAGTGACATTATTATCACTTGTTAGCACGTGTGGCCAAGGGGATCTAAAATAGCCATTAAATAAAATCCCACAATTCAATCATTCAGAACCTCTCACACTAGCCTCGTTCTCTCTCTCAATTCCCATAATCCAATTTATTTCTCTCTCAGAACCTTTTCTTTCCTTATTCACTCTCAGTCTCGCTACTCCCTCCCTACGTTTCTTTATTTTCATGACAATCAACACAAACAACATTCTATCTGTTCGCCTTGAAATTCAGCAAACAACCTCTGGTCTTCTAATTTGTGAAATTAGTTTACTTAACAGGACCGACCACACAAATCCTAGAACATAGTGCGTTGAAAATGCTGACAATTTGAGTAAAACTCTAACCTTTTCATCATTGTTTTATTATTGTTCTCACAATTGGTAATTTTTGACTAATTAAAGTAAATAGAACTTGGAATTGGTAAATGACTGGTGAAATGAAAGTAACAAGACAAAAATAAAAGTTTACAGAATCTTAAAGAATATTGTAAACAAACTGAAATTTCATAAAGATTTGCAAGTAATAAACTGGTTTTTTTTCTCAAATATACATTTTTTCCATAATGACTCGTTTCTCTCACACAGTTACTTTAAGTAATTTGCAATAACTTGTACAATTTTGAAATGCACACACTTTTCTCCTACTAGGATTACCTATTTATATACAAATAAAATAAATGTCGATAACAGTCATTTCCCCTAAATGTGACAAATGGCGTCTTGCATGCTTCCTTGCCTCTGATATGCTCTACGCGTCTGCTCTTTTAAACTGCATCTCCCTCTCAATTTTGAATTTCAAATTATCTGTCAAACTAGTCCTCCAAGCCAAAACTATCGAAAAATGAACTTCTTTATTACTTAGAAAATTTCAAACAACTTGTTCTTGTTTCCACACCATCTTCGACTGACTTTCCAGTTTAGCACCAAATCCTGAGTCGAAATTTTTCGACCAGCTCCCACTATTCTTGTTTTCTGATCAATCCATTGTGCATCGAAAATAGCAGCCTACAAATTTCCCCCCAATAAATGCGTTTTCGATTGACAATGAGAAAAGCATTTTTTGCCGATATAATTCGACGCTTTCATTAATTCGTCAAATTGACTGTTCATGTGATTGGACACCTATGACGTTAGGATCATCATTACCCCTTTCTGAAACGTCTCTTCTGCCCACGTTCTAACCATTTTCATCATCACTACTCTAATCCCTAGTAGTTCGTGGGTGACAAACTCAACTGCCGCCGTTTCAATCCATCCACTCACAACTGCCAGGTGCCCCATGATCTCTTCTTTTAATGAAAAGATTTCTGAATCTCAACCGCTTCAGTCACCTCTCCTTATTATCTATAAATAAGTCAAAAACTCTTCTTTCAACTTTTTTACACTTCTTCTTCTTCTTGAGTAAAAACCTTTCCATATTTCTTCTTCTTCACTGGTTTTCTCTGCAACTTCTCTCTTCAATCATGGCGTCTTCCACAGCTCCAACAACTTCCAACAAAGCTCCAAAAAACCCTAAAGCTTTATCACCTGTCCACAAAATCCTTGGCCCAAAGGTGGTGGGAAACCAACAATATGTGCCTGAACCTCCTAATCAAGAAGAAAAAAGGCGCTTTTTTCAATCTCAGGTACTTATCCCTTTTCTAATTTCTGGTAAATCATATGAAATTCTAGGGCCTTTGCCTGATTTAAAATTAGATCCAGTGAAGGTAAAAGAATTTTTTCCTGCTTATCACCGTTATAAACCCATAGCTAATGGGGTTAAACCTCAAACTGATAAAGAAAAGGCCATAGATGAGAAATCCACTGTTGACGGCTGAAGCTCACCTCTGAAGAACCCATAAGCTTAGAATATCTGAACCATGCTAGAATTTTCAGATCTTGTCCCTTGTCAAAAGACACCTCTGACTATTTAGCTTGGCTGGCAAAGATTGAAAAAGTTAAGGCTGACTTTTGGAAAGACATAAGTATTTTCGAGTTGATTCAACTGTCGAAAGTAGGACCAAGTTACTGCCCAAATATGCTCTTGTCTTCCCTCTACTTTTGGGATAGTACTTATAACACTTTCCATCTTCCTTGTGGGATGATTACCTCTACCCTATTCGACGTAGCTGCCATCACTGGCCTTAGCCCATTAGGAGTAGACTATGACCCCAACGTTTTATCTGATGATTCTATAGGATTTGACACGAACAAGGCCACCTTAACAACTTACATTGCCAATTATCATCATGAAGAGACTAAGGAAGTCTCTGATCAAGAACATGTAGCTTTTCTGGCCCTCTGGCTATCGAGATGTGTCTTTTGCTCCAGGTCACTCCAAGTAGCCAAACGTTACATTACTAGGGCAAATCAACTTCAGGTTGGGCGTCGATTTTGCCTAAGTGAAATGATTTTAGCAAACCTTTACGAATCTTTGGGCGAAGGTGTTACTTTCCTCAAGACCATCAAGGATAAAGGCAACCTTCTTTTGTCAGGACCGTTTTGGCTTCTGCAATTATGGCTTAATGCCACTTTTGAAGCCTCTCTCCCTATCAAAAATCCTGTGAATGAAGACGCCTTGAGGGACAGGAGAGTCGAAGGGACTAGATTGGTGCAACTGACACCCACTGACGAAGGAATGAGCCTCTAACAAGCTTTTAATAGTTACGTTGTGATGTTCGCCAAACGCTACAACTTTACCCCCAGTATGGCCCATTTCGCCAACAGGGTGATTGGACCAAAATGGCTCACTAGAAAACTACCTGTGGAGTCAAAAATTGAAGAAGATGATTTCCTCAATGTCTGGGAATCCTTCCTAACACCTAGACTTCTAGCTTCCAGAATTAGCCCTGGAAAGTCAAAGATCTCTTTGGTTGCTTACCAGCCCAACTTTGTCTCTCGACAGTTTGGGTTAATTCAAATACAACCTAAATCTCTCTTTTCCAGAAAAGGTTCTCTCATTCACTACAACATGTTTCACAACGAAGACAAGTGTTCTAAATTATTGGGGAAGTATTCTAACCTGGTCGAGATTCAACCAGTGGTCTTTCGACCATCCTTCCTTTGTACTCAGGAACTCGATGAATGGTGGAAAGATTACTATACCACCCAGTTTTTCGACGTGCCTTCCTTCAATATCCACCTAACTAAAGCTTTTACACTCGTACAGGACAAGACCAAGAAAGGTATTTCGAGGCACGTTAAGGAAATCCAAGCATTCCAGAAATACTTTGAAACTGCTTACAGGCCCAATGAACTTAGTCGAACCATAAGCGAAGCAGCAGTTACTTTGAAACAAAAATTTATGAGCAAACTAGATTATTTTAAACTACCTCCATACGTTCGACCAGATCAACGTTATGAGTTGGCTTTCAATCTTCATCCACCAAAGTTTCCCCCTCTACCTTCTACTGAATTTGGTGTGGCTTTTAGCCCTCCGTTTCTAGATTGGTTCACTTGCGGGGATTCAATGAAAATTCTTCGCCAAAATTACCAAAAACGCGCTCAACGAGTGGTTCCGACTAAGTACACTTTGGACAATTTCAAAGGTCACCTTCATATTGGCATAGAACACGTTCGCATGGAAACTCCAATACTTGAAGGTGTGGAATGGGGAGACCTTCGATATCCTTTACTTACTATTCAAGAATATCTCTTCAAACTTTATCTCTAATTTCTTCCTTTTTCTTTAGCTTTGAAAATAACTGCCAAGAAACCAGCTGTTGAAGGTTCGACTGCATGAGTTGAGGAAGGCCCTCAAAGCACAACCAAAAAACCTCTGGCGAGAGTATAACTCTATTTCTTTTTTCGCCAACATTATTATTATTTTGTTTTAAATGCTAATTAAACTTTGTTGCCATTTTCAGGGAAGCCGAAAACTTCCTCCGACGCCGAAGAAAAGGAAAGAGCAAGAAACTGAAACTCCTGCTGTTGAATCTGGTGACGAGTCTCCTGACCAGGTACAACCTTCAAAGAAAAAGAAAAAGGTATCGAAACCTCCTCCACAAAAGTCCTCCATGGTTAGAACATTGGAAAAAACTCCCCAAACAAGTCCAGTTGTGCAAGTTCCACCCATTCCTGAAGAAAGTGAAAATTCCAGCTTTAAAACTGTTATCCCCTAGGTACGTTCTGATATTTGACAGCTAAAATCTTTCCTTTTGGTCATACTTATTTGCCTTAACTTGATTTATCTTTTCAGGTCCAATTTGATATCCATGGACACCCTCTTGTACAAGTACTTCCAAAGACCAGCATTGATCCCACCTATAAACCTACCAATCCTTCAAAGCAGTCTCCAAAAGGTTCGACAAAGGAATCTGCGACAGAGGTTAATCAACCAGTTGTTACTCCCCAACAACAACATCCTCCTCAAGACAAGGTAGGAGAAGAAACCAGCCCCAAGAATGACATCTTAGTCGAAACTGGTGGGGAGACTGAAATGGCCAATGAAACCTTGATCACAGAAGACCATCCTGATGATAATTCTCCCATTCATTTGAAGCAGGATGATGAAGATAAGGATGAGGAGCCTGGCTCTGATGTCGAAAAAGAAGAAGAAATTGAAGATGATGGAGAAACCACACCAGGAATTGCTGCTGACGAGGAAAAAGAACGTGACACGCAGAACTTCCCCAAACATGCTAAGACTGGTTCGCCAGATACTACTTCGACCAACTTCTCTCACGAAGAACTTGAGAACATGAAGGTGCAGCGGCCCTTAGAATATTTGAAAGATGTGCTCAGCACACGTCACACCTTCTATGACTCTTCCCACAACAGTTCGACTACCTCAGGGGCTGTTTCTGGTGCCAAATCTATGGATGCTATACTAGCCCAAATTCGAGAACAATTCCTTGACGTGGACCTGTTTCAGCTTTTGGAGAATGATTCGTCTGCTCAGTTTAACCTTAAGAAAATCCTGAAGCAAGTCAATGTTTTGGAAGCTCCTGTTGAAATAACTGACGTTGTGGTGGACTTAACCACACTAATTGACTTGGTAGTAGCAGACTTCAACCGACTGTGAGATTATTTGAAAAAGATAGAAAACAAGTCGGAAACTCAACTTGCAGAATGGGATGCCGTTGCAGCCTCCACTAATAGAGTGACTGAACTGGGAGAACTTTATGAAAAGAACAAGAAAGAAGCTTCCAGTTGTGACAAAAACATCCTGAAGTGGGAGAAACAAATAACTGCGCTCCAAAAGAAAAATTCCCAGGCGAAACAACGCAAGGAGGAACTGCAGCAGGTCAAGCAAGAGGAAATTGACAAAGAATTGGAAGTGGGAGTACACCATGCTGACAAAGCTCAAATATTAGGCAAAGAAATCGAAGAACTTTCGACCAGCAAAGCTCTTTGTGAATGTTGAATTCAGATCCAACGGTCGAAGCTCACCAAGCTGAAGAAATCTTTTTCTAATTTAAAGTTGTAATGTTACATAGCCCTTTGAGGCCTATTGTTTTATCTGTAATGACAATTAAGCCATTTGTTTGGCGAATTTCGCCAACTTATATTATTTCTTTTCGTAACATTATTCCATCGTTATTTTAATTTCCTGCAACATGGGTCTATATTTTTTCAAATATTTTCCATTTATTTTCAGTACTCTTTTATCCTTTTCTAGTTCCTCAACTTCATATGCGCCATTCGAAAATACTTTAACAATCTGAAAAGGTCCTTCCCACTTAGGGGACCATTTCCCCATTAATCTATCTTTTCAATCCATGGGAAGAATAACTTTCCAGACGAGATCACCAATTGAAAAAGCTTTATTTTTTACCTTTTTATTGTAAGACTTTTCTACTCTTTCCTTTTTCCTTTTCAATAAATCTAATGCTTTTAACATTTCTTCATCCAAATCGACTAACTCATCCATCATCATGTTCCAATATGAATCTGATGGAATCTCATGATGCCTTTGAATTCGGGTCGATTGCAAATATATCTCAACTGGTAAGACTGCGTCATGGCCATACGTTAGTCGAAAAGGGGTTGCATTTGTGGCTTCCTTATGGGATGTTCGACAAGCCCATAGAATTTGATCCAAAGTTTTGTGCCAATTTCTAGGCTTCCTTCCTACATGCTTCTTTATCAAACTGATTATGACTTTATTTGCTGCTTCGACCTGTCCATTGGCCTGAGCATAATAAGGCGTTGATGTAAGAAGCTTGAACCCCGCCTCCTTTGCGAATGCTTGCATATTCTTACCAGTGAACACAGATCCCTGATCTGTTGTTATTGTCTCTGGGATCCCAAACCTATAAATGATATGTTTCTGGATAAATTCAATTACTGCTTCCTGATCCACGTTCACCAAAGGTATGGCTTCGATCCACTTTGTAAAATAATCGACCCGAACCAAAATATATCTCTGGCTTTTTGAAGAGGTCGGTCGAATTTCACCAATTAAATATAAAGCCCAACCTCTAAATGGCCAAGGCTTTATTATAGAATGTAATTCGCTTGCAGGAACATGAGGTATCCCTGCGTGTACCTGACATTCTTGGCAACCTTTGGCAAATTCGACGCAATCTTTTAACATAGTTGGCCAATATACTCCTTGTCGGAATAATAGCCATTTCATCTTATGTCCAGCTTGATGAGCGCCACATGCCCCGCTATGCACATTCGACAAGGCTATGTATGCTTTAGCTTTGCTTAAACACTTCAGCAATATCCCCTCTGGAGTTTTCTTGAATATTTCGTTTCCAAAAAGCACATAACTTAAAGCTCGATACTTGACTTTTCGTTCAACCGGTCTATTTGGGTTTTGTAAGTATTCCCTGATAGGTTTCCTCCAATCTTCAACCCTTGAACCATCCACGTTAAAAATTTAAAATTTTTCTTTGTCAGCGTATCATAGCTTTATTGTCTCCAGATCTGATGGGGATAACCTAGTTGACACGACTCTTCCTCTTACTTCAATGGCTTTCTGCAATTTCTCTTTGGACACTTTGTATCCGGAGGCTATTTGTGCTAAATCATTTGCCTCCTGGTTTTCTACTCGAGGAATATGTCGAACTGTAACCATATCGTACTTCTTCAATAGTCGATTAGCTATTACGAAGTACATGATCAAATTTTCTTTGACACACTTGTACTCTTTGGTTATTTACTTTACTACCAACTTAGAGTCTCCCATTATTTCGACTCTAGTTGCCCCCAATTCCAATAAAATTTCAAGTCCTGCTATTAAAGCTTCGTATTCGGCTTCGTTATTTGAACACAGTCCTTCGACTTTATACTTGAATTTTGTTAATCAAAACTCCTACACCAGTTCCATTCTTATGACTAGAACCATCAAAATATAACTTCCAAGGCTCTATTTCGACAAAGTCCATAGACTCTTTGTTTATGGCATGGTCGACTATGAAATCAGCTACCACTTGTCCTTTGACAGCTTTTAATGGTAAGTATGTCAAGGAATATTCAGTTAATGCTAAAGCCCATTTTCCAATTCGACTATGCAAAATAGGGTTAGATAACATATGTTTTATTACATCGAAATGGGAAGAAACATAAACATTAACTGGTTTTATATAGTGATTTAACTTCATACATGAAAAGTATACACATAAACACAACTTTTTGATCACATTATATCTAGTTTCTGCATCATTTAAGACTCTACTGAGGTAATAAATGGCTCTTTCGACACCATTTTCATCCTCTTGGGCTAACATACTCCCTATTGTCTTATCTGACGCGGCTATATACAGCCTCATACTTCTACTTCTACAAGGTGACATCAAAATAGGGGGATGCGTCAAATACTCCTTGATTTTGTCGAAAGCATCTTGTTGCTCTTGCGCCCATGCAAAGCTTTCCTTTTTTAGTCGAAGTAGAGGAGAGAAGGCTTGCGTCTTCCCACTAAGGTTGGAGATGAACCTTCTGAGAAAATTAATCTTCCCAAGTAGAGACTGCAATTCCTTCTTCGTTGATGGTGCTTTCGCCTCCATTATTGGTTTGGCCTTGTTTTGGTTTATTTCGATCCCCTTCTTGTGGACCACAAAGCCTAGGAAGTCTCCCGCCTATACACCAAACGCACATTTGAGAGGATTCATTTTTGGACCATACTTCCTCATCCTTTCAAAGGACTGTCGAAGGTGGTCAATGTGACTTTTACCTGAAACAGACTAAATAACAATGTCATCAATATAAATCTACATAAAAGTCTCAATGAAATCGTGAAAAATCGAATTCATTGCTCGCTGATAAGTTGCTCCAGCATTTTTCAAGCCAAAAGGCATTACCACCCATTCGTAGGTGCCTAAGGCTCCGGGGCATCGAAACGCCGTTTTTGGAACATCTTCCTCAACAATAAAAATTTGGTTATAGCCAGAGTATCCATCAAGCATACTAAGGTACTCATGGCCTGTGGCAGAATCGACAAGCATTTCCGCCACTGGCATAGGATATTCATCCTTTGGGGTAGCTAAATTTAAGTCTCGAAAATTAATGCATACCCTTAACTTGCCATTTTTCTTTATGACTGGAACTATGTTAGCAATCCATTCGACATACCTGGTCGTACGGATGAATTTACATTTGAGAAGCCTTTCGACTTCCTCTTTGATCTTCAACAGGATCTCTGGGGCAAAACGCCTTGGGGTTTGCTTCATGGGCTTCCTCCCAGGCATTATGGGCAGCTGCAATTCGACCAAACTCCTGTCCAGGCCAGGCATTTCGTCATAGTTCCACGCAAAACAATCTCTAAACTCTTTCAGCAGCTGGACTAGTTCGACTTTGAACTGGGGATAAACTTTTGCACTTATGTAGGTTGGCCTTTTTTCTGCCCCCAATCCCAAGTCGATTTCTTTAAGCGGATCCTACGCCACCATCTTCATATATGTTGACAATGGATCTTTCTCGAAGCCGAAAGGTTCTTCGTCGTAAATGGCATCAAGCCTTTGACTCTGCCATTCGTCCAATTCTCCATTGAGCGGACTTTCATCAAAATCCTTGTAAGGACATTGTTGGTCTTCTTCGACCTGAATGGCTTCGACAGCCATGTACTTCACTTCGGCCTCTAGAGCCGCTTTGAGTTTGTTCTCGGCTACATAAGCCGCAATCTTTTCGAGCTGTAGTGACTCACTCATTGTCACTGAACTCGCTACCCTAGCCAGTTGGCTGTATATGTGTAGTTCTGAAGATATAATTCGCCTCACCAACCACCTCCCTATCCCATTGGAACCCATATGTGGGATGGATGTATAATGAACAGAAAGCATTATCAGTTTCCGTCAGGTCGAATGTGGCTGGACTGCAAGGAGCAATGTGGGCCAAGTTTCTGTCGAAACTTCGGCGATCAACGTGGTTTACATCAGCTAGAAAATAGCTCTGATCAGCCTCTATGTTCTCCACTATTCCATCAGCGTGCTAGATTGTTATTCTCTGATGCATTGACGAAGGAACGACGCCTATGCCATGTATCCATTCCCTCCCTAGGAGGAGATTGTAATTTACCTTTGAAGCTATCACCATAAACATCGTCGGCCTAGTAATTGTTCCGACTGTCAAATCTACCTGTATTACACCCATTGTTGTCCCTACTTTTCCTTAATAGTTCGACAAAACCATGTTGTGGGGCTTGGTGTCTGAATCGTCTTTGCCATTCTTTTTCAGCATGTAGTGCGGCATCAGATTTACTGCCACTCCTCCATCGACTAAGATTTTGTTTACCCCCATATTTCCCACCTTTCCTTTTATGAATAGAGGTTTAAGGTGGCTTCGCATGGAGTGATCTGGCCTTTCAAAAAATGAGTTTTTCTCCTCAACGCATCCGTTATTCATTATATAGTAGCACACTGGTCTGTGCCTTGTGGTTTCACTTTCCATGACTTCCTCTTCCTCTTCGACCTCCATCACCTGATCGTACTCCCTAGGGAGCACTAAGACTACGTTGCACATAACATCAAAGGAGGCCTCTGATTCAGATTTGAAATCATCAGTCATTTCGTAATCTCTGTTTATATCTTCTTTCGACGACACTTGTTCAGGCATATTGCGTTGTTCATTGTCCATAGACCCCTCTTTCTGACTCACAGTTTGGATGTTGCTGCTAGTTTCTACCTTGCTTTTTCTGTAGCCTCTCTCTCAACCTTCTTTCGCCTTTGAAACCTCCTCCATTGAGATTTCAACATTGGGTTCTTACCCTTATAATTCTCTGAAGGGTAAGGCATTCTCCTGGGCTTCTCACCTTCCTTTTTCCTTGTCAACGAGGAGCCCTTTTGCACCTCGAAGTTCTTCCATTTCTTCTGGCCCTGAGCCTGGCGAATTGGTTGAACCCACTTATCATCTGGGACTTTGTTTGTGGGTTTGAAGGTGTTTGGATACCTTCCTCCCAGCCTTTTCTTATTCTGATCTCCCCTTCTAGGGTCGAATCTCTCCTTTCTTGAAGATGGTACTTCCCCCCAATTTCCTCTCCTTTTAGCCCTCTCGATTCCTTCCAAGTTTTCTGTTGCCTTCTTGTCGAAGACAGTGCTGCATCGAGGGCATAACATTACCTCAGATCTTTTCTTCTGGCATCTTTGAATAAACTCTACCAAATTCTCTTCTTCTTTTGGGTATGCCACCTTCTGGTACTCCTCTCGTCGACGTTCCTCGTCGATTTGCACTGGGACTTTCTGGGATACTTCCACCATGTTCACGTTGGCGGTTGGCTCAGTCGCAATGCTCAATTTGTTCATTCTCATGCTGAGGCCTCGTCAACCTCATGTTTCTTCTTAGCTATGTTGAAATCTCCGTGATCACCTTTTGTGTGAATCTTCAAAGGCAAGCCTTTGACATCATGTTGGCAGCAAAACTCGACCGCTTTCTCCTTAGGGTCTTCCATTATCTGTCGAAGAATCCCTACAGCAACTGATTTGCAGGAACCTTCAGTAGTCCCTCTGTTGGCTTGGGTGAAGTCATTAACAGCTTCATCTTTGACTTTGTCGACAACTTCAGCAATCTCCGTATTCATGTTGTTGAGGCCCTCAGTGGCCTTGTTGTTAATGTCACTGAAGCCTTCAGTAGCTTCAGTGTTGATGTCGTTTTGCGTAATTCCTTCATCAAGGTGTTCAGTAACCTTGATCATCACCGGATGGTTTATGAAGTCATTGGAGACCTCTTCGACATCACTTTCATCAGTGGGGATCTCAGTGATTTCCACCATATTGACATTGTTGTCGAAGCCTTCAGTGGCCTTGATCATCTCAATGTTGTAGTCAAAACCCTCTTCAGCCTCCACCATGTTCACTGTGAATGGTTCAGCATAATGGGCTTCTGCCACCTGCATTGGATTAGAATCAATTTTCATCTGCGACTTTGATTTGTCGCCGAATTTGAGTCTTCCATCGTGAATTGCATTCTGCACCAAATCCCTGAAAAGGAAACATTAAGACATTTTATGACCCAAGAAATTATGGTACTTACAAAAACCTCTCTTCTTTTGTTGTTCTAGAGGAGGCACTTTAGTACCAGGTGGCACTATCAGTTGGCCGTCCTTGACTAATAGATCTAATATTTCGTCACACTTGGTAACGTCGAACGTATAAGTCCTTTTGGGGAACTTATCATTCTTTTCAGACTCGCCTGGGTCCTTCCCGTTCGACGGAGCCAAAACTTTACAAGCAAATGGCGGACCCTGTATCAGTTCTGCCAAGTCAACTTCCTGCTCGTCGAAATTTGGTGATTCACTTTCGTCCTCCTCTTGACACACTCCGACATAAGCTACTCTCTCTTTTTTATTCTTATTGGCTCTAGCTTTTTCAGCCTTTAATCTTTTGACCTGCCTAACTCTATCAGCCAATTGGGCCATGTCTCTCAAATATTGTGTGTCTAATTTCTTTCTAATCGAATAATCAAGGCCACCTACGGCCATTTCGACCAACTCATGTTCAGGCACTTGTGTGAAACATCTTGCCTTAAGCAACCTAAACCTATTCAAGTAATCATCAATTGGCTCAGAGAATTTTCTCTTGACGCTAGCCAATTCCTTCAAACTTATCATTGTTTGTCCCATATAAAACTGTTCATGGAACAATCTCTCCAACTGGGTCCATGTATGGACCGAACCTGCAGGCAAAGATGTAAACCAAGTAAAAGCATTTTTCGCCAGAGAACTCGGAAAATATTTTATCTTCAAGTTCTCATTGTACGCTATTTCGCCTGCTTCGATCAAGTAACAGGCCACATGTTCGACTGTCGATTCACTCGTGTCTCCTGAAAACTTAGTGAACTTGGGGACTTTCCATCGTTGGGGTAAATCATCCTGCAATATATATTCAGATAATAGTGACGTGTAACTAGGCCTCTATAGTCTTACATTTACCCCAATTCGAGCCATTATTCTTTCGACCATGGCTGCTAAATTGTTTTTTGCTGGCATGTTATTACAACGTATTTCTTGCACAACATCATCAGCATTTTGATCTCTATGTAATAACACCCTCACAGGTTCTTGCTGAACAGGAATTTCGACCCGGGGTGGTTCGACCACTACTTCTTGGTCTCTAGGGTTCACTTGAGGAACATTTATTTGTCTTTGGTTTATAGTAGGTTCCTCTTCGACGACTATCCTTGGGTTCTGGACTACCTGCTCTCTTTGAGTGGGTTGGGGAATGCCGAAAAAATCGGCAATACGCGCCATTTGCGCTGCCAATTGTTGGTTTGTTTGAGCGGTATTTTGAATTAAAGGGTTAAATACAACCCCCATTTGTTGAGTCAACATCTGGACCATATCATGGTTACTCTCATCTATTTGTTGCCTAATCACTTGCGCATAATTGTTAGTGATACTTGGCATATAGGTTTGATATCCTGTTGCCAAAGGCTGACTCACTCTCCCCATATGGTTTGCGCCAGATCCTGATCCTTGCAAAGGCGAAGTTACATTAATCATGGGCTCTGTATATATTGGTGGCGCATTATGTAAACTTGCCATCACCGTAGTTGGCATTCCATATGGTTGGTCTCGGTTTAATGGAGGCATCGTAAAACCAGACACAAAAGGCCTGTACGTGCTTCCTGGAGGAGGGGGTGTCATTTGTTGCATTTGAGACCCCATAGTAGAAAAACTTGGTGCATTTTGGGGGATCGAATGCGCAGGTGTCGAACCCGCTGTTGATTGCATAGCCTTTGATACTGATATTGAGGCCGTATTTCCCCCGGTCAAAGGATTATGGGGTGGTACTTCATTATTCGTAGTATTCTGGTTGTTAGGAAGACTTGGATTCGCCATTTTGCGTACTCGTCTCCTTCTGGGTCTTTCTTCGTTGTTTTCGGAAACCTTACCGCTCCTTAATTTCATACAACAAATGAAGACGACTACAAAGGAAAAGAAAGTTTAAAACTAAAGGTTTAAAAAATTTTCAAAACGCACAAGGTCCCACCGGACGATTGTGGGTTCGAGTCCCACCGGGTGTGCCAATTTGTTCGCCTTGAAATTCAGCAAACAACCTCTGGTCTTCTAATTTGTGAAATTAGTTTACTTAACAGGACCGACCACACAAATCCTAGGACATAGTGCGTTGAAAATGCTGACAATTTGAGTAAAACTCTAACCTTTTCATCATTGTTTTATTATTGTTCTCACAATTGGTAATTTTCGACTAATTAAAGTAAATAGAACTTGGAATTGGTAAATGACTGGTGAAATGAAAGTAACAAGACAAAAATAAAAGTTTGCAGAATCTTAAAGAATATTGTAAACAAACTGAAATTTCATAAAGATTTGCAAGTAATAAACTGGTGTTTTTTCTCAAACGTACATTTTTTCCATAATGACTCGTTTCTCTCACACGGTTACTTTGAGTAATTTGAAATAACTTGTACAATTTTGAAATGAACACACTTTTCTCCTACTAGGATTACCTATTTATATACAAATAAAATAACTGTCGATAACAGTCATTTCCCCTAAACGTGACAAATGGCATCTTGCATGCTTCCTTGCCTCTGATATGCTCCACGCGTCTCCTCTTTTAAACTGCATCTCCCTCACAATTTTGAATTTCAAATTATCTGTCGAACTAGTCCTCCAAGCCAAAACTGTCGAAAAATGAACTTCTTTATTACTTAGAAAATTTCAAACAACTTGTTTTTGTTTCCACACCATCTTTGAATGACTTTCCAGTTTAGCCCCAAATCCTGAGTCGAAATTTTTTGACCAGCTCCCACTATTCTTGTTTTCTGATTAATCCATTGTGCGTTGAAAATAACAGCCTACACTAACCTCAACATCAATTTTACGGTTCAAGATAAAAATGGATTTGAAACAATCAAGATAAAACAATATTACCTGCGACGGAGCTTTAACGAGCGATTTGCGGCGGTGAGTTGTAGTTGTTGTTGTGGTGCATCGCGATTGGATTCGACTGGAGACAGAGATTCGCGGCGTCGAGCAAGAGCGCGAAGTGATGGTGCGGAGGTGCGGTTGATCCGTGTGAGTCAGATGTGACGGCGTTATAGGATGCGTGGAGGACTTCCAGAGGTGAGTTCGATATGGTTGTTCCAATTCCAACTCTTCCGTTCTTTTTCTTCGAATTTTGTAACCTCTGTGTGGTTTTGTGAAATTGGTTTGTATTTTTCGGTGCTTGCGATGGTGTCCTGTGTAAGAGTTTGGATTTTAGGGAGTAAAGAAGAATTGAAAATTTAGAACTCTGTACTTAGATTGATAATGAAATTCAGTACAGAATGAGATTCATAAATGAATAAGTGGAATATAAAACCACTACTTGCAGTACAGAAACAGAATAACAATATAAGATAGAATCCAAAGAGGGAATAAAATAATTCCAAGGGAGAAGGTTCTGATTTCATCACCCCCCACTCTAGATCCTTAGCTCCCACTAAATAGTAAAATCCTCCAAAATTTTGTTAGGCTTTCTCTCTCTGTTACTCTTTCTTGTTGCCACCTGTCCCTTTCTATTATTTATATAAGATCCACTAATTGATTGTGAAATTCCATTTATACCCTCAGTCTCGATCATAACATTACTCCCTCCATTGAAACTAACCTTGTCCTCAAGGTTAAGGGATGAAAATGTGGTATGCAACTGACTGCAATCCTCCCATGTAGCGTCCTCCGCAGCGAAAGCTATCCATTGAACCAATACCTGTCTGACTGGTCTATCCCGAACAATGATTGTGCTGGACTGTAGAATACGTTGAGGCATGATTATAGGACCCTGAGCTGTGGTAAGCAATGGCAAGGGCATATAGGGTGTGAAGTAGGGGCCCTTGCAAGGTTTGAGGAGAGATACATGAAACACGGGGTGGATTTTTGCAGTTGGAGGTAATGCTAGTTTGTAAGCCACTGTCCCGGCACGCGATAACACTTCCAAAGGCCCAAATTATCGAAGACCAAGCTTTTGATTCTTGCGCAATGCAACAAAAACTTGACGGTAAGGTTGCAGCTTGACTAAAACCTTGTCGCCTACTGCAAATTCAACGAAGCGACGCCGCTTGTCAGCAAATTTTTTCATGAGGTTTTGAGCCTTAGCCAAATTGGATTTCAGTTGCGCTAAAACAACATCACGCTCACAGAGTAAATCCTGCAATTTAGGAGGATCAGATTGCTGCAATTCATACTTAATCAGTTGAGGAGGGTCTCTGCCATACACTGCTCGAAAGGGTGTCATGCCAATGCTGGTGTGGTACGAAGTGTTGTACCAGTACTCCACCCAAGGCAAGAACCTAAACCAATGTTGTGGGTTGTCTGCGGTGAAACAACGGAGATACAACTCTACACATTTGTTAAGTGCCTCTGATTGACCGTTCGATTGCGGATGATAGGCATAACTCATGTTTAGAGTGGTTCCACTTAATCGAAAAAGATGTTTCCCAAACTTGCTGAGAAATACTTTGTCAATGTCTGACACAATACTCTTGGGGAAACTATGGAGTTTGACAACTGAATGCATAAAAGATTGAGCTACATATAGGCTCGAGTAATCACTCTTCAACGGCATCAAGTGACAGTATTTGGAAAGGCGATCAATGACCACTAGCAGAACGATGTAACCGTGCGATGGTGGAAGTCCGGTAATGAAATCCATTGCCACATCTTCCCAAATTTGTGAGGGGATAAGAAGTGGGTGGAGCAAGCCAGAAGGTAGTGTGGTAGCAGTCTTGGCTTGCTGACAGATGAGGCAGTTTGAGATGAAAGCAGTGACATCTCTATGCAGAGTTGACCAAAAAAATTGAGCAGTAATACGTACTTTGGCACGAGTAATGCCGGAATGGCCTCCCAATGGAGAGCTGTGAAATTCTTGTAGTATAGAATTAATCAGGTCAGGCGCTTCAGGTATCACGAGTCTGTCCTTCCAGTAAAGTAACCCGTTCTTATGGGAATATGCATTTTCCGGTGGTGAGCCTTGAATACACTGCTGTAAGGTGGACGCATATATACCATCTGTTATCCCTGCTTGTTTTATCTGTTGCAATAGTGAGGAATGTGTGGAGGAAAGGGATAGCATGAAGGAACGGGACAAGGCATCCGCTGCAATGTTATCCTTTCCCGGCTTGTACTCAATGGTGAAATTATAGCCCAAAAATTTGTGAAGCCATGCTTGTTGTTCAGGAGTTTGAATGGACTGTTCTGTCAAAGATTTGAGACTCTTCTGATCAGTACGTATGATAAATGGATGACCGATGAGATAGTGGCGAAATTTGGAAATAGCCTCACTAATAGCATATAGCTCTCGAACATAGGAACTTTGTTTCTGCATCCTTGGGCTCAGCTTTTTGGAGAAGAAAACAATGGGATGTTTGGCCTGGCTCAGTACTGCTCCAATTCCAGATCCGGATGTATCCGTTTCCAAAATGAAGGGTTTGGAAAAATCTGGTAAATTGAGAATAGGCGTAACTGTTAATGCTCGTTTCAGATTATCAAATGCCGCAGCAGATTTGTCATTCCAAAGGAATGAATCCTTCTTTAGAAGATCAGTTAAAGGTAGAGCAAGCGAAGCGTAACCTTGTATGAAGCGCCTATAATAACCCGTGAGTCCGAGGAAACCTCGTAGTTGTTTCAGATTAGAAGGTCGTGGCCACTCAAGCACTGCTTGCACCTTCGAGCGATCCATTGCAACACCTTGTCCTGAAACGGTATGGCCTAGGTAGTCAATCTGTGTAAGGCCAAAGCAACACTTGGATAGTTTAGCACACAAGGAATGTTCCTGTAATAGCTGCAAGACCTACTCCAAATGACACAAGTGAGCATGCCACGATGGGCTATATATCAGAATATCGTCAAAGAATACCAACACTGACTTACGAAGCTGTTGGTGAAACACTTGATTCATAAGGCTTTGGAACGAAGCTGGCGCATTAGTCAAACCGAATGGCATTATGAGCCACTCATACAACCCTTGGTGAGTACGAAAGGCAGTCTTGTGACGATCTTCAGGCCTAACCAAGATTTGATGGTAACCGGACAACAAATCCAGCTTGGAAAAATAAGCAGCACCGAACAACTCATCAAGCAACTCATCCACGGTAGGAATAGGGAAATTGTCCTTTATAGTGATAGCGTTTAGAGCCCTATAGTCGGTACAAAATATCCACGAACCGTCCTTCTTTTTGACCAATAATACTGGTGATGAAAATGGGCTAGAACTTGGTTGTATAATACCCTGTTGTAACATTTCCAGGACCATTTTCTCAATCTGCGATTTCTGACTATGAGCATAGCGGTACGGTTTAACCTTGACAGGGTTACTACCTTTAACAAGGGGAATGGCATGGTCCTGAGTCCTTTTTGGGGGAAGGCCAATGGGAGGGTTAAAAACCATACTGTATTTGAGGAGCAGTGTGCGCAATTCATGGTCTAGGTCCATCGGTATCTCCAAATTGGGAACAACACTCTGTGTATTGATAAAATGGAGAGAAAAAGATTCAGCAATAGATTTAGTAGCTGACAATCTTTTAATATGATGAAAGTGGGCCTGAGAAGGAGTCCTGGGTTGTTCACCATACAAAGTAATAAAGGTATTGTCTAGGTGGAACTTAATAGACATGGCATGATAATCCGCTATGTGAGGACCTAGTGTGGCTAGCCATGGTACCCCTAGGACTAAATCAGCACCAGTCAGGGGTAGTAAATAGACAGGTAATCTAATTTTGTGACCCTGAATTGATACCTGAAGGTTGTTAACAAAACCAGCTACTTCTAAGGATTGCCCGTTTCCTACCAACACTTTGAATTGAGAAGCAGGCTGAATAGGAAGCTGTAAGAACTTTGCGATGCGTGGCTGGAGGAAGTTATCCGAGCTTCCACTATCTAGAAGAACTTGGACTGGTTTCCCTTAAATGTGACCTAAGAATCTTAGAGTCCCCACTCCCGCGGAGCCATTAAGGGCATTGAAGGAGAGATGGTGGTCTTGAGAACTTGGAGTCTCTGTGTCAGCGGCTTCCACCTGAGAATCCAATGAAACTTCCTCAGATGCTATAATATCTTCAACATCAGCTTGAAACAGAAGGTATTGACAATTCGGACAACGGTGAGAGAAAGAAAACTTCTCATCACAGGTGAAGCAAAGGCCCTTGTCTCGGCGCAACTGCATCTCTGCCGGCGATATATTCTTGACGGACGGTGTACGCGACAATTGTGGTCTGGGTTTAAGGTTGGGGGTGGGAAGAAGAGGTGGTAATGGGTTTTGGTTTGTGGTTGAAATTGGGTTACGATTTTGGGTATTGGACAACGAAGATAGGGGTCAGTTTATTGGAGCTGCTTGGAAGGGTTTGGGTCGAGCCGGATATTTTTCTTCAAACAACCTAGCCAAAGCACAGACTCTGGAAAGGGTACGAGGGGATTAGGCTAACACGTCACGTTTGATTTCAGGACAGAGTCCACTAATGAAATAATGAGAATAGCATATGAGCTTAACCCTTCAGATCTATTAGCGAGAGCTGTGAATTGGAGGTAGTAGGAGTTAACGGTGTCTGTTTGTGTTAGTTTGAAGAGGGTGGTGCGGGGTGAATCGTAAGGTGAAGGTCCAAATTCAAGTTTCAGTGCTCTGGCAAGGCCAATCCATGACTGGAAGGGATTGTCACGTGCTCTCATCTGAAACCATGGAACAACCTCCTTGTCCATGTGAACAGCGGCGATGGTCAAACGCTGTGCATCCGGTGTTGAATAAAATTCAAAGAACTGCTCCGCCTTGAAAATCCAATGTAACACATCATTGCCATCAAAATGCGGAAAATCAAGCTTCACATTTCGAACCTGAAATGGTGGAAATGTTGTGTTTGAGTTCGACCCACCTGCTGAAGCAGTTTTGAGTGTACCCAGGTGAGCCTCCATGCGTTCCAAACGACCCAGATCTGTGTTTCGATGATGGAGATATTTAGAGTGACGTCGCTCAGCATCATCGGAGAGCTTTTGTATGGTGGCGGTCATGGCGGTGATTTCCGTTTGGAGTTCCTTCATACGCGTGTTTTCAGCCATAGTGGGGATGAAAGCACCAATGTAAGAATTTGGATTTTAGGGAGTAAAGAAGAATTGAAAATTTAGAACTCTGTACTTAGATTGATAATGAAATTCAGTACATAATGAGATTCATAAATAAATCAGTGGATATAAAACCACTACTTGCAGTACAGAAAAAGAATAACAATATAAGATAGAATCCAAAGAGGGAATAGAATAATTCTAAGGGAGAAGGTTCTGATTTCATCACCCCCCACTCTAGATCCTTAGCTCCCACTAAATAGTAAAATCCTCCAAAAGTTTGTTAGATTTTCTCTCTCTGTTACTCTTTCTTGTTGCCACCTGTCCCTTTTCTATTATTTGTATCAGATCCACTAATTGATTCTGCAATTCCATTTATATCCTCAGTCTCGATCATAACATCCTGTTGCTGCTATGAATGTGTAATATTTTCTCCTGGAATTTGATTTTTCTCACTGTGTTCTGTTGTGTATGGTGTGAATTTCTAAAATGTTACCGCCTCTGCCTCTGTATGTGTGTGTATGTAAGATGCCTTCCCCTGTTGCTGCTATGTTTGCTTTTTCTCTCCTGTGTCCGGACAAAACCGTGATGCTATTGTGATGCCTTTGTGTGAGTTTTTTTATGATTGTTTCTCTGGTGTATGTTGCGAATTTTTCTGCAGTGATGCGTGAGTTTTTTTATTGCTGCAGCTTCTTGAACTGTGTGCTATTATTCTGCCCTATTGTGAATATGGTGACGGTTATATGGCGTGAACGCTGCTGCTGATGATTTTCTCTGCTCTGCTGTATATTTGTGGTGTATGGTATTATGATTTTTTTTTGATGTCCCTTTGTATCTGTTCACTGCTCTTTTTATAGCTATAAGAAATTGAATTCTGGATTAATTGCACAGGATACTGTCGATTTCCTTTTGGAAAGGAAATAATCATGGCTGAGATTCTCTTCCTTGTGCGTACGATTGCGTACTGAATTAGTGATCGAACTTTTATGGCGATGATTCCTTGCTGCTTCTATTTTGGCCGAGTCTGATAAATTGCCCTTTTTTGTTGATTTCTCAATTGATGATGCCGATTTCGAATTGATGATGATTATGATTTTAGAAGGAAATGCTGAAATTTTCACTCTCATGCCATCTTTTTGGGTACTTAATACCAAATACCCCTACATTTTAAAATAAATACCAAAGTACCATGTTTTAAAAAAAAATCATTTTTGTTATAAAGGTGCCGCCCATTCAATGGGCAGCAGTGTGTAAAAAAAATATATTGAATGGGCGGCACCTTTATAACAAAAATGATTTTTTTTTGAAAACATAGTACTTTAGTATTTACTTTGAAATGGGGTATTTGGTATTTAGTACCCAAAAAGAGGGCAAGACAGTGAAAAATTCGGAAATGCTTGCCATGTCGGTTTTGAGCATGATTAGGAACGTACCCCATGATCTGACTGTGAATTGATTTTAATTGAAGATGATTTGTGTCTGTGATTTTTCATGATTTTGGAAATTAATGGTGATGAATAGTTTCTGTTTCGGTACGATCCCGTATAATTGCCATTATGCTTATTGATATTGATGATTTTTCTCAGGTCCGCAGCTTCCCAAACGTCATCTCTCCAAGCCCAACCGTCAATTATAATGTCGTAGACAAAGTGTTTCTTGGAATCTTCTGTGCACTCTGCATTCTACTAATTTGTAGCATGCCTTCAACACATCAAAAGTATGTGCGTCACTCCAAACCATCCAAGATTCGTACAACATCTGACACTTCTCAACAAGGCCAAGAATGAAAGCATTGCGTGCTAGTATAGTAGGAATGTAGTATGAATGTGTGTTTATTTTACATGTATTGCTAATAATATACTACACACATGTGATGCCTCATAAAACATGTCTCCTGTATGATATGCTAGCAATTCATAAAACCACACAATGATGTATTGCACGACATGTATGATATGCTAGCAATTCATAAAACCACACAATGATGTATTGCACGGCATGTATGATATGCTAGCAATTCATAAAACCAAACAATGATGTATTGCACGACAACACTATACATACACAACACCATAATTATACAAACATCATGCTTAGAAATTCCCATCAGCTCACGTTATTCCGGGTAGCTCACAACAGGCATACGTGATTCACACTAATATGATAATGAACCTTGGACAACCTTAACCATTTGACGTAATTTGAACCTTGGTCACTTGTAATGAACTTGCAATGGTGAAGGAATATGATTCATATGAGCGTGAAAAAATGAATTTGAATCAAATTGAATTGGAATGGTGCGCTCAAAGCTAAAATGCATGCTTTGATTCTCAGTACATTGTGGTTTGCACCTTATATCATGGAAATTGATGATTGGTGACTTGAAGAAATTGTAATGAAAACTTGTTCGAACTTGTAATCTGAGGCTTGTGATGAATCTTTAGAATCAATTTAAGCTTGAATACTTGAATCCTTGAACATAGATTTCGCAACTTGAATCTTGAACTTTAATTCTTGGAATTCAATCTCAAAATCTTGAATCTTCTTGAATCTTCTTGTAACTATCACCTATAACTTATAACTTATATTTGACATGACCTCTAACTTCTTTATAATGAACTTGTGAATTCAATTTGCGAACCTTGGAAGAATTTGCACTTGAAATTGTATTAAATTTGTTAATTGGCATGGACCTCTTTGAATGAGTTTTGAATTAACAAACTTGAAATACACTTCACCTTGAAAGCTTTGGATTTCAAAGGATCCATTTGAATATTCTTGAGACAACATGAGAAATTGATTGTCACTTTGAGAATTTATAGGAACACTTGATTCAAGATTCTCACCCGATGTTGCCACTTCAAACATATTGGTCACAATCAATCAAAAAGAAAATCTAAACTCTTTCCTTCAAGATCAAAGTGGAAATAAATAATAATCTACTTTCACGAATAAATCCAAACTATGCCTTGAAAGTGAGGATACAATTTATAGTGCAACACGTCACGAGATTACAACCAATTCTCACATGATCACAACCAACAAGACATAAACCCTAACCCTTCTTGAAGCTTGGAGAAATCCCGGGATATGATGTCGTTTGTATTGACCAGAGGACCATAAGAATGAGGGTATATTCTTCCTTTATCTCCACAGGAATCTAACACAATTTTCAAGGACCAGAATCACAATGAGCACCCACCTACAGTTTCCATGGCCTCTGAACCTTCTGCAACAACACCTAATTGTATAAATGAAAACCAATAAACACAGTCTAATAAACTGGTTAGCTATGCATGGATGATTGACCTATAAATGATGTGATATGCTATGCAGACGACGCAAAACGAAAATAAAATTTTAGGGTCAAAATTTAGGGTGTGACAGATGCTCCTATTTAAGTTTCTTCTATCCGGAGATATGGAGATTGAAATCTTCGTTTCGACGTGATAGGAGAGACTTAAATACAAACATGCACAAATTTTGGCCCTAAGACACCACAAAATGCTTATGATATGATAATGAAATGATATGAAATAAAGTGAATGTAAAGGCAAGGATCCTGTGAGGAATGATGCCACAGGGGATAACTGTATATAGAAAGCACTGAGACACAGTTAAAGAAAGAAGGACTCGACGAGGACGACTTAGAAAATAAAATAAGACTCCACGGGGAAATATCCACCTCCACTAGGGGAAGAGACTACCAACTAACAACCACATGGCATCTCCAAATAGAACAAATGTGTGTATTGCTTACTACCAAGGATATGGCAGCTTAAATAACGGGCAAGAAACTTGACAAGAAGGATAACTTACTACCAACAGATGGTAGCCTAAGCAAAGGTATCCAGTTGAAATGAAAGGACGTATATTACCTACTAACAAACCTATGGTAGCCTAAGCAAAGGTAATAGACTGGAGTGGAGAGATCACCTACTACCAAACATGGTAGCCTAAGCACAGGTGTCCGACCTAAAAGAAAGGTGTGTTACCTACTATCAAACATATGATAGCCTAATAGAGGTAAACACAAAAGGAAAGATGACCTACTACCAAACATGGTAGCCTAAGCAGAGGTATCTGACTAAAAGGATACGGTATATTACCTACTATCAAACATATGATAGCCTAAGCAGAGGTAATAGACTTGAAAATAAGGATCACCTACTGCCAACTTGTGGCAGCCTAAGCAAAGTGTCTGACTCAGAAGGAAAGATTACCTACTACCAAAACGGTAGCCTAAGCGGAGGTAACTGACTAAAAAGATAGACATATTACCTACTATCAAACATATGATAACCTAAGCAAAGGTAATAGAATTGAAAAGAAAGATCACCTACTACCAACTTGTGGCAGCCTAAGCAGAGGTGTCTGACTCAGAAGGAAAGATTACCTACTACCAAAACGGTAGCCTAAGCAGAGGTAACTGACCAAAAATAAGCTTTCATGATCAAAATTGATTCAACTTCTTCTTTAACTAAATGATTCATATAGAAATGGTAAATAAACCTCCCCACGCCTCAAGGTTGTGTGCCATGAACGGGATTTCGAATAAAATGCT
Source organism: Lathyrus tuberosus (assembly GCA_022829125.1). Classification (NCBI taxonomy): domain Eukaryota; kingdom Viridiplantae; phylum Streptophyta; class Magnoliopsida; order Fabales; family Fabaceae; genus Lathyrus; species Lathyrus tuberosus. The sequence goes on from JALAZF010000633.1 coordinate 581,183, forward strand.
GCGAGGTTATATGCCACGAGCAAGTCCGAAAATAAATGCTTCAAGGTTGTATGCCACGAGCGGGTCTTGAAATAAATGCTGCGAGGTTCAATGCCACGAGCAAAGTATTGAAATAAAAGCTGAGAGGTTGTCTGCCTCGAGCAAAAGTCTTGAAATAAAAGCTACGAGGTTGTCTGCCTCGAGCAAAGTCTTGAAATAAAAGCTACGAGGTTGTCTGCCTCGAGCAAAGTCTTGAAATAAAAGCTACGAGCTTGTCTGCCTCGAGCAAAGTCTTGATAAGAGCTACGAGCTTGTCTGCCTCGAGCAAAGTCTTGAAATAAGAGCTATGAGGTTGTCTGCCTCGAGTAAAGTCTTGAAATAAGAGCTATGAGTTTGTCTGCCTCGCGCAAAAGTCTTGAAATAAGAGCTATGAGGTTGTCTTCCTCGAGTAAAGTCTTGAAATAAAAGCTACAAGGTTGTCTGCCTCAAGCAAAGTCTTGAAATAAGAGCTATGAGGTTGTCTGCCTCGAGTAAAGTCTTGAAATAAGAGCTACGAGGTTGTCTGCCTAAAGCAAAAGTATTGAAATAAGAACTATGAGGTTGTCTACCTCGAGCAAAGTCTTGAAATAAAAGCTACAAGGTTGTCTGCCTCGAGCAAAGTCTTGAAATAATAGCTATGAGGTTGTCTGCCTCGAGTAAAGTCTTGAAATAAAAGCTACAAGGTTATCTGCCTCAAGCAAAGTCTTAAAATAAGAGCCATGAGGTTGTATGCCTCGAGTAAAGTCTTGAAATAAAAGCTACGAGGTTGTCTGCCTCGAGCAAAAGTATTGAAATAAGAGCTATGAGGTTGTCTACCTCGAGCAAAGTCTTGAAATAAAAGCTACAAGGTTGTCTGCCTCGAGCAAAGTCTCGAAATAAGAGCTATGAGGTTGTCTGCCTCGAGTAAAGTCTTGAAATAAAAGCTACAAGGTTGTCTTCCTCGAGCCAAGTCTTGAATTCCTCCTGGAAAGGTGAATACTTGTGGGGAAGCATCTTCACAGGGGATTAGAATTTCACTGGAGATTGAAGACTTCAGCGCGAATCCATAAGTTACTGGAGATTAGAAAACATCACCGGGGATCTTTAAAAAAGAGATGTAGGCCAGTTGATTTGCAAAGTATGTCTTCTCAAATAAAGAGAAAGATCATCTGAATCTTCATCAAACTTCTCGGAGAGATGCCATCTGATGGGAGTAAATTGAATAGTGGACTCACTTGGAGAATATCATTGCGGAGCAATATTGCTGTAGTTTGAAATAAAATCCTTGTAACAGGAATTCTCAAATAAAGAGAAAACCTGTAAAGTCTTCAACAAACTTCTCTGACGGATTTCTGAAGAGATGCCATTTGATGGAGAACAAGTTGATGATCTTAACAACTTCTGGGGATAGACAAATTGTCTTGAAAAGAGACTGCCATTTGCCATCCAAATAGAAAACTTTAAAACAAAACAAGCTGCTCAAATAAAGAGGCTGCCACTTGTTGTCTGTCATACCCCAAATTTTGACCACTAAGATTTCCCATCATTGTGCAAATCATCATTTCAATATGGATCAACCAACTTGCCTCATCAGTCTCCCCAAAGATGGGTGAACACTTACTACAGTCAAAATTAGGGTTTCAAGCCCTCTCAGAGTTCTTAGACAAAGGATCAATCAAGAAATGACATGATATTCAACTTGTCTAACCTCCCAAGCATCTACAATGGATCAAGAGGACTCCCACTTTAAGGATTAAGCACAAGGCTTCTCCCTTCCAGGTGGATCAAGCTTCAAGATCACCAGTGTCACCAAATTAGGGTTTTGGTCGACCAGGGCCTCCAGATGGGAAATTTCCACTGGGCATAAGCCAATGCTTCAAATAATATCCTAAAATACTCCATGGAACCTCATGGGCCCAAACACCAAGTCAATTTGACCTCAGGGGATGCATACATCAAAAATCAAGAATTAGGGTTTCTTGACCTAATTCACCCCTAAGTTGACTTTTGGGACAAATCATGAGCCAAGACCTCAAGACATGATTTGAGGGTCTCCAACATACCACATTGATCCATTTGTAACAATGGATTGATCCAAGAAGCTTGAGCAGCAAGTCTCAATTTCATCAGTACCACAATTAGGGTTTCGCGAGAAAAGTCAACTGTAGCTTTGACTTTTGACCAGGACATGCTCCCAAACCCTAGGACATGATTCAATACACCCTATGACACCTATGAAATCAATCAATCAAGTTTTATTTAGGCCAAGGACTTGATTTCATAGAGGATCGCACAATTTGGAATTCATCTGACAAAAAGTCAACTGTGCACAAAATTCAACTTTGACTTTTTGAGATTTTTCACAAAAATGGTTTTTTAACCCTAAAATGATGTTAATGTATGATTTGAATCATCATTCATCAAGAAAAATCAAGAAAAGTGGGATAGCTTGTAAAAGGGGTAACCATAAAAAACTTAGAAAATTTTCGAAGTTATGAACAAAGTGGCAAGGGTACCAACTTTGGAAGATCATAACTCCTAAACCACAAGGCCATTTTTCCCCATCCAAAGCTAGATTTGTAACCCTCAGTACCCTCTACAAAAGCTTAGAACTGACCTGCTTCCAAATTCATCATGGATTTTGAGTTATGGAATTATCAAAATCACAAAAAGTGGAAATGTCACTTTTTTCCAACACTTAGTGAAATTTTCACTAAGTTAGAATCTGCCTTCACCTTTTTCCAAATATAGGGGGATTTTTCACTTGGATCCAAAAGGTATCAAAACCAAATATGATCAAACAGTTGTTGTATCATATGAGGGCTTTCCAAAATGGCAAGAACATCACCAAACTCCACTTGGGCCATGAGATATGACATTGGCAATATGCCTTGCTGAAAACTGCCAAGGCTAGGCAGAATTTTGCATTTTTGCTCGATTTGGCAAAATCAGATAATTCCAAGCCTTGTCATCACTTTGGACACATCTGAGGATCAAATATAAAGGGGACAAACATTGAGCCAAGCCTCCAAAGTCCTTGGAACAAGAAGTAGCATGCCAAACCTAGAATTGCCTAAAAGAGGGACAAGACTCCAATTTTGGATTGGAGCATTCAATACATACACCAAGGTGGCATGAACTGACACATTTGCAACTGAATTTAGTCAAGACTTATCCAAGACCAAGGGAACCACAACCCTGTGCCCTAACCTCTAGTCAATGGCTAGAGGAGACTTGGATTCTCATTGCTCAACATTGGCCAAACCTCTGTTGCAGTTGCCATTCACTATTGATCCTAAAAGAAACTTGCTCTACTATAAATAGAGCTCCTTTGTGCTCAGTTTGAGTACACCAAAGCCATTAAACAGATGTTTTCCTCAAAATCCCTATCTTTAGGCCAAAATGCCTTCTTTAGCAAGGTAACTCTGAGTTTTTGAGTTAGAGAGCATTTCCATCACAACTCATGATCCTAACACCTCATAAACATCATATGTAGGTGATCCAAACTATCAAAAGTGACCTGTAACACCAAAATGACAAAGTCACCTCTCAAAACCTCAAAATAGGCCTTTTGTGCATTTTTCAAGCTGTTTCTTGATTCAGTCACTTTCCAAACCTGATAAAACCTCAAACACACTCCAAATAACATCCTTGAACTTTCCCAAATGGTTCCCCCCATCTGGAACACCATTTGAGAGAGTTGCTATTTTGGTCATTTTAACCCCTTTTGCAAGAAAGGGCCAGTTTGTGTTTTTGCAGGTTCGAGCTGATTCCAACCGTCCTAAAACCTTCTAAGGGATCATTTGAGAGTGTCCAAAGCATCAAACCATTTCTGGAACAAGAAGTTTGGCAGATTGCACAGAAAACTCCAAAAGCTCAAAAAGAGGTAAGCATCATGACTTGAACTTTCCAAAATATGCATTACTTTGAAGTCCACTGATCATACACACCTCATACATGTTATATATGTTGTGTTTGAACCAATTCATCATGTAATTCATGTCTGTATCAAAGTGTAGCATAGAAAATGCAATTATAGGCCTTTTTCAAAACCACTATTGGATTTTGAGGAGGGAGTATGATATGAAAAAAATACCACCACCATTGGATTCCTTGTGAAATTCTAGGCCAGATGCATATAAATTTTGTCCCCAACCATGGAGAAATGAGAAAGTTATGGACCTTCTCGTTTCTTGGCAAAACTTGCCTTGCCTTGCCTTGGCCAGGCCTAGAAAACAAGGCAAGCCTTGTATATTTGTGGTTTCACTTCAAGCAATGGATGTATCACCACCCCAGTGGTAAGGCGCACGCCCTATAACCTTGAGGTCGTGGGTTCAAACCCCACCCATGCCATTTTTTGTTTTTTCACATTTTTGCTATTTTTCCAATATTTTCATGTTTTGTTAATTAATTGGGAAATTAATAACTCTTTCAATTTTAATTATTTTTGATTGGTTCTTTTTGAAAAAAATCAAAAAAATGTTGAAATATTTTATTACACAAAAAAATTAAGTTTATATTATTTATTTAATATAATTAGTATTTTTGTGAATAAATTCCTTTTTTATGTTCTTAAACATTTTAAAAGTGAATATTTACTTTGAAAATCAAAACCAAGTGAGTTTTAATTCATCTTGTGATTAATCCCTCATTTCTCAAACCTTAAACAAAAATCACAAATGGTTTATTCAAACTTCTTTGGTATTTTATTTGATTTTCTTTAAATATTTACTTTTAAAGAATAACAAATTACGGTTTCTTTGATTTTCACCCTCATCAAACAATTTCAAACACTTTGGGCCTCTAATAGAGTGTAAGACCCAATCCTTTGTAAATACAAACCTATTTTGGGCCTCACTTATTGTATAAGTCCCGTTGTATTTCAAAAAGTTCGACGCGATCATCGTCTGTTGAAAAACAAACCCTGGGCCTCTCCTCGAGCTATAAGACCCATTCAAAATTATTCTTGGGCCTCTATTAGAGTGTAAGACCCAACCCCCTTTTAAAACCAAACCATTTTGGGCCTCAATGCATTGTATAAGACCCACCGCATTTTCAAAAATCTCGGTGCGATAGCCATTTTCAACAAATGACCCTGGGCCTCTCCTTGAGCTGTAAGCCCCACCACTTGTACAAAAAAAATCTTTTGGGCCTCTATTAGAGTGTAAGACCCAATCCCCTTTTAACCAAAACTTTTTGGGCCTCAGTCACTTGTATAAGTCCCTCTGTACAAAACGACAGTGCGGTCACTGATAAACCTTGGGTCTCTCCTTGAGCTGTAAGCCCCAACATCTTTTCAAAATACTTTCTCCTTTTAATTTTGAATATACTGTTGTTTTCAACCTTTCTTTGTTGAACAACTAACCAAACAACAAGGAAGCTCTACAACCGAGTAAGTGTTTATATGCTTTCTTTACCCGCTTACATATACATATAACTGTATTGTGGGGCTGTTTCATTGTAAGTATTCTTTCATAAACTCATATCAACTGTGTAATACTAGTATAGATATTTAGAGTTTCCCCGGCAACTACGTCTAGCGCTTAGCCCTGTTGATCACTCTTAAATAGACAAAACTAGATCCCTATAGGATTACCAGATACAGTCTTCCCTCCTCTTGGGGTTAAACAATATGGAGATGTGAAAGGCAGATTCTTTTTGAACCCTTTCTCAGACTGACACCTTTAGAAGTTGTCAAAGAGACTCTACTCCCCAGAGATGATCTTTTATCCGTGAATGGCATCTCTTGAGTTTCTTCCAAATTCTTGGACTTTCCTGGCTTGATCTATTCTCGGTGAATAGCATGTCTTGAACTTCTCGGGGTTTGGGGACCCACAGGCTTCCTAAAAGCATCCCCGCCTCCTCTTGGGCGTTGTACAAGGACCCTACGGCTTCTTAGAAGTATTCACAACCTCCTCTTAGGCTTCGTATAAGGATTCTTCCTTCGGGAAGAGAGCCTCCTCTTGGGCTTCGTACAAATTGTCCCTTGGCATCTTAAAAGTTTCCAGCCTCCTCTTGGGCTTCGTACAAATTGTCCCGACGACCTCCTAGAGGTATAGGAACATAAATTAGTCATCTTAATAGAACAGTCTTTCAAAGAGTCTAGATCTCTCTACCGTGAACGTACTACTACTGTTTCTTTAAGCATAGTACAAAAGATAAAACTCTAGACTTGGGCAGCCTAATCTCCTTGAGTCTCGAAGGCATTCTCAAGTAGGGAAAAACACCAGTAGACTCGGACAGTCTCCAATACCCTCTGGATTCCCCATTTCCTTAAAGGACAGGAAATAACCTTGATCCTTTGATCAATCCCAAAGCATAGTCTTACCTTTAATCAGTCTCTTTATAAGAACTGATTTTCTCTTTTAACCAACCTACTAGACCTGTCACTCAACTGAAACAGCAATCCTTTTAGCCTCCATCTCGGGCTTCGTACAAGATACAAAAAGACTCTCTTGTTGAGTATAAAAGACGCTCTTGTTGAGTCAACCTTTAGCCTCCGTCTTGGGCTTCGTACAAGACACATCTAAAAGCACTCTCTTGTTGAGTCAACCCTTTTAGCCTCTCTCTCAGGCTTCGTACGAGACACACAAAAGCATCCTCTTGTTGGGACAATAGCCTCCTCTTAGGATTTGTATAAGAAAACCCCGGTTGAGTCAATCAACCTTTTAACATCAAAATTGTGCCTCGTTCACAGGACACAAACATCAACAACTCCTATTATCTAATTGCTGTAAGCGGCAAGCCTCTGGATTTTTTACATCCACGTCACTGTCCCTCTTTTAGCATGAGAAATTCCTAAGGAAAGATAGCATTGCTCTACACTGAGTTAAAGTCTTCTCCTTCAGGTTAAAACCCCCTATAAAGGAAATTATGGCATTGCTAGGATTCGCATATCCCGGTTAAAGTAATCCTCCTTTATAGTCAGTCACCCAACAGTTGTGACAAACAGACCCCCTTTAGAGATGACAAATTCTCTCTAAAGACAACAACATTTTAGCTTCACATCTTGGGCTTCGAACAAGATACAAATAAACCCTTCAGCTTCACGTCTTGGGCTTTGAACAAGATATAAACCACCTTTTCAGCTTCACGTCTTGAGATTTGAACAAGACACAAAAACACCATTTCCTCCCATAGAATAGGAGGAACTACGATCGCTCTGATTTCCCTTTTTCGGTAAACGGGAATACGTAGGCATAAGATTGAAAGAAAAATCTTAGCGAGCACACTAATCCAAAGCCCCAAATCCCGTACCTTCACATATCAAACGAAAGGCATCAGTCCTAAACCTCCCACCAATCACCCAGGCACTATTTTAACAAAATAACTTAAGAGAGACCCACAATCTTAATAGCATCTGTAAACCAACAGTCATCTGTTTAAACTCAGTATGCAAGCAGGGTTAATTGGAGACATCTATTTCCCTTCCTTCATCAGCTTCAATAGGATAAAAAATGAATCGAATTGTAGTACCCTAAAGCGATAGTGCTTCGCAACCATGCAAAAATTCGCGCTACAGAGGAATGGCGACTTCACTGGGGAATTTGTATGCGAGATCTTGTTCTCTCCCCATCTCTTAAGTAGAAACCTTGAAAAGTGCCACAGAAGAGTGGCACCTACCGTGGGGCCCTTCTTTCTTTCCTTCTTACTTTTTTTGGGGATTTCACTGGGATAGGACTTCTTTTGACTTCACTAGGATCTTAGGTCAAAACCTTTAAAGTTGGGAAGGTACCACAGAATGACGACTCCGCCGGGGAGCCATTTTTGTCAGGAACATAGGATCCATAGCTCTTTAAATTCTAGGACTTTAGGACAAATATATATACTGCTTTTCCTAATTGATATATGTGTTTATTTTTCTGCTAATGGGAATGCGTGTGATGCCGCATGTGGAAAGATTGAGTATACACCTAGGAAAAACCTCTTTTAGTAGTGCGGAAACTATTGGAAATGGTTGTCACGCGATACTACCCTCTTCTGATGGTTCTTCGAAAAACATCACCTAGCACGGTTCCCGGCCCGCTGGTGTTTTCTCGACAAGAACTGATGATGTTGAGAGACAGGTACAAAAATCACTAGTATAAACCTTTGGGGGGGGGGGGGTAGAGCCTTGACTTCATGACACCGACCCTTTGACCCCGTGTTTTTCTATGTTTTTGTGTGCTGCATTCATACATTCATCTAAAAAACATTGCATTAAAGAAAAACTTCTCTTCTAGTCTCTCTTTTTCAAAACTAAACTAAGACAATGATTGCAAATGTCAGAGAAAAATATTGCGCTCATAGACTTCGGTAGAAGGAGAACTCCTAAGTATACCTTCAGGGTTCCAAAACTAGAGGATTTAAGAAGATTAACGAGGATGATCACTAACCCTGAAGCTTTCAGAGCCAAGTACGGAGGTCTAATACCTCTGTTAAGAGTCCATATGATTGAAGGAATCATTGAGGCACTCATTCAGTTTTACGATCTAGTCTATCACTGTTTCACATTCCCGGATTACCAGCTCGCACCAACGCTGGAGGAGTATTCTCACCTAACCGATCTACACATTACTGATCGAGCTCCATTTTCTGGACTGGAATAAATTCCAAAGGATCAGACCATTGCAAGAGCAATTTATTTGGATGAGTCAGAAGTCAAGACTCACATGACCATTAAGGGTGGGCTCTCAGGTTTGCCAGCCCAGTTCCTGACAAAGAAGGCTCTGTACTTTGCTAGTATAGGGAACATGACTGCTTTTGAAAGCATCTTTGTCTTACTCACCTACGGGTTATTTCTGTTTCCCAACATTAATAGCTTCGTCGACATCAACGCCATTAAGGCTTTTCTCATTGGAAACCCTGTGCCAACTTTGCTCGCGGACACGTATCATTCTGTACACTTAGGGAATTTGTACAGCAGAGGGATGATCACGTGTTGTGTACCCCTGCTATATAAATGGTTTATCTCCCATTTGCCTAAGTCTGCTGCTTTTTGGGATCATAAGAGTGCTTTGCGTTGGTCGCAGAAGATCATGTCTCTCACCAACTCTGACATAGATTGGTGCAATAGGATTTATGACGGGATCAGGATCATTGACCATTGTGGAAACTTCCCCAGTGTACCCCTCATAGGAACTAAAGGAGGAATCAACTACCATCCAGTATTGGTTCATCGTCAATTTGGATACCCGATGAGGCATGTCCCGCGTAATGCTCATCTGGAGGGTCTTTTCTTCAAAGAAGGAGAAAATGACAGGGCACTAAAGATGGAAATAGTGCATGCTTGGAAACATGTTCATAAGAAAGGACGAGAGTCTCTAGGAAAACCGGACTGTGTCTCGGTGGAGCCTTATCTCCACTGGGTACAAACTAGAGCTCTCAAGCTAAAGATGCCTTATCCTCGTCACGGAGTTCTTCCGCATAGGGAATCTGTCATGTACTTCATGACTGAAACTGAAAAACTTCAGGTTACTCTCAACAAATTTCAACAGGAGAGGAGGTCTTGGAAGAACAAATACCGCACCCTCAATGTAGAGTGTGCCAAAATACAGCAACTGCTGAAAGATAAGGATGCTCTGATCGAGATTTTAGAGCAACATGTTGTGGATAATCAGGATGACCAAAGGAATTTGCTCGTTCCTTTCACTTGGCAAACGATGTGAGGGATATCCTTCTAGCTATCTTGTTTTAATGATGTCAACAAACATATTAGATTGTAATTTGAGCGGTATCACTTCACGTGTCGGGCATATAGCGTCTTACCGTTATTGGTCATGTGTCTAGATGCATAGGATCTTGTTCTCTCCAAAAATAAAGGTTCACTATTGTTTTAGTTGTGTCTAGCATGTATGTTTGACCTTGGTCTGGTAAAAATGTTCAAAAAATGGAATTTCCTGAAAAATCTGCACTTCATGCGCTGACCCTTAAAGTTCATGCGCTAACCCCAAAATTCATGCGCTAACCTCCAAAACTTGCGGGTAAGCGTACAAACCTGAGGACTCAAAATTCGTATCTTATACGTCGACGCATGGCTACTGGAGGTCGATGCATGACCTTTATTTTTGCATTTTTTCACTTAATTTCTGTTCTGTTATTTTTCTGTTATTATTTTTGTTGGTCATATTTATCATATAAATAGTTTTGGTCTTTATTTTTCATAATAACAAGAAACGTGAAAAATATATGTCATTTCTCTCTTCATCTTCATCTTCCTCATTGTGTAAACAAACAATCACACATAATCATCTTTGTTTGTGTCGCCCATTGATCGAAGTGATAACGTTCAGAATTTAGGAAGTGTAATCTTCATCTTCTGGGTTGAGAGTTTGGCAGGTGTTTCTTGAATCAAACCAGTTGGGTTTGTCCTCCAAGAATCGAAGAGATTTTGGGGGTTTTTGTACAAACTGTTCATTCTACAGGGATTCAGCTGGGCGAAGGTAACTGAAAATTGGCGCAACTATTTCGGTTTAGTAGCTGTAATCAGAGGATCGTAGAAGAAGGTTTGGGTTCGAATTCTTGGAAGATTTCAATTGACCGAGTGAAGGTAACTGAAGAACGGTGTTTTCTTTTGGTTTAGTAGCGTGGGACGGTAATTGAATCAACCATATTCGGAGCACTTGATTCATCTTGAATCAAGGGAAGAGAAAATTCTGCATCAACGATTGAAGACGTTCGGGGTTTGAATGTTCATAGTTTTCTCTTGTAATAAACAATTTGCAACAACTACATATACAAAGCGAGGACGATTGGGGAACTGCCTAATCAAATCTCGTTTGTTCTCTCTTTCCCTTAACTCTTTTACATTTCAGAATTGTTCAAATTTGTGAAGTAGAAAACTATTGAAATTTCTGTTGTAGAATAATTGTACGCTGATAAACTGTTTTGTTAAATCGATACAATTCATTGAATTGTGTTTTGGAGCAGCTGTACATTATTCTCCATAGAAATTCTGCACTTAGTGTGTTTACGCACACTAGGTGTTTGATAATTTGTTTCCAAGCAAAATTCGAACACATAGCTTTATATTGCTTATAAATTAACCTCATTGGATTGAAATAAACATCAAGCAAGTGATAATTTGTTATCTGCGTTTTTAAGTGTAGTAATTCAAAACTGTATTTTTCTCTTTCGTACTCATCCGTGATATATTCGTGCATATCCGATCCTTTTGGTAGAAGGTTCGTTGTAGGCGTTCTATCCAGTTGTAGCTTCCATTAAACAATTTTTTAAAACAGAATTTTTGTAGACTATTTGCGTGTAAAACTCAAGGGATCTATTCAACCCCCCTTCTAGATCCATAGCCATCGTCTAACAAGTGGTATCACGAGCTCCGGTTTATTCTGGTGCTTCGGTAAAACTTCTTGGATCATGGCGAACGAACCTAAGGGGGCTTATAATAGAGCTCCAGTTTTTACAGGTGAAAACTACAGCTACTGGAAGGATTGTATGCGCATCCATATTAACTCCATAGATCGGAAGGTTTGGAACGTTATTTTAAACGGTCCATGCAAATTACTATGACTAACGCGGAAGGCGTTGTCGTTCCTAAACCCGAAGCTCAATGGACTGAGGAGGACGAGAAAAAGTACAACTATGATTGGAAGGCTAGTAATATGATCATTTCCTCCTTGGGAGTTGATGAGTATTATCGAGTCTCCCATTGTGAAACGGCCAAAGCTATGTGGGATGCCTTACAAGTAGCCCACGAAGGCACTAATGATGTTAAGATGGCTCGTATTAATACACTAATGCAAAAGTTTGATTTGTTTTACATGAAGCAAGGGGAAACCATTGCGGATATGCAAAAACAATTCACTCACATTATCAACAAATTGCATGTTCTTGGTAAACCAATTCCAAATGAGGTTTCTACTAACAAAATTCTGAGGTGTCTTAACAGGGAATGGCAACCGAAGGTTACCGCTATCAAGGAGGCCAATGATCTTGCTACACTAGACCTCACAACACTCTTTGGTAAACTCGATGAGCATGAGCAAGTGCTCATTAGCTTGGATAAACATGAAAAGAGTATAAAGAAAGAGAAGGCAAAAGATACGGAGAAGAAGTCGATAGCTCTTAAGGCTTCTTGTTCAAAGTCCACACATCAAGAGCTAAGTGATGATGAAGCCAAAAATGACAAAGATGAAGAATTCGGTGATGATATGAGCTTGTTTGTGAAGAGATACAATAGATATATTCGTAAGAACGATATTCAGCACTCGGACAGAAATCTATTCAAGTTCAGGAAGCAATCTAGAAGTGAAGGAAATAAAAATGGCAAGGCAAAAGGGACGTGCTACAACTGTGGAAAATCCGGGCACTACAAGCCGGATTATCCATCCCTAAAGAAAGACAAAGATAAGGATAATGACAAGAGTCGCTTAAACAAAAAGTCCAACAAGTCTCGACGAGCATACATCGCTTGGGAAAGCGATAGTGAGTCGGAGAAAGATGATTCCTCAAGTGACGAAAGTGAATCCGTCAACCTTTGTCTTATGGCACGTCACAACAAAGCAAAAGAGGTACAAAGTCTTGAGACCACCGAAGGAAGATGGGTTCTGGATAGTGGCTGCTCAAGACATGTAACCGGAGACATATCTCTTTTCATCGACTTTGTGGCAAAGAAAAAGGGGTTTGTCACCTACGGAGATAACAACAAGAGGCAGATTCTCGGCAAAGGTAGTATAGGTAACCCCTCATCTACTACTATCTCTGATGTACTTCTTGTGGAAGGCCTTAGACACAACCTTTTAAGCATTAGTCAACCATGTGACAAAAATTATAAAGTCTCTTTTTCAAAGGATTGTTGCGTAGTTGAAGATAGTGACAAAAAGAATGTGTTTAAGGGCTTGATGGTGAACAATGTCTATATGCTTGACTTAAACGAGGTATCATTGGATGGAGACAAGTGTTTGGTCACTATGAATGAAGATTCATGGTTGTGGCATAGACGCTTGGCTCATATCAACTTTGATTTGCTTAACAAAATTGTCTCTAAAGACCTAGTCATCGGTTTGCCCAAAATTAAATTCACAAAGGATCATCTTTGTGATGCGTGCCAAATGGGGAAGCAAACAAGGATCTCTTTTAAATCTAAAAACATTGTTTCAACTATGAGACTCCTTGAGCTCCTCCATATGGACCTCTTTGGACCATCTAGGGTTAAAAGCCTAGGTGGTAACTATTATGGGTTTGTTATAGTCGATGATTTTTCTAGGTTTTGCTGGACAATTTTCTTAGCAAATAAGAGTGATACCTTTTCGGCCTTTGAACGATTTGCTAAGTTATCTCAGAACAAGTTAAACACAAACATTGGGTCAATCAGAAGTGACCATGGTGGTGAGTTTGAAAATCATTTATTTGAAGCATTTTGTGATTCCAACGGAATTGATCATAATTTTTCCGCACCACGCACCCCTCAACAAAATGGGGTAGTGGAACGTAAAAATAGAGTTTTGGAAGAACTTGGAAGGACTATGATCAATGATAGTGGATTACCAAAATACTTTTGGGCCGACGCCATAAGTACGGCTTGTTATGTTTTGAATAGGGTGCTCATCCGGCCTATTCTAAACATGACACCATATGAGCTTTTAAAAGGGCGTAAGCCAAACATCTCTCACCTTCATGTATTTGGTTGCAAATGCTATGTGTTAAACAATGGGAAAGAGACTCTCGGCAAATTTGATGCCAAGCCTGATGAGGGTATTTTTCTTGGATACTCTCAGTCAAGTAAAGCGTATAGAATTTATAATAAGAGGTTACGTGTAGTTGAAGAGTCAGTTCATGTTACTTTTGACGAGTCTTATCCGAGAAATGTAGGAGAAGGTAGTTCTTTTCATGGTGCAGGTGTACCTACTGAAGACATACTCAAAGACACTGATAAGGGAATTGATCAGCCTGAAGCAGTGCGTATTGAGGAGGAAAAGGATCACCAACCAGTGAAAAGTGAGGATGATCATCATGCTAATAAAGATGAACTTCCTCTAGCTTGGAAGTCTTCAAAAGACCATCCAATTGACAACATTCTCGGTGATATCTCTAAGGGATTTGATGCAGGGGGAGTTTGAAATGAGCATGATGGGGGAGCTCAACTATTTCCTCGGATTGCAAATCAAACAACTTGAAGAGGGCACATTCGTGAGTCAAACGAAATATTGTCTTGAGTTATTAAAACGTTTTGATATGCTGAACTGCAAAGCAATAGATACTCCTATGCCTACAAGTCCTAATCTCGATCGTGACGAAAAGGGTAAGGATGTTGAGGTAAAGAAGTACCGAGGTATGATAGGGTCTCTTCTTTATCTTACCGCATCACGTCCCGATATAATGTTTAGTGTATGCATGTGTGCGAGGTATCAGGCACATCCCAAGGAATCCCACCTGAAGGCAGTTAAGTGCATACTTCGATACCTCTCTGGTACTCCAAAGTATGGGCTGTGGTATTCCAAAGGTAGTGTTTGTTCCTTAGTTGGCTACTCCGACTCCGACTTTGCCGGGTGCAAGTTGGATAGGAAAAGTACTAGTGGCACATGTCACCTTTTCGCAAACTCCTTGGTGAGTTGGCACAGCAAGAAATAGGTTTCCGTTGCTTTGTCAACAGCTGAGGCGGAATACGTTGCTGCCGGTAGTTGTTGTGCTCAAGTCCTATGGCTTAAACAACAATTACTTGATTTTAATTTAAAACTTGAATGTATTCCAATTTTATGCAATAACACTAGTGCGATTAATCTAACTAAGAACCCTGTACTACATTCACGCACCAAGCATATCGAAATACGCCATCATTTTCTTAGGGATCATGTAGAGAAAGGTGATGTTATTTTTGAGCATGTTGACACTAAGAATCAACTTGCTGATATTTTCACAAAACCATTAGCTACAGAGCCTTTCTTTCACATCCGTAGGGAACTTGGCATTCTCGATATCTCGGATCGTGCATAACATCCTTTAGAATAGTGATCTTCACACACATATATATATATATATATATATATATATATATATATATATATATATATATATATATATATATAAATGCTTGTTTATTTCTTTAACTAACAATGCAAAGAGATACTTAGCCATATGTGAGGGATCTCACCGTCATGATGTTCAAGGTAATATCGTTCCAACTTATAGAGGTTTATCAACATCTTGTGCCATGTTACTTACTCTAATCTTGATGTTTATTTCATTTTGAGCACTTATCATTCATGTGAATGTTTGGTTCTGTTTGTGTATATGTGTATTTATCTGGTTGGAACAAAATTTTTGCAAAATTTCACTTTTATAGGTCCATGCGTCGACGCATAGATTCATGCGTTGACCTATTAAACCTTCGGGATAGCGCATAACCACATGTTCAGTCTCTTTTTAAATTTTCAAGAATCATGCGCCGACTCACAGATTCACAGGTCGACGCATAAATGAACCGTTCAGAATTCTTCTTTACTGGGTTGCGTGCGCCGACCTAGTGGTGTTTACTTTCCCTACATTTTCTCATTGCACATTAATCTATGATTATTGCATGTCATCTCATTAGTCTTTGTGGTCAATCTCTCCCTATCCTTCTCCTTTAAACCTCATCAATCTCAATTACTCTCCACTAAATCCTCATCAAAACCCTAATAAAAGGGAGGGAACACCAAGAGAAAATTCTCTATATATTTGCTGCAAGGTCTTCAAAGTGTTTCACACATCTCCTCTTCCATCTCTGCAAAAATCTAGTGCGATAATCTTTCTTCAACTCTTCTTCAACCATGGCTTCCAGAAGAAATCCTGGTACAAGGGGAACAAGAGGATCAACTTCACAACCAGCACCAACCAGAGCATCATCCTCACACAGGGTAACGTTTGAATGTTTAATTTCTGAAAGGCTAGCTACTCCTTTTGGGGAATTATTCTCTAACCGGGCTGTTATAAGACAACATGGGTTTTATCCTCTGATGGGTCCAGATTTTCACATTCCTGAAATTTCTGAACTCATAAACTTTCAAAATCTGAATGAATTTGTAGAATGTGATGACAAGTATAGTGAAGATTTGACTCGGTTGTTCTATTGTGGGATGAAGGGAAAATTTCGTGGGGCTGAATTTAAATTCTCTATAAATAATGCAGAATTTCAGGTGACAAACGATGTATGGTCTACATTGTTTATTTTGGACACTGATGATACTCTCCCAAAGGTTACTGATAAAACCTTTGTTCAGGACTATGAATTCAAAACTGCTCTGAATTCAATGTTGAGGGAACCATATCCAGCTGAGTTTGTGGCAAGTGAAGCATTTCCTAAGAGTGTCACTACTGGTCATTTAAATTTTGAAGAACGTATTCTTCAGTGGATTGTTGCTCGTATCTTGAGGCCTAAGAAAGGAGGCTACTCAAGAGTTGAACAAGCAGAGGTGCATCTTATCTATATCCTGAAGAATAAGATCAAAATTAATTGGCCTTATTATTTTGCTTATAGGATGTTCACAACTCGTAGCTCCAACAAATTTCTGGCACTTGGTTATGCATCTGCTGTGGCAAATTTTTTGAATCACTTTGACATTCCTATTCCACAGATTTGTCATATTCATATTACTGCTGAACAACAGTTTCTGGCCAGAACCTTGTCCATGATGGGTTACCATTGGCAGCCACATGAGCGCAGGTTCATCCATCGACAAAGAGCTACCCATCCTGAACATAATGAACCTGTTCACCTTGAAGCAAGTGAGGATGAAGGTAGTCATGGTAATGCAAATCAAGTTGGTAATGATGAAAATGTGGTGATGCAGGAAGATGTTGTTATGCAAGACAATGTGGCTGTAGAAGAAGAAGACAATGAGGCATGGATGGGCTATCAACTGGAAGCAACCTCTGACAATCAAGGCTGGGGTCAGTGGCAACAAAACTGCTGGACTAACCTTGGTGCTGTGTAAGTTCCTCCATCCTATGATGCAGACTATGAATGGCAGAATCCAGAAAATTCTCCTCCTCCAACTCCACCATTTCAGCATGATCAACAATCCTCTGATGAAATTCTAGCAAGGCTGACTGAGTTGTCTCTGCAACATCAAGAATTCCAAGCGCAACAGGAAACTCGATACCTGACTCAGCAGGAACAACTCACAAACTTGTCTAACCAAATATCGTCTCATGCCACCAACTTCAACAATTTCGCCAATGCAGCTATGAATAGGTTCAATCAAATGGATGCCAATCTGACTCAGCAAAATCTAAACTTGGCAAACAGCCTTGGTAACCTCAATAGCACATTGATTGAGCTCAACCTTCAACTCGAGGAATTTCCACCACTAAGTCAACACCATAGGGGACGAGGTTATTCGTTTAGGGGGAGGAGACCATAAACCTTAGGGCATTATGTTTAGTTGTGCGTGAATTTGTGTTTTGTGGTTTGATTTTTTTGTTATTTTGACATGTGCTGCTGTCATGTTTAAACTTTTATGGAGTGAATGTTTTGCTTTTATGCCATTGTTCCGTATTTAATCATTACTTGTTTACATTAGCGGTATCATATGTGGATGCTGGTAAATGTTTTGTTGTTGCAAATATCTGATTATCCACTACATATTTTAGTATGCTATTTGACCACCGTCCTCTCTTCTTTTTGATGTTGTCAAAGGGGGAAAAAAATACAAGCAACATAAATGTTACTAATGTTACTAACCAGATGTCAAAGACAGGGGGAGCATTGATCATCTCAAATTACATCTCTCGTGACAATCAAGAAAGTGTTGCCATCATAAAAAAGGGGGAGTATGTGAGGGATATCCTTCTAGCTATCTTGTTTTAATGATGTCAACAAACATATTAGATTGTAATTTGAGCGGTATCACTTCACGTGTCAGGCATATAGCGTCTTACCGTTATTGGTCATGTGTCTAGATGCATAGGATCTTGTTCTCTCCAAAAATAAAGGTCCATTATTGTTTTAGTAGTGTCTAGCATGTATGTTTGACCTTGGTCTGGTAAAAATGTTCAAAAAATGGAATTTCCTGAAAAATCTGCACTTCATGCGCTGACCCTTAAAGTTCATGCTCCAACCCCAAAATTCATGCGCTAACCTCCAAAACTTGCGGGTAAGCGCACAAACCTGAGGACTCAAAATTCGTATCTTATGCGTCGACGCATGGATACTGGAGGTCGACACATGACCTTTATTTTTGCATTTTTTCACTTAATTTCTGTTCTGTTATTTTTCTGTTATTATTTTTGTTGGTCATATTTTTCATATAAATAGTTTTTGTCTTCGTTTTTCATAATAACAAGAAACGTGAAAAATATATGTCATTTCTCTCTTCATCTTCATCTTCCTCATTGTGTAAACAAACAATCACACATAATCATCTTTGTTTGTGTCGTCCATTGATCGAAGTGATAACGTTCAGAATTTAGGAAGTGTAATCTTCATCTTCTGGGTTGAGAGTTTGGCAGGTGTTTCTTGAATCAAACCAGTTGGGTTTGTCCTCCAAGAATCGAAGAGATTTTGGGGGTTTTTGTACAAACTGTTCATTCTACAGGGATTCGGCTGGGCGAAGGTAACCGGAAATTGGCGCAACTATTTCGGTTTAGTAGCTGTACTTAGAGAATCGTAGAAGAAGGTTTGGGTTCGAATTCTTGGAAGATTTCAATTGACCGAGTGAAGGTAACTGAAGAACGGTGTTTTCTTTCGGTTTAGTAGCGTGGGACGGTAATTGAATCAACCATATTTGGAGCACTTGATTCATCTTGAATCAAGGGAAGAGAAAATTCTGCATCAACGATTGAAGACGTTCGGGGTTTGAATGTTCATAGTTTTCTCTTGTAATAAACAATTTGCAACAACTACATATATATATATATATATATATATATATATATATATATATATATATATATCTCAATTCCTTTTGTGGAGTTGGGGGCAGACGTACCCAAAGTGAGGACGATTGGGGAACTGCCTAATCAAATCTCGTTTGTTCTCTCTTTCCCTTAACTCTTTTACATTTCAGAATTGTTCGAATTTGTGAAGTAGAAAACTATTGAAATTTCTGTTGTAGAATAATTGTACGCTGATAAACTGTTTTGTTAAATCAATACAATTCATTAAATTGTGTTTTGGAGCAGCTGTACATTATTCTCCATAGAAATTCTGCACTTAGTGTGTTTACGCACACTAGGTGTTTGATAATTTGTTTCCAAGAAAAATTCGAACACATAGCTTTATATTGCTTATCAATTAACCTCATTGGATTGAAATAAACCTCAAGCAAGTGATAATTTGTTGTCTGCGTTTTTAAGTGTAGTAATTCAAAACTGTATTTTTCTCTTTCGTACTCATCCGTGATATATTCGTGCATATCCAATCCTTTCGGTAGAAGGTTAGTTGTAGACGTTCTATCCAGTGGTAGCTTCCGTTAAACAATTTTTTAAAACAAAATTTTTGTAGACTATTTGCGTGTAAAACTCAAGGGATCTATTCAACCCCCCTTCTAGATCCATAGCCATCGTCTAACAAAGGAATGACAACCCGACAACGGCCCAAGAGCCCTGGTCCAAGAAAAGGAATGTACCAGAATCCGCACCCGGTCTCTCCCCAGAGAGGACTCGGGACCCCTTAGCTTAGGTTTCTGTTTCCGAACCTTGTAATCTACTGTATTTCTATTTTCGCAATCCTTTGAATTCAATAAAACGGGGTTTCCCCACTGTTTGATATTTGCAATCTAATTGTCGAAGTTTATTTTGATTAAACCAGAAAAAAATATTAATGTAATCATTGCATTCATCATTCTCACGTCACGTATTCTTCTTACCTACGAATCTCACGTTTGTGTCTCGGTTCTAGAGTCAAACTGTCTCATTCGTACAATACTCGGGACAATCGTCAGAAAAAGATGGATGATCTCGAGGAAGAGAACAGAGAGTTGAGAGAAGAGATCGACGCTCTGAGAGAGGATATGAGAAAGCTTCGTAATGACATGCAAGCCATGGCAGAAGCTCAGCTACAAAGGACTGTGATCTCGGAGATTACCTCAACGCCCATAGTGGAAAAGTCCGATCCTAGGTACAAAATCCGAAAGATCGTCCCTGGGGCATGCCACTTAACTATATCCCGGAAGGATATATCCCATTGATCAATGAGGATCAGGGGACCGCAACAGGAACCGCTGGGCCTGAAGGTTACAAACTTCGGGAAAGCAAAGATGCCAGGGGCATGACAGCAACTCCTGAAGGTTACAAACCTCGGGAGGCACCGAGAGTCTCGGCCATAATGACTATACCACCTCCCGTGGTACACACTGTCCCGGAAGGACAGATTCCACAAATACCTTCTGGGGGAAACGACAACATGTTCGAAAGAATGAATGAGTTCCATGAATAGTTCCTGGAAATGCAGAAAGAACTGCAGGCCCTTCGCGATCAGGATTTATTTGGAAAGGATGTCGCGGACCTCTGGTTGGTCCCCAATGTGAAAGTCCCGCACAAATTCCAGGTGCCCGACTTTGAAAAGTACAGGGGTAACTCTTGCCCTCAGAGTCACTTGGTGATGTACGCTCGGCGAATGTCAGCTCAGACAGAGAATCAGGATTTACTGGTTCACTACTTTCAGGATAGTTTAACCGGTGCCGCACTAAAATGGTACATGGGTTTAAACCGTGCTACGATTAGCACTTTCAGAGATCTTGGCACTGCCTTCGTCCAACAATATAAATACAATCTGGACATGGCACCCAACAGAGATCAACTCAGATCAATGTCACAAAAGGATAAGGAAACCTTTAAGGAATACGCTCAGAGATGGCCTGAAATTGCCGCTCAAATTTGTCCACCTCTTGAGGAAAAAGAGATGACAAAGATCTTCTTAAAGACCTTAAGCTCATTTTATTACGACAGAATGGTTGCCAGTGCGCCCAGTGACTTCACCGAGATGGTCGGTATGGGAGTTCGTCTTGAGGAAGCTGTCCGAGAGGGACGTCTAGTCAAAGACACTAGATCATCAAGTAATACAAAGCGATACGGTAGTGCTCTCCCTAAGAAAAAAGAGCAGGATATTGGAAATATCTCTCTCGGAAAGCAAAGGCGACGTTATCAACCGGTAGCAGCTGTAACCCCTGCTATCAATCCTGCGCCTATTTCTACGTATCAACCTCAGGTTGCGCAGAGCCAACCTAATCAGCAAAGGACTCAACAGCCTCTTCAGCAGGCTCGTCCTCCATATAACAACAATCGTACAACGCGGCCACCAGGATTTGATCCTATACCCATATTGTACGCAGAACTATTTCCGTTACTACTGGCTAAGGGGCATGTCCAGACTAAGTCCCCTCTTACAGTACCAGAAAATCCGCCTTTTTGGTTTAAGTTGGATCCGACTTGCCCTTACCATCAAGGAGGACCAGGGCATAACATAGAGAACTATCTCAATTTCAAATCCGACATATAAAAGCTTGTTAGGAGCGGGGTCTTATCTTTCAAGGATACAAATCCTAATGTTCTCACAAACCCGTTGCCTCAACACGAGAAAGCTACGATCAATTTGATAGAGGAAGAGACTAACAACGTCTATCAAATTCATGATGTACTCTTGTTAAGGACCATTCTGGTCAAGATGCATTGTAGACAGAGTGGATATGGCCAGGTGCCACCACGCAACTATGAACGTTGTAGAGTCTGTTCGGAAAGTAACCAAGGATGTTACCTTGTGCGAGCTGCTCTTCAGGGTCAGGTGGATCATAGAGAGATTCGCCCATATCCGGGTTCCGGACCAATCAACTGGGCGCCGAACTACCTCGCTGATCAAATTGAGGATGTTGTCGTAATCTCTGATCATCAACAGGCTAAGGATGTTTGTACCATCATCCCTCTACTTGACGAATCGAGAGTTCCCAACCAGGAACGGGTCGAAATTGCTTACGATGGTCGGAAAAATCAGAACGCTCCCATAGTCATCTATCTACCGGGACCATTACCATATGAATCAACTAAGGGTATCCCTTACAAATACGCTGCAACAACAGTCGAGAATGGAAAGGAAATTCCATTACCCTCCGTCGTGAATATTGCAGACATCAGTCGAGTAACACGGAGTGGTCGAATCTTCAACCGAGGAGTTGGATAACTTAACAAAGAAAAGGAACCTCAGATAGAAGTTCCCAATCCACCTGTCGGTCGATCCAGTAATCCCAACCTTTCAAAAAATGATGATGAGATGCTAAAGCTCAAACAAAGGAGTGAATACAACATTGTTGATCAACTATTACAAACTCCTTCAAAGATCTCTGTGCTGTCACTTTTACTCAGTTCAGAAGCGCACAGGGAGGCTCTACAGAAAGTCTTGGAGCAAGCCTTTGTGGAACAGGATGTAACAATCAGACAGTTCGATAACATTGTCTCTAACATCACTTCCTGCAATAACTTGGGATTTAGTGATGAGGAATTACCTGAAGAGGGTCGCCATCATAACATGGCGCTCAATATCACGGTCAGCTGCCAGGTCGATGCTTTAGCCAGCGTACTGGTAGACACAGGGTCAGCCCTGAATGTTATGCCGAAGTCCACTTTGATGTAATTATCCTTCAAAGGACCCCCGATGAAAACCAGTGAGGTCGTCGTCAAAGCATTTGACGGGTCTAGAAAAATGGTTATCGGCGAAGTCGACCTTCCCATAACTATTGGTCTTCACACTTTCCAAGTCGCTTTCCAGGTCATGGACATCCGGGCAATGTACAGTCGTTTATTAGGAAGACCTTGGATACATCAGGCTGGGGCGGTCACCTCGACCCTCCACCAAAAGTTAAAGTTCGTAAAGAACGATAAATTCGTCACGGTTTATGGAGAACAAGGCTTGATCGTGAGTAACTTATCATCATATACTGGTATAGAACCCAAGGAGGTTATTGGAACTCAGTTCCAAGCACTGTCGGTGAGCAAGGACAATCAATTCGAAGAGGGAACTTCCATTTCCTCATACAAAGATGCTATCAAAGCGGTCGAGAGCACCGATACAACAGGATGGGGACATCTAGTCATTCCTACTGACAATAAAACAAAGAAGGGTCTTGGTTTTTCTGCAACCTGTACCCAGACAACTACTACCAGCAATGAAAGTCTTCATCCCATTCCAGACTTCTTCCACAGTGGAGGTTTCCTTCACCCAGTGACTCAAGACGTGCATACCATCAATAAAGATGATTCCTATGGAGGAACAATGGGAGTCCTATCTTAACAAGGAGATTATACGTCTCAGGAAGGGGTGCCTACGCCCTCTTGCTATCCCGCACAGAGTCCGAGATTTAGACCCAGGTCAGACATCGAAATGATATACAGAGATTGTGATCTGGAAGGATGCCGTGCTCCGCCAAACTCATTAGAGGAGGACGCTCTGATGAAGGACAACTTTGACCATAACTATTATGGCCCGATGGATGGCCTGACCATGTGGCAGTCGTATCCAGGAGACTTGGGGCAAGAAAATCAGCCGAACAATGAAAATCAGCTGAGCATCATTGAAAAGAGTACCTGCGGCCCCATCATGTCATGGGATCAACAATCAGGTCATTCAGAAAATGTCCAATGCGACGATGAATTTGCAACGTTTGCAGGACTTGAATTCGTCAACTATGCTTTTCTAGAGGCCAACGTCATCGAGAGAGATGACTCATCCAGTTCCACAGAAGTGTGGGACACCCTGGGACAACCAAGTGGGAAATACGACTATATGGTCAAGTACACTACTCCCGAAAGCTCTCATATCAGGCTCGAAGACATCCAGCCAACTGGATAGGGAGATCTACCTGAGAGCATAAATTCTATGCTAAATGCAACCGAGGAATCCTCCTACGACAACTCTGCCTGGGAGACAGATTCCAATGATCCAGCTCCACCAGAAATCAGCGTTATTTCTGAAGACAAATCAAGGAAGGTGCCAGACTTTGTGATTCACCGAGGAGTTCGCCACCAATGGGTTGCTGTCGATGTTTCGAAGATTGTTCATAAGTCAAAGTAATTGCCGTCTTTAACCTTTCACCCTGCCCAAGTGAAACGGATGTTTTGATAGGGCTCACTTTCTGTAAATTTCCCTCTTCGCTTCGCCCAAAGCGATAGAGTTTTATTTTATAGGGCTGTAGGTTCAAGAATTGACTTGTTCATTAATAAAATAACGTCGTTCTGTAATTTCCGCATTAATTGTTGTTTTCTCTTTTTGCTTTTCTCAGAAAATGGTAATCCTAACAAACAACTCAATAATAAAAACAAGCAGTAGAAAAAAGAAATACACTGCACACACTCTTGCATTTCCGCTATCTCTTCTAAACACAAATCATACCGTCATGCAGATTGCTTGTTTTAAACCCCGTTGAAACATACGATCCGATGCCTTCTCCCAACTTTGAGTTCCCGGTATTTGGGGCTGAAGAAGAAAATGACGACGAAATTCCAGAAGAGATCTCCCGATTACTCAAACAGGAGTAAAGGTCCATTGAACCTCATAAAGAGCCGTTGGAAACGGTAAACTTAGGTTCGGAAAAAGAGAGAAAAGAAATCAGGATTGGGGCACTGCTCAGTGCAACTGACAAAGAGGGTTTGGTAAAACTTCTCAAAGAATTCCCTGATGTATTCGCTTGGTCCTATCAGGATATGCCAGGGTTGGATACCAGCATCGTGGAACATCATTTACCGTTGAGATCGGAATGTCCGCCAGTAAAACAGAGGTTGAGACAGACTCTTCCGGACATGGCCATCAAAATCAAAGAGGAGGTACAGAAACAGATTGACGCGGGTTTCCTCGCCACATCAGAATATCCTCAATGGTTAGCCAACATCGTACCCATTCCCAAAAAGGACGGAAAAGTTAGAATGTGTGTGGATTACAGAGATCTAAACAAGGCTAGTCCAAAAGACGACTTTCCTTTACCACACATCGACATGCTGGTTGACGGTACAACAAAGTTCAAAATTTTCTCCTTCATGGATGGATTCTCGGGCTATAATCAAATAAAAATTGCGCCAAAAGACATGGAGAAAACTTCGTTCATTACCCCATGGGGTACCTTTTGTTACAAGGTGATGCCGTTCGGTTTGAAGAACGCCGGGGCAACCTATCAAAGGGCCATGACTACTCGTTTTCATGACATGATACACCAGGAAATCGAGGTATATGTCGATGATATGATTGCAAAATCTAAGACAGAAGAGGAGTATGTGACCCATCTGTCAAAGCTATTTGAGCGGTTGAGAAAGTACAAGCTCCGCTTGAATCCCAACAAGTACACTCTTAGGGTTCATCGTCAGCCAGAAAAGAATTGAGGTTGATCCTAACAAGGTCAAGGCCATTCGAGAAATGCCTTCTCCGAAAACTTAAAAACAAGTCAGAGGATTCCTGGGACGTTTGAGCTACATCTCCAGATTCATATTCCTCATGACCGCGACGTGTGCGCCAATTTTCAAACTGCTCAAAAAGAATCGGGACTGCGTTTGGACAGAAGATTGCCAAACCGCCTTCGACAGTATCAAGGAATACCTGTTGAATCCGCTGATTCTATCACCTCCAGTGGAAGGAAGACCACTGATTATCTACCTCACAGTCCTAGAGGACTCAATGGGATGTGTACTTGGCCAACAAGACGAAACCAAACGGAAGGAGTCTGCCATCTACTATTTGAGCAAGAAATTTACCGACTGTGAGACTCGGTACACTATGCTTGAGAAAACTTGCTGTGCTCTGGCTTGGGCAGCCAAACGTCTACGCCAGTACATGATTCGTCACACTACTTGGTTGATTTCCAAAATGGATCCAATCAAGTATGTATTTGAAAAACTTGCTCTCACGGGAAGGATTGCCCGTTGGCAAATGTTGCTATCAGAATATGACATAGAGTACCATGCTCAAAAAGCCGTTAAGGGGAGTATTTTAGCCGATTATTTGGCTCATCAACCGATTGACGATCAAGAATCGATCGGGTTTGACTTCCCAGACGAAGATGTCATGTATCGAAAAATGAAAGACTGCGATGAACCGCTACCCAGTGAAGGGCCAGAACCAGGTTCCCAATGGGGACTTATCTTTGACGGAGCTGTCAATCATTACGGAAACGGAATTGCGGCAATCATCATAACCCCTCAGGGTACCCACATTCCTTTCACTGCCCGACTTACGTTCAAATGTACGAACAACGAGGCCGAATACGAAGCTTGTATTATGGGTCTCGAGGAAGCGATTGATTTGAGGATCAAAAACTTGGACGTATATGGCGACTCAGCCTTGGTTATCAATCAGATTAAAGAAGATTGGAACACATACCAATCAGGACTGATTCCTTACAAAGACTATGCAAGAAGGTTGTTACCTTTCTTCAATAGAATCGAGTTTCATCACAACCCTCGTGATGAGAATCACATGGCTGATGCATTAGCCACTCTCTCTTCCATGATTAGCGTAGGTCAATGGAATGACCTACCTAAGATCGACATAATACGCCTTGAACGGCCCGCTTACATCTTCATAATTGAAGCAGTCATAGATGACAAACCTTGGTATCACGATATCAAATGCTTCCTTCAGAAACAAGAGTAACCACCTGGGGCACTAAGGAAGGATATGAAAACCCTCAGAAGGCTGGCAGGCAGTTTCTTCCTGAGCAGCGATACTTTCTATAAGATAAATTTTGACATGGTCTTGCTCCGATGCGTAGACAGACCAGAAGCAAACATGCTGATGAAATAAATTCACGAAGGATCCTTTGGCACTCATGCCAACGGACACACAATGGCGAGAAAAATTCTAAGAGCAGGGTACTATTGGTTGACCATGGAATCCGACTGCTACAAGTACGTGAGGAAGTGTCACAAGTGTCAGATATACTCCGACAAAATTCATGTACCGCTAACGTATCTCAAAGTTCTTTCTTCCCCATGGCCTTTTTCCATATGGGGAATCGACATGATTGGCTTGATTGAGCCTAAGGCTTCAAACGGACATTGGTTCATCCTGGTAGCCATTGATTACTTCACCAAGTGGGTCGAAGCAGCGTCATACACTAATGTAACCCGATAAGTGGTGGTCTGATTTATCAAAAACAATATCATTTGCCGTTATGGTGTTCCGAGCCAGATCATTACTGATAATGGATCTAACTTAAACAATAAGATGATGAAAGAGTTGTGCGCCAAGTTCAAGATCGAACACCATAACTCATCTCCCTACCGACCAAAGATGAACGGAGCGGTAGAAGCGGCTAACAAGAACATCAAGAGGATCATTCAAAAGATGGTTGTAACTTACAAAGACTGGCACGAGATGCTACCCTTTGCTCTTCACGGTTATCGCACATCTGTCCGCACTTCAACAGGGGCAACCCCTTTCTCTCTAGTATATGGCATGGAGGCAGTGCTCCCCATTGAAGTAGAGACCCCATCAATCCGGGTATTGATGGAAGCTAAGCTTACAGAAGCTGAATGGTGTCAAAATCGACACGATGAACTGAATCTGATTAAAGAGAAGCGAATCAAGGTTCTATGCCACGGTTAATTGTATCAACAAAGAATGAAGAAGGCGTTTGACAAAAAGGTTCGACCTCGCATCTTCAGGAAAGGAGACCTTGTGCTAAAAAAGATACAATCATTTCTCACTGACTCTCGGGGCAAATGGACTCCGAATTATGACGGCCCCTATGTGGTCAAGAAAGCTTTCTCAAGCGGCGCCTTGAGACTTGCAACCATGGACGGAGAGGAATTTTCCTACCCCACGAATGTTGATGTAGTCAAGAAATACTTCGCCTAAACTAAAAAAAAAACGTCTTGGTGGATTGAAAACCCGAAAGGGCAGGCCAGGCAAAAATTAGAGACAAAGTAAAAAAATCATCCCGATGGATTGGAAATCTCAAAGTCCAATCCAGGAAAAAATTAGGGATAATGGCAAGTAACTATGTCCAACAGAGGCAAGTCCCTCAGCAACAGTTACGTCGTCCATCAGAAAATCTTAGTCAGGGTCATCTTCGACAGAAGCTCAGGATGTCCCGAATTCAAAGTTGGTAGAAGGATATTGGTCGTTATGCTTCAACGTAGCCCTTTTCCCTGTAAATTACCATTTTCTAACTTTGTATATACTCTTTGGAATCACGCGTTTGGCTGATTTCCATCCTATCAATAAAATTTGAGCCGTTGTGCTTTTGTTTGCAATTCTTATTTGTTTTAGCTTTACAGAATGATGTTTTTAACATGATCAACGATTCTTGAAATAAAACAAAAAAATGAATTTACTTGTAAAATTTTTCTGCTTTAAAAATAAAGATGGAAATTTCTTTTGACTGTTGAACATCGAAAGAACATCAATCGCTTCTCCAAAGGTTGAACATCGAAAGAACATCGATCGCTTCTGACATCGATCGAAAGGATCAGCTATGTCAGATGCGAATACTCCATCTGACCTCCTCGGCCGAGTTCTCATCTCCTAAGCCCGACCATCGTCGCTCCCAACAGGGACCGTTTCTCCTAAGCAAGGCAGAATTACTATCTTGAACCAGCGATATTTCTACATGCGCCACTGTGGCCGAGTATCCAGTCGTGTTCATCCGTTAGTTTGTATGTCGCGTTAGTTTTGTCAGCATATACATACCTACGTCATGCATTATTGATTTGCATTCACATTCATATTGCATCACTATCACTTTAGTTGGTCTTATCCCCTAGTGATAGAAGTCCTCTCAATCGAGTTGTCAGCCCTTTCCTCGTCAGGAAGTGTTGCGTCTGAACAATCTCTCTCCTCCAGTTTATTTCTGGATCAGAATTGGCCCTTGACCACTTTGATAACTTGAACCTCTGAAAGACCAGAGAACCTTCAACCGATGTCACTCTTCGCCATTGAAGATGATATTTTCGCTTTCCCGGATTAAGGAAAAACCTTAGAGGAAGCCTCTTAATCAGAGGTTCGGTAATACAGCAGTTTTTCTCCGAAAAATCCGCTGATGAAAAGAGCTATGAGGTTGTCTGCCTCGAGCAAAGTCTCGAAATAAGAGCTATGAGGTTGTCTGCCTTGAGTAAAGTCTTGAAATAAAAGCTACAAGGTTGTCTTCCTCGAGACAAGTCTTGAATTCCTCCTGGAAAGGTGAATACTTGTGGGGAAGCATCTTCACAGGGGATTAGAACTTCACTGGAGATTGAAGACTTCAGCGGGAATCCATAACTTACTGGAGATTAGAAAACATCACCGGGGATCTTTAAAAAAGAGATGCAGGCCGGTTGATTTGTAAAGTATGTCTTCTCAAATAAAGAGAAAGATCAGCTGAATCTTCATCAAACTTCTCGGAGAGATGCCATCTGATGGGAGTAAATTGAATAGTGGACTCACTGGGAGAATATCATTGAGGAGCAATATTGCTGTAGTTTGAAATAAAATCCTTGTAATAAGAATTCTCAAATAAAGAGAAAACCTGTAAAGTCTTCAACAAACTTCTCTGACGTATTTCTAAAGAGTTGCCATTTGATGGAGAACAAGTTGATGATCTTAATAACTTCTAGGGATAGACAAATTGTCTTGAAAAGAGACTGCCATTTGCCATCCAAATAGAAAACCTTAAAACAAAACAAGCTGCTCAAATAAAGAGGCTGCCACTTGTTGTCTGTCATACCCCAAATTTTGACCACTAAGATTTCCCATCATTGTGCAAATCATCATCATAATATGGATGATCCATCTTGCCTCATCAGTCTCCCCAAAGATGGGTGAACACTTACTACAGTCAAAATTAGGGTTTCAAGCCCTCTCAGAGTTCTTAGACAAAGGATCAATCAAGAAATGACATGATCTTCAACTTATCTAACCTCCCAAGCATCTACAATGGATCAAGAGGACTCCTACTTTAAGGATTAAGCACAAGGCTGCTCCTTTCCAGGTGGATCAAGCTTCAAGATCACCAGTGTCACCAAATTAGGGTTTTGGTCGACCAGGGCCTCCAGATGGGAAATTTCCACTGGGCATAAGCCAATGCTTCAAAGCATATCCTAAAATACTCCATGGAACCTCATGGGTCCAAGCACCAAGTCAATTTGACCTCAGGGGATGATACATCAAAAATCAGGAATTAGGGTTTCTTGACCTAATTCACCCCTAAGTTGACTTTTGGGACAAATCATGAGCCAAGACCTCAAGAAATGATTTGAGGGTCTCTAACATACCACATTGATCCATTTGTAATAATGGATTGATCCAGGAAGCTTGAGCAGCAAGTCTCAATTTCATCAGTACCACAATTAGGGTTTCGCAAGAAAAGTCAACTGTAGCTTTGACTTTTGACCAGGACATGCTCCCAAACCATAGGACATGATTCAATACACCCAATGACACCTATGAAATCAATCAATCAAGTTTGATTTAGGTCAAGGACTTGATTTCATAGAGGATCGCACAGTTTGGAATTCATTTGACCAAAAGTAAACTGTGCACAAAAGTCAACTTTGACTTTTTGAGATTTTTCACAAAAATGATTTTTTAACCCTAAAATGATGTTAATGTATGATTTGAATCATCATTCATCAAGAAAAATCAAGAAAAGTGGGATAGCTTGTAAAAGGGGTAACCATAAAAAAGTTAGAAAATTTTCGAAGTTATGAACAAAGTGGCAAGGGTACCAACTTTGGAAGATCATAACTCCTAAACCACAAGGCCATTTTTCCCCATCCAAAGCTATATTTGTAGCTCTCATTACCCTCTACAAAAGCTTAGAACTGACCTCCTTCCAAATTCATCATGGATTTTGAGTTATGGAATGATCAAAATCACAAAAAGTGAAAATGTCACTTTTTTCCAACACTTAGTGAAATTTTCACTAAGTCAGAATCTGCCTTCACTTTTTTCCAAATATAGGGGGATTTTTCACTTGGATCCAAAAGGTATCATAACCAAATATGATCAAACAGTTGTTGTATCATATGAGGGCTTTCCAAAATGGCCAAGAACATCACCAAATTCCACTTGGGCCATGAGATATGACAATGGCAATATGGCTTGTTGAAAACTGCCAAGGCTAGGCAGAATTTTGCATTTTTGCTCGATTTGGTAAAATCAGATAATTCCAAGCCTTGTCACCACTTTGGACACATCTGAGGATCAAATCTAAAGGGGACAAACACTGAGCCAAGCCTCTAAAGTCCTTGGAACAAGAAGTAGCATGCCAAACCTAGAATTGCCTAAAAGAGGGACAAGAATCCAATTTTGGATTGGAGCATTCAATACATACACCAAGGTGGCATGAACTGACACATTTGCAACTGAATTTAGTCAAGACTTATCCAAGACCAAGGGAACCACAACCCTGTGCCCTAACCTCTAGTCAATGGCTAGAGGAGACTTGGATTCTCATTGCTCAACATTGGCCAAACCACTGCTGCAGTTGCCATTCACTATTGATCCCAAAATAAACTTGCTCTACTATAAATAGAGCTCATTTGTGCTCAGTTTGAGTACACCAAAGCCATCAAACAGATGCTTTCCTCAAAATCCCTCTCTTTAGGCCAAAATGCCTTCTTTAGCAAGGTAACTCTGAGTTTTTGAGTTAGAGAGCATTTCTATCACAACTCATGATCCTATCACCTCATAAACATCATATGTAGGTGATCCAAACTATCAAAAGTGAGCTGTAACACCAAAATCACAAAGTCACCTCTCAAAACCTCAAAATAGGCCTTTTGTGCATTTTTCAAGCCATGTCTTGATTCATCACTTTCCAAACTAGATAAAACCTCAAACACACTCCAAATAACATCCTTGAATTGTCCCAAATGGTTCCCCTCATCTGGAACACCATTTGAGAGAGTTGCTATTTTGGTCATTTTAACCCCTTCTGCAAGAAATGGCCAGTTTGTGTTTTTGCAGGTTCCATCTAATTCCAACCATCCTAAAAGCTTCTAAGGGATCATTTGAGAGTGTCCAAAGCATCAAACCATTTCTGGAACAAGAAGTTTGGCAGATTGCACAGGAAACTCCAAAAGCTCAAAAAGAGGTAAGCATCATGACTTGAACTTTCCAAAATATGCATTGCTTTGAAGTCCACTAATCATACACACCTCATACATGTTATATATGTTGTGTTTGAACTAATTCATCATGTAATTCATGCCTGTATCAAAGTGTAGCATAGAAAATGCAATTATAGGCCTTTTTCAAAACCACTATCGGATTTTAAGGAGGGAGTATGATCTGAAAAAAATACCACCACCATTGGATTCCTTGTGAAATTATAGGCCAGATGCATATAAATTTTGTCCCCAACCATGGAGAAATGAGAAATTTATGGACCTTCCCGTTTCTTGGCAAAACTTGCCTTGCCTTGCCTTGGCCAGGCCTAGAAAACAAGGCAAGCCTTGTATATTTGTGGTTTCACTTCAAGCAATGGATGTATCACCACCCCGGTGATAAGGCGCACGCCCTATAACGTTGAGGTCGTGGGTTCAAACCCCACCCATGCCATTTTGTGTTTTTTCACATTTTTGCTATTTTTCCAATATTTTCATGTTTTGTTAATTAATTGGGAAATTAATAACTCTTTCAATTTTAATTATTTTTGAATGGTTCTTTTTGCAAAAAATCACAAAAATGTCGAGATATTTTATTTCACAAAAAAATTAAGTTTATATTATTTATTTAATATAATTAGTATTTTTGTGAATAAATTCCTTTTTTATGTTCTTAAACATTTTAAAAGTGAATATTTACTTTGAAAATCAAAACCAAGTGAGTTTTAATTCATCTTGTGATTAATCCCTCATTTCTCAAACCTTAAACAAAAATCACAAATGGTTTATTCAAACTTATTTGGTATTTTATTTGATTTTCTTTAAATATTTACTTTTAAAGAATAACAAATTAGGGTTTCTTTGATTTTCACCCTCATCAAACAATTTCAAACACTTTGGCCTCTAATAGAGTGTAAGACCCAATCCTTTGTAAATACTAACCTATTTTGGGCCTCACTTATTGTATAAGTCCCGTTGTATTTCAAAAAGTTCGACGCGATCATCGTCCGTTGAAAAACAAACCCTGGGCCTCTCCTCGAGCTATAAGACCCAATCAAAATTATTCTTGGGCCTCTATTAGAGTGTAAGACCCAACCCCCTTTGAAAACCAAACCATTTTGGGCCTCAATGCATTATATAAGACCCACCGCGTTTTCAAAAATCTCGGCGCGATCGCCATTTTCAAACAAATGACCCTGGGCCTCTCCTTGAGCTGTAAGCCCCACCACTTGTACAAAAATAAATCTTTTGGGCCTCTATTAGAGTGTAAGACCCAATCCCCTTTTAACCAAAACTTTTTGGGCCTCAGTCACTTGTATAAGTCCCTCTGTACAAAACGACAGTGCGATCACTGATAAACCTTGGGCCTCTCCTTGAGCTGTAAGCCCCAACATCTTTTCAAAATACTTTCTCCTTTTAATTGTGAATATACTATTGTTTTTAATCTTTCTTTGTTGAACAACTAACCAAACAGCATGGAAGCTCTACAACCGAGTAAGTGTTTATATGCTTTCTTTACCCGCTTTCATATACATATAACTGTATTGTGGGGCTGTTTCACTGTAAGTATTCTTTCATAAACTCATATCAACTGTGTAATACTAGTATAGATATTTAGAGTTTCCTCGGCAACTACGTCTAGCGCTTAGCCCTGTTGATCACTCTTAAATAGACAAAACTAGATCCCCATAGGATTACCAGATACAGTCTTCCCTCCTCTTGGGGTTAAACAATATGGAGATGTGAAAGGCAGATTCTTTTTGAACCCTTTCTCAGAATGTCACGTTTAGAAGTTGTCAAAGAGACTCTACTCCCCAGAGATGATCTTTTCTCCGTGAATGGCATCTCTTGAGTTTCTTCCAAATTCTCGGACTTTCCTGGCTTGATCTATTCTCGGTGAATAGCATGTCTTGAACTTCTCGGGGTTTGGGGACCCACAGGCTTCCTAAAAGCATCCCCGCCTCCTCTTGGGCATTGTACAAAGACCCTACGGCTTCTTAGAAGTATTCACAGCCTCCTCTTAGGCTTCGTATAAGGATTCTTCCTTCGGGAAGAGAGCCTCCTCTTGGGCTTCGTACAAATTGTCCCTCGGCTTCTTAAAAGTTTCCAGCCTCCTCTTGGGCTTTGTACAAATTGTCCCGACGACCTCCTAGAGGTATAGGAACAGAAATTAGTCATCTTAATAGAACAGTCTTTCAAAGAGTCTAGATCTTTCTACCGTGAACGTACTACTACTGTTTATTTAAGCATAGTACAAAAGATAAAACTCTAGACTTGGACAGTCTAATCTCCTTGAGTCTCAAAGGCATTCTCAAGTACGGAAAAACACCAGTAGACTCGGACAATCTCCAATACCCTATGGATTCCCCATTTCCTTAAAGAACAGGAAATAACCCTGATCCTCTGATCAATCCCAAAGCATAGCCTTACCTTTAATCAGTATCTTTATAAGAACTGATTTTCTCTTTTAACCAACCTACTGGACCTGTCACTCAACTGAAACAGCAATTCTTTTAGCCTCCATCTCGGGCTTCGTACGAGATACAAAATGATTCTCTTGTTGAGTCACCCTTTTAGCCTCCATCTCGGGCTTCGTACGAGATACAAAAACTCTCTCTTGTTAAGTATAAAAGACTCTCTTGTTGAGTCAACCTTTAGCCTCCATCTTGGGCTTCGTACAAGACACATCTTAAAGCACTCTCTTATTGAGTCAACCCTTTTAGCCTCTCTCTCGGGCTTCGTACGAGACACACAAAAGCATCCTCTTGTTGGGACAATAGCCTCCTCTTAGGCTTTCTATAAGAAAAACCCCGGTTGAGTCAATCAACCTTTTAACATCAAAACTGTGCCTCGTTCACAGGACACAAACATCAACAACTCCTTTCATCTAATTACTGTAAGCGGCAAGCCTATGGATTATTTACATCCACGCCACTATCCCTCTTTTAGCATGAGAAATTCCTAAGGAAAGATAGCATTGCTCTACACTGAGTTAAAGTCTTCTCCTTCAGGTTAAAACCCCCTATAAAGGAAATTATGGCATTGCTAGGATTCACATATCCCGGTTAAAGTAATCCTCCTTTATAGTCAGTCACCCAACAATTGTGACAAACAGACCCCATTTAGAGATGACAAATTCTCTCTAAAGACAACACCATTTTAGCTTCACATCTTGGGCTTCGAACAAGATACAATTAAACCCTTCAGCTTCACGTCTTGGGCTTTGAACAAGATATAAACCACCTTTTCAGCTTCACGTCTTGGGCTTTGAACAAGACACCAAAACACCATTTCCTCCCATAGAATAGGAGGAACTACGATCGCTCTGATTTCCCTGTTTCGGTAAACGGGAATACGTAGGCAAAAGATTGAAAGAAAAAACTTAGCGAGCATACTAATCCAAAGCCCCAAATCCCGTACCTTCACATATCAAACGAAAGGCATCAGTCCTAAACCTCCCACCAATCACCCAGGCACTATTTTAACAAAATAACTTAAGAGAGACCCACAATCTCAATAGCATATATAAACCAACAATCATTTGTTTAAACTCAATATGCAAGTAGGGTTAATTGGAGACATCTATTTTCCTTCCTTCATCAGCTTCAATAGGATAAAAAATGAATCGAACTGTAGTACCCTTAAGCGATAGTGCTTCGTAACCACGCAAAAATTCGCACTACATTGTCTGGGTATAAATTCTGGGAAAATGTTGTAACAACACTGCTTAGAGAAATATTTTGTCTTCAATGGTGATCTTCAAATAGATTCTTCCAGGGGAGACAAACTGCAAAATAAATGCACACTCGATCTAGGTCTAATAGCCTAGAGAGAGTCAAAATTGTGATTGTCAGGGACCAAAGTTCAATTCAGGAAATAACTGAAAAGAAATGGTCAAGCACGACTCTATTCAGTGAGAAATGAACTCAACTGGGGTTTATCTTTACCCAAATATGGAAAAGAAAACTAAAGCAACCATCTTCCACGAGGAACGAACACGGTGGGGAATTTAGAAAGGTTGTGTTTTTTCTGCCTAGAGCTGACGACTCTACTTGGAGGGAGAAGACAAACCCGATCACTTGGGGATAAACACAGCCAATGTGAAAGAAACAAAAAAATAAACACAAAAATGTAAAATGTAAAAATGCCATGTGTCTATATCTATATGAATAATGTATGTTATGCTGACAAAACAGATGAAGAGAAGTAAGATGGAAATGAAATAAACATCTCGACACGGATACTCAGCCAAACTTCACAGGATAGAAGCATCACCGGGGATGAAAGGAAAGCCACATCTGGGACCACAATCATGCTTCAAGACTTCAAACTTCTCTGAGGAAAAGAGAGCACTTCACTTGGGATGAACATCATGACTTCACTTAGGGGATTGTCAAGATGAATCCGGTCACTCTATTAAGAATGAGAAAGATCCACTGGGTAAAGAATCAAACTCATGATTGGAGAGACTTCATAGGGGATAAAATAAATATCCACTGCGAACTGAAGTAGTCTGGATGAAGGCTGTAACTGGAGAAGCCAAAGATGAGGCCTCACGGGGATAAAATAAATATCCACTTTATTGGGGAAGCTCGGATCGACGTTGCAAGCTGAAGATGTCAGAGTTGAGACTTCATGGGGGTGAAATAAACATCCATTTTGCTTGGGAAGATTGAAGCTGTAAGAAATTCAGTGAGGAGTGAAATAACATTCACTTCACTAGGGAAGGTTGAAGCCAAGGGACTTCACCGGGGATTCTTAAGTTGCCAGCAGGGGAATTCTTGCATCAATCTGCCATAACTCTTGAAGTAGAGATTCACTAGGGAATCATCATGAGCGTTGTAGTAGAGACTTACTGGGGAATCATCACACCACTTGAGACAGAAGCTCTTTGGGGCATGGGTGAAGAATGCTATGAGAAAAAAGTAGTTCTGCATTGATGAACTGCGTGGTAGTCGCCATTTCGGACAACAGTTGTTGTGAATAGAAAAAAAGTCTTCAATTCTCAAATGCCCCAGATCACACGGTTTATGAGAAGAAGTCATCTCAAGAGGATTTTACAGAAAACTTGGCATCCAAGATGTTCCAAAGTCTTCTAACTCTTGGAGACATTTATCGAATCTCAACGTAACTACCCCAGATTGACTGTATTCTGTGCAACTGAGTCTTCAAACTTGCCCCTTAGGGATGGTCAGACTGTGAAGGCAACAACTGAGAAACAACTTGCCTCTATTCAACAAAGTCTTCAAGTAGCATGCCCCTGAATATGGTCATCTTCTGGAATGATTTGCCATTTTCATCAGAGTTTCAAGTCTCATAAGATTAAACTCATCGCTGATGCTCATATGCAAGCTTTCATGATGTCAAGTAATGTTAGCAAGAATAAAAATGTTAATTTTGAAACTGCTAATGCAACACGCACATTTTTCTTGAAGTTTTTTTTTTTGAAAATTATCGCCCTAACTCGTGACCAAATCACTAGTTAGGATATGAAATTGATTAATTTTACAAAGCCAACACAAATTTGAGCATAGCTCGTAGGAGTCAGGAAACGTTATCTTGTTGAGTATGCTTTCGAAATAAACCTTGCTTCAATTAGGTCTTTTGAGGGTTATCTCGTGGCTTGGTTCACGGTTTAAGAAACAAAGGATAAAGGCTCAAAGTTTATTTGTACCCACCCATTCTTCGTGATGTTCTTCGGCCCTACATTCAGTTAACTGACGCGAGTACTCATCTCTCAAGAGGAGGTTTTTTTTATAAGGTTGAGAAACCACTGAGGCTTTGGACATGACAGTCACTCACCTATTCACTTTTGGCGTTCGATCACACAACTCTATTCTTTACTGATGATTTTTCTTTGTGATTCTTTGATTTTGCTTTTTGTGCTTTTGATTTTTTTCATTCCCTAACTTTACCTGGACTGAGTCTTTTGGATTTGACCTTGGAGTCCAGCGGGATGCCCCAATTTTGCCTAAGTCTCCTTCATAGGTCTTGACTTAGTGGGCTTTTTCTTTTTTCTTTTTGATTTATGAACAAGTCGTGTGACTTTAAGTCATTTTGACCCTTTGAAAGGATCGTGACTGTCCCACTCTTTAGATAGTCGAGGGATAATCACTATGGTTTTGACTTCTAGCCTCCTAATGTGTGAGGGATAGATAAAGTGGAT
Organism: Lathyrus tuberosus; assembly: GCA_022829125.1. Taxonomy (NCBI): domain Eukaryota; kingdom Viridiplantae; phylum Streptophyta; class Magnoliopsida; order Fabales; family Fabaceae; genus Lathyrus; species Lathyrus tuberosus. Next base: position 619,320 of record JALAZF010000633.1, read on the forward strand.
TCTCGGATGTTCACTCCCCCTTTTTGAAAGTCTGGGTGCTCGATCAGCTTAACTGAAAACTACCCCGCCCAAGGTTAAAATTGAGGGTTCTTTTATTTGGAAAAGAAAACTCCTATTTCAAGGCTCAAAGGGGTTAACGAGGGTCTATCTCTCTTATATCTCTGGTGTTTGGGAATATGAAACAATGCCTTACATCATCAGCAAGGTTTTATATAAAAGCATACAACAAGAGATCTTGCATTTTTACTTTCGTCATCCTCCCTCCAATTCTCTGCCTAAGCAAGAGATCGGGTAATATTGGCATTTTAAAACAGGAAAAAGCATTTTATGAGTGAATACGAATGGATTTCTTCAAGACAAACATATTGATTGCATTAATCATTCAAAACAAACAAGTTCTTACAATGCCAAAATAAATGCATTAATGAACGCAGAAAATTGCATATGAAAAACGACAAATAAGCTCAAAAATCTGACAAGACATAGCCTAAGGAACAAATCTTTTGCATCAGTCCACAATGTGCAAAGAGGGGACCGCTTCTTGTTCAAGCAAAGATTGATCTGAACCTAGGGTTTGCACCTTTTTGAAAGACATGACCCCCTTTTGAATCATCTTCTTCACTTTCTCCTTGAAAACATAGCATTCCTCGATATCGTGGCCGGGTGCCCCTTGATGAAAGGCACAGAAGGCATCAACTATGAAGTAGCTCCTGTGGGCAATTGAGATAACTGACGGAGTTTCCTTCTTGATCAAACCCTTTTGCAAGAGGATAGGGAACAACTCGGTGTAGGTCATAGGGATGCCCCTAGATTCACTGCATTGCTCAGCTGGCTGATTGGTGGAGGAGGAAGAAAAACCATCCTGGCGTTAGGATATGACCAATTCCTTGACCAAATTCATCAGACTCCTCCTGGTAGCCTTCAAATTTGCAACTTTGTCATGAAGTTCTTGATTTTCCAACTCTTGAGTTTCTATCAGATTCTTCATTGCGGTGGAAAAAGTTTCCATGTTGGCCTTCAAAGTGGCAATCTTCGCTAGGAGTGCTTGGTTTTATTGTTCCAAATAATCCATCTTCTTGGCTCGAGTACCGCGCTTGTAATGACTTGGCTATGGTAGAAGAAGCAAAAGTGAGGACTTGGAATGCAAAGGATGCGATGCTAATGATGTATGCAAATGTATAATGCAAATGCATTTGAAGGAACTCAAAGGTTATGTTACAAACACCATAAAGTGGATAAAACTTTTAAATGGCTGAAAAGATCTCATTTCATTGATTTTTTTGAAGGATTACAAAATAGAGTACGATTTCCAAAATCCACGGTAAAACCTATGATGTTTGCAAGATAACTCTAAGTTCCTTGAAGAGGGTTAGAAAGATGGTGCATGATTGCATGGATGCATGAATGTAATGCACAAAACACAAAAATACAGATAAGCACTCAAACACATATACATGCAATCAAAACAAAGGCCTAGGTTCGAAGGTCACGAGCATGGAGCCATGGTCTACTCATCCCAATAGGTGCGTACTATGGGCTTATGATCTGCAGAACAGGGTTCTAGAAAGTTCCCAGAGTCAACAACCCATCTTTCGGATATTATCGATTTCCCAATTACTTCGTAGTCAATAATATTCTCAAGAGAATCTCATCTGGGTATAGTATCGTGTATCAACCATTTCTGGATTACTCCCTCATAGTCATCGCACTACATCCTAAAAGGCCAAGTGGGGTAACAGGGTAACTAAAGGTCATCAGCATCACGGGCTCCTAGGTCAAAAGTGGAAATGCATTCACGATAGCTCGTTCAACATATACCACCCTCAAGAGGGCCTCAACTGAGTGTGGAATCTCAAGTTGAATCATTTGGGATTACTCCCTCGAAGTCTCCTTGACTATATCCACTATCCTATCATATGTGTACTCTCAAGTCCGGGTTAGGACTTATCCTCACCACTCATGGTAACAACCCTGCACACAGAAAAATCCAAACAGATACCGAGCACAACAGATATACAAATATAAAAGCAAATAGGCAAGTAGATAACAAAAATAAAAACAAGTTAGGGGAAACCCTCAAAAAAATCTTCCCCAGTGAAGTCGCCATTTCTGTCGCGGTGAAAATCGGATACCAAGCTATTATATTAACTTGAATGACACATCTTGAAGTTCAACACCGGTCTTTGATTTATCCAAAGGAAAGGTTAAAGATCGAAAAACCTAATAAGAGATCTAAGGTTCGGGGGTTGGTTACGTCTAGGGAAGGTATTAGCATCCTAAACGTCTGTAGTACTCTACAGGAACCTCTTGTTAGTATTTATGTTATTCTATTGCTTGCTTGCTAAGGGTACGTGCTAAGGTAAAACCCTAGGGTGTTAGTATCTAAGTATGCTCGCCAAGACATCGCATCTCGTGCCTACGTATCCTGACGGGAGTGGAATCAGAGCATTCGTAGTTCCCCTCAAAGAGGGTGAGGAATTCTTGACCGTGGTCAAGGTTCTAGGGGGAAAGTAAGTATCCATGGCAAGATACTTACATGGAGTGCAGCAACTCCAAAGTTAATGTTAAAGTCGAAAGGGTAGAAAGTGTCCATGGCAGAACACATGCATAGAGTGCGGTGACTCCTGTCCTAAGGCTAGGATAAAGGGAATGTTCCAAAGTTTTCCTAAGATATGACATGACAGTAAATAAGGGGACCATTTCCTTTGGAATTTGATTGAGAAAAGATTGTAAGAAGATCAATCATATCATCAAATGGGACGCACGATCAACAAGTAATAATCAAGATCAAACAAATGAAAAATAACCAATTTACGCAAGCATGAGTCAAATCTACCTCTAAGTATTAGTTAAAGTTTTTATTTTTTATTATTTTTATTTTTGAAAGAAAAATAATGAAGATTTTTTATTAAATATATTCTCTCTTTTAATGAATTAAAATGAAATGCGAAAACAAAATAAACTAAACAAAAAAATATTGAAGTTTATTCTAATTTATAAAAAAACAACTGAGAAATTATTTTATCTTGTACCCTTTTTAGTACCATCAACCTAAAACACAAAGAAAATAAAGGCGCAAGAAATGTTTTAAAACAAGAGGAATCTACCTGCCACGCCCTCAATAGTATCTGGCACCCCCTCCCCCCAATGTTTTCAATATTTCCATATCACTCCTGTTATTATTTACATAAAAAATGACTTTTTTTTACCAAAAAAAATCACTTTTTCAAGCAAAAAAAAAACAAAAATTTTGGTTGTGCAATTCAAAATTCCCAGTAATCTCTGATCTGAATTTCCCGAAAACAAAATTTTCGGTAGTAATAATCTAAATTTACCGGTACTCCTTACCGGGAATTCTTAAATTATCGGTAATAATTACAGGTAATTTAAATATTACCGGTGTGCATTTGCACACGCATACCGGGGATTCTAAATTACCGGTAACTCTCAAACTACCAGGAAATTCAAATGTCCGGTATACCGGGAATTCCAATTTTACACGAAATTTCCGGTAACAGGTCAGTTTCTTCAAAAATGCTTGCCATTTGCGCTCCGGAACCGTCAGGGTCTTCTACCGACTCGTGTAGCGATTACACTCAGTTCTTCACCACAGAAAAAGTATGTATTATACGTAGATGCGTAAAATTTAATATTATTTCGTTTGATTTCATGTTTTGTGTTACTATAAGTTGTTATGCTTTTGAACGACTGATTTTTGAGAGCCGATCCGACGTATTAGCTTGGGCACAGAATATTGGGAAGCAACATGGTATCATATTTGTGACAATTCGTTCTGATAGTGCAACTGGTCAGTGAGGAAGGAAGGATAAATTGATAATGGGTTGTGAGAGAGGAGGAAATTATAAAAGAAAAAGTCTGAAAGTAGTCATTCATCGGAGAAGGATGGTCTCGTTAGTATGAAAGTGAAATGTCCCTTTCGGTTGAGGTCTTCGCCAAGTGGTATTGGTTGGAGGGTGAGCGTTATGTGTGGGTTTCACAATCATAGAGTATCTCAAGATTTATCAGGGCATGACATATTAGGCCGTCTAAAAAATATGTTGTCACATAGTCGGGGAGATTTATGCCGTAGTTGGGATGCTGTTAACACCATGCTGAAGTTGTAGTTAAGCTCAATTAGAGCGTCGTTTGAAAAGAGTATTGTGAACATTGAGCATCGGTATAACACTCCATTCTACACCAACTTGCACGGTTTTGTGTCAAGGCAATGTATACAACACATAGGGATGGAGCTAGAACAGGTCAAATTTGTTGGTATAAACAAGGATATGTGTGGTTGCTTCATTAGATCTACACATGGTTTACCCTGTGCGTGTCAACTTGCTGGTTTTCAAATACAAGGTCTATCTATTCCTTTAGAAGAAATTCATGTTTTCTGGAAGAAATTACACATTAAGAGCATACTGATGGTCCAGAGGATAGTGGTTCAAAGATGGATTTAGACGCAGAATGTGAAGATTCGAAGACATATTTCAATTCTTTGGATATTGTAGGTCAGAGGGTGTTGAAGAAGAAAATTATAGAACTGACTTATCCAGCCACATCTTCTATGCGTCCACCGCCGGTGAAGTACAAGCCGAAGAGAGGAGTTAAGAAGAGCAAAAGGGTGAAGAGAGTGATGTGCGTCGTGATCCCTCGCAGTGGGAGTATGGTGAGGCCTCACAGGGGAGTCAAGCTACAAAGACATCATGTACAAAACCAACAGGAAGTCAACCTTCTAGTCAACCTTCCACTGTATCTTCTAAGCATAAATACTTGTCTCAGTTTCCTCGTTTCATGCATCCATACATTGATAACATAATTGATGTGGGTGACGATGGAAATTGTGGTTTTCGGGCTATTGCAGCATTACTTAGATGGGGTAAAGAGTCTTGGGCGTTGATTCAGAATCAGTTGGATGCTCAAATTTATCAACAACCAAAATTATTTTCCAAGTTGTTTTATGACACCGTTGATGTGGTTCTAAGTTCCTCAAAAGTAACAAACTTGGGTGTACAGGGTAGAGAGAAATGGATGTCGATTCCAGATATGGGTTATCCTATTGCGACCCGGTACAATTTGGTTTTTGTTTCCCTGTCAATGACACTTAACCAAACCTTCTTCCCTCTTACCATAGCTCCATCTATGTTTGCATGTAGGCATAAAATGATTGTTGTTGGATTTGTCAACAATAATTATTGGGTTCAGGTAAAATTAAAACCTGATAGTCCTGAAGAGGCAAGAGCCTGGGAAACAGCATATGCAGGACGGATTAGGCACTGGGAGGAAGAAATTAGGAAGTCACGTTAATTTTATATGTTATCTTGTTGATGTTATATATTTTTTACGTAGGAAATCATCTTAATTTAATATGTAATCTTGGTCATGTTCTTGTTGATAAAGCACTGTGGGAAAAAAAATGAAAATAGCAGGTTTTTCAAATTTTTTTCAAGCTCAGGATTAATACCGGAAATTTCAGTTTGCCTGAAATTCCCGGTATACCAGATATTTCATTTTCCCGGTAATTTCACATTTCCTGTAAAATTAGGAAATTCGGTACATTTATACCGGTAAATTAAAAATGTCTGGTGGATGTTACCAGTATTTTCAAAATTACCGGTACTACATGAAAATTCAGGTAAACACACTGAAAATGGCTGAAAAATCCGGTAATGGGCAAAATTTCCGGTATGGAACCGAAAATTTCAAAAATCCGGTGTTTTAGACATGGGTAAAATGGACTTTTTGCTTGTAATGGAGGGGTGTCAGGTACGACTGGAGGGTGGCAGGTAGAATTCTCTTAAAACAAACACGAAGGCCTAGACATAAGGCCTTAGACCCTATATGCGGATCAAATGACCCGGTCCGATCTATAATCAAAATTAGAGTGGAAAATGAAAGTTTCAAATTTTTAACAACCTAGTCGCCTAAGGAAATCGATAGGGGTGGACATTGGGTCGGGTCGGGCGGTTTTGGGCCCAAAAGCAACACCCGACCCAAACCACGGGTGCTATATACAGACCCATTTTCGCCCATTCTTAAAATCGGATATATCGGGTTACGGGTTACTGTAGAAGCGGGTTTTGCGGATGGGTTTATTCGGTTCAGAACTTAAAAAATCAGTGTGTATATAGAAAAGAAAAAGAAAGATAAATCAAACCATATATTTTGTTCTAGATCCATAAAATAAAAGATTTCAGAAAAAAAATGAAAAAGCAAGAAAAATGGTAGATTACTGTGTTTTGGTAATTCCATCTTATGGTTTTTTTTTTAACCAGCCAAAAAAGAATATCATTAAAAAGAGGCATAAGAAATGCCCGGTTACAAAAGAAATTTAAACACACTGCTAAGTGATCTAGAGCAGTGTCATCACCTCAATTGACACAAAAACGCACAAACTACACCAGAAGAGAAAAAATAAGAGGCCAGAACCTAAAACAAAACTCTGCTATAGGAGAAAGCATATACTGAAAACCACTAAACCAAGCACACAGTCTCAGAACAGCCACATACTACTAAAACCCGCTTGCCACTAAATAGAACGCCTAGAGCAAAAGACTGAAACAAATAACCAGATTATTTTAAGGAGAGAGAAAAATAAGAAAGCACATATCAATTATATGAGATAGAGAAGAAGTAGAAATATGTTGAAACTTAAAGGTAAAATCATAAGAGTTATTGTACGTGTTTATTTTTTATTATAATTTGCAGTAATGTAAAGTATTATTATATGATGTAGACATTAATCTATTTAAAAATATGCTTAAATGCAGTTTTGGTCCCCATAGTATCATTTTTCTAAATTTTTGATCCCTCTTTAAAAAAACCCAGGTTTTGAGTCCCTTGTTTTGATTTTTTTTTTGGATTATTTTGGTCCCCTCTTAAAATTAGGGTATGTGGCATTTTTCTCGCTGATGTGGATTGCTGACTAGGATTATTTATTATTTTATATTTATTTACATAATTAATTGATAATTTTAATAGAGTTTCTCTAAAACTTAATTAATAAATATTTTTTAGAAATTAGATAATTAATGAGCTATATTTTTTAGAAATTAAATATTTTTTACGATTAAATTTTTTTAAAACAGTTTGGTTCACAAATCCAACTCATTTTAACACTAGCCCAATACACAAGTTTACACTTGGTAGTCTTAATGAGCTATATAAACACTAACCACTTTTGTTAAAAAATCAATGTGGGACTTTAATGGGAAACAAAACCCACACTACACCATTGTCTCTAAATATCAGTAGAAAGAGCCATGCGTATTTGTTGGGGAGGAGGCCAACAAATCTAAGTAATAATCAGACTATATATCAAGAAACGAGCATAGGAAAAAGTTATCAAATTATAACAGTTTGGATCACCCTTCCAGCTATTCCTGTTGGAACCCAATCATCTTCATCAGAGTTGTCTACACCTTCATCTTTTCCTTGCATCACATTTCTTATCATATCAAGAACAACTTTCCCAGGTTTTAAAGCCACCAATTTGGTTAAGAAATTCACCTGCAATACCAACAGTTTTATGTTTTAACGAGGCCAAAAGCATTTTTTCGACAATGAATAACCACAAAGTTTACTTTTAGATCTCTACATATCTACTGAAAATTTCCAAGCCCTTTTAACACAGATAATAAAATTATGTGAAACTAAATCTAATATGGAAATGTCACATCAATGCACCTCAGACTGAGGTAGAGTAGAAAATCCACGGTTATTTCTTTTATCCAAAATCCCCCTCCCATCATATCACGAGCTTCTTCTCTAATCAAAACAAGCCTTGCAAGCAGTTTTCGATCAGGCACAACAGGACGAGTTTCCATTGTCTTCAAACATAAAATTCAACACCAAACAATTAGCCAAAACGTGTCTATAATCCATGTGGTTTCCTTGCTCAAAACTTCAAATAGAATGGATCTTTATCACTCAACTCAAAGAATAAGAAAAGCAACCCAATATTTCAGAAAGCTTCTGGTATAATGAACAAGAAAAGAAAGACATTTCTCTTGAAGACATCAAAATAATATTTCGAAAAAGAAATAGATAGAAAAAAAAAGTATAAAATATAAGTGAGCCCTAAATTCTAAATACAATAACTTATCAAGGGGACTAATTGGAACCTTATTATGCAGTTTTCTGTCTGCTGAATACGAATCAACAGAGGTATGGGAACAAGGATGGACCATCCTTTTTTTCTGGACCCTTTTTCTCATCGCGGATTTGTTGGCCTCCTCATTTTTGTTGTCAGTATCATCCTTTACCAACCACATCTAATCCTCTATTTTAGTCTCAAAAAGAAGAAACAAAAGTTACAGGTGTAGTGTGGGTTTTGTATCCCATTAAAGTCCAACATTGATTTTTTTAACAAAAGTGGTTAGTGTTTATATAGCCCATTAAGACTACCAAGTGTAAACTTGTGTATTGGACTAGTGTTAAAATGAGTTGGGTTTGTGACCCAAACTGTTTTAAAAAAATTTAATTATCTAATTTCTAAAAAATATTTATTAATTAAGTTTTAGAGAAACTCTATTAAAATTATCAATTAATTATGTAAATAAATATAAAATAATAAATATTCCTAGTCAGTAATCCACATCAGCGAGAAAAATGCCACATACCCTAATTTTGAGAGGGGACCAAAATAATCCAAAAAAAAATCAAAATAAAGGACTCAAAACCTGGATTTTGTTAAAGAGAGATCAAAAGTTTAGAAAAATGATACTAAGAAGATCAAAACTGCATTTAAGCCTTAAAAATATTTAAGGCATTAATTATTATACTAAAGGTCAAAATCACTTTGGAAAGAAACTGACACAATAGTAAAAAATTGTCGTGAAAATAGTTGTGACACTGCATAATAATTACGCCTTTATTCAATTTAATACTCCTAGTTGTATCATGTTGCGGGCGGGCTCGGATACCGCTGAATCTATAAATTAGATCCGCACCCGCCCATTTATTTAGTGAATAACCGCATTAAAATATCTTTTTACCCGTAAAACCAGTCCGACCCAACCGTATACACTCGGTTTTTTACGTTTTATCAGTTTTCGGGCGGTTCAATCAATCTTGTCCAGCCCTAGAAATCGATCAACACCACATGGAAGACAAAGTTAATAGGAACACAACATTTATTGCAGCAGACAAGAAAATGGAAAAGACCGCACGCGCTACAATACATACTCCACATGATATTATATTTAATGCAAACTTAAATTAAATGGAGAGAAAAAACAATAAATTAAATTAAATGGAAAAGACCGTATTGATTTCTTGATGATGATGATTCATGTTTGATTATGTCTGATAATTTTCCATTTCGATCCAAACACGTTTCAACATTTTCGATTTCTTTCCTTTTTCATTACAGCAGGTTTAATTCTATTTTGGACAGATTATTATAAGCAGATTCTTGTTCTTGAATATGTTAGGTTATTGTTTTGGAAAAAATTCAATCAATTTTTTATTGTGCTGTGAGTTGTTTTCGAAATTGATAACTCTCTGATCTTTTGTGTAGGCTGTCATATGACCACTTCATAACTTTCCTCAAACATGGAATGCGCAGGCTTGGGTGATCATTAGGAAGCTCCATAGGGTCGAGAAAACACTGGCGACGGCGCCCTGAGAATCTACAGTTAAGTTAGCTCCTTAGGCATCAGTAGGAACTACAATTAAGTATGAAGCACGGGAATTTATTGATGGCTGGGAGTAAAACATCATCATCATTCAAATCAAGAAGTGGGAGATTTCCATTTGACTTCAAAAATCTTGCTGGTTCTCCCCTAAATGATTTTGGCGACAGTGAAATGTAAATTTTTTTTAAATGAATTCTTATAGGAGTTTGATTAGAATATTATTGCTGCAAGGCGACTCTTGGCAGTCGTAGTTGAAAATTCTCACTTGATTACCTTTTTTGGACATAACCTCCCAATGTAAAGAGTGAAGCATGTTATTTGTGTAGCATTTCCCTCGTGTGTAGATAAAGCCTATTATTTATGTAGCATGTCCAAATTGGTGAAAGAAAATGTTAATCCACGGTTGTGCATATGGAAGCTTAGCTTCTATTCTTATTAGGATTCTCTAACCATGCGCTCAACCTATTTGATTTATCCAATCATGGCTGCAGATAAAACGTAGCATCATCCTTATACTCCAAACAGCTCATGCTTTTCCAAATTGCTCCCACGATTTACACTAATATGCGCACCACTTGAAACCCTTCTTGGCATGTAGAGGAATCACGTGCTCTTAGCTTCTAAGACTTGGCATTTTGGATTTTGGATGGACTTTGGAATTAAGCTCCCATTGTAAAGAGTTCTTGGACTTTGCAACACCTTGTACACTTTGAATTTTGTAGTTTGACATCTAAATGTAAATTGAACCAAAGTCTTGAAATAACTTGAACTTGATTTGAACTTTGACATTTTCAACTTGAATTTGATGCAAAAAATGAACCTTGAAATCAATTAGTGTACCTAAAATTTGAGGAAAATTACATGAAAACCTCTTGAACGGCTTGAATTAATTTGAACTTCGAATCATGACATGGTAAATGACTCTTATGCTTGAACTTGTAATCATGGGGAATTTTTAACAATGGTCAACTTCTTTAAAGAATAATGAGCCCAACCTCTTGAGACATCACATTGCAACCATAATGCATTCATAGTCCAATAACAACTCAAGTTTCAGATCAATGCACCATGTACTCAGGAATAATTTGCGACACTAATTTGATCCATAAGAAACTAAAAATCGATCTTGACTTTAATGAAATACGACCATAATATCAAACCAAGATATCCTCAAGGCATTGATCCACAAGTGGCCTAAGAATGAAGAAAGAACCCTAGAAGTGAAGCTCGATTTCAGTAAAAAAACTTGAGACTACTGAAATTAGAAACCATTGGTCAGGCCCTTAATATCTTAAGTGAGAGAACCAGTACGCTAGAAATTAATGTACCTGTGCGAACCTGTTAGTAATAAAACATGCAGACATGCAAGATGATGCACAAAGATGGTGGGATCTTATGGTAAAAAATTAGGGTATGACACTCCCGGGTAAACAAATAACCGTAATAACAGAATTTTAAAATATTTAAAATAAACAACATTTAAAATCTGAAGGGTTCAGATTCTCTTCAAATACTTCTATATCTTTCTTCCCTTTTTTTACATCAAAAAAATTAAAATTAAAATTTAAAACAGAGAGAAGAAAACAAAACGAAATATTTCATAAATGTAAAACAAATCATCATTACTTGAGCATTTCACAAAGAAGAGAAATGATTAAGGTAATAGAGAGTGTTAAAAGCGTGTACAATGGATTCTTAATAGTTATTGGTCGTAGAACTTCCAAAGATCAAGAAAAGGATTTAATCCAACTGTTTGGTCTGCCCAGACTCCACTATAAAAGCAACCAAATCCTAAGTCTTTTTCATCAACATCTTTTAGAACACTATGTAATCCACAACTGAAAGTACCAACATCTCTACAATAACAGAGATTTCATAGGAAATCACAAGTCTGAAGACGCCAAGTCCACAGTGTTGCAGTGAGAATCAGAAACCGAGCTATTAATTAATTTGAATCACAAATCTTAATTCACCACCGAGTTTTGATTTATCAAGAGGAAAGGGTAAAGATCGAAGAAAACCCTAAGTGCGTTATGTAACAACAAAGCTAAGAGAATCCAAGGTTCGGGGGTTGGTTATACCTAGGGAAGGTGTTAGCATCCTAAGTATCTGTAGTACTCTACTGGAACCTCTTGTTTTATTTATGTTATTTGTTATTTTGTCTACTAAAGGGTGAAAAGGTAAAAGAAGACCTAAGGTGTTATTTCTAAGTATGCTCGCAAGACATCGCATCTTATGCCTACGTATCCTGACGGGAATGGAATCAGAGCATTCGTAGTTCCCCTCCATAAGGGTAAACAAGGTAAAAAAAAGGTTGCTCGCCAAGGATTGACCTTGTGCCTACATATTCTCAAAAGGAACTTTTAGAAATTAGAGCGTTCGTAGTTCGTACGCTATGGGTTGCCAGGTTCTAAGAACCAAGAACAATAAAGACAAACAGAATAAACAAGGGACATGCACAATGACAATGAAGTCAACATACCATCCCTTCCCTTGGATTAGGTCAACAAGGAATAGAAAGCAGCAGAAACATGGAAAAACATCATGTAAATGGCAAGCAAGAATATACAGACACGGCAAAGCATCATGGTAAAATAACAGACATTCATGGAAAAGCATCGTGAGACACAGAGAAAAAATACAATCACGGAAAAATATCGTGTGAAAATATTAACAGTCACGTCAAAACATCGTGAGACAGATTAATCATGGAGGAACATGAAGCATTAATCAGATAGAATAAACCCAAAGCATGGAAGTAAATCAAGTCACAAAGTAAAATCGGGCAACAAGAATTATTAATCAAATTATCTAGATGTGGAATCATTTAAATAGTAAAATCTAAAATCAAGAAAATGGAATTATTTACAAAATGCCATTTATACTAATTAAGATATTTACAAAAAATATCAATTATGTTAATTAAGTTATTTACGAAATATCAATTATTCTAGTTAAGTTATTTACAAAACATCAAGTATAAATAAGAAAAAGGATAGCCACTTGAATATGATAGTCATAAAAAGTTCCTAAAACAATTCACAAAGTGATAGGTGTCGTAACCCGAAATTTGTCCTCCCCTTTTACCTTTTGCATAAGCGTGTGCATTCATATCGCTGACATACACATTAACACTTTTTCTCTGTGGGTTTGTTGCAGGAATATTCAAGTTGTTTAATCCCGATTAATCGCATCCTCACAAAGTCATCACATCATCAACACAAGCACAAAATAAGGGTTTCTATGCCTAGCAATTCTACTTGATTTTCTGGAGTTTTATTAGCTTTTGGATTCATCTCAAGTGTTTGCTTCAAGATTCTACAGTGTGAATTCATATTTTTTAAGATTCGTCGCAATTTGCTCGGTTTCGAAACTATTAGGTTGCAATTGAAGATTCCTCTGGTTTTCTTTGATTATCTTCATCAAGATTCATTTGCAACAACATCCAAGGCACATCTCAGCCTTGTAGGTTGGTTCTTCTTTACACCTTTTTACTGTTTCAAACGTTTTCGTATCATTCGCGATGTAATTTCGATGCTTTTTGGTGTGTGAATTGATTATGCCATTATTTGATCCATGATCTTGATGAGTTAATTGATTCCATTGTGTTTTTTGTTGTTGTTAAACTTGATTTTCGTGCATAATTGTTTTCCCTAGCATAGGAATGTTTTGCACAATCAATAAGTGGCCAAAAGTGCTTTTGAAAAATCAAGTTTCTGCCACTGCTTTAGTGTTAACCGGTTAACCACATATGATTAACCGATTAACACTGTAACAATGGTAGATTTTCATGCTTTTTCTGAAGGTGTGAAAAATGCAAGAAAGGGGGGTTTGAATTGGTTTTTCAAAAATTAATTGTTTCTGTAGAGTTTCTTTATTTTTAAAAAGTTTTTCCAAGGAATCAAACTGGTTAGTTAAATAAAAGGATATAAACACGTTATGTTTATACTAGTTCACTTGAGAACCTATCAAGTTAGTCTAGTACACCCGCCAAGGTGATTTCGCCTCTCTCAACGAGGTCTTAATCCACTATTCAACAAAATAGTACACTGCACAAGCTACACAGCTGGTGACTAACCACAACCTCTAGAACTCACACGTCCTAGACTTCTCAAGTAATCCAACCACACAGGTCTTACTCAAGGCACAACCTCTAAGACACTTGTCCTAGACTTCTCAAGAGATCTAATCACTGAGACTCTCTTAAGGAATATAACTTTAAGTTCTAACACAATGAGTTTACAGAGAATTGCTTCTTATCAAGCTGATAATGTAAACAAGCTTTTAGATCAGAAATAACTTAAGAAAGAATGGAGATGGAAAGTATTGTCGTTACTCGCTTGTGTGTCTTTCTTCAATTTTTTGAGCTTCCTTTTATAGCCGAGTGAAAAGAGCCGTTGAAATGAAATCATGATAGCTAGGTAGGCTTTCGGCTTGGAAGCGTGAGGACAGGTACAAAATCTTATGTATGCAGCGCATCCCGTCCGTGTCAGATTGTTTTGTTATTTCGCGCAGTCTTCGAGAATTTTAACGTTGTAATGTGGTACAGCTGTACAGTGTGGCAGTTTTTCTTGGCTTCTCAACATCAGAGGCTTTTTGTGAGTGTGAGTAAGAAGGGAAAACATTGTATGGTTCTTGTGATTAACAAGTCTTCGAATCATCAGCTCTGCGCTTCCAGACTCTTCAGAACTTGTCATTTGAACCTCATTTTCTAAATCCACTTTCTTTTATATCCAGAGGCTTCTGATGTTAATTTTGATGAAGCATGAGTGGAATCTTTATAGCAGAATATCTTATTCTTCAAGTCTTCTGTTGATTGAAGAAGTCCATTAGGAATCAGTCTTTAGAACTTCGTACTTGGTCTTTTAAGAGCGTTATCCTTTTCTGCTTCAAGTCTTCCGAATCTTCAGAGCCTGTCTTTAGAGTCTTCAGAACTTCTTGTTTGAAAATCGTAAGGCTTCAACAATTCTGACTTTGTTCCATCATAACCCTCGTCTCATCTTTGAATTGAGTTCTTGTTCCTCGAAGCATCTTTCATTAAGCATTGCGCCAATTCACGGAAGCAGAACTTGTTTTCTAGGTTCTTACACATAACAACATTAGTTGCACAAAATTGTTCATGCAAATATTCATTTGTTATCATCAAAACTTAGAGATAATATTGCAGAGCCAAATCTTGTTCTCACAATCTCCTCCTTTTTGATGATGACAAAACTATATAATTTGATGACACAATTTTGATATATATAATACAGGGAAGATGAAAAGGTATTTAGAATTGCTTATCCTTTTTATGAAGTGCTCCCCCTGAGTATTAGACCGAGGTTCTTGCTAAGGTTCCCCCTGACTTTATTAACTTTTTGAGTCTTTCTTTATCCTCAGAACTCTGAGTTATCTGCACACATAAAAAGTACAGAGAAGCAATCTAATAGAAATGAAGGATTTTATCTTGTCAGCATGTGAGCAGCATTGTTTTTCAGAGAATGACTATAATCAAAATTATCACATTCATACTCTCCCCCTTTTTGTCATAAATCAAAAAGATTAAAACAGTGATGTCCAAGGGTGAAAAAAAAGAGTACTAAAGCCTAAATAAACAGAGGTTTATTTACTGTCCGAGGACAGTTTGTCCCAGATTATCTGTATCATGATTTGAAGATTTTCATTGACAGTATCTTGTTTGTCAAACCTTTCTCTGAAGTTCTTCTGTTATGTTCTGATTTCATCAACGGCGTCTCCCAGACGCTTGATAACAGGATCAGAGGTGGAAGCAATCATAGCATTTTCTTTAGCTCTTTCAGTAGCTTCTTGTGCCTCTCTTGCAGTTTTCTCTTCTGCTTCTTTAGCAGCTTTTTCTTCAGCTTCTTTCTGCTTAGCAACTAAGAACTTGAGTACCCTGACTCTTGCTTCAGCTTCTGCTCTTTCCTTAGCTTTTGCTAGTTCAGCAGTTATGGTTGTGCTTGAGAAACTTACAATTTTTGTAAGTTCCATGTCTAGCCATTTTTGAAAACCTTGACAGGCACTCTCAAGTTCCACGAGTTTTGTGCTTGTGCAAAGTTCCGCTCTTAACCTAGCAAAATTTTCAAGTGATTTTTCATGAAATTGAATTGTACATTCTTCAAAGGAAGTTGGAGGTGGAGAATTGTAGACAACCAGAGCGAGGTTGGATTTATCAAAGTTGGTTTTAGATTGTGGTTGCTGAGATAAGTTAGTCTCAGTAGCAGTAGGTTCAGGTGGTTGTTGTTGATTGATAAGAGAGGTGACTTCTAGTGTTTCAGAGTTCATGAGGTTTTCAGGTAAGATAATTTCTAGAGACTCATAGGAGGTTCCTTCAGAACTAGATACAGTAATGGGAGCTAGAGATTCAGAGATTTGGTTTGTTGGTTCTAGTTCATTTGGCTGAATTTTTGAGGTAGTTGTTGAAGGACTGTTGGTTGATTGATTAGTGGTTGGTAAAGGAATAGAGAAAGATGGAGGTTTAAACCTTACTTGTGGATTGGAGGTAGAGGTAATTGATATAGATTGTGCAGCAACGGATGGATTTGCATCAGCTTTATTAATTTTCTCAAGAAGAAGGGCTTCTTTTCTGAAGATTTCAGTTTCATCCTTTTTCTTCTTTTTGTCCTCTGCATCTTTTTCAGCAAGCTTCCTCTTACTCCTGGTAATATGTTTTGACTGAGGGACAATTTCTTCAATTCTGAATTCTGCTTCTCTCATTATGGCAATGTAAGAGGCTATTTCTGTTGGATTATCTTCTTTGCGGTAGAATGGATAGTTTCCCACTGGATTCCTGATCCTTTTCACCGTGTCAGGAGAAATTGGTGTTGGTTTCACCTCTACATTTGCAATCATCTTCATATGTTTAAGATTTACAGCATTGAAGACTTCTCCAACTCTTTTATTCAGATATTTCGTGAAATTTACTTCCTTGGTCAGATAATCCACTAATCTGCATTCAACTAGGATGTCAGAGATCAGTCTTCCAAAGGGAATGTAGTTGACAATCTTCTTTTCTGGTGATGTCGTTGTTCTGGTTTTGCGCACCATATCCCTTAAGTAGTAGAACAGAATGGAGGGAATGCACATTTTCTCATGTTTGTGCAGGTAATACAGCATGTGTTTTTGATTTGCGTTGGCAAAATCTGTAGCACTCTTTGCTGGTCTCGGATTGATGAGTATTCATCCTTACGGTGGTAAGAAGAGATGAAGATTGATCTATGAGTTGATTTTGAGGGAGTGATGGATAGAGAGAGAGTTAGATGAGAGTTGATTAACTTTTTAGGGTTTGTGGAAAGAAAAAAAAAATCTCGAGGTATTTAAAGGACAGATACACTCTTGAGGGGATAGGCTAATAAATGCGATAAAGTTGAGTCAATCTCGAGAGAGATGCTGTTCATTTAATTTGAATAGTTAAAGTGACTTAATTTTACTTAAATCACGAAATTTTTATTTTTTTCCAAAAATATGACATGTCACAAAATTATCAGAACTTGAGGTGTGTTAATAAAGTGGTTCTGAAAAAAAATGCATTTTCACATGAGGTTCTGAAAATGTTTTATTCTGAACAGTATTTCATATTCAGATGTGTTAAAATAATTAGAAACCTATCTTCAGCTAAGGGTTTTGTGAAAATGTCAGCCCACTGATGGTCTGTATCTATGAATTTTAAGCATAGAGTTCCCTTCTGAACGTAGTCCCTAATAAAGTGATGTTTTATTTCAATGTGTTTAGCCCTAGAATGCAAAATTGGATTTTTACTTAAGAAGATAGCAGCAGTATTATCACAGAAGATAGGAATGTTACTCTCATATATCTGATAGTCCTCCAGCTGATTTTTCATCCATAGCATTTGAGTACTGCATAGGGAAGCTGATATGTATTCTGCTTCAGCTGTTGAGAGAGCAATTGTAGATTGTCTCTTGCTTGACCATGAGATTAAATTGCTTCCTAAGAACTGACAATTTCCTGATGTGCTTTTTCTTTCTAATCTATCTCCGGCATAGTCTGCATCACAGTAACCAGAAAGAGTATACTCTGATGTTTTCTTATACATCAGGCCAAGGTTAGTTGTTCCTTTCAGATACCTTAGAATTCGCTTGACAGCGGTTAAATGTGATTCTCTTGGATCTGATTGGAATCTCGCACATAGATGTACACTGAATAATATATCAGGTCTAGAAGCAGTTAGATATAAAAGAGAACCTATCATACAACGATAGAGTTTTTGACAAACCTTAACTTCTGTTTCTTCCTTTCCCATGACACACGTTCGATGCATTGGTGTTTTGGCAATGTTGCAATCCGTCATATTGAACTTCTTCAGAAGTTCTTTTGTGTACTTGGTTTGATGAATGAAAGTGGCCTCTGATCTTTGATAAATCTGAATTCCGAGGAAGAACTTTAGTTCTCCCATGAGGCTCATTTCAAATTCGGCCTGCATTAACTTTGAAAATTCTTGACATAGAGAAGAGTTAGCAGAACCAAAAATAATGTCATCAACATAGATTTGAACAATGAGAATGTCATTCTTATATGTCTTGCAGAAAAGTGTTGTGTCAACCTTTCCTTTGGTGAAATCGTTTTCTAGTAAAAATTACTCAATCTTTCATACCAAGCTCTGGGAGCCTGTTTTAAACCATAGAGTGATTTTTTAAGTTTGAAAACAAAGTCTGATTTTTCTAATTTTTCAAACCCAGGAGGTTGTTTGACATAAACTTCTTCTGATTTATAACCATTTAAGAATGCGCTCTTAACATCCATTTGATATAGAGTGATGTCATGATTTACTGAAAAGGATATTAGCAAACGTATTGCTTCAAGTCTTGCAACTGGAGCAAATGTTTCATTGTAGTCAATTCCTTCCTGTTGACTGTATCCTTGGGCAACAAGTCGTGCTTTGTTTCTGACAACTTCTCCCTTTTCATTTAGCTTGTTCCTAAATACCCACTTGGTTCCTATGACATGAACATTCTTGGGTTTATGAACTAGATCCCAAACATCATTTTTGGAGAACTGGTTGAGTTCTTCTTCCATAGCCAGAACCCAGTCTTTGTCCATGAGAGCTTCTTTAATTGTGGCTGGTTCTATCAACGATACTAGTCCAACAAGTGTTTCTTCTGATCGTTTAAAGGCTGATCTGGTCCTGATAGAAGCATCTTTGTTCCCCAGAATTAGTTCCTCAGGGTGTGATATGGACAGTCTTCTTCTTCATTGAGATGGGGTATTTGGAGTTACTTCAGTGGTTTCTGGTGTAGGATCTTCCTGTTCTTTGACTTCCTCTTCCTTTTCCTTAGATTCAGAGAATCTGATATCTAAATCTGCAAGTTTCTCAACTAGCTCTGACTTTTCTGAGTCAGGCTTGTCATTGAATCTAACATGAATGGATTCCTCCACAATTCTTAATTTTGTGTTGTAAACTCTGTAACCTTTCGAGCGTTCAGAGTATCCCAACAACAGACACTTTTGTGCTTTGGAATCAAATTTGCTAAGATTCTCTTTAGTGTTAAGCATAAAACAGACACATCCAAACGGATGGAAATAAGAAATGTTGGGTAGTTTATTCTTCCACAATTCATATGGAGTTTTATTCAAGATAGGTCTTATAGAGATTCTATTTTGAATATAGCATGCTGTGTTGATTGCTTCTGCCCAGAAATGTTTAGCTATGTCAGTTTCTTGGATCATGGTGCGAGCCATTTCTTGCAAAGTTCGATTCTTTCTTTCTACAACTTCGTTTTGTTGTGGAGTTCTAGGACAAGAAAAATCGTGTGATATTCCATGTGAATCAAAAAGTTCCTCAAAGTTTTTATTTTCAAATTCTCCACCATGATCACTCCTTACTCTGACTATTTTACAATTTTTCTCATTTTGAACTTGAGTGCAGAAGGAAGCGAACACAGAATGTGATTCATCCTTGTGTTTTAAGAATTTTACCCATGTCCATCTGCTGTAATCATCAACGATGACTAGTCCGTATTTCTTACCATTGAGAGAGGCCGTTTTTACAGGACCAAACAGATCAATGTGAAGAAGTTCGAACGGTTTGGAGGTGGAAACAACATTTTTAGCTTTGAAAGAAGTTTTTGAAAACTTTCCTTTCTGACACGCTTCACAAAGAGCGTCTGAAGAATATTTCAGATTTGGCAAACCTCTAACAAGACCAAGCTTGTTAAGCTGAGAGATTCTTCTCAGACTGACATGACCAAGACTTCTGTGCCAGACCCATTGCTATTCGTTCACAGAAAGAAGACATTTTACATTTTGATGTTTTAAATCAGATAACTTAATTTTGTAAATGTTGTTTTTCCTCTTTCCGTTGAATAGGACAAATCCATACTTCTGACTTACAGCTTTACAAGATGTTTGATTAAAAATGAGATCATAACCACTGTCACTAAGTTGACTTATTGACTACAAATTATGCATTAGACCTTCTACTAACAGAACATTTTTAATGGAAGGAAGCTTACCATTTCCAATGGTTCCGGAGCCAATGATTCTTCCTTTCTGATTTCCTCCAAAACCGACAACGCCTCCAGGTTTAAGTTTCAGATCTTGGAACACAAGCCTTTCTCTCGTCATATGTCGCGAGCATCCACTGTCCAAGTACCATGACTGGTGTTTTAATGGAGCTATTAAGGATATCTGCAACATAAATTATCTTGTTCTTAGGTACCCATTTTGTGGGTCCTTTCTCATTAGTTTTTCTAAAGGTTCTGACCCCTTTAGATTTTCTTCCGTTATCAAAATGGTGTGGAGTTTGTGCATAGTATTTGTGTTAAGAGTATTTCTTCAGTGGATGTGTTCGTGTAATCCTAGAGTTTGAACCTTTTGGTTATGAATGCTTGGGATTAGTGCCAGAGGGAATAAACTGTTTAGACAAAGGTATTATTTTGATGTTTTTGGTTTCATCATATGGTTGAGATTGTCCTGAATATCCTAGACCTCTACTACCATTTCTGCTGACTCCATAGATCAGTGAAGCCATTTTGCTTCTATATATGCTTTTGGTAAGAAAGTTTTTAAATGCATTATCATATTTGTCTTCTTTACTGGTGTTAACTGAGTTTGAGACCATTTCTTCTTCTACCTTAGATAATTTACATTTAAGGACAGAATTTGAGTTTTCTAAGACAAATATTTTTTCATTTTGTTCAGAGATGATTTTCTTATTTTTAGTTAGATCTTCTGAAGAACCTATTAAACTCTTTTTCAGAATTTTGAATTTTCTTTGAAGATTTTGATATCTTTTGATAAGTTCAGTTAATCCTAATTCAAGTTCAGAACGTGATAAGGAAGAAAGTACCTCTCTTTCATCGTCGGAGTCTGATAGCTCTTCCTCAGATGAGTTGCTTCTGGTTTCTGCCATGAATGCCATGTTAACTCGACTTTCATCAGCATCATCTTCAGATTTTGAGTCATCCCAGGTTTCCATGAGACCCTTTTTGGTTTTCCTAGATCTTTCTTCTTTCTTGACTTTTGGACAGTCATTTTTGAGATGTCCAGGTTTTTTGCATTCAAAACACGTAACGTCTTTTCCATAGTTTCTTCTTTGACCAGATGTAGGTTCGAATCTTCTCCTTGGTCCTTTGAACTTGTTTCTTCTATACTTCCAAAGTTGACTTATCTTCCTTGATATGAGTGATATATCGTCTTCTTCTGAATCTTCTTCGGATTCTTTCATCTCTTCTTCTGCCTGATACGCCTTCTTCTTTTCTGGCTTTGCTTTTAGTGCAATGGATATGTTTTTCATCTGAGGTTCATCTCCTTGAAGCTCTATTTCATGACTTCTTAATGAACTGATAAGTTCTTCAAGACTGATATTATTCAAATCCTTTGCAACTTTCAAGGCAGTCACCATTGGTCTCCATTTTGCTGGAAGACTTTTGATGATTTTCTTGACATGATCAGCAGTAGAATAGCCTTTGTTTAGAACTCTGAGTCCAGCAATAAGCATTTGAAACCTTGAGAACATGGTTTCAACATACTCATCTTCTTCCATTTTGAAGACTTCGTATTTCTGGATTAGCACAAGAGCCTTTGTCTCCTTGACTTGAGCATTTCCTTCGTGAGTCATACGAAGAGAGTCAAAGATGGATTTTACAGTTTCTTTGTTTGTGATTTTCTCATACTCGGTATAAGAAATTGCGTTCAACATAATGGTTCTTGCTTTGTGATGATTTTTGTAGGTTTTCTTCCGAGCATCTGTAAACTCACTTCTTTCAATCTTTTTACCTACAGAATCTACTAGATGACTGTAGCCATCGAGTACTAGATCCCACAGATCAAGATCAAATGATAAGAAATAACTTTCAATTCTATCTTTCTAATAGTCAAATCTTTCACCATCAAAGATATGAGGTTTTGCAGTGTAGGATTCTCTTTCAATAACATTTGTTTTAGAAGTTGTTGTTGGTGGTGTAGTTATTTTTTTTCACACTTGGATCGGTAGTGAACACTGTTAAGTGTTTGATAAAATTCTATCTTTTTATCACTTCAGAACCGAAGCTCTGATACCAACTGAAGGTGTGAAAAACGCAAGAAAGGGGGGTTTGAATTGGTTTTTCAAAAATTAATTGTTTCTGTAGAGTTTCTTTATTGTTAAAAAGTTTTTCCAAGGAATCAAACTACTTAGTTAAATAAAAGGATATAAACACGTTATGTTTATACTAGTTCACTTAAGAATCTCTCAAGTTAGTCTAATCCACCCGCCAAGGTGATTTCGCCTCTCTCAATGAGGTCTTAATCCACTATTCAACAAAATAGTACATTGTACAAGCTACACAGCTGGTGACTAACCACAACCTCTAGAACTCACACGTCCTAGACTTCTCAAGTAATCCAACCACACAGGTCTTACTCAAGGCACAACCTCTAAGACACTTGTCCTAGACTTCTCAAGAGGTCTAATCACTGAGACTCTCTTATGGAATACAACTTTAATTTCTAACACAATGAGTTTACAGAGAATTGCTTCTTATCAAGCTGATAATGTAAACAAGCTTTTAGATCAGAAATAACTTAAGAAAGAATGGAGATGGAAAGTATTGTCGTTGCTCGCTTGTGTGTCTTTCTTCAAGTTTTTGAGCTTCCTTTTATAGCCGAGTAAAAAGATTCGTTGAAATGAAATCATGATAGCTAGGTAGGCTTTCGGTTCGAAGCGTGAGGACAGGTACAAAATCTTTTGTATGCAGCGCGTCCCGTCCGTGTCAGATTGTTTTGTTATTTCGCACAGTCTTCAAGAATTTTAACATTGTAATGTGGTACAGCTGTACAGTGTGGCAGTTTTTCTTGGCTTCTCAACATCAGAGGCTTTTTGTGAGCGTGAGTAAGAAGGGAAAACATTGTATGGTTCTTGTGATTATCAAGTCTTCGAATCATCAGCTCTGCGCTTCCAGACTCTTCAGAACTTGTCATTTGAACCTCATTTTCTAAGTCCACTTTCTTTTATATCCAGAGGCTTCTGATGTTAATTTTGATGAAGCATGAGTGGAATCTTTATAGCAGAATATCTGATGCTTCAAGTCTTCCGTTGATTGAAGAAGTCCATTAGGAATCAGTCTTCAGAACTTCAGTACTTGGTCTTTTAAGAGCGTTATCCTTTTCTGTTTCAAGTCTTCCGAATCTTCAGAGCCTGTCTTCAGAGTCTTCAGAACTTCTTGTTTGAAAATCGTAAGGCGTCAACAATTCTGACTTTGTTCCATCAGAACCCTCGTCTCATTTTCGAATTGAGTTCTTGTTCTTCGAAGCATCTTTTATTAAGCATTGCGCCAATTCACGGAAGCAGAACCTGTTTGCTAGGTTCTTACACATAACAACATTAGTTGCACAAAATTGTTCATGCAAATATTCATTTGTTATCATCAAAACTTAGAGATAATATTGTAGAGCCAAATCTTGTTCTCACATTTTCAAGTGTGTTTGATGTTCTTTCCTCTCCTAATTCCCATGGCTTGATACGTTTGATTTTTTTATTGTTTTATGAGTCGTTTCACTTCAGTATGAAGCATGCTTGTGAATTTTCCATTGCTTGATTTTATCAATTGTGTATTTGTGCACATTCTTTGTATGATATGAACATGATCATTCTTGCACACTTTTATTCACACGGTAACATGATTTGTGATGCATAATTAAATGACATTTGGTACTATTTTGCATTTCCCTTCATGTTTGAATTATGTTTTTTCTTCAAAGAATAAGCTTAATCTTGTATAATCAATAATACACCCTTTGTTTTATTAATTTTTCAATTCATTTTGGAAAATTATTAGCATTTTCTTCCCTTTTGATTAACTAATCGAAACTTAGTTTCGATTATAAATCTTCCTTTTGACGCTTCTCTTTAGGCTTCCTTTAGAGCTTTTGTTCTCTCTCTCTTCCCCCTAGAGTCGGAGTTTTACGCGACGCTATAGCCCTGTACAACTTGCAGCTTTCAGGTAGGGGACGAATGACCCTGTGCCTGACTTAGTCATCTCTATCTCCAGGCGGTAGCGTATCTCATCCCCAGCCGAGTCGATACTTGATCACTTTGGCTCCTTTCGATCTCTTTTTCAATATACTTTTCTTGTGATCAATCATTGCCTTTTTATTTCCCAGAAGAATCTCAATCCTTCTTCTTCGGTCAAACACAGTCTTCATGTTAAGTACCGAAATTTTTGCAGAGTTCGCAACCTTCTCTTGGTTCTTCCCCCTTTGTTTAGTTGATCATTGCCTGTCAGTTAAAACACTAATTTGCACTTCTTCTCAGTTAACCACAGTCTATCTATTAACATACTGAGTTTCCTCTTGGGTTAATCACCTTCTCTTGGTTAATCACCCATTTTTCAGTTAACCACAACCTGACTGTTAACATACTGAGCTCCTTTTGAGTTAATCACCTTCTCTTGGTTAATCACTCACTCTTTCAGTTAATCACAGTCCTACTGTTAAAACCAACGCCTTGTGAGTTAGCAACCTTCTTTTGGTTCAAATACTTGCACCTTTAGGTTAGTAACTTTCTTTTGGTTCAAATTCGCTTTCTTCGGTCTGGTACTGCTGGTTCAGTCAGTGTACCAAATTTCTTTGGGTCACGACCTTCGCTTGGTCCCACACCCTTTCTTTGGGTCACGACCTTCGCTTGGTCCCACAGCTGTCCTTTGGGTCACGACCTTCGCTAGGTCCCACACCCATCCTTTGGGTAACAACCTTCACTTGGTTCTACACCCGTCTTTAGGTTGAACACAGTCTATCTATTAAAACCTTTCTCCCTAAAGAGTTTTAATCTCTTTTTTTCTCTTCGATTAACCACTGCCAGTCAGTTAATATACCGTATCCTTATTCTTTTGGTTTTAACACCGTCCCTTTGTTTGGTCCCCAGTAGGGTCGCTAACCCTCTGATCCCTAGCACGGTCACTTTGTTTTCTTACTCCCTAGTGGAGTCTTTGCTATTCCTTTTGCTCCTTTATCGTCCTGGTTTCTACACCACTCTTGCACTTTATCCTCAATACAATTATCTTTTCCTTTTCACTCCTTTCTTGGTTTCGACACCACTCCTTTGCATCCCCAACGGATTTTCTCTACTGCTTTCGCTCTTGGTTTTGACACCATTTTCCTTTTCCTTTTTCGTCTTGGTTCCACGAACTACGAAAGCTCTGATTCTGGATTCATTCGAATATATGATGCGTAGGCACAAGATCGCGATGATCTTGGCGAGCACACTTCCACCTTCTTCCATTCCTCTTCTCTGTCCCTGGTTCTATGAACTACGGAGCTCTGATTTCGTCATTGCACTATGAGGGTATGTAGGCAAGAGGGCCCTAATCCTCCGCGAGCACTTTCCTTTCTTTTCCCTTTTCTCCTTCTTTTCTCTTCTCTCTCTTAATTTAGCTAGAAGCCTTTAGATAGATAACCCATCCAAGCCTAGAAGCAAGCGAAATGGTTCCTGTCGAGTACGATGGATGCGTAAGGTGCTAGTACCTTTCTTTCGCATAACCGACCCCTTGACCCGTTTCTCTTCCCTTTGGGTTATATCGATATTTTCCCTGTCTTTCGTGACTAATTAAAGTTTGGTGGCGACTCTGTTGTATCTTTGAGTGTGCGATTCACTTAGGTATAATCCCGCTAGCTTCAGCTGGCGACTCTACTGGGGAGTCCTTGCTCTTGCAGGTTGGCGTCTCGCCCAGTTTTACTTATTTTCTGGCTATCTGGGACTCCCCAGCTTCAGCTGGCGACTCTGCTGGGGAGTCCTTGCTCTTACAAGTTGGGGTCTCGCCTAGTTTTGTTTGCTTTTCTTGCTTGGTTGGGTGTTTATCTTTCCCGCTTTACTAGCTTTATCTTTATGCTTTACTTGCTTTATGTTTATTTATTGCATTTCTTTACTGCTTTAAATATTCATTTACTGCATATTCTGGATATCTGATATATCTTCTGCTGTTGTTGGGATGGGTAGATATTATTGGAGATATAAGTCCTAACACTAGGCTTGAGCATGCACATAGGCTAGAATGTGGATAGTCGTGAGGCCCGCGTTTTGCGCGTCGGGTTATCACGAGAGCCACATCCCAGATCGTGATTCGTTTGAGAATACTTCCGTCCTGCGAGAATTCGCTACGGCGGTGGGTTTTCATCCTGAGTCCTATGGTTTGGGCGACCTTTCTAGGGACCACCTTGTTGTGTCTAGATCACACTTGTGAGAGAGATATGGGTTTTTTGCAGGAAAACAAGCCTCTTCATACCTTTGTTCTCTCATGCACGTCAGATCTTTGCACTGACACAGAGTTACATATGCAGATTATCCAGTAGATGTTGCATATCTAACTTACATTTTTGTATAGTGTCATTGCATCATCATCATGCCGAACTTTTGAATTTGAGTTATTGTATCATCATCATATGTATGCTAAAGTGTTACATCATCTAACCTTTGCATCATTGGGTGTTGCATATCTCATTTTCATTTCTCCTGCATAAGCAACATGTGCATACATACATTTGCATTGCATACACCCAACCCAGAAAAAGCTCACTTTCTTCCCTTCATCGGCTCAAAGACGACAATTCTCCGACGTCGAAAGCCAAAGAATCATGGAACAGGTTGGGTAAGAGAACACAATGCGCAAGGAAGGTAAGGTTGACATGGTTGTGGAACTACTTCTGGACAGTATGACAATGAACTCCTCGGATCAGGTTGTGATGGATGAGCAAGCCAGGAATGGACAAAAGGTGGATAAGGTCACGAATGTGAGTGCAAGCAATCTACCGGTTCACCCCTTTTCTAATCAGAAAACCACTAAAGGCAATCAGAAATAAAAGCGTAAGCAAATTTGCAAAGGGAACAACAATCAAGGAAGGAGACGTCCCCATCTTAATCCAATTCCCGTGACTTACACGCATCTACTCCCTGTTCTGATTCATGCTGGGGCAATAGTTCCTAAAGAGATTGAGCCAACCAAGTTTCCCCACCACCCTAAGCATGATCCAAATGCCACATGTGAATGCCATGTTGGGTATGTGGGGCATTCTATAGAAACATGTGTCATCTTCAAGAACAAGGTTCAAGAGCTCCTCGATCAGAATTTGTTATGCTTTACAGAGAAGTCTTGCTAAGACTCTGCACCTGTGATTGCTGAAACATCCGCTGAGGCAAAGAATAGAGGTCCTTCTACTCATGTGTTGATTCCGCCAGCCATTCCATATGTCGGACAATACCCCTACCAAGGTTTTCAGTCTGCTAATTCTAGAATTCCTTTTTCCTATCCTGGGGCACCCTCTGCTGTTGCACCTCCATTTGCTTATCTTGGGGCACTCTACGCACCGTATGGGATCCAATTTGGCCAGACTGTTAATCAGATGGTTAACCCTGGTTTGATGCACCCTGCTCAAGTGTTCCCACAATATGCCACTCATCAGATTCATACTCAATCACCTTTGGATCCTATGTCATACTATTCATTCTCGCATGTTGCTGCAACCCAATATCAACAGCCTCCTCAAACTCATAATCAGCAAGCCCAAGTTCGAGAGCGTTAGAACCAGTACAAGCCCCGGAACAATTTAGAACGAAGGAATGCTCCTCTAGATCTGATTCCTGTGACATACAGTCAACTCCTTCCATATCTGATTTAGAACTCGCTGGTGGTTCCTAAAGCTCTGAAGCCCCTGCCAAAACCATTCCCACCTGGGTATGATCCCAATGTGCAATGCAGATATCATGCTAGGTTAGCTGGGCATTCAACCGAGGATTGCAACGCTTTCAAAGCTAAAGTCCAACAGTTGATTGACAAGAAGCACTTAACTGTTCAAGGTGAGAAACTGTGGGTGAACGGAAATCCCTTGTTCGTGTAGAGTCCAAGATTTCAAAAGCGTCCCTTTGAAATAATTGATCAAGCCTGAGAGCACCTCCTTAATTTCGGCAATCATCATGTCATTCCATCTTTTCCATTTGTAATCTTTATTTTTGTCTAGCATTGTTCATTTGTAAAACTTGTTTGTTTTCGAATGATAATAATAATGAAATGAATATGCATGTTTTGAATAAATTCATTCGTGTTCACTCATACTTTTTATATCTGTATCACACATTTGATCAAGAAAAATAAAAAAGAGAATGATGAATTAAAAAAGACATGATATCATGTCTGTATTCTTTTGAATAAAACCCTGCTGGCGATGTAAGGCATTGGTTATATTCCCCAAACACCGGAGGTATAAGAAAGATAATCCCGAGTCAACCCCTTTGGGCCTCGAAGTAGGATTTTCTTTCTGTATACACAAACTCTCAATCTTAACCAGGGGCAGGGTAGTCTTCAGTTAGTTTGACCATGCGTTCAAATTTCAAAAAAGGAGTACCCCATCTACGGATTAACCACATCTTATCCCTTGCAAGAGGTCGGAAAAATCACAAATCCACATTGGATGTCCCTCACCGACCAAAGGAACGAGGCAAGCACAACCCTTACAAATCAAACAAAGAAGTGTCCCACGATTTTGTTCAAAACAAAAAAAAAATCTAATCAAAATCACAAAAGCAAAAAAATAACACAAAATAAAAAATCCTGCTAAGTTAAAACTAACGACTTAGGCAAAAATTAGGGCATCCCGGTAGACTACAAACTTGAAAAATCAGTCTACGCAAAATTTAGGGAAAAAAAAGAACAAAGCAGAGAATCAAATGAGAAAAAATCCTCAATAAGAACAAGTTTGGGTGATCACATGTGAAAAAAACAAAAGGTAAGTGGTTGCATCTCCAAAAACCCTCTTCGGTTCCTCTATCATCACATCTACCATTCAAAGCCTTTTTTGAAAGGTGAACGCTTGTGTCAAACTAGCTGAACGTAGGACTGGAGAACATAAAGGAGAATGGGTGGGTTAAAATAAATTTTGAGCCTTATATCCTTTCTTTCTTAAACCATGAACCAAGCCACGTTACAACCCTCAAAAGACCTAACTGAAGCAGGGTTTATTTCGAAGGCATACTACGGTAAAATCACGTCAAAGCTGACTCTTAAAGATTTGCTTATCATTTGTGTTGGTATTGACATGGCATTCTAAATGGTGATTCATTCACTATATGTCATAATCTTAGCGAGCATACTTGGATTTCAAAGCTGACATATGCAAGGCATTAGCATTATCATTTTCAAAACAAACACTTTTTACTTGCGAACAAGCACTTGACATCAATAAAGTTTCCACAATGGAAAGTGTGATCACCTCAAGGGGAAAAACGCCTGAAAAACTCCGTTGAGCAAAAGGGAAACTAACCTCAAGATTCAGCCAATCTGGGGAAATCACGTCGAGACTCCACAAAAATCTCAAAGATCAGTTGGTCAAGGGCATTCCTCCAAAGATCGATCATCCAAGGGCAAAATCACTTCAGAGCTCATACTGGGATAGGCCATCTCAAGAGCACAAAAAATCAACCTCTCCAAGAGATGATTAATCAGAGGCATACTGTTCCAATACACTGGGGGTAAGTCAAACTTGTGACTGGGGCAATCCATGCAGATACCCAACAGACTTGGGCAGACATAGGCTACCAAGATACAAGTTCTCTCCCTATTTTGAGGCAAGAGCAATGGTACATCAACAACTGTTGATCCTGAAGTAGGTGTCGGGGAGTCACGTCTTTATGGATTACACCCTAACCTCAACTCTTTCGCCTCCCACAACAAAAACACTTGATAGATTCGCAAGAACCGTTGCATAGACCACTTTCATGCCTTGATCATGTCGCTTCACTCTTGCATATCATTCATCTGGTATAGCATGAAGCCTTGACATAAGCACGATCATACTTGACATCTCTTCAAAACTCGAGTACTGACATTCTGCATATAGTAAATATCATCACATAACATTGCATAACATATTTGTTACGCCATACAGGTTCAAACATGCGCCCCAATCAAAATCCAATTTTCATCTGGTAGTCAGTTCCGGTCTGGTTTGTCATTTCAAAACCCAGTTCTCGTCTGGTAGTCAGTTCTCGTCTGACTTGTCTGTTTAAAATCTAGTTCTCGTCTGGTAGTCAGTTCTCATCTGACGTGTCTCTTTAAAATCCAGTTCTCGTCTGGAGGTCAGTTCTCGTCTGACCTATCTTTTCAAAATCCAGTTCTCGTCTGGCTTATCCTTTCAAAGTCCAAATCTCGTATGGAAAACTTTTCTAGTTCTCGTCTGGCGCACTTTTCAAAGTCTAATTCTCGTCTGGCGCACCTTTTTCAATGTCCAGTTCACGTCTGGAGCAATTTTTCAAAGTCTAGTACTCATCTGGCACACTTTTCCAAAGTCTATTTCTCATCTGGCGCACCTTTTCAAAGCCCAGTTCTCGTCTGGTAAACTTAATCCCAGTTCTCGTCCGGTGGTCAATCCCCGTCTGACCTGTCTCTTCAAAACTCAGTTCTCGTCTGACTTTTCGCTCCAAAGTCCAGTTCTCATCTGACCAACCTTTTTCAAAGTCTAGTTCTCGTCTGGAAAACCTTTCCAAATTCTGGTTCGCGTCTAGCAAACTTTTCAAAGTCCAGTTCTCGTCTGGCCAACTTTTCTAGAGTCTAGTTCTCGCTTGGCAAACTATTTCCAGAACCTTTTATCTTCTATGGTCCATTCAGAACCTGCCAACTTGCACCTTAACTTGCACCGTTGTATAACATGATACCAAGCATCATGTAGAACAACACATACATAACATATGCATCAAGCATACCCCCTTTTGGCCGGATCCATCTCCTCAAGAGATTTTCAGCCAAACCTCACACCTATCAAGCTCTCAACACTTGCACCTTTTCTTTTGTCGACGCTCTTTTATTTAATCCTCTTCTACCTCGAATCATCGAAAAGCTGGTGTAATTCGTACATTCAGGTCCAAGAGGATTAAATAGGGGCAGCTGTCGTAACCCAAAATTTAGCCTCCCCTTTTGCCTTTTGCATAAGCATGTGCATTCGCATCGCTGGCATACGCATTAACACTTTTTCTCTGTGTTTTTTTTCCAGGAATATTCAGGTTGTTTAATCCCGATTAATCGCATCCGCACAAAGTCATCACATCATCAACACAAGCACAAAACAAGGGTTTCTATGCCTATTTATAAAAGCAAGAGGTCGAAAATCGGAACCATGTTCATAACACCCTTTTCAAGCAAAATTAGGCAATTTTTGACTGGTTAACCGGTTAACCATATGGTGTTAACCAGTTAACACCCTTTCATAGCGCCAAATTTAGCTTTTGGACAACTGTTAATCGGTTAACCTTATTTGGTTAATCGATTAACACCTGCTATTTCAACAAAAATTCAGAATTTTCATCATCTTTCAGCAACTCTCTCCACTCTCTTTTGGTCTATTCTATTCTAGCATTGTGTGGAACATTCTAGACAGTTCAAGACCATTCAAGACACTCCACTTACATTTATTCCGATACATCATTTTGAATTAAGTGCACCATGTTCCTTAATTTCATAGCATATGCGCCATTGATTTGGATTCACATTGGGATTGCTCCACCGAGTTAACTTCCTAACTAACTGAGTTAACCGTTGACTCGGTGAGTCAAGTGTAACTAACTCCCAAGCTAGCTCCAAAGCTAAATCCAAAACACATTCAAAACCTATCAACTCCAAACCAAAACTCTATATAAGCAAGGCTCTACAATTTCACAAGGGATCCACAATCATTTTCACAATCCCTCACTCTCTTCAGTCTCAATTCTCTCACATTCTCTCTGAATTTTTCTGTAACTTCTTCATCTTCATCTCCATTTTCTTCCCAAACCTCACTTAACCTTCGTCACCTTGCAATTCTACTTGATTTTCTAGAGTTTTATTAGCTTTTGGATTCATCTCAAGTGTTTGCTTCAAGATTCTATAGTGTGAATTCATATTTTTGAAGATTCGTCGCAATTTGCTCGGTTTCGATACGATTCGGCTGCAATTGAAGATTCCTCTGGTTTTCTTTGATTATCTTCATCAAGATTCATTTGCAACAACATCCAAGGTGCGTCTCAGCCTTGTAGGTTGGTTATTCTTTACAACTTTTTACTGTTTCAAATGTTTTCGTATCATTCGCGATGTAATTTCGATGGTTTTTGGTGTGTGAATTGATTATGCCATTATTTGATCCATGATCTTAATGAGTCAATTGATTCCATTATGTTTTTTTCGCGATGTATTTTCATGCATAATTGTTTGCCCTAGCATAGGAGTGTTTTGCACAATCAATAAGTGGCCAAAAGTGCTTTTGTAAAATCAAGTTTCTACCACTGCTTCAGTGTTAACCGGTTAACCACATATGGTTAACCGGTTAACCAGCCCTTTTTTTCACGATTTTTGAACTTTTCAAGTGGTTAACCGATTAACACTGTAACAGAGGCAGATTTTCATGCTTTTTCAAGTGTGGTTGATGTTTTTTCCTCTCCTAATTCCCATGGCTTGATACGTTTGATTTTTTATTATTTTATGAGTTGTTTCAGTTCAGTATGAAGTATGCTTGTGAATTTTCCATTGCTCGACTTTATCAATTGTGTATTTGTGCATATTCTTGGCATGATATGAACATGATCATTCTTGCACACTTTTATTCACACGGTAACATGATTTGTGATTCATAATTAAATGACATTTGGTACTATTTTGCATTTCCCTTCATGTTTGAATTAAGTTTGTTCTTCAAAGAATAAGCTTAATCTTGTATAACCAATAATGCACCCTTTGCTTTATTAATTTTTCAACTCATTTTGGAAAATTATTAGCATTTTCTTCCCTTTTGATTAACTAATCAAAACTTCATTTCGATTATAAATCTTCCCTTTGGCGCTTCTCTTTAGGCTTCCTTTATAGCTTTCTTTCTCTCTCTTCCCCCGCGAAGTCAGAGTTTTGCGCGACGCTGGAGCACTGTACAACTTGGAGCTGTTAAGCTGTCTGTTCCACTTTTTGCACTACACTCTGTGTGTTAGAGAAGGAATGAGAATGGAGTATTCCTACTCTCATTCTGACTACTTCAGGTTGGGGACAAATGACCCTGTGCCTGGCTTAATCATCTCTATCTCTAGGCAGTAGCGTATCTCATCCCCAGCCGAGTCGATCCTTGATCACTTTGGCTCCTTTCGATCACTTTTTCAATAGGCTTTTCTTGTGATCAATCATTTCCTTTTGATTTCCCAGAAGAGTCTCAATCCTTCTTCTTCGGTCAAACACAGTCTTCCTGTTAAGTACCGAAATTCTTGCAGAGTTCGCAACCTTCTCTTGGTTCTTCTCCCTTTGTTTGGTTGATCACTGCCTGTTAGTAAAAACACCAATTTGCGCTTCTTCTCAATTAACCACAGTCTATTTGTTAACATACTGAGTTTCCTCTTGGGTTAATCACCTTCTCTTGGTTAATCACCCATTTTTCAGTTAACCACAACCTGTCTGTTAACATGCTGAGCTCCTTTTGAGTTAATCACCTTCTCTTGGTTAATCACTCATTCTTTCGGTTAATCACAATCCTTCTGTTAAAACTAACGCCATGTGAGTTAGCAACCTTCTTTTGGTTCAAATACTCGCACCTTTGGGTAAGTAACTTTTTTTTGGTTCAAATACCCTTTCTTCAGTCAAGTACTGCTGGTTCAATAAGTGTACCGAATTTCTTTGGGTCACGACCTTCACTTGGTCCCACACTCGTTCTTTAGGTCACGACCTTCGCTTGGTCCCACACCTGTCCTTTGGGTTACGACCTTCGCTTGATCCGACACCCGTCCTTTGGGTCACAACCTTCACTTGGTTCTACACCCGACTTTAGGTTGATCACAGTCTATCTGTTAAAAACTTTCTCCCCACAGAGTTTTAATCTCTTTTTTTTCTCTTCGGTTAACCACTGCCAGTCAGTTAATATACCTTATCCTTATTCTTTTGGTTTTAACACTGTCCCTTTGTTTGGTCCTCAGTAGGGTCGCTAACCCTCTGATCCCCAACGCGGTCACTTTGTTTTCTTACTCCCTAGTGGAGTCTTTGCTATTCCTTTTTCTCGTTTATCGTCCTGGTTTCTACACCACTCTTGCACTTTATCCTCAATACAGTTATCTTTTCCTTTTCACTCCTTTCTTGGTGTCGATACCATTCCTTTGCATGCCCAACGGATTTTCTCTCTTGCTTTCGCTCTTGGTTTTGACACCATTTTCCTTTTCCTTTTTCCGTCTTGGTTCCACGAACTACGGAAGCTCTGATTCTGCATTCATTCGAATGTATGATACGTAGGCACAAGATCGCGATGATCTTGGCGAGCACACTTCCACCTTCTTCCATTCCTCTTCTCTGTCCCTGGTTCCATGAACTACGGAGCTCAGATTTCCTCATTTCACTATGAGGGTACGTAGGCACGAGTACCCTAATCCTCTGCGAGCACTTTCTTTTTCTTTTTCTCTTTGTTTTCTCTTCTCTCTCTTCTTTTAGCTAGAAGCCTTTAGATAGATAACTCATCCAAGCCTAGAAGCAAGCGAAATGGTTCCCGTCGAGTACAACGGATGCGTAATGTGCTAGTACCTTCCTTTCGCATAACCGACCCCCTGACCCGTTTCTCTTCCCTTTGGGTTTTATCGATATTTTCCCTGTCTTTCGGAACTAAATAAAGTTCGGTGACAACTCTGTTGTATCTTTGAGTGTGCGATTCACTTAGGTATAATCCCGCTAGCTTCAATAGGAGGCGGTGCACTCTTTAGAACATGAAGTAACAACTTTAATAATGCAAATTTAATTAAAAAAAAAAAACTAAAGGCAAAGTGGTCACGTTGGTACTGTTTGTTTTTACTACTAATAATAGCAACATAAGAAATGTACAAATGAAATTAAAAAAACGGAATGAATAAAAAAAACAAATAAACAGAAGAAAAAAGGTTTTGACTTTTCAAATATTAATCATGTGGCATGGTGATAACTTCTAATCTTGCGTAAACTTACTGCATGATGTATGTGTATCCAGGATTTTAATGCTAAAAGTGAAATAATGAGGTAATAATATTAAACTATATTTTTATCTCTAAAAACAAAACAAACATCATATTAATGTTACAACAGTAAAAAATAGACATTATGTAACGTGAATGGAAAAGATAAATAGAGAGAGGAGATCTTACGAAATAGATAGAGAATCGAAGAAAGGAAACTCGCAGGAAGAGTAGGAGAATCACGGTAGTGGTCGTAACTATGTGTTGTGGTGTAGCGTTGTATTGTCAGATGTCGCTCCCTCTGTGATGCGTCCCCCTGTTCTTTTATAGGCTCCTGTGGAATTTGAATTCTGACATCGACATTGAATGCGCCAGATATTGTGATGGTCGTTTTTCCATTTTTAATCCGACATGTTCGTGCGTGTTTTAGAAAGAATTTAAACTTTGTCTGAAACATGATTGATTTGCCTTGACATTGTTTACTTTTCGGTTCAAACATGTCCAAACACATCTAGAAGCATTAAAATAAACTTAAATTAAAATATCTAATTAAATCTAAATAAATTAAATAAGCATTTAACTACAAAATAAAAAAAATGATTAAAAAAACGAATAAAAAGTCGGGCAAAAAAAGTGCTCGAAAAAATCAAATGAATGCACCAAAATAATCAACACGAAATAAACGACTCCGAAAAATAAAGCGTTTGGTCAGATTTTGAAATAAATTTTACCCGCTAAAAAGGCTTAAACTGATCAAAAAACGTCCGAAAGGTGGTCAAAAAATTTAAATGAGCACGCCAGGTTAAAATATGCGAAACATAGATTAATATCACTGACGTTTGCAGGCTCGGTCTTGAAATTTCCGTTCACTGATTTTACACACAGTTGACGTTTATTTGACCAATTCGGCTGTAATTCCAACAAATTTATTCCAACTGATAAATTGGGTATTATGCATGATAAAATGCGTGATATGCTATGCAGACGATGCGAAACGAAAAACAGAATCTCAGGGTCAAAAATTAGGGTATGACAAATGCCCTTATTTAAGTTTCTTCTATCCGGAGATATGGCACAAAATGCAAACATGCTTAATTTTTGCCCCTAATATGCCACAAAATGCTTATGATATGATATGATTGAAATGAATGCAAGACAAGATCCTGTGGGGAATGATGCCACAAGGGATAACTGTATGCGGGGATGTTGCTGAAAGCACTACTAAAGAATGAAAGACCCAACGAGGAACAACTTAACAAAGCAAGATTCCAAGGGGAAAAGTATCAAGGAGACACAACTGAGGAATACAAGATATTATTGACATCTTCCAAGGTGACATAGATTATCCAATAATACTTGAAAAAAAAGGGACAAAACCTGAATGGAGATACAAACATCCGAGAAAGCATCCGATGCTAAAAGTAAAACTAATCTAGAAAGCACATCAGAAACATTTAGAGAAGCATTAGATGTGGTGCGTGACCAAATCTGAGTATGCAACAGAGATTTCCAAGAAAGTCTTTAACTTTATAGTGGAATACACAGAAACATCCAGAAAGCAGAAGCAACTTACTAGGGAAAGGCTTACATTCATCAGAGGTTTTGTCAGAAATGCATTGACCAAAACTCTAGGAAAGTACAATAACAACCATCAAAGACATTCAGGAGAGCATTGAATGAACTTTGGAAACAAACTGGATGGAAAAGAGTCACAACATTCAGAAGATCATTGAATGAGGTGAGGAGAACTCAGGGAAATGTATTAGGGACAAACATCAGAGACATACAGAAAAGAATTGAATGGACTCTGGAAAACATTAGAGATATTCAGGAAAGCAATGAATAAACTCCAGAAAACATCAGAGATATTTGGAAAAACATCGAATAAACTCTAGAATATATCCAGAAAAGCATTTGATAGAAAATGGAAACAGACTTGAAAACAATCAACAGCTGTTAACCACAGTCAGAAATAAATTGAACACATTTAGAAGAGCATTAGATGAAGACAAGGATTCTGAAGATACATCCGAAACATTTAGAAAAGCATTAAATGTACGGGAAAAGATTTTGAAGACATATTTGGAAGAACATTAGACAAGCAACATCATATCTGGAAGAACATCAGATAAACAAGTTCGTATCTGGAAGAATGTTAGATAGACACCAAGAGGTTCTGGAAAAACATCAGAAATAAAGTCGTACCTGGAAGAACATCAGATAGACACAAAGGAGTTCTGGAAAAACATCCGAAACAAAGTCGTATCTGGAAGAACATCAGATAGACACAAAGGAGGTTCTGGAAAAACATTAGAACAAAAGACACATATGGAAAATCATCAAACGGTAAAAGCAATAACATTCTGGAAAAGCATTAGAGTTGCAAAGGTATATATCTGGAAACTCACTGCGGAGTAAAACAAATTCTGGAAGGATGACAGAATCATAATGGAAATATCTAGAAAAACATCAGGCATGTTCTGGAAAAACATCAGAACAAAGGACTCAATCTGGGAGAACATCAGAGCGATAAACATATGTGACATCCAAGAAAGGCATTGGATGAAAAGACACCAGACATATCCGGAAAAACATCGGATAAGAAAGGTCATATTTAGAAGAACTTCAGATAGACACAACAATATCTGTTTGGTAGGTGCCAAGTAAGTTGGACTTTGACCACAAGGTAAGACGTGAATAACAACACGACTTGTGGAGAATGCAAATGAGGATGAAACATTCTTGCTATGCATTTGTATATGAATTATGC
Source organism: Lathyrus tuberosus (assembly GCA_022829125.1). Taxonomy (NCBI): domain Eukaryota; kingdom Viridiplantae; phylum Streptophyta; class Magnoliopsida; order Fabales; family Fabaceae; genus Lathyrus; species Lathyrus tuberosus. The sequence continues at coordinate 657,118 of JALAZF010000633.1, forward strand.
AGATGATATATGATCAAATGCAAATGCAGATGCCGACGACATGGCTCGAATCTTTTTGTGGAGAAGACTAGACTAGAAGACTGATTCCTCAACACAGAGATCAATGCCATTCTGCTTGGGGATTACAGATGTTACTGCTGAACATATCTTTGTCACACTAGTAAATTGTATCAAGTTGATGATCATTGTAGGAAGGATGAAGATCTGCTTAGGGATTCTTCAAGTAAATTGCCCCAGACTTGCTGACTGTTGTATATAAACTAATCATTGCTTCAGCTGGATTGATGCTAGAAATGACTGCTTCACTGTGCGCTTGGAAAGCTTGCCCCAGTTTGAGTCTTGAAAGGCCTTCTGGATAAACCAATTATAAGAAGGACTTGCAGTGAACCACAAATCTTGAACTGATTCTCAACAGGATCTGGAAAGAACTTGCCCCTGATAGGATCACTGACCAAGTTTCTCAACTGTTTGAAAATCCCTTGAGAGGATAGTCAGTTTGCAAACAAAAGTATTTGTATAAATATGGTAATTTTAAAGCAAAGTCATGCAACTTTTCAAATCAAAATCTTTGGGAAGATGCAAAACATATGAGTCACTGGTCTGAACACGACGGTTCAAGACATTCAAAGTGAGAAGTAAAGCAAAAGGTATGATGCCAAAACAACATGATTTGCAAGGATCTTTTGGAGTCAGTTTACGCAACCTTACTATAGTATGCTTTCAAAATAACCTTGCTTCAGTTAGGTCTTTTGAGGGTTGTAACGTGGCCTGGTTCACGATTTAAGAAATAAAGGATAAAGACGCAAAGTTTATTTATAACCACCTAATCTTCGTGATGACCTTCAGTCCTACGCTCAGTTAGTTTAGCCTATGTATTCAGGTTCCCAGGAGGTTGGAATTGTACCAATGATAGTGATGATGATGGTTCAGAAGTCAAGGGACTCTTGAGATGGCAGTCACTGCTTCCTTACAACATTGAGTTGTTGTTTTTTCTTGAAGGTTTTCATGGTAAGGATTTCGAAGATTTCCTCTTTTATTATCCTTAACTTTTGCCTAAACTGTTTCTTTTGAAGCTTACAGTCAGCGGGATGCCCCAGTTTTGCCTAAGTCTCCTTCATAGGTTTTGACTTAGCGGGCTTTTTCTTTTGATTTTTTTTTGAAAGAGAGTGACTGTATGGCTTAATGATTACGGTGAACCATCATCGGCTTTTGACTTGAAGAACATCTTCGAAAATTGCTTGTTGTGTGCGAAGGAAAATTATGGATGCAACCTTTATATGAAAGGTGTTTTACATGAAAGAATAACCAAGTAAACTGAGAACTACCCATCCCAAGGTTAAGATTGCGGTTTTTTGTAAAGAAAGATACTCCAACTTCTAGGCTCGAAGGGTTTGACAAGGGAATAACTTCCTTATTTCTCCAGTGTTTGGGGATTGAAACAATGCCTTACATCGTCAGCAAAGTTTATTTGAAAGCATACCAGCAATTATGGGTATACCGTTTTCGTCATCCTCCCTCCAATCTTTGCACAATAAAAAAGAAAGTGGAAAAGAGTTAAAATATTTTTTTTGAAAAGGAAAACATAAAGATGTAAATAATGGACAAAATGAATTGAATCAAAAGTTGCAATGCTCATTTCATTAATTACGAAAGTAAAAATATAATTTGAATGCAAATAGCTAGTACAACATAAAAGGAAAATTCAAACAATAAGAACTATGGCCTAGTGACTAATTAAACACAAGGATGAGGTGTCCTGTCTTTGGGGAAGTAGCTAGGCTGAAGTCGACTGAAGCTTCACTTGGCGTGTTCTGGAAGAGGATTGTTCTGAACATTAGGATTGCTATCGTGAAAGCTAAGGATTCTGACCTTAATCAAATCACGCACTCTAGCCTTTAGTGCATAGCCATTTTCCAGATCGTGGCCTGCGGCACCTTCATAGAATGCACAATGGAGATCAGATCTGAATCCAGCTAGAAAAGGATTTGTAGGAGGAGGCAGAGTCCTTGTGGTAATCAAATTTTTCTGAACCAGACCAGGATAAAGTTCAGTGTACATCATGGGAATAGGATCAAATTGATTCCTATTACGGTATTGGTTCTGCCCTACAGCTGGACGCTGGGGAGCTTGAGCTTGTCGTGGGCCAGCAACCACAAGAGTAACAGCAGTAATGGTAGGGTGATTAGCATTCTGAGATCTAGGACTAGTTCTCACTTCAGTCATGACAACATTAGTATGGTCTTCTCTCTTCTTCGCACCATTAGAAGATTCAGTAGCCTTGGACACTTTACCATTCTTGAATCCTTCCTCGAGTCTTTAACCAATGATTACCAAATTAGTGAAGTCAGAAGAAACACTGCCAATCATCTTCTCCCAATAGAATGGAGACAAGGTGTCCATAAACATTCTAGTCAATTCCTTCTCTGCCAAAGGAGGTTCAACATGGGAAGCCAACTCTCTCCAATGTTGAGCATATTCCTTGAAAGACTCTTTCTCATTCTGAGAAATATTTTAAAGTTGACGGCGGTCAGAAGCCATGTCGAGGTTGTACTTGTACTTCTTCATAAAAGCATTAGCAAGATCCTGGAAGCAGTGGATACTGTTCTGTTTAAGATTCATATACCATTTGAGGGAAGCTTCACTCAAGCTGTCTTGAAAACAGTGGATAAGCAGCTTCTGGTTGTTGGTATAAGCATCCATCTTTCGAAAGTACATGGCCAAATGAGCCCTTGGACAAGAGTGACCCCTAAATTTCACAAACTCGGGAGTTTTGAATTTGGCAGGCATAATAAGGTCAAAAACCAGGCACATGTTGTCTGCATCAACACTAAAGAAGTCAATACCCTCAACGGCTCGAAGTCTCTTGTCTATGTTCTGAAACTGTTCACGGACAACCTCAGGTTCAACAAAGTCTTCACGATCTTCACCCTGAGCACTGGAAACATTGTACTCATAGAAAGGGTTCTCAAAAGGAGCTCGAGCAGTATGGGCAATAGCATGAACCATAGGCCGAGGCTCGGCAAAAACAGGAGCTTGAAACACTAGTCTGACAATTTGACTAATCATAGCAGTAGATGCAAGAGGTGGAGAATAATTATGGGGTAAACCAAACTCTGGCCAAGTTGAAGGTGGAACCTGAATAGGCTGAGGATCAACATTTGAAACCTCCTGGATAACAGTCCTTTGGGGTTTCTCTCCTATAGCAATCAATTTCCCAATTACTCAGTAGTTAATAGTATTCTCAAGAGAACCTTTTTTGAGTGTAGTATCGCGTATCAATTATTTTGGGACTACTCCCTCATAGTCATCGCACTACGTCCTAAGAAGGCCAAGTTGGGTTAAAGGTAACTAAAGGTCCTCAGTGTCACGGGCTCCTAGGTCGAAAGTAATAATGTTTTCGTGAATACTCATTCAACAATATTACTCTCAAAAGGGCCTCAACTGAGTGGTGATTTCTCAAGTTAACTTAGTCAGGAATCAAATCCCTATAAGCCTCCTTGAATATATCACCTTCCTATCATAAGTGCATTCAAGTCCGGGTTAGGACTTATCTCACTACAGTATGTAACCAGCATGCATACAGAAAAACCCAAGCAGACAGACATATACAAATACGCATACAAAACAAGTTAGGGGTAACCCTCTTAAGGTAGTCCCCAATGAAGTCTCCATTTCTGTCGCGATGAGAATTAGATACCAAGCTATTAATTAACTTGAATCACAAATCTTAATTCACCACCGAGCTTTGATATATCCAAAGGAAAGGGTAAATATCAAAGAAAACCCTAAGTGCTCTATGTAACAACAAAGCTAAGAGAATCTATGGTTCAGGGGTTGTTTATACCTAGGAAAGGTGTTAGCATCCTAAGTATCTCTAGTACTCTACAGGAACCTCTTGTTTTATTTGTGTTATTTGTTATTTTGTCTGATAAAGGGTGAAAAGGTAAAAGAAGACATAAGGTGTTATTTCTAAGTATGCTCACCAAGACATCGCATCTCGTGCCTACGTATCCTGACGGGAATGGAATCTGAGCATTCGTAGTTACCCTCAATAAGGGTAAACAAGGTAAAAAGAAAAGGTTGCTCGCCAAGGATTGACCTTGTGCCTACGTTACGGGTTTCCTGGTTCTAAGAACCAAGAACAACAAAGACAAACAGAATAAACAAGGGACATGCACATTGACAATGAAGTCAACATACCATCCCTTCCATTGGATTAAGTCAACAAGGAATAAAAAGCAACAGAAACATGGAAAAGCACCATGTAAATGGCAAGAAAGAATATACAGACATGACAAAGCATCGTGGTAAAATAACAGACATTCACGGCCAAGCATCGTGAGACATAGAGAAAAATACAATCACATAAAAACATCGTGTGAAAATATGAATAGTCACGACAAAACATCGTGAGACAGATTAATCATGGAAGAACATCAAGCATTAATCAGATATAATAAACCCAAAACATGGAAGTAAATCAAGTCACTAAGTAAAATCGGGCAACAAGAATTATTAATCAAATTATCTAGATGTGGATCATTTATATAGTAAAATCTAAAATCAAGAAAATGGAACTATTTACAAAATGCCATTTATACTAATTAAGCTATTTACAAAATATCAATTATGCTATTTAAGTTATTTACGAAATATCAATTTTGCTAGTTAAGTTATTTACAAAACATCAAGTATAAATAATAAAAACGATAGCCACTTGAATATGATAGTCATATAAAAGTTCCTGAAAAAATTCACAAAGTGATAGGGGGCAGTGCACTCTTTAGAACATGCAATAACTACTTTAATAATGCAAAATAAATTAAAAAAACTAAAGGCAAAGTGGTCACGTTGATACTGTTTGTTTTTACTACTATCAATAGTAACATAAAAAATGTACAAATAAAATTTAAAAAACGGAATGAATAAAAAAATCAAATAATGTGGCATGGTGATAACTTCTAATCTTGCGTAAACTTACTGCATGCTGCATGTGTATCCAAGATTTTAATGCTAAAAGTGAAATAATGAGGTAATAATATTAAACTATATTTCTATCTCTAAAAACAAAACAAACATCATATTAATGTTACAACAAGGAAAAATAGACAGTATGTAACGTGACCGGAAAAGATAAATAGAGATATGACCTCTTACGAAACAGATAGAGAATCAAAGAAAGGAAACTCGCAGGAAGAGTAGGAGAATCATGGTAGTGGTGGTAACTATGTGTGGTGGTGTAGCGTTGTATTGTCAGATGTCGCTCCCTCTGTGATGAGGTGTGATTGTATGTATGAATGACTTCAACCACGGTGTGATTGTATGTGAGAATCACAACGGTTGGAAACGGTATACCATCACGCAAGTCCAACCCTCGTGACGTAAGGTGTGATTGTATTTATGATGACTTCAACCACGGGCGTGCAACATTGATTGTATTCATGTAGCACGCTACCTACCATGACGGTTACTTTAAACAACCATTGTGATATATTAAAATGCAACATATTTAACAACGGTTATTCTAGACAACCGTTGTTGTATATAGCCCTGAGTTAATTATAAATTATGTGGAATGCTTATTTCACTAATGCTCACTAAACATATAACCTTCCAATCTCCACTAGAATATTATAATATGACAAATTAAGATATATTAGAAGAATAAGTACACGTTTAATACCTGACAAGGGTTCTTCAACTCCTTATCCGTATTTTGTTCTTTGACAGTAACAACTTCTTTTAATGATCCTAGTTCTTCAAAAAACCCCCGCCTTCAACTCTAATTCTTTTTGAAAAATATTATGTACTTTGAAAACAAAATTAGAGGTGGAGAGAGGGGTGGTTGAAGATCTAGAATCACTAAACCAAGTTCTTACGGTCAAGGAACAACATACAGTTAACAGTGTGAAGAAATTTTGTCAAGAATTGAATGTGTACTTATTTTTTAATACAATTTTATCTATCATATCATAATTTTCTAATGTAGTTTGGGAAGTTATATATTCGGTAAGGGATTGGAAAAACACTTAAACCACATAATATATAATAAACTCATATTTTAAATAGACATTAACAACAACATTCATCGAAAACATTCATCAACAACAAACAATAACCAAGAAACACGATACAACAAACATATCAAGGCATTAAATACTTTAGAAACATACCATACATGTCAAGTCCCATAATGGCGTGTCAACAATGAAATAAGGATGAAGAAAAATTTAGACCAGCAAACTTGTGTATATTTTGAATGGATGTCATTCTGGATCTTTGACACAAGTTTGACAAGCTAAATTTATCTTCGTCATCATTATTGCAATAAGCATCCATACCTATAAGAGGAAAAAAAAGAAAGTTCAAATATCATGAAACAAGCAATTGAAACAGATTTTGAAAAAAAACTACAGAGAAAACGAACCTGTATATACCCATTGGCTAAGAATTGTTGTTATGGTTTCGTTTTGTGTCTTCCATATGAGAGAGACAAGTGACAAAGTTGTTAGGGTTTCGTTTTGAGAGACGAGTGAAAGAGTTGTTAGGGGTTTTTTTAGAGAGACAACTATTATGTACTGAAGCAATAAATCATTTCTCTTATATATAAATAAATATCATGTTTCATCATGGTTGGAAATAAAAATCGTGGTGATATACATGGTCAATAACATTTTTTATCATGAGAAATGGCTAATTGTTGGTGATGGAATTTGAACAATTTCACTCTGTGTACTTTTCACTGCGGTTGCTACGTCTGACCGTTGAGACATGTCATCTTGTAAATAAATAAAAATATATGCCCAGGATAAATCTATTACCATAGTTAACACTATGTCAGTCGTAATATTGGTGTTATGAAAGACTTGTTTTGTAGTAGTGTTCTGTAGCTTCTGAAGAAAGTTCTTCAACAATTGTATTGAAACCTAAGAAGGTGACAATGAAGAAGAAGAAGGAGAAGAAGAAGAAGAATAGAACCAGAGATAGAAGGGTGTTTTAGATTCTGAAGATGAAGATGAACCAAACTATACTTGGGAAAACGTCATGGGTCCTAAGGCTTTAGAATAATTAGATTAATATAATCTTAATATCTTCATCCTTTTTGTAATACTTCTTTGATTAATGAAAGTTATTTTTGACTACTATTATTTTGCAGTACATTCTTTTACTTTCCTTTTTTTCTGACATTTGCATAAATGAAATAAAAGGAAAATTTAAAGAGAAACCAAACAACTCTTAAATAACATTTATAGTTGTTTTAAGAGAATCTTTATTAGGGCTAGATACTAGACTTTGCTTCCCAAGAGTCAAGAGTTAAAAGATTGATTTGACTAATCAACACAGAGACAATAACGATTCAAGGTAACAGATGAATAAACTCTATAAAACGACTAGCATATTGTCCATAGAAATCACTTAATATTTAAAACTAAAAAATGTATAAGAAGAAACAAATATGGGTTCCAAAGAGAGATTTTAGAAAGGCAACATTGCTAAAAGAAACAACTCAGGAAAACGAGAAGAATGTAGCAGCTGAAGAGTATACAAACAAGCAGAGTTCTTGAGAGGCACATACAACAAAAACAGCCTTTACTGAGACACCTAGAAGGAAAGGAACTTCTAGGTCAAAACACAGAAATCTCCAGAAGAAGGGGACTATTGACTTTGCAAAGGAAGATTGGGAGGACTAATTAAACAATCTAGAGATGTAAATTTATCCTAGGGATTACCTTGGAACATATCCAAATGTCTAGAAAGTTCTGAACTGAGATGTAACAACTACAAATATTTTAATGAGAATGTTTCTTGTTTCTAGGTGTTTAATCCTAATTTTATGATTCTCTGAACAACACAAGATATGCATATATAACAGTTAAAATAGCACAAAAACATATTTTTTTTATTAAATTAAAAGATTGCTTAATACAAGATGATAACAGTTAAAAGGCATATATTGCGAGTAACCAACATTAGAACCTCTCATAGATAGCTTTAAACTTATCTCTCCAAATTTTAGAAGAATCGTCCTCTAATGTTATGACAACTCCTTTTTGGATTAATTGTTCAGAAAGAACTCGTCCATAAGGAATGAAGAATGTCTTTCCCTTGTGAAAGGATGAAAGATTCCTTTTCAGATGGTCAAACATAATTTGAGCTAGATCAATATGTATGTCTGAATTGAGAAAAAGTAGCAAATCTTTTTCAATATAATCCACAAGGTCAAGATCCTTGTCCTTAGGTAGCAAATTTTATTTCAGAATTTGGTTCCAAACAATTGCATCAGGACAAATATTTGAGACCTGAGAAAGGTTTGATGGATCTACAAATGTATGCCAAGTAGGAATATATTATTCCCAAACAAGAGTACCTGGGATTTCTCCAATCTCCTTGCAGTTGATTACATTAGCAATCGTCTTAGAGGTTACTATTATAGAAACATCAGAAACCCTAGAAAAGATAGCATACTCGGGATTTAGATCAACAATGGATGCATTGACCCAAAATTCTTTGACGAGATTTGGATAAGTAAAACCACGAAGAGTTTCAAAGTATCCATTCCAACCTCTTTAAAATCCACAAATTTTTGTTGATGACAACTAATTAATTCGGTGATAAATTGGCTGGAGAATTCATCTCAGGTTTGGTTTGATCGACACAAATGAAAATAATATAAATAAAGAACTGAACAAGATTCTAGACACATAAGAATAAGAATCTTGTCAGAAGGAAAAGAAAAGGTGACAAGAAATAATGTTACACAAGGACAAGGGATAGAGACCATGGATGTAATAAAAATAAAATATCATTACCTAAGAGTTCTTACCCAGAAAATTTCTGGAACACACTAGATGATTCTCAACTAAATGGAATTTAAGTAAGACAAGGATTTAAAATAATTTTTACTGTAACTGCTTAACAAAAGCAAGAATTCCTTTTCTGAATCTTAGAGACTGACAATTTTCAAAAGCTGTCTGTCATCAGAGTCTAGTAGGATTAGACTTCGAGTAAGACATATTCTGTTAATCATAAATATTTGATATTCCATTTAGAGTTAGGCATTTTCTATAGAAACTAAATTTTAGTTTTTCATATAGATGTGCTTGATTCATGATTGTTGAATTGGTTTCTCTAACTACTACCTAGCAGCAATATTATCATAAAAGGTGAGATTATTGTTTCCATAAGCATGATTATATTCTAGTCAATGACTTATTCAGTATAGTCAAGTACACCATAGTTTCTCTTTAAAGATTTCTGAAGATTATTTTGTGATCAGCAAAAAGAACGTCTCTAGAGATCTAACAGAGACTTTCTATTAACTCATACTTAAATAGTTCATTGAGCCAATGAGTTTGTAAAGTAAAGAACTGAACATACCTTTTTGATGCACGAAGAAGAAAGATCCAAGAATGAGTAAATAATAGATAAATATGGAAGAATGGGACTTAGTAAAAATTCAAGGGAAAAAGGTGCTTTTTGATGCAGCTAATGGAATAATCACGCGCAGCATCGCGTGCGCGATAGAGATGTATATGTTACATTGCGTGCACGATAGATCTATAATGCGCGTGATGGGCACTTTTTTTGGGCTTTTTTGACGCGTTCTAACCCATTCTTAGCTCTATTTAAATGGGATTTTCAACATTTGGACAAGAGTTACGAAGATTAGAGAGCAAAGCATGATTTTGAGAGCATCAAGGGTGATTTTCAGGGCATTTGAAACCACTGGAGGCAATTACTTCAAGGGATTTCATATGTTATTTTCATCTATTAATGACGGTATTATTTTCTGAATTATGAGTAGGTAAGCTCCTCTAGGTTAGGTTATGATGAACCTTATTCAATCTTGTTGAATTAAATTTTGATTTGAATTTGTATAAATCCATTGAATTATAATTTTATTTAGTTGCTTATCGCTCTTAACGTTTTTTATTTGAGATATTCTGTTAATCTGATATTTGACACATAAGGATTATTAACCCTTAGCCTATGTGTTAGACCTAGGGTAACTGTTCTACTTATGCTGGTTGAATAGGGATATAAGACCCCGAATAGTGCCATACAGAATTAACGTTCTGTACATCGCCTAATTCTGCTTACGCTAATGGACTAGTGTAGCTCCGGTTTTTGTGACGCGACCACTACTGCTTTTAACGCTACTTTCTGATTTCTGTATTTATCCTATGAAGCTTAAAAGGAAGGGGAAGATATCTTAAACTAACCCTGCGTGCAAATGTTTTTTTTAACAGATGCGAAGAGATCAGGGATTGGGGTTTGGTTATACAAGAGGAAGCTATTAACACCCAGAGTATCTATAGTAATCTATAGGAACCTTCATTTGCATATATTTTCTACTATTTGTAATGCTTTCTTGAGTTTATCTGCTGTTGATTGGGAAAGTTTCTCCTTTGGGAGGGTTGAGAGAATGTTCTTATTATTTTTGGGTTTTCTATTGTTTTTGGGAAGGTACTTGACCTAAGATTTTTGATTTGTGTGCTCGCTAAGATTTCACAATCTTATGCCTACGTATTCCCGTAAAGAGACTTGGGAAATCAGAGCAATCGTAGTTCCTCCTATTCTATGGGAGGAATTTGGTGTCTTGTTCAAAGCCCAAGATTGAAGCTAAAGAGTGTTTGTGTCTTGTTCAAAGCCCAAGATTGAAGCTAAAAGGTTGATTGAGGGAGAGAATTTGTCATCTTTAAAGGGAGATATCTCACCTATTCATATCAAATGTTGGGTAATTGGTTATAATGGAAATGACTTTAACTGGGAAGTGTGGAATCCAACAATGCCATAATTCCTTTATAAGAGAAATGTCATGAAGGAAGAAGCTTTAACCCAGTGTAGAGCAATGCCACTTTTTCCTTTATGAATCTTTCATGCTAAGAGAGGGACATTTGCTTGGATGTGTAGAATCCAGAGGCTTGCCACTTATAGCAGTTAGATGAAAGAGGAATTTTTACCATGATAAAGGAGGGACTCCAGCTTGGATTTTGAATCAACAAGTGTGCCACTTACATCAATTATCTGGAAAAAAGGTTTTGATTGTTTGTTTTGATATGTGATGTATAAAGGGGATATCCTCCTACAGAGTGGACTCATGGTCCTATATGAGTGGATGATAGATTTTATGCCTTGATCAAAGCCCAAGGGTGAAGCTAAACAAAAATCTGACTCCACTAAGGGGATTTTATTTGAGTATCTTATTTGAAGCCCAAAATGATGAAGCTGGAGAAGAGTGACTCAACTGGAGGAGTGTTATACATGTCTTGTACAAAGCCTAAGATGGAGGCTGACTGGGGACATCATTATATGAAGCCTAAGAGGAGGAAAAGGGAATCTTATAGAGAGATGGACTCTCGCTGAGGAATTCTAAACCTTAATAGAAGGTTCAAACTGCTTAGGGAGTCAAAAAGGGATTTACCTCTTTGATGGGGATTAGAAGATAGTTGATCTATAAACTGCCATAAAGGCTTTAATCTTCTGGGGTTTATTGATTATGACCTGACCCTGGCTGGGGATTTTAAAGATGAAAGTCAATCCCCGTTGAAGGATCATAAGAGACTTAATGGAGAAGCTTGAATGTCTTAAAGGTTTTGACTCTCCTGGGAATTGGTGAAGGGATAGAGATGACTAGGGTCTATCCTATGCATTTAGGAAGCCTGAGGGTCCTTGTATGAAGCCCAAGAGGAGGTTGTGAGAGTGAGGCTTTCCAAGTCTAATTGTATGAAGCCCAAGAGGATGCTGAGACTACCCAAGTCTCTTAAGGGAAGGCAGACTGTGGTTGGAGAAAAATCCTTGTATGATGCCCAAGAGAAGGCAGAGGGTTCTAAAAATGAAGATTAGACCTTGAATGACTGGATTTGAACTAGTAGAGATGACTAAATTATTTCCTATGTTTTTAGGAAGCCTTTGGGGTCCTTATACTAAGCCCAAGAGGATGCTGTGGTGCTTCTAGGAAGCCAATGGGTCCTTGAACTAAGCCCAAGAAGAGGCTGTGGGGGAACTTTTAAGAAGCTTGTTGGTCCAAGCCTAAGAAAAGTTCAAGAAAGGTTTCACCGGGAATAATCCTTTCTTTGTTGAACAGTTCTAAGGTTTGAAGAAATTCAAAAGAGGTTTCACCGAGAATTAATCCTCTCTGGGGAAATGAATTTATTTTATATGTTTCTAAGTGTTGACAGTCTTAAGAAAAGTTTCACCGGGAATAATGCCTTTCTTTGTTCCATATTGAATAAAGCCCAAAAGGAGGTAGACTGTATTGGGGAAGTTTCCTATGAAGGAACTAGTTATTGAACTAAGTTATAAGTATCCTACTGTGAACCGAGGATGACCTAATTGCTGGGAAACTTAAACAGATATGCACAAGTATATACAGATAAGTGAATTAACAGGTATATAAATATGTGTGCATTGAATTGAAAAGGTGTTGGATCTTACACTCTGAAAAGAGGCCCAAGTGTATTGTGATTGATTGCATGTTTTTTAATCGGACTAGTGTTTTGAGAAATTGAAGAAAGTTTTGAGAAAACTTTGAATTTTGATTTGAATTAAAATAATTTTTGGGGTTTATAACTCAAAGAGAGGCCCAGGTGGTCTAAGAGCAGTTTCACCGGGAATAATGCTCTTCTTAGTACCAGTTTAAAACAGACAGATGATTTTGAAAATAGAGGTATGGGGCTTACAACTCAGGGAGAGGCTCATGGAGGTTGTTTATTGTTTAAAACAAAGTTTATGTACAAAAGATTGAGGCTTATACTCAAGGAGAGGCCCATATGATTTATTTTGAAAAAAGTGATCGCACCGCGATATCGAAAGATGTTGTGGGACTTATACTCTAGCAGAGGCCAAAAATTATTTATGTACATAGGGGGGTGGGTCTTACACTCTAATAGAGGCCCAAAATTTATTGAAGGAAAGAAAAGTGAGGTTTATACTCAAGGAGAGGCCCATTTGAAAAACAGTGGACGCACCGTTATTTTGAAAATCGTACTGGGAATTATACTATAACAAAGGCCCGAAAAATTATTTATTTACAAAGGGGTTGGGTCTTACACTCTATTAGAGGCCCAATGAGTGTTTTGAATCATGTTTTGAATGGTTGAATCAAAGAAAACCGTAATTTAATTTGTAAAGATATTTTTCATAGAAAAATTAATAAAAAATGATAAAAAATACCAAAAATAATAATAAACATGTTATGAATTATGTTTAAGGTTTAGAAAATGAGGATTTATTCACATGATAATTTAAAATCAAATTGGTTTTGTAAAATCAAGAGAAAATAAATTATTTAAAATGTTTAAAACAAATTAAAATAAAATTCTTTAAAATATTCTAAAATATATCAAATAAATATATTTTTGATTTTTTTTGTGTGGAATAAAATATTTAAAAATGTGAAGGATTTACGTTTAAAAAATGATTTGAAAAAGATTTAAAATGAGAGAGAAATTAATTTTTAAAGTTGTAAAGAAAATGTGAAGAAAATGCGTGATAAAAAAATAGGATGGCCCTCTCAAGGATTGAACCCACGCCCTTGGGGTGAAGGGTTTAAAAGTTTACCAACTAAGCTATGTGCTATAGCTGTTAGTATGATGGAAGGAGTGAATAATATATGAAAAACCTTTTGAAAATAATTTTAAAAAAAAAACAAAAGGTCTGGGGCGAGGGGGATTCGAACCCCAGACCTAAGGGACAAATTCACTCAAAACGCACGCTCTCTACCATTGGGGTGGTGATATATCCATGAATTTAACTAAAAGGAATTAAAAAAAATACCAAGTTTGGTTTTGAAAATCTGAAAATGGTGTGCCATGACCATCTTCTTCCTTGAGCCATCATCAGAGTTGCAAGAGCAACTCTATCTCTTTCAACTCGTAACCATTTGACATGATGTAAACACCAAAGTTGTGTGTTTTTTAACAAGGAATTAAATGATTTTTTTTTTCAATTTTATTTAAATTAAGTGTGGCACGAGTTATTTCATATGAACCTGAAGAACCCTAACTTTTGCAAGAACACTATGTAATCTTATATAGACATGATTAATAACAATAAATTAATAGGAAATGTTCACAACAATGTCATACCCCAAATTTTGACCACTTAGATTTCCCATCATTGTGCAAACCATCATCACAATATGGATGTACCTTCATGCCTCATCAATCTCCTCAAGGATTGTTGAGCATTCACTACTATTAAGAATTAGGGTCTCAAGCCCTCTCAGAGTTCTTAGGCAAAGGATCAATCAAGAAATGACATGATCTTCAACTTGTCTAACCTCCCAAGAATCTACAATGGATCAAGAGGACTCCCACTTCAAGGATTAAGCACAAGGTTGCTCCCTTCTAGGTGGATCAAGCTTCAAGATCGCCAGTGTCACCAAATTAGGGTTTTGGTCGACCAGGGCCTCCAAGATGGAAAATTTCCTCTGGGCATGAGCCAATGCTTCAAAGCATAACCTAATATACTCCATGGAACCTCATGGACCCAATCATCAAGTCAATTTGACCTCAGGGGATGCATACATCAAAAATCAGGAATTAGGGTTTCTTGACCTAATTCACCCCTAAGTTGACTTTTGGGGACAAATCATGAACCAAGACCTCAAGACATGATTTGAGGGTCTCTAATATACCATATTGATCCATTTGGAACAATGGATTGATCCAAGAAGCTTGAGCAACAAGTCTCAATTTCATCTGGACCACAGTTAGGGTTTTGCGCGAAAAGTCAACTGTAGCTTTGAATTTTGACCAGGGCATGCTCCCAAACCCTAAGACATGATTCAATATACCCTATAACACCCATGGAACATGTCCATCAAGTTTGATTTAGGTCAAGGACATGATTTCTTGAAGAATTGCACAGTTTGGAATTCATCTGCTAAAAAGTCAACTGTGCACAAAAGTCAACTTTGACTTTTTGAGATTTTTCACAAAAATGGATTTTTAACCCTAAAATGATGTTAATGTATGATTGGAATCATCATTCATCAAGAAAAATCAAGAAAAGTCAGATAACTTGTAAAAGGGGTAACCATAAAAACTTAGAAAATTTTCTAAGTTATGAAATAAAGTGACAAGGGTACCAACTTTGGAGGATCATAACTCCTAAACCACAAAGCCATTTTTGTCCATCCAAAGCTTGATTTGTAGATCTCATTGCCCTCTACAAAAGCTAAAAACTGACCTATATCCAAATTACTCATGGATTTTGAGTTATGGAGTGATCAAAATCAAGAAAAGTCACTTTGTTCCAACACTTAGTGAAAATTTCACTAAGTCAGAATTTGCCTTTACTTTTCTCCAAATGTAGGGACATTTTTCACTTGGATCCAAAAAGTATCAAAACCAAATATCATCAAACAGTTGTTGTATCATATAAGGGTTTTCCAAAATGGCCAAGAACATCACCAAATTCAACTTGAGCCATGAGATATGACATTGGCAAGATGCCTTGCTGAAATCTGCCAAGGCAAGGAAAATTTTTGTACTTTTGGTCGATTTGCCAAAATCAGCCAATTCCAAGCCTTGTCATCACTTTGGACACATCTGAGGATTGAATCTAAAGGGGACAATCACTGAGCCAAGCCTCCAAAGTCCTTTGAACAAGAAATAGCATGCCAAACCTAGAACTGCCTAAAATAGGGACAAGACTCCAATTTTGGATTGGAGCATTCAATGGAAGCACCAAGGTGGCATGGACTGAGCTATTGGCAACTGAATTCAGTCAAGACTTATCCAAGACCAAGGGAACCAGAGCTCTGTGCCCTAACCTCTAGTCAATGGCTAGAGGAGACTTGGATTTTCATTTGCCAACATTGGCCAACCCTACTCAGCAGTTGCCATTCACTATTCCTTGCAAAACAAACTTGCTCTACTATAAATAGAGCTCAATTGTGATCAGTTTGAGTACACCAAAGCCATCAAACAGATGCTTTCCTCAAAATCTCTTCTTTCACTCCAATTTTGCCTTTCAAAGCAAGTCACTATCGGGGTTTGAGTTTGAGAGTTTTTCCAACCAAACCAATCACACACACACCTCATATATGTCATATGTAAGCTGTGCAAACCATCACAAGTGACCTGTAATCACAAAATCACAAAGTCATTTCTCAAAACCTCAAAATGGCACTTTTTTGCATTTTTCAAGCCATGTCTTGATTCTGTCACTTTCCAAACCAGATAAAACCTCAAACACACTCCAAATATCATCCTTGAACTATCCCAAATGGTTCCTAACATCTGGAACACCATTTGAGAGAGTTACTATTTTGGTCACTTTTAACCCCTTTTGCAAGAAAGGGACAATTTGTGTTTTTGCAGGTACCAGCTGATTCCAATCATCCTAAAAGCTTCTAAGTGATTATTTGAGTGTGTTTAAAGCATCAAACCATTTCTGGAACAAGATGCTTGGCATATTGCACAAAGGCTCCAAAATCTCAAAAAAAGAGGTAAGCCTCACAACTTGGAATCTTTGAACCATGCATTGCTTTGAAATCCACTAAGTATGTAATCCATGCCTGTATCAAAGTGTAGCATAGAAAATGCAATTATAGGTCATTTTCAAAACCACTATCGGGTTTTGAGGAGGGAGCATGATCTGGAAAAAATACCACCACCATTGGATTCCTTGTGAAATTCTGGTCCAGATGCGTATAAATTTTGTCTCAAACCATTAAGAATTGAGAAAGTTATGATCTTCACGTTTCTGAGCCAAAACATGCCTTGCCTTGCCTTGGGCCAGACCTAAAACCAAGGCATGACTTGTATATTTGTGGTTTCATTTCAAACAATGGATGTATCACCACCCCAGTGGTAAGGCGCGCGCCTTGTGACTTTGAGGTCGTGGGTTCAAACCCCACCCATGCCATTTTGTGTTTTTTCACATTTTTGCTATTTTTTTCAATGTTTTATGTTTTATTAATTAATTAGAAAATTAATAACTCTCTCAATTTTAATTATTTTTTATTGGTTCTTTTTGCAAAAAATCACAAAAATGTTGAAATAATTTATTCCACAAAAAAATTAGATGTATATTATTTATTTAATATAATTAGTATTTTTGTGAATAAATTCATTTTTTATTGTTTTTAAACATTTTAAAATGAACTTTCATCTTGAAAAATCAAGACCAAATGAGTTTTAATATCTCTTGTGATTAAAACCTCATTTTTCAAACCTTGAACAAAAATCACAAGTGGTTTATTCAAACCTATTTGGTATTTTTAGCATTTTATTTGATTTTTCTTTTAATATTTACTTTTAAAGGAAAACAAATTAGGGTTTCTTTGATTTTCACCCTCATCTAACAAATAAAAAATTTTGGGCCTCTCCTCGAGCTATAAGACCCATTCAAAACCTTTTGGGCCTCTTGAGAGAGTGTAAGACCCAATCCCCCTTTTAACCAAAACAATTTTTGGGCCTCAGATATTGTATAAGCCCCTTTGCGTTAAAAGAAAACCTCGGCGCGATCGCCATTTAAAAAAAAACCATCTAGGCCTACCCTCGAGTAGTAAGACCCATTTCTTTTCTTAAAACTTTTTGGGCCTCTTGAGAGAGTGTAAGACCCATCCCTTTGTACAGAAAACAATTTTTGGGCCTCAGTCACTTGTATAAGTCCCTCTGTACAAATTTAACAGTGCAATCAATGGTAAAACCCTGGGCCTCTCCTTGAGCTGTAAGCCCCAAATCTTTCTTTTTCAAAGCGCTTTCTCCTTTGATTTTGAAATATACTGTTGTTTTCAATCTTTCTTTGTTGAACAACTAACCAAACAACATGGAAGCTCTACAACCGAGTAAGTGTTTATACGCTTTCATTTACCGCTTTCATATACATATAACTGTATTGTGGGGCTGTTTTACTGTAAGTCTTCTTTCATAAACTCATATCGACTGTGTAATAATAGTATAGATATTTAGAGTTTCCCCGGCAACTACGTCTAGCACTAGGTAAAGCCGTTTTGATTATTCGTAGAAATAGACAATACTAGATCCCCCATAGGAGCACCAGATACAATCTTCTCTCCGGCTGTCCTGCTTAGGAATTGTCAACAAACTCTACCTCCCCAGAGATGAATGTCTTCTCCGTGAATGGCATCTCTTGAGTTTCTTCCAAATTCTCGAACTTTCCTGGCTTGATCTATTCCTTGTGAATAGCCTGTCTTGAATTTCTCGGGGTTTGGGGACCCACGGGCTTCTTAAAAGCATCGGCCTCCTCTTGGGCATTATACAAGGACCCACAGGCTTCCTAAAATCATCCCCGCCTCCTCTTGGGCTTAGTACAAGGACCCGTCGGCTTCTTAGAAGTATTCACAGCCTCCTCTTAGGCGTAGTATAATGATTCTTCCCTCCGGGAATGATAGCCTCCTCTTGGGCTTCATACAAGGACCTCTCGGCTTCTTAAAAGTTTCCAGCCTCCTCTTGGGCTTCGTACAAATTGTCCCGACGACCTCCTAGAGGTATAGGAACAGAAACTAGCCATCTTAATAGAACAGTCTTTTCAAGAGTCTACTGCTGTTTCTTTAAGCATAGTACAAAAGATGAAACTCTAGACTTGGACAGTCTAATTTCCTTGAGTCTCAAAGACATTCTCAAGTCTCCTTTCAAAAATAGGAAGAAACCCGTAGACTCGGACAGTCTCAAAAACCCTTTGGATGTCCCGTTTCCTTAGAGAACAGGAAATAATCTCGATCCTCAGATCAAATCCATGAGTACAACGTTACTCATATAAGAACTGATTTTCTCTGAACCAACATACTGGACCTGTCACTTAACTGAGACAGCAACCCTAGCCTCCTCTTGGGCTTTGTACAATGATTCTCCCTAGCAGAGCTCACAACTTTAGCCTCTATCTCGGGCTTTATACGAGATACAAAAAGGTTCTTATTGAGCCGAACAAAACTTTTAGCCTCCGTCTTGGGCTTTGTACAAGACATATACAAAACACTCTCTTGTTGAGTATAAAAAGACTCTCTTGTTGAGTCGATCACCTTTAGCCTCCATCTCGGGCTTCGTACGAGATACAAATCACTCTCTTGGTGAGTATAAAAGACTCTCTTGTTGAGTCAAACACCTCTAGCCTCCGTCTTGGGCTTCGTACAAGACACATATAAAAGCACTCTCTTGTTGAGTCAACCCTTTTAGCCTCTATCTCGGGCTTCGTACGAGACACAAAAGCATCCTCTTGTTGGGCCATTAGCCTCCTCTTAGGCTTTGTATAAGAAAACCACTGGTTGATCCAATCAACCTTTTAGCATCAAAGTTGTGCTTCGTTCACAGTACACAAACATCAACAACTCCTTCCCCTTCATCTAATCGCTGTAAGCGGCAAGCCTCTGGATTATTTACATCCATGCACTGTCCCTCTTTTAGCATGAGAAATTCCTAAGGAAAGATATCATTGCTCTACACTGAGTTAAAGTCTTCTACTTCAGGTTAAAATCCCCTATAAAGGAAATTATGGCATTGCTAGGATTCGTACATCCCAGTTAAAGTAATTCTCCTTTATAACTAGTCACCCAACAGTTGTGACAAACAGACCTTCTTTAGAGATAACAAATTCTCTCTAAAGTCAACACCTTTTAGCTTCACATCTTGGGCTTTGAACAAGATATAAATCCCCTTTAGCTTCACGTCTTGGGCTTTGAACAAGACACCAAAACACCCATTTCCTCCCATAGAATAGGAGGAACTACGATCGCTCTGATTTCCCTGTTTCGGTAAACGGGAATACGTAGGCATAAGATTGAAAGAAAAATCTTAGCGAGCACACTAAACAAAAACCCAAAATCCCATCATTTCATAAAACATCAGTCTTAACACCATACCCAGGTACCATTCAGGAGAAATAACCTAAGAGAGACCCCCTGAATCTTTGTAGCATCTGTAACCTAATAGACCGCTGTTCAAACTCAGTATGCAAGCAAGGTTAATTTGAGACATCTATTTCCCTTCCTTATTCAGCTCACAATAGGATAAAAAATGAATCGACCTGTAGTAACCCCAAAGAACGATAGTGCTTCGCAACCACGTCCAAAAATCGCTCGCTACAAACAATATAACAAACATGTTTGGGCTTTTAAAATTTAAAAATGATGCATGTATCCTGGAGATTGAAAGTTCAAGGCTTACCTCTGCAAGAAGGAATCAATTTCTATCTTGGAGGTGTTACAAATGCAACGTGATGATCCAGATAGCTTCCTTGACCCTTAAGGAATGTGCTGATATGTTTGGAATGGTTTGTAAACTTTTGGATTGAGTAGCTCGAATCCAACTGCAACTTGATCAAGTGAACTATGGAGATGATGATTTGGATGTTACAGATGGGATATAAGTGTTTGGATCACTTCCACGTAGTGTGTGTTAAGTGTTTGAATGCTTGGTTTAGATAGAATTGCTCTGATTTGAGAAATTTGATTTCTTCCTCTCTTGGTGTTTTGAAATTTGAGACAAAGATGAATTTGGAGAAAACAAAGATTGAAGTTATTTTGGTGTGTGTTTAAACATCAAAAGTGAGCTCTATTTATATATGAATAAGTTTGTCTTAGAGGAATAGTGTTGGCTTGGAGGATAAGAACTTATTCAATGTCTTTTGGTAAGATGCCATTACTTCTTATGCAAGGTACATTGTCACATCTAAGTAGCATAGCCAACTTTTGACCAATTCCACATTCCTCAGATGTTTTTATTATTATTTATGTGAGCATCTTGACTGAGGAGTGTACTTTTGTTGATTGTGCACTATCATGACAAAACTTCATCACTCTCATGAGATTTTTTCTTGGTTCTTTGGCACTATCTTGCAGGTTTGTGATGAGTCACTCTGATTCATGTTGAATTGGTATGATCATGATCATTTCAAATGACTCCAAAATCGTGTGGTGCAAGAAATGACAAAACTGGTTTTGGCAAAATAGTTGCAGCAAAGTGTCTTGCAACCTCCATAACCCCTTGCTCAAGTGGAGTTATCTCATGCTCTTGGGCTCTTAGGAAAGCTGGGATTATATACTTCAACTTTGATGTTCACCATTGGACTTGATTCATCTTGGATCATGGTAAAATATCCCTCCACATTTTGATGTTTTGACTGATTTTACTTAGGCAGGTTTTCACTAAGTGTTGGAATTCATTTCATACTTTTCTTGATTTTGATCACTTCATAACTTAAAATCCAAGCATTTTTTGACCATGGGTCAGTAGGACACTTTTACAGTATGTAATGAGAGGTTTCATTTGAGCTTTGGATGGAAGAAAATGGTTGCTTGGATCACAAGTTATGGCCTTGCAAAGTTGGGTAAAAATCACTTTTTTTATTACTTAGTGAAATTTTAAGTTTCTAAAGGTTGCCCTTTTTGCAAGTAACCTCATTTTTCTTGATTTTTCTTGATTGATTATGATCCAAATCACAATTTAACATTGTTTTTGACTTGAAGAGGCCATGTTTGTCAAAAAATCCCAAAAGTCAAACTTGGTTTTGATCACAGTTGACTTTTTGTATCAGATGAATTTTGAACTTTGTGATCCT
The DNA here is from genome assembly GCA_022829125.1 of Lathyrus tuberosus. Classification (NCBI taxonomy): domain Eukaryota; kingdom Viridiplantae; phylum Streptophyta; class Magnoliopsida; order Fabales; family Fabaceae; genus Lathyrus; species Lathyrus tuberosus. The sequence goes on from JALAZF010000633.1 coordinate 678,649, forward strand.
TTATGAAATCAAGTCCTTGGGCTAAATTAAACCTAATGTATGGATTCCATAGGTGTTTTAGAGTGTCCTGAATTATGTCCCAAGGTTTGAGATCATGTCTTCGTCAAAAGTCAAAGGGATGGTTGACTTTTTCTCAGAAACCCTAGTTTGTGGTCCAGATGAATGTGAATCCTTATATTGCTCATGAACCAAGTTCTTTGTGTCAATCTAATCTAGTGAGTGGATCAATATGAGGTATTTGAGGTCCTTAAAGCATCTCTTGAGGTCTTGGCTCATGCCTTGCTCCAAAAGTCAACTTAGGGGTGAATTAGGTCAAGAAAACCCTAATTCCTGATTTTTGGTGAATGCATCCCCTGAGGCTATTTTAAACTGATGAATGGAATCATGAGGTTCTTTTGAGCTTCTTGAATCATATTTTGAAGTATTGGCTAATGCCTAGATGAAAATTTCTCTCTGGAGGCCTTGGTCGATCTAGACCATAATTTAGTGACACTGGTGATCTTAAGGCTTGATCAACTTGAAGTGTTGCAATCCTGTGCTTGATTCTTGATGTGGGAGACCTCTTGATCCTTCATGGATGTTTAAGAGGTTAGACAATTTGAGTATCATGTCAAATCTTGATTGATCCTTTGCCTGGATGCTCTGAGAGAGCTCAAAATCCTAATTCTTGGCTAGAGTGAACACTCAACAATCTTTGAGAAGATTGATGAGGTATGAAGGTACATCAATATTATGGTAATGACTTGCACAATGATGTGAAACCTTGTGGTCAAAATTTAGGGTATGACAACTAGGAGTATGATGCTTCGAGTAGTGATTAGTGAGTTATTTTGTGAGGGATCTGTTATAATTGTTTTGTTGATTTGCTATGGGATTATAAGGATAATATCATTCATACATCAACAAGAGAGGATAAGGGGATTCGAAACATAACCTGAGCGTCATTATATTTCTATTTTGAAACTCTTATTTAGTTTTTCGCTCTAAAACCTGAACCCCCCTCCATATTTACTATTTTTTTGTACATTGCACAATTGTTGTATTGTTTGAATATATTGCCAGTGGATTCGATCTTTTATTACTGCGACACTATCGGTACACTTGCCGAGAAGTCATCAAGTTTTTGGCGCCGTTGTCGGGAACTGTTGATTGCGATAGGGCAACACTTTGTGCAACATTTTAATTTTATTTTTAGTTTTTATTTCTTTTTGTTTTCTTATTTATAATAGTCCTACTGGGATATTTTCTGTTCTGTATGCGCAGTTTAACACTGGCGTTACTACCACTCGATCTAGAAATTGAAAGAACTGCACGGGCTCTCAGAAAAGCAGCTAGAGAATCAATTATGGCTGAAGGGGACCAAACAGAAGATCTACCACTGCTTTCTTCGGACACTAAAGAGGATGGTAACATGTCAGCACCAGCACCCCAAACTATGGGGCACTACTAAAAAAGGAACGACGATGGACACGTTTCTAGAGGATTTCTACCGACAGACCCTGCTAACTTTAATATTAAGAATTATGTGCTTTCAGGTCTAAGAAATAATTCGTTTGACAGGAACGCTATAAGAGATCTAAGGGATCATCTGGAAAGCTTCTACGAAACCGCTTCGATGTACAAGCCAGATAATGTCACAAAAGACCATGTCAAGCTACGGTTGTTTGGTTTTACACTGATTGGAAAGGAGAAGGATTTGTTACTATGCCTTCCAAATGGAACCATTAGAACATGGAAGGAGCAGGAGGATAATTTCCTAGAAAAAATTTTCACCACCAACCAATTTGCTAAGAGAAGGCCCGAAATCGTAAACTTTGAGCAACAAGACACAGAGTCATTGTATGACTCATGGGAGGGGTTCAAATTATTGCTACGCGTGTGCTTCAATCATAATATGAATAATATGGAGCAGATGCAAAATTTCATTAAGAGCCTCAAGAGTCAGACACATATGTTGCTAGTGTGAATGCAACTTTCCTATAGATGTATTTTGTATGATGTCAAAACTAGGATACTTTAGCATTTATGTATATTGGACGGTATCATTTGAGTCTAGCTGTGCATTTTAGCATTAGGATGCATGTCAACATGTTTGAAATGGTTCAGAAAAGATTCAAGCATTAAGATTTAGTTTTTTGCATTAAAAACAAAGTTTTGTGTGTGAAAAACAGCTTATAGGTTGACACATACGACTATAGGTGGACACATCCACCCTTTAGGTCGACACATATGCTACAATATTAATGCCTTTAGGTTTTGTCCATGTGCTGACTCCTATAGGTCGACACATGTCCATGATTGGTCGACTCATTAATTTTATAGGTCAACCTATAGACCAAAATTATTGAATTTTTGGCATATTTTTCTATTCTTTTTGCATTCCTCTTGCTTTATGTTTGCATACATAATAATACTTAATACAAGAATCTTTTATAGGAAAGTTCTAGAGTAAACCTATACAAAACCAGGATTTCAATGCATTCTCATCATCTTCAACCTCTCTTATATACATACACCCAATCAAACTACACATAGTAATTTTTTTTGGATGCCATCTAGATTAGGGTTGATAACGTCCAGTTTATGTTGTTTGTACTGTAAGTTATGTTGAGTTCTTTGAGGGTTTCAAATAAGAAAACCGAGATGGGGTTTTCCTTCAAGATCGTTAAGGGATTTGTAGGTTTTAGATAAGGGTACACAATTCAGATCTGATCGAGTGAAAGCCTTGGGACAAGTGGTGCCTTGCAAAGGAGTAGCGTGAGACGGTGGATTGTCTTGGTAAATCTTGGGTTTCAACAAGTGTGAGCTTAAGATTAATTCAATCGGGTGAGAGCTTTGAGAAAAGGGGTGCCTTGGAACGAAGTATTAACAACATGTGAATTGAATCAAAATTATTGGTTACGTGATCAATCTTTGATCAAGGGTTTTGATGTGAAAGAATCAACATCAAATCAAGGGTTTGTAGGGTTGGAGTTCTTCATCTCTTGTATGCCCACATTTGCAAAGTAAGATATAATATAATATCTCAATTCACATTCGAAATGAGGGCAGACGTATCCTGTGCGAGGTCGATTGGGGAACTGCCTAAACATATCCTTGTGTATTCTCTCTCTCTCTCTCTCTCTCTCTCTCTCCCCTAGTCTCTTTTAATTTGTGTTAGCAAATTATTGATTTAATTGTTCGTTCGATCAATTCCTTTGGGAATTATTTTTTATCACATTTTTAAATAGATGTTCTTGAGTTGATCATGCTGCGGTGAGAATTGGATATCAAACTATTAATTAACTTGAATCACACATCTTTGAAATTCACCACCGAGCTTTGATTTATCCAAAGGAAAGGGTAAAGATCGAAGAAAACCCAAATTGTGCTATGTGAAGACACATCTAAGAGATCTAAGGTTTGGGGGTTGGTTATACCTAGGGAAGGTGTTAGCATCCTAGATATCTGTAGTACTCTACAAGAACCTCTTATTTGAATTTGTGTTATGTTATGTTTGCTTGCTAAGGGATCTATACTAGGGGTAAGGTAAGGACCTATGGTGAAGACCAAGGTGCTAAAGGTAAAGACCTAAGGGTATATACACTAAGTATACTCGCCAAGACATCGCATCTCGTACCTACGTATCCTAATAAGGATGGAATCAGAGCATTCGTAGTTCACCTATCTAAGGGCGAGGAACCATTGACTATGGTCAAAGTTCCAAGGGGGGAATGAGTATTCATGATCATGATACTCACATAGAGTTAAAGAACTCTCTAAGTCTAAGTTGTAAAGGGGAAGTGAATACTCATGATGATGAGAATCACATAGAGTTTAAGAACTTTATCCAAATTCTAAGTTTAAGGGGGTTAATGGCTCTAATAAAGCCAAAGGGGTAAGGAACATCATTATGATGATGCTCACAGAGAGTTGAAGAACTCTAGGTGGATCCTAAGTTGTAAGGTAAGTGGCTCTAATGAGGCCAAGGGAAAGAGGTAAACATCTATGATGATAATGCTTACAACAGGGAAACCTAACTAGGTTTAAGGGAGAAGTGGCTCTAATGAGGCCAATGGATTGATCCTAATGTGGTCAAGAGAGAGGTATGACTCTAAGAAGGCCAAGAGGTAAATGAGCTATCTATGACTTTGAGGTCAATAGAGAGACTTTTCTTTGGAAGGAGGGGAACAAAGAGGGTTAAGGAGGAGAGCTAATGAGCTAACCATCACTTAAAGGGATAACTTAAATAAGTTTAACAATAAAATTCACAAGTTATGGTAGCAAAAACACATGGATATATCACATGAATAAAGATGGTGAATGTGATGACATTCAATGACAAATATCTTAAAGGAGTGCAAGTATCATGTAAGCATACAAGAATCATTCATTGATAAACAAGGTGAAAACCTAAAGTTAACCATGATGTAAGTCTAAAAAAACTTAACAAGTAGGTGATAACCTACAAAAGGGGAAGTTTTTGGTTTAATCTTTGTGTTAAGGGGAAAGATATCACTTATGTTATCCTAAAGTTCTCTTTTATGAAAAGGAAATCTAAGCACAAGTGACATGGTATAACCTAAAGGTATGGTTTTGTATCTACTTGATGTTGTATATACATGAGAGGGAAGTCCTAATTTGAAGGTAAAGACCTAATCTAAGACTTTAATGGGGATGGTAACAAGTTTATACATTTTAAGGTAAACAACCACTTATAAGTGTACCTAAAACTAAAACCTAGAATCATGTACAAGTCTTAAGACAAAGGGAAGAGGTCTTAGCATGTCAAAACAATCCTAAACAAACCTTAAAAGGGAGAGGTGCTCAAAATTTAAGACCTTACTATTTTAAACAACCCTAAAAACACTACTATGTTCAAATGTGAATAAGAACAAGTAATAAAAAAGAAGGGGAATGCCTTATATGGGTGTTGAACCCACGCACCCAGCCTCACAACCTAAAAGGTTTGCCAATCTTACCAGTGCACGCATAGTGACAATGGATGATACCAAGATAATATATTTGAAGCCTAAATTATTTCAGAGGAAAAACAAAAGACTAGGGCAAGGGGGATTCGAACCCCAGTCCTTTCGCTCAGCAAATACACACACAAACCTCCATTGACCAGCGGTGCTACGCCCTCATCCGTTAACTAAACCAACTTTAATAAATAATATACAAAACATGCTTTGTAGTGACCAGAACGCGCCATGGCTAGGCAAGGCAAGGTCATGACCTAGGATTCTACCATTTGCAAGAAGCATCCTAACTTTCTCTACACTCCATGAAAATGCAAGATGTAAAGATCAAAATTGTATGGTTTTTCACAAGGAATCTGATGGTGCTCTTGGTTTGTGCTAAATGTGTTTCTAATTAAAAACACGATAGGGTTCCTAAAAAAAGAACTCAAGTTTGCATTTCCAAGTTCACAGTCCAATATAGTTAGGTTCAAACATGTTTAATGAGCCAAACACAACACATATACCATATTTAAACTAAACGCATTCAATGCACATAAAAAATCAGCATGATTCCAAGAGTTGTAGTTGAGATGAACTTACCTCTTGTAGTAGACTTGCCAAAATCTCCAAAAGATGTTATAGAACAAAGATCAAGCCTTGGACACTTCCAATATGCTTCAAAGATGTTGATTAAATGCTTAGACACCAAAGAAAATTGGAGTACTTTTTGCAAGATGTGCAAAGTAACCAAAACTGAAACTTCAAGAAATGGAATTACAGTTGCAAATCCAATTTTTGGACAGTTGAAGGGTGATTTATTGATAGTGTTTGAGGTATTAAGGTGGTTGGAAATGGAGTGATTCAAGACTGGTCCATACAAATGCAGAAAGTCAAACTTCTTTAGGTTTGAAGGTTGACTTTTGGATTTAAGAGGTTTTGGATGATGGAGAGAGTTTGAAAAGCTCTAACACATGTTTTGTGATGTGTTAGAGTGACTGGCTTGGTGGTTTGATGTTTAGAAATGGTTCTAAGCAAGTTTGTGCAAAAGAGTGAATTTTTGACACAAAGAGGGGAGGAATGCAAGAACTGATATCTCTAAGACTTGCTTGAGGGTTTCTATCAGGTTTGTTGTTTATTTTAAAGTGTATTTGAGTGCTCTATTTATAATCAAAGGGTGAGAGCAATCAGTTTGCAGAAATGAAAATGGTTCAGTTTTGGTTTAGTTGAGAATTTGGTTAGAATGCAAGTGGACTTTGGCAAGGGTTCAAGAGTTCCAATGCATAGGGCTGACTTCCTCCAAAATAGTTGGCAATGCAGAGCTTTTCCTCTGAGCAAAAGCAAGAGGTCTGATGCAGAAAGAACAAGTTGGTAGCTCGAGATAAACTTTATGCATAAAGCTATGCTTTATCAAAATAGAAGTCTCATCTTTATGCCATAAATGGAAATACAAAGTGGATTATGCTTAAACTTGATGGATATTGATCCAAACTCGTGTCCTTTTCTGACCTAATGAAGATTTGCAAGTGATTTATTCTGAAATGCAAAGATTTTCCTCATGGAAATGGTTTTGCTTCAAGTATGCACTACTACAAAACGCGTAAACAACGACGCCATGCTCACAACGCTTCATCCCTACACCGTTGTGACATATCTAAACTAAGGCGCAGTTGTATTTTATTTGTTTATTGAATAAAAATTATCTGTATATAACAACGGTGGATAAACCAACCATGGTGATTATCTGTATATAACAACAGTTGATAAATCAACCGTGGTGATAACATCACGCTTTCATGTGTTCGAACCTCAGCGCCATCATATATTTTATTCCTTTTATGTTAAAGCGCGCCTTTTCTTTTTTATTTAATTTTAATTAAAAAAATTAAACGTTATGACTACGGTTGTTTATATACACCGTTGTGATATATTTTGTATGTTTTTTTATTTTTAATTCTAAATATAACTCTGGCGCTTTAATATGAAATATCATTATGAAAATAATATATCATAACCGTTTATATTATTGACCGTCGCAGTAGCTTTTCAATATTCTCCAAGCTAGCTAGTTGCATTGCCTCTTCAGTATCCATTTTTCCATTGAAAATAGAAACCAGACGAAACGTTACATGATTTTGTCGTACCCCAAATTTTGACCACTAAGATTTCCCATCATTGTGCAAATCATCATCACAATATGGATGGACCATCATACCTCATTAGTCTCCCCAAAGATGGGTGAGCATTCACTACAATCAAACTTAGGGTTTCAAGCCCTCTCAGAGCTCTTAGACAAATGATCAATCAAGGAATGACATGATCTTCAACTTGTCTAACTTATCAAACATCCACAATGGATCAAGAGGACTACCAAATCAATAATCAAGCACAAGGTTGCAACATTCTAAGTGGATCAAGCCTCAAGATCGTCAGTGTCACCAAATTAGGGTTTGGACGACCAGGGCCTCCAGATGGAATTTTTCCTCTGGGCATGAGCCAATGCTTCAAAGCATAACCTAAAATACTCCATGGGACATCATAAACCCAATCATCAAGTCAATTTTGCCTCAGGGGATGCATTCATAAAAAATCAGGAATTAGGGTTTCTTGACCTAATTCACCCCTAAGTTGACTTTTGGGACAAATCATGAGCCAAGACCTCAAGAAATGGTTTGAGGGTCTCTAATACATCACATTGATCCATTTACAATAATGGATTGATCCAACAAGCTTGATCAACAAGTTTCAAGTTCATCAGAACCACAATTAGGGTTTCGCGGAAAAAGTCAACTGTGCCTTTGACTTTTGACCAGGACATGCTCCCCAAACCCTAGGACATGATTCAATACACCCTATAACACCTATGAAATCAATCCATCAAGTTTGATTTAGGTCAAGGACTTGATTTCATAAAGGATCGCACAGTTTGGAATTCATTTGACAAAAAGTCAACTGTGCACAAAAGTCAACTTTGACTTTTTTAGATTTTTCACAAATATGGTTCTTTGAACCTAAAATGATGTTAATGTGTGATTAGAATCATCATTCATCAAGAAAAATCAAGAAAAGTGGGATAACTTGTAAAAGGGGTAACCATAAAAAACTTAGAAATTTTCTAAGTTATGAAATAAAGTGGCTAGGGTACCAACTTCCAAGGATCATAACTTGAGATCCAAGCAACCATTTGGGTTGATCCAAAGATGGATTTGTAGCTCTCATGACATAATTTAAAAGTGTCAACTACACCTCATTCCAATTCCCCATGGATTTCAAGTTATGGAATGGCCAAAATCACAAAAAGTGAAAATGTCACTTTTTTCCAACACTTAGTGAAATTTTCACTAAGTCAGAATCTGCCTTCACTTTTTTCCAAATGTAGGGGCATTTTTCACTTGGATCCAAAAGGTATCAAAACAAACTATGATCACACATATGTTGTATCATATGACGACTTCCCAAAATGACCAAGAACTTCACCAAACTCAATTTGAGCAAGAAGTAATGATAATGGCAATATGCCTTGCTGCAACTGTCATAACAAGGCAGATTTGGGAGTTTTGCTCTATTTGCTCAAATTTTGCAAAGGGAAAGCAAGCTTATCCATCTGAACACCTCAATGAGGGACCAAGGAGGGACAAACCCTGATCCATAAGCCTCCCAAGTCCTTGGAACTAAAAATAGCATGCCAAACCTAGAAATCCCTAAAGAGGGGACAAGACTCCAATTTTGTTTTAGAGCATTTAATGGATCCACCAAGGTGGCATGGACTAAGCCATTTCCAACTGAATTTAGTCAAGACATATCCAAGACCAAGGGAACCAGCAGCCTGTGCCCTAACCTCTAGTCAATGGCTAGAGGAGACTTGGATTCCCATTGATCAACATTGGCTAAACCTCTGCAGCAGTTGCCACTCACTATTGCTCCCAAAACAAACTTGCTCTACGATAAATAGAGCTCATTTGTGATCAGTTTGAGTAAACCAAAGCCATCAAACAGATGCTTTCCTCAAAATCACTTTCTCTAGGCAAAAATACCTTCTTTAGCAAGGTAACTCTGAGTTTTTGAGTTAGAGAGCATTTCCATCATAACTCATGATCCAAACACATCCAATATGTCATATCAGAGCTGTCCAAACTCTCACAAGTGACCTGTAACACCAAAATCTCAAAGTCCCCTCTCAAAACCTCAAAATATGGTCTTTTTGCATTTTTCAAGCCATGTCTTGATTCAGTCACTTTCCAAACCAGATAAAACCTCAAACACACTCCAAATATCATCCTTGAACTGTCCCAAATGGTTCCCAACATCTGGAACATCATTTGAGAGAGTTTCTATTTTGGCCACTTTTTCCCCTTTTGCAAGAAAGGGCCAATTTCCATTCCTGAGGTTTCCAGCTAATTCCAATCATCCTAAAAGCTTCTAAGGGATCATTTGAGGGTGTCCAAAGCATCAAAACATTTCTGGAACAAAGCACTTGGTAGATAGCCCAAAAGCTCCAAAAAGAGGTAAGCATCACAACTTGAACTCTCTGAAATATGCCTCGCTTTGAAGTCCACTGATCATGCACATCTTATACATGTTATATGTGTTGTGTTTGCACCAATTTATCATGTAATTCACACCTGTACAAAGAGGTAGCACAGAAAATGCAAAACATGGCCTATTTCAAAACCACTATCGGGTTTTGAGGAGGATTTGTTTTCAGGGAAAACCACCACCACCATTGGATTCCTTAGGAAATTCTAGGCCAGATGCATATAAGTTTTGTCTCCATCCATGGAGAAATGAGAAAGTTATGGCCTTCACGTTTCTAACCAAAATTTTGCCTTGCCTTGCCTTGGGCCAGGCCAAAAACAAGGCAAGCCTTGTATATTTGTGGTTGTGTGTCAATCAACGGATGTATCATCACCCCAGTGGTAAAGCGCACGCCCTGTACACAAGAGGTCTGGGGTTCGAATCCCCCTCGCCCCAGATCCTCTTTTTTACCACTTTTTCATGTTTTTTCATATTTTATTATTTTTTATATTATTTTTAATGATTTGAAAAATCAATAACTCCCTCAATTTTAATTATTTTTTATTGGTTCATTTTGCAAAAAATCACAAAAATGTTGAAATATTTTATTCCACAAAAAAATCAAATTTATATTATTTATTTAATATAATTGGTATTTCTGTGAATAAATCTATTTTTATTTGTTTTTAACATTTTAAAAGTGAATATTTATCTTGAAAATCAAAACCAAATGAGTTTTAATTTATCTTGTGAGTAAAACCTCATTTTTCAAACCTTAAACAAAAATCACAAGTGGTTTATTCAAACTTATTTGGTATTTTTATCATTTTATTGATTTTCTTTAAATATTTACTTTTAAAGAAAAACAAAATTAGGGTTTCTCTGATTTTCACCCTCACAAATATTTTTCAAACACCTTTGGGCCTCTAATCGAGTGTAAGACCCAACCCTTTTTGAAAACCAAAATGATTTGGGCCTCAGTGTATTGTATAAGTCCCGACACCATCAAAAAGTTCGACGCGATCGTCGCCTTTTTAACAAAAAAACCCTTGGGCCTGTCCTTGAGCTATAAGACCCATTTCTTTTTTAAAAAAAACACTTTGGGCCTCTAATAGAGTGTAAGACCCAACCCCCTTTTAACCAAACCTTTTTGGGCCTCAGATATAGTATAAGTCCCTCTGTGTTAAAAGAAAAATCTCGGTGCGATTGCCAGTTCAAAAATCAAATCATCTGGGCCTACCCTCGTGTTATAAGCCCCATTCCTTTTTTAAAACACTTTTGGGCCTCTTGAGAGAGTGTAAGACCCATCCCTCTGTACAGAAAACCTTTTTGGGCCTCAGTCACTTGTAAAAGTCCCTGTACAATTTCAAAACAACAGTGCAATCACTGATAAAACCTCGGGCTTCTCCTTGAGCTGTAAGCCCCAACAAACTTTTCAAAGCACTTTCTCCTTTGATTTTGAATACAATATTGTTATCAAAGCTTTCTTTCTTGAACAACTAACAAAACAGCATAGAAGCTCTACAACGGGTAAGTGTTTATCCGCTTTCATTTACCGATTTCATATGTATATAACTGTATTGTGGGGTTGTTTCACTGTAAGTCTTCTTTCGCATCCTTTTATATACTTGCCATATATCCACTGTGTAATACTAGTATAGTTATTTAGAGTTTTCCCCGGCAACTACGTCTAGCACTAGGTAAAGCCTTGTTGGTCACTCTTAAATACAAACAAAACTAGATCCCCCATAGTATTACCAGATACAGTCTTCCCTCCTCTTGGGGTTAAACAATATGGAAACGTGAAAGGCAGCATTCTCGGTCAACCCTTTCTCAGACTGTCACTCTTAGAAATTGTCAAAGAAACTCTACTCCCCAGAGTTGATCTATTCTCCATGAATATCATCTCTTGAGTTTCTTCCAAATTCAAGAACCTTCCTGGCTTGATCTATTTTCTATGAATAGCATGTCTTGAACTTCTCTTGGTTTGGGACCCACAGGCTTCCTAAAAGCATCCCCGCCTCCTCTTGGGCGTTATACAACGACCCTTCGGCTTCTTAAAAGTTCTCATGCCTTCTCTTGGGCCTGGTACAAGGACCCTGACGACCTCTTAAATGTATAAGACAGAACTTAGTCATCCTTTGCTAGAACAGTCTTTCCAGTGTCAAACCTCTGGCCATTTCAAGGTTGATACTCATCCCTTAATGCCCGTGCCTCCTCTTGGGCATTGTACAAAAGATAAAACTCTAGACTTGGACAATCTAAGACCCTTAAGTCTCAAAGATATTCTCAAGTTCCTTCAAACATAGGCAGAAACGCGGTCTCTCTCATGGGAGTTCCCCATACTTGGACTCGCTTCAGGATCTCCAGAATCCACAGCGATAAGATAACCTCCTCTTGGGCTTTGTACAATGATTCTCCCCAACGGAGCTAACCTTTTTAGACTCTCTTGTTGAGTCAAACACTTTTAGCCTCCGTCTTGGGCTTCATACAAGACACATATAAAACACTATCTTGTTGAGTATAAAAGACTCTCTTGTTGAGTCAATCCCCTTTTAGCCTCTATCTCGGGCTTTGTACGAGACAAAAAATCACTCTCTTATTGAGTATTACAGATTCTCTTGTTGAGTCAAACCTTTAACTTCCGTCTTGGGCTTCGTACAAGACACACATAAAAACACTCTCTTGTTGAGTATAAAAGACTCTCTTATTGAGTCAACCACTTCTAGCCTCCGTCTTGGACTTCGTACAAGACACATAAAAGCACTCTCTTGTTGAGTCAGTCACCTGTTAGCACCCTCTTGTTGGGTCGATCGTCTCCTCTTAGGCTTTGTATAAGGAAAACCTCGGTTGAGTCAATTAACCTTTGAGCATCAAAGTCCTGCCTTGCTCACAATATACAAACATCAATAACTCCTCTTTAGAGATGACAAACTCTCTCTAACCCTTTTAGCGTCACATCTTGGGCTTTGAACAAGATACAAATCACCTTTAGCTTCATGTCTTGGGCTTTGAACAAGGCACCAAAACGACCTCATTATACGGGAATACGTAGGCATAAGATTGCAAAAATCTTAGCGAGCACACTAATCAAGAAACCAAAATCCTGTATCTCCATATATCAACCCAAAAGCACCAAGTCCTAACATCTTACCAAAAACCTCACAAATAGTCCAGGCACTCTATTTTTTAACAAAATAACCTAAGAGAGACCCACAATCTTAATAGCATCTGTAAACCAACAGTCCTCTGTTTAAACTCAGTATACAAGCAGGGTTAATTGGAGACATCTATTTCCCTTCCTTAATCAGCTTTAATAGGATAAAAAATGAATCGAACTGTAGTACCCCAAAGCGATAGTGCTTCGCAACCATGCAAAAAGTCGCGCTACAGATTTCAACCCTAAACCCTAACATTCAATACTGTGAAACAATACACGATTTCAACCAAAGCTTGCATCATCAGTATCCATTTATTGTCATTTTCGTCATCATCGTCACGATCGTGAAGAAAATAGAAGATTACGCACATACCAACACCGTCGTCATCATCGTCACCGTCGAGAAGGAAGATAACAACAACACCGTCGTTGTCGTACGGAAGGAAGACAACAACAACACCAACACCAACATCGTTTACTTCGTCGTCACGTTTAGGGTACGTAAAATATTTTCCCCATGCATCAACAGTAAACTCTTTTGCCATTGTTGTTCATGTTGTTGTTGTTGTTTTTGAACTTAGACGTCGACCTTGTCGAGTTCTTCATCAGAAACCAGCGAAGAAACACAAACAAATGAAAGGTTGGCCAATGAAACTCAAACAACTGAAAGTCAAACGAAAAGATCACAAAGAGGTGTCACAATGATGCACCAATTCACATCAGTCCGCAACTCATCTGGTGTAAAAATCCCAATCGAGTTTGATTCGTACTACAAATTAGTGGATTGTCCACATTACGCTACTTTTAGGAGTTATGTTACGTTCCTTGCACGTAGCAAAGTCAGTATACTGATTGATGATTGGAGAGAAGTGGATGTTAATGTCAAAGACAACATATGGACAGACGTTAAGGTATTTCATACTATAATTTTCATATATTTCATATCACTACCTATAGATTCTAATTCATACTTATATATTGATTTAATGTAGTTGAATTTTGAGTTTACCGATGACTCAAAATTGAAAAGAAAGTGGATAACTTATGTCGGTGTTCGTTGGAGGGGATTTAAGTCACGGCTCACGACTGACTACATTACGAAGCCTAAGAGTGGTCTTCAACCTCCATGGATTCGGTATAGTTTTTTATCGAAGAAGGTGTGGCACAAGTTTGCGAAGAAACGCCGTTCTGAGGAATTCAAGGTTAGTACTAGTGTCATTAACCTATAATGTTATGCTAATGAGTTATAGATACTAATCATACACATTTTTCACTATGTTAGTAACAGGTTAAAAGCGAAGTAGGAATTCAGAACAAGGCGAAAAACAAGTACCCCTATAGATTGTCTCGTGGGGGTTACAGGAAACTTGAGAAGAGGATAATGCAAGAAAAAAATCAAGAAGGAGGAGATGGTGACATTCCATCTCCACCTTCAAGACATGAGAAATGGAAGAGGGCTCGATTAAGACCTAATGGAGACTACACCTCTGAGGCTTCAAGAGTAGTTGCTGAGAAAATTGTAAGTATATGTTTTGTTTAAATGCGTTTGCTTATGTAAGTTGCTCATGAGTTGTTATTTAAATGCGTTTGCTTATGTAAGTGGCTCATGAGTTGTTATTTAAATGTGTTTGCTTATGTAAGTTGCTCATGTTGTGTAGGATAATTTGGGTGTGGCGGTGTAGCGAGCGATTTTGGACGCGGTTCTTAAGCGCTGGTCGCTCTCTGCGGTTTGAGCTTTGACTACAGGTCGATTCATTTTTTATCCTATTGTGAGCTGAATAAGGAAGGGAAATAGATGTCTCCAATTAACCCTGCTTTGCTTACTGAGTTTAAACAGCGGTCTGTTAGGTTACGAATGCTATCAATGTGGGGGGCCTTTGTACTGGTTATTTGTATTTTCGCCAATACTGTTTTCTTTCTTTTTTACCTGGGCAGAAGGTTTCTGGCGGGGAACAAGGATTAGGATGTTAGGACTGATGCTTTTGAATTACTGCTTTTGATTGATGGAGATATGGGATTTGGGTTTTTTGTTGATTGTGCTCGCTAAGATCTTTTCTTTCGATCTTATGCCTACGTATTCCCGTTTACCGAAACAGGGAAATCAGAGCGTTCGTAGTTCCTCCTATTCTATGGGAGGAAATTGGTTTTTGGTGTCTTGTTCAAAGCCCAACACGTGAAGCGGAAGGTGGTTTGTATCTTGTTCAAAGCCCAAGATGTGAAGCTGAAAGGTCTATTTGTGTCTTGTTCAAAGCCCAAGACGTGAAGCTGAAAGATCTCGGCTTTAGAGAGAATTTGTCATCTCTAAAGAGGGGAGAAGGAGAATTACTTTAACTGGGATACGCGGATCCGAGCAATACCATAATTTCCGAAGAAAGGGTTTTAACCTGAAGGAGAAGACTTTAACTCAGTGTAGAGCAATGCCATCTTTCCTTAGGAATTTCTCATGCTAAAAGAGGGACGGTGGCGTGGATATAGATGATCCAGAGGCTTGCTGCTTACAGCGATTAGATGAAGGGAAAGGAGTTATTGATGTTTGTGTACTGTGAATGAGGCACAACTTTGATGCTAAAAGGTTGATTGGATCAACCAGTGGTTTTCTTATACAAAGCCTAAGAGGAGGCTAATTTCCGCTAGGAAAATCATTATACAAAGCCTAAGAGGAGGCTATTTTGTGTCTCGTACAAAGCCCGAGGGAGAGGCTAAAAGTTTTTGACCCGACGATAGAGTCTTTGTGTCTCGTACGAAGCCCGAGATGGAGGCTATTGTTTGTTTGACTCAATGAGGGAGTCTTTGTGTGTCTCGTACAAAGCCCGAGAGAGATGCTAAAACGTTGTTTGACTCCGCTAGGGAGAGTCATTGTACAAAGCCCAAGAGGAGGCTATGTCAGTTAAGTGACAGGTCCAGTATACTGATTTTGAAAGAGAAAATCAGTTCTTATATGAGCATCACTGTACTCGTGGGTTAGATCTGATGATCGGGGTTGTTTCCTCTTCTTTGGGGAAACTGAAAATCCAAAGGGTATTGAGACTGTCCGAGTCTGCGGGTTTCCTTCCTATTTAACGAAGGGGTCACTTGAGAATGTCTTTTGAGACTCAAGGAAGTTAGATTATCCGTGTCTAGAGTTTTATCTTTTGTACTATGTTTTGAGAAACAGTAGTAGACTCTATGAAAGGACTGTTCTATGAGGATGACTAGGTTCTGTTCCTATACCTCTAGGAGGTCGTCGGGACAATTTGTACGAAGCCCAAGAGGAGGCTGGAACCTTTTAAGAAGCCGACGAGTCCTTGTACGAAGCCCAAGAGGAGGCTATCATTCCTGGAGGAAGAGATCATTATACGAAGCCTAAGAGGAGGCTGTGAATACTTCTAAGAAGCCGTAGTGTCCTTGTACTAATGCCCAAGAGGAGGCCGATGCTTTTAAGAAGCCCGTGGGTCTATCATCTCCTTTCCATTAGGAGAGATAACTCTTTTAAAGATAAAAACCACTGGTAAACGTGCGAGGTTTACTATCCAGCGACTTTTAACCTTTAAAGATGGTTCCTTAGTTAAGGTCCAAGATTATGACCGTAGTGGGTACCCAAACTCCGAGACATTCAAGGCAAGCTATCCACAAGGAATAGATCAAGTTAGGAAAGTTCGAGAATTTGGAAGAAACTCAAAGATGCCATTCACGGAGAATACATTCATCTTGGGGAGTAGAGCTTCTTGACGATTCCTAAGGAGGACAGCCGAAGAGAAGACTGTATCTGGTGCTCCTATTGGGGATCTAGGCGTTTATTTCTACGAATAAATGAAACGGTGTCACCTAGTTCTAGACGTAGTTGCCGGGGAAACTCGAAATATCTATACTATTATTACACAGTAGATATGAGTTTATGAAAGGAGACTTACAGTGAGCAGCCCCACAATACAGTTTATAATATGAAAGCAATAAACGAAAGCGATAACCACTTACTCGGTTGTAGTGCTTCCAAGCTGTTTGGTTAGTTGTTCAACAAAGAAAGATTGAAAATGACAGTATATTCAAAATCAAAGGAGAAAGTGCTTTGAAAAATAAAGATTTGGGGCTTACAGCTCAAGGAGAGGCCCAGGGTTTTATCAGTGAGCGCACTGTTTGAATTTGTACAGAGGGACTTATACAAGTGACTGAGGCCCGAAATGGTTTTCTGTACAAAGGGATGGGTCTTACACTCTCTCAAGAGGCCCAAAAAGGTTTAAAGAAAAGAGTGGGGCTTATAACACGAGGGTAGGCCCAAATGATTTTTCGTTTAAAAATGGCGATCGCGCCGAGGTTTTCTTTTAACGCAGAGGGACTTATACAATAAGTGAGGCCCAAGATGTTTTGGTTAAAAGGGGGATTGGGTCTTACACTCTAATAGAGGCCCAAAGTGTTTTGAATGGGTCTTATAGCTCAAGGAGAGGCCCAGATGATTTTTATTTTTAAACGGGCGACGATCGCGCCGTTTACTTGTATAGAGGGACTTATACAATGAGTGAGGCCCAAAAGGTTTTTGTACAAGGGGGGATGGGTCTTACACTCTCTCAAGAGGCCCAAAAAGTTTTGAAAATGATTTATGAGGGTTGAATTAATCTAAAACCCTAATTTGTTTTCAAAATGTATTTAATTGAATAAAAATTCAATTAAAATGATCAAAAATTGTTTAACACATGGAAAACAAATTGTGATCTTGGATTAATGCTTCAAAAATTAAGTATTGACCTACAAAATAATTAGAAAGCATTAAAAGTTGCAAAATCAATGTAGAAAAAATATTTAAAATGCCAAAAACAATCAAAATATTAATTCTTTAGAAAAATATCAATTATATGAAATAAATAATATTTTTGGGATTTTTTATGAAAATAAAATATTTTAACATTTTTGTGAATTATTAAAAAAAGAATCAACTCAAAATCATTAAAACTCAGAGAGAAATTAATTTTTGAATCAATTAAACAAAATCACAAAATTCAAATATTTGAATTTCTAAAAATGGCGCCAAGAACAAGCTGAAGAACACGCGCGTGTTCTTGGTTTCTCAGATTTGCATTTTCTATCCAATCTCCATGAATACGTAATCATATCATGCAATCCACATATCATTATGCTCGCCTCAACCTCACGATCATGTCTATGTACTTTAATTTCATTTAAATTAAACATACAATAAGAAATCACGAAGAGACCTCAAGAACCCTAATTTCTGCATGAAGGCTAGGATTTTTGATACACGATTCAAACAATGCAATTAATTGAGGGAAAACATTCCATGCATGATTATGAACATATGGCCAAATTATTGTGTGAGGAAATATGCATAGATTAAGAGATGACCAAGTATGTGCTTACCTCCAAGTCGTGACAGCAAGTTCAAAGTGATTTTTGATTTGGAGGTGTTACAGATGAGTGGTGATGATCTGAACAGCTTCCCTACACCCTATGGATTGTGTTTGGATGGTTGGACTTGATTGAAATTGGCTGGATCATTTTGTGGCACCTCAGCTGCACTTTGGTTAAAACCTTGAGCAACCAGCTGGTGATTTTGTGAAATTGGTGTTTCAGAAGTGATCTAAGTGTTTGATCAGCTCATATGTGATGTATATGAGGTGTATGAGTGATTGGTTTGATTGGAATTGCTCTCAAACTCAAAATCCGATAGTGACTTGCCTTAGAAGGCAAAATTGGAGTGAAAGAAGAGATTTTGAGGAAAGCATCTGTTAGATGGCTTTGGTGTGCTCAAACTGACCATAATTGAGCTCTATTTATAGTAGATCAAGTTTGTTTTGCAAGGAATAGTGCATGGCAGCTGGTAAGTAGGTTTGGCCAATGTTGGCAAATGAAAATCCAAGTCTCCTCTAGCCATTGACTAGAGGTTAGGGCACAGAGCTTTGGTTCCCTTGGGCTTGGATAAGTCTTGACTGATTTCAGATGAGAATGGCTCAGTCCATGCCATCTTGATGGTTCCATTGAATGCCTCATTCCAAATTTGAAGTCTTGTCCCTATTTTGGCCATTCTAGGTTCAACATGCTATTTCTTGTTCCATGGACTTTGGAGGCTTGGCTCAGTGATTGTCCCCTTTAGATTCAATCCTCTGAGGTGTCCAAGTGGATATGAGCAATTGAATTTGGCTGATTTTGGCAAATCGACCAAAGTTGCAAATTCTGCCTTGCCTTGACAGATTTCAGCAAGGCAACTTGGCAATGTTGTATCTCATGGTGTAGGTTGAATTTGGCAATGTTCTTGGCCATTTTGGAAAGCTTTTACATGATACAAAAACTGTTTGAACAAGTTTGGTTTTGATCTCTTTTGATTCCAAGTGAAAAATCCCCCTATATTTGTCAAAAAGTGAGGCAGAATCTGACTTAGTGAAAATTTCACTAAGTGTTGGAAAAAGTGACATTTTCACTTTTCAGCCACTTTGATCACTCCATAACTCAAAATCCTTAATGAATTGGAATGACTTTTAGTTGAAGTTTTTGTAGGTGATAATGAGGGCTACAAATACATCTTTGGATGAGAAAAAATGGCCTTGTGGTTTAGGAGTTATGGTCCTCCAAAGTTGGTACCTTTGCCACTTTATTTTTAACTTAGAAAAATTTCTAAGTTTTATGGTTACCCCTTTTACAAGTTATCTCACTTTTCTTGATTTTTCTTGATGAATGATGATTCAAATCATACATTAACATCATTTTAGGGTTAAAAATCCATTTTGGTGAAAAATCTCAAAAAGTCAATGTTGACTTTTGTGCACAGTTGACTTTTTATCAGATGAATTCTAAACTGTGCAATTCTTCAGGAAATCATGTCCTTGACCTAAATCAAACTTGATGGACATGTTCCATGGGTGTAATATGGTATATTAAATCATGTATTAGGGTTTGGGAGCATGTCCTGGTCAAAAGTCAAAGTTACAGTTGACTTTTCTCTTAAAACCCTAATTGTGGTGCAGATGAAATTGAGACTTGTTGCTCAAGCTTCTTGGATCAATCCATTGTTCCAAATGGATCAATATGGTATATTAGAGACCCTCAAATCATGTCTTGAGGTCTTGGCTCATGGTTTGTCCCAAAAGTCAACTTAGGGGTGAATTAGGTCAAGAAACCCTAATTCCTGATTTTTGATGAATGCAGCCCCTGAGGCAAAATTGACTTGATGCATGGGTTCATGAGGTTCCATGAAGTATATTAGGTTATGTTTTGGATCATTGCCTTGTGCCCAGATGAAAATTTCCATCTGGAGGCCCTGGTCGACCAAAACCCTAATTTGGTGACATTGTCGATCTTGTGACTTGATCCACCTAGAAGGGAGCAGCGTTGTGCTTAATCCTTGAAGTAGGAGTCCTTTTGATCCTTTGAGGATGTTTGAGAGATTAGACAAGCTGAAGATCATGTCATTTCTTGATTGATCCTTTGTTTAAGCACTCAGAGAGGGCTTGAAACCCTAATTTTGATTGTATTGGATGCTCACCCATCTTTGGGGAGACTGATGAAGCATGATGGTTCATCCATATTGTGATGATGATTTTCACAATGATGGGAAATCTAAGTGGTCAAAATTTGGGGTATTACAGATGCCCCTATTTAATCTTCTTGGACCCGAAGGTGTGAATGACGAAGGGATTCGGGAATTCGGGGTGCAAGAGGATTAAATATCGGAATACCCGAAATTTTGATGGTGGTTATGAATGGTAGCTTACGCATTCATCTTCTTTAGCTAAGCAATGATGCTTAGAAAAGGTAAACTTCCCCTCGATCCTGGTCTCCTGCCAAGAACTGGTCTCAGTCTCTGATATGAACTTCCCCTCGATCCTGGTTTTCTACCAAGAAACTGGTCTTAGTTTCTTTTGTCAATAAACTTTATTGACAAGGGACGCTATTAGTAGCGGTTTTCCCTCAAACTTCTCGCCAAATTTTCTTGGGGAGACGCCATTTGAGTGGGAAAAGATTTGATGTCAGACTTGCTGGGGAACCCATTCGTCTGAATTGTAGAGTTGTACAAACTTCTCCGTTGGAGACGCCATTTGTCGATTCTACTGGGGAAAGCGAGTCTCTTGAGAGACTGTTTTCATTTGGGGTTACATCATACTTTTCTCGGGATCTTCCCGGAGAAATGCCATATGATGGGATCCAATTTTGAGGTGCCAATGACCTTCTCATCAGTGGTTTTTTGGAGCAAAACTGGCGTGCTGCCGAATCTCTGATCACGAGGCTTTCTCTGTGGATTTTCCTTAATCCGGGAAAGCAAGGATATCATCTTCAATGGCGAAGAGTGATGTTTATTAAAAGTTTTCTCTGGCTTTTCAGAGGTTCAAGTTATCAAAGTGGCCAAGTGCCGACTCTGATCTAAAGATACACTGGTGGCGAGATTGTGCAGACACAACACTTCCTGACGAGGAAAGAACTGACAAACTCGATTGAGAAAATTGTTTATCACTAGGGGACAAGACCGGCTAGAGTGATAACAATGCGATATGAAATGTAAATGCAAATAAAAAATGCATGAAGTACGTATGTATATGCTGACAAAACAGACGCGACATACAGACTAATGGACGAACACAATTGGATACTCGGCCATCGCGGGGCGAAGAAGTACTGTTGGTTCAAAATAGAAATTCCACCTTGCTTAGGAGAGATAGTCCCGTTGGGAGCTATGTTGATCGGGCTTAGGAGATGAGAACTCGGCCGAGGATGCCAGATGAAACATGGTCTCTGACATTATTGATCCTTCATTCAGGAGTACTGCTCTAGAAGGAGTACTTTGATTCTGCACTTTGAAGTTCGCTTACTTCGGGAGAAGCGATCGATGTTCTTCTGATGTTCAACAGTCAAAAGAAATGCCATCTTTAATTTAAAAGCAGAAAAAGTTTAACAAGTAAATTTATTTTTGTTTTATTTCAAGAATCGCTGGTTAAATTTAAACAACGTCGTTCTGTAAAGCTAAAACAAGTAAAGAATTACAAACAAAAGCACAAGGGCTCAAATTTTATTGATAAGATGGAGATCAGTCGAACGCGTGATTCCAAAGAGTATATACAAAGTTAGAAAATGGTAATTTACAGGGAAAAGGGCTACGTTGAAACATAACGACCATTATTCTTCTACCAACTTTGAATTCGGGACATCCTGAGCTTCTGTCGAAGATGACCTTTGATTGGAGATTTCCTCCGATAGATGATGCAACTGCTGCTGAGGGACTTGCCTCTGTTGAACATAGTTACTTGCCATTATCCCTAACTTTTGCCTGGATTGTACTATGAGATTTCCAATCCACCGGGATGATTCTTTTCATGTCTCTAACTTTTGCCTGGACCACCCTTTCGGGTTTTCAATCCACCGAGACGTTTTTTTTAGTTTTAGGCGAAGTCTTTCTTGACTATATCAACATTCATGGGATAGGGAAATTCCTCTCCGTCCATGGTTGCAAGTCTCAAGGCGCCGCCTGAGAAAGCTTTCGTGACCACATATGGGCCATCATAATTTGGGGTCCATTTGCCCCGAGAATCAGTGAGAAATGATTGTATCTTCTTGAGCACAAGGTCTCCTTTTCTGAAGATACGCGGTCGGACCTTTTTGTCGAACGCCCTTTTCATTCTCTGTTGATACAACTGACCGTGGCATAGTGCCGTGATTCGCTTCTCTTCGATCAGGTTCAGTTTGTAGTGTCGACTTTGACACCATTCAGCTTCGGTGAGCTTAGCTTCCATCAATACCCAGATTGATGGGATCTCTACTTCTATGGGGAACACTGCTTCCATGCCATATACTAGAGAGAAAGGGGTTGCCCCTGTTGAAGTGCGGACAGATGTTCGATAACCGTGAAGAGCAAAGGGTAGCATTTCGTGCCAATCTTTATAGGCTACAACCATCTTTTGAACAATCTTCTTGATGTTCTTGTTAGCCGCTTCTACCGCTCCGTTCATCTTGGGTCGGTAGGGAGATGAGTTATGGTGTTCGATCTTGAACTCTGCACACAACTCCTTCATCATCTTATTGTTCAAGTTAGATCCATTATCGGTAATGATCTCGCTTGGAACACCATAACGGCAGATGATATTGTTTTTGATAAATCGGACCACCACTTGTCGGGTTACATTGGCGAATGACGCTGCTTCGACCCACTTGGTGAAATAGTCAATGGCTACCAGGATGAACCGATGTCCGTTTGAAGCCTTGGGCTCAATCATACCAATCATATCGATTCCCCATATGGAAAATGGCCACGGGGAAGAAAGAACCTTGAGATGTGATGGCGGTACATGAATTTTGTCGGAGTATATCTGACACTTGTGACACCTCTCCATGTACTTGTAGCAGTCGGATTCCATGGTCAACCAATAATACCCAGCCCTGAGAATATTTCTCGCCATTGTGCGTCCGTTGGCATGAGTGCCAAAGGATCCTTCATGAATTTCTTTCATGAGCATGTCTGCTTCTGGTCTGTCGACGCATCAGAGCAAGACCATGTCAAAATTTCTCTTATAAAGAGTGTCACCGCTCAGGAAGAAGTTTCCAGCCAATCTTCCGAGGGTTTTCCTGTCTTTTCTGAGTGCCCCAGATGGGTACTCTTGTTTCTGAAGGAAGCATTTGATATCGTGATACCAAGGTCTGTCGTCTATGACTGCTTCAATCGCGAAGATGTAAGCGGGCCGTTCAAGGCGCATGATGTCGATCTTAGGTATGTCATTCCATCGACCTACACTAATCATGGAAGAGAGAGTGGCTAATGCATCAGCCATGTGATTCTTATCACGAGGGATGTGATGAAAGTCGACTCTGTTGAAGAAGGGTAACAACCTCCTTGCATAGTCTTTGTAAGAAATCAATCCTTATTGGTATGTGTTCCAATCTCCTTTTATCTGGTTAATAACCAGGGCTGAATCGCCGTATACGTCCAAGTTTTTGATCCTTAAATCAATCGCTTCTTCGAGACCCATGATACATGCTTCGTATTCGGCCTCGTTGTTCGTACATTTGAACGTAAGTCTGGCAGTGAAAGGAATGTGGGAACCCTGAGGGGTAACAATGATTGCCCCAATTCCGTTTCCATAATGATTAACTGCTCCGTCAAAGACAAGTCCCCACTGGGAACCTGGTTCTGGCCCTTCACTGGGTAGCGGTTCATCTCAATCTTTCATCTTTAGATACATGACATCTTCGTCTGGGAAGTCAAACCCGATTGAATCTTAATCGTCAATCGGTTGATGAGCCAAATGATCGGCTAAAATACTTCCTTTAACGGCTTTCTGAGCATGGTACTCTATGTCATATTCTGATAGTAACATCTGCCAACGGGCAATCCTTCCCGTGAGAGCAGGTTTTTCGAAAACGTACTTGATTGGATCCATTTCGGAGACCAACCAAGTAGTATGACGAATCATGTACTGGCGAAGACGTTTGGCTGCCCAAGCCAAAGCGCAACAAGTTTTCTCAAGCATTGTGTACCGAGTTTCGCAGTCGGTGAATTTCTTGCTTAGATAGTAAATGGCAGACTCTTTCCGTTTAGTTTCGTCTTGTTGGCTAAGTACACATCCCATTGAGTCCTCTAGGACCGTGATGTAAATGATCAGTGGTCTCCCTTCCACTGGAGGGGATAAAATCGGAGGATTCAACAGATATTCCTTGATACTGTCGAAGGCGGTTTGGCAATCTTCTAACCAAACGCAATCCTGGTTCTTTTTGAGTAATTTGAAAATCGGCGCACACGTCGCGGTCATGAGGAATATGAATCTGGAGATGTAGTTCAAACGTCCCAGGAATCCTCTGACTTGTTTTTCAGTTTTCGGAGAAGGCATTTCTTGAATGGCCTTGACCTTGTCAGGATCAACTTCAATTCCTTTCTGGCTGACGATGAACCCTAGTAATTTCCCCGAACGGACACCGAAGGTGCACTTGTTAGGATTCAAGCGGAGCTTGAATTTTCTTAGATGTTCGAACAATTTTGACAGATGTTCAACGTGCTCCTCCTCTGTTCTTGATTTTTCAATCAAATCATCGACATATACCTCGATTTCTTTGTGTATCATGTCATGAAACAGAGTAGTCATAGCCCTTTGATAGGTTGCCCCGGCATTCTTCAAACCGAACGGCATTACCTTGTAACAAAAGGTACCCCATGGGGTAATGAACGAAGTTTTCTCCATGTCTTTCGGCGCCATTTTGATCTGGTTATAGCCCGAGAATCCATCCATGAAGGAGAATACTTTGAACTTTGCTGTGCTGTCAACCAGCATGTCAATGTGTGGTAAAGGAAAGTCGTCCTTTGGACTTGCCTTGTTTAGATCTCTGTAATCAACACACATTCTGACCTTTCCATCCTTTTTGGGAACGGGTACGATGTTGGCTAACCATTGAGGATATTCAGATGTAGCAAGGAAACCCACGTCAATCTGTTTCTGTACCTCCTCTTTGATTTTGATGGCCATGTCCGGGTGAGTGCGTCTCAACCTTTGCTTTACTGGCGGACATTCTGATCTCAACGGTAAGTGATGTTCCACAATGCTGGTATCCAACCCTGGCATATCCTGATAGGACCAAGCGAACACATCGGGGAATTCTTTGAGAAGCTTTATCAGATCTTCTCTGGCAGTTGGACTGAGCAGTGCTCCGATCCTGATTTCTTTTCTCTCTTTTTCTAAACCCAAGTTTACCATTTCCAACGGCTCTTTGTGAGGTTCAATGGACCTTTCCTCTTGTCTGAGTAGTCGGGAGATCTCTTCTGGAATTTGGTTGTCATTTTCTTCTTCAGCCTCGAATACCGGGAACTCAAAGTTGGAAGAAGGCATCGGATCGTATGTTTCAACGGGGTTCAAAACAAGCAATCTGCATGACGTGATGATTCGTGTTTAGAAGAGATAGAGAAAATGTAAGAGTGTGCAGTGTATTTATTTTACTGCTTGTTTTTATTATTGAATGTTTTTTTTTTTAGGATTACCATTTTCTGAAAAAGCAAAAAGAGAAAACAGCAATTAATGCGGAAATTACAGAACGACGTTATTTTATTAATGAACAAGTCGAATCTTGAAACTACAGCCCTATAAAACAAAACTCACTCGCTTTGGGCAAAGCGAAGAGGGAAATTTACAAAAAGAGAGCCCTATCAAAACATCTGTTTCACCTGGGCAGGGTGAAAGGTTAAAGATGGCAATTACTTTGACTGACGAACGACCTTCGGAACCTCGACGGTAACCCATTGGCGGCGAACTCCTCGGTGAATCACAAAGTCTGGCACCTTCCTTGATTTGTCTTCAGAAATGACGCTGATTTCTGGTGGAGTAGGATCATTGGAATCTGTTTCCCAGGCAGAATTGTCGTAGGAGGATTCCTCTGTTGCATTTTGCATAGCATTGGTGCTCTCAGCTGTATCTCCCCATCCAGTTGACTGGATATCTTCGAGCCTGATACGAGAGCTTTCGGGAGCAGTGTACTTGACCATAAAGTCGTATTTTCCACTTGGTTGTCCCAGAGTGTCCCAAACTTCTTTGGAACTGGAGAAGTCATCCCTCTCGATGACGTTGACCTCAGAAAAAGCATAGTTAATGAATTCTAGTCCTGCAAACATTGCGAATTCATCTTTATGTTGAGTAGTTTCTGAATGACCTGAGTGTTGATCCCATGAAATAGCGGGGACACAGGTATTCTGTTCAATGACGCTCAGCTGAGTTTCATTGTTCTGCTGACTTTTTGGCCCCAAGTCTCCTGGGTAAGGCTGCCACATTGGCAGGCCATCTATTGGGCCATAGTAATTGTGGTCAAAGTTGTCTTTCATCAGAGTGTCTTCCTCTAATGAATTTGGCGGAGCACGGCATCCTTCCGGATCACAATCTCCGTAGATCATTTCGACATCTGATCTTGGTATAAATCTCGGACTTTCTGTAGGAAAGCAAAAAGGCATAGGCACGTCTTCCTGAGACATATAGCCATCCTTGTTAAGGTAGGACTTCCATTCTTCATTTGTGTCAAAGGGATCTTCCTCATTGATAGCATGAACTGTCTGAGACACTAGGTGAAGAAAACCTCCACTGTGGAAGAGGTTTTGAAGGGCATGGAGACTTTCATCGTTGGCGGTTGGCTGGGTACAGGTCGCAGAAAAACCAAGACCCTTCTTTATTTTATTGTCAATAGGAACGACAAGCCGTCCCCATCCGGTTGTATCGGTACTCTCGACCGCTTTGATAGCATCGTTGTATGAGGAAATCGAGGTTCCTCCTTCAGATTAATTGTTCTTGCTCACCGATAGTGCTTGGAACTGAGTTCCAATAACCTCCTCGGGTTCCACACAAGTAGATGATGATAAGTTGCTCACAAGCAAGGCTTGTTCCCCACAAACCGTGACAAGTTGATCGTTCTTGACGAACTTTAGCTTTTAGTGGAGGGTTGAAGTAACCGCTCCAGCCTGATGTATCCAAGGTCTTCCTAATAAACAACTGTATGTTGCCCGGATGTCCATGACCTGGAAAGTGATTTGGAAAGTTTGAGGACCAATAGTTATGGGAAGATCAACTTCGCCGATAACTGTTTTTCTGGATCCGCCGATAACTTCGCTGACTCTCATCGGAGGGCCCTTAAATGATAATTGCATCAAAGTGGACTTCGGCATAACATTCAGGGCTGACCCTGTGTCTACCAGTACGTTGGCTAAAGCATCGCCCTGGCAGTTAACTGTAATGTTGAGCGCCATGTTATGACGGCGACCCTCTTCAGGTAATTCCTCATCACTAAATCCCAAATTATTGCAGGAAGTGATGTTAGAGACAATGCTATCGAATTGTCTGATTGTTACATCCTGTTCCACAAAGGCTTGCTCCAAGACTTTCTGTAGAGTCTCTCTGTGTGCTTCTGAACTGAGTAACAGTGATAATACTGAGATCTTTAAAGGAGTCTGTAACAGTTGATCAACAATGTTATATTCACTCCTTTGGATGAGCTTTAGCATCTCATCTTTGTCTTTTGAAAAGTCGGGATTACTAGATTGACCGACTGGTGGATCAGGAATTTCTGCCTGAAGTTCCTTTTCTTTGTTGGATTCTCCAACCCCTCGGTTGAAGATTCGAATGCTCCGTGTTACACGACTGATGTCTGCAATGTTCACGATGGAGGGTAATAGAATTTCCTTTCCATTCTCGATTATTGTTGCACCGTATTTGTAAGGGATTGCCTTAGCTGATTCATACGGTAGTGGCCCAGGTAGATAGATGACTATGGGAACCTTCTGATTTTTCTGACCATCATAAGTAACCTTGATCTGTTCCCGGTTGGGAACTCTAGATTCGTCAAGTAGAGGGATGATGGCAAAAACATCCCTGGTCCTGTGATGACCAGAGATCGTGACAACATCCTCAACTTGCTCGGCAAGGTAGTTCGACGACCAAATGATGGGTCCTGAACCTGGATATGGACGAATTTCTCCATGATCGACCTGACCCTGAAGAGCTGCTCTCACAAGGTAACACCCTTGGTTACTTTCCGAACAGACGCTGCAACTGTCATAGTTATGTGGTGGCACCTGGCCACGCCCACTTTGAATACAATGTAACTTCACTAGGTTATCTTCCATTGATCGGACATCCTGACTTTGACGACGAGTAGGATTCCTGTGATTGATACTAATCTGCTGAGTATCTTCGTCCATATAGATTGGCATCCACCAGTGATTTAACAAGTGCTGAAGTGCCTCCTGGACAAGGGTACAACCTTGATCGTTTTCGCAACCTGCTTTATAGTTTTGACAATCATGTGATATTAAGAATCCGAGTCGGACCTGCTCAGCATGTAACTCTACCAGGTTGGTATTCATCACGCGAATGTCAAAGATCTGAACCATGTTGATTTGATAGGAGTTCCTATCATGGTAGTCTTGGATCCATCCAAGATCCATCTGACGCTGGAGGGCCTCTTGTATGAAAGAGCATCCCTGTTTGTTTACCGAGCAAATCAGACAGGAACTGTAATCGTGCCGCGGCAGATTATGATACTGGCTTTGCCTTGAGTGCATCGCCACCAAGTTGACATTCATCGCACGGATGTCGTGGTTTTGAATGACGTTGGAATTCGTGTAAACCATGTTAACTCCACGAACTTGGTGCTCTTGGATCCATCCAAGATCCATTTGTTCCTGTAGAGCTGCTTGCACTACAGAACATCCCTGGTTGTCTTTAGAGTAGATATCACACTGGTGATAATAATGAGGTGACACATGGCCATATCCACTCTGTCTACAATGCATCTTGACCAGATTGGTCCCCAATGAGAGTACATCGTGAATTTGATAGACATTGTTAGTCTCTTTCTCAATCAGATTGACTGCAGTTTTCTCATGTTGAGGCAGCGGGTTCGTAAGAACATTAGGATTCGTATCTTTGAAAAATAAGAGCCTACTCCTAACAAGCTTTTGCACGTCGGATTTGAAATTGAGACAAGTCTCAATGTTATGCCCTGAACCTCCTTGATGATAAGGGCATGTTTGATCCGCTTTAAACCAAAAAGGCGGATTTTCCAGAACTGAAAGGGGAGACTTAGTCTGAATGTGCCCCTTAGCCAGCAGTAACGGAAACAGCTTTGCGTACGTTATGGGTATAGGATCAAATCCTGGTGGCCGTATTGTACGGTTGTTGTTATATGGAGGACGAGCCTGCTGAAGAGGCTGTTGTGTCCTTTGTTGGTCAGGTTGGCTCTGCACAACCTGAGGTTGATACATAGGAACAGGCGCGGGGCCGATAGCAGGAGTAACAACTGCTACTGGCTGATAACGTCGTCTTTGCTTTCCGAGAGAGATATTCCCAATATCTTGCTCTTTTTTCTTAGGGAGAGCACTACCGTATTTTTTAGTACCGCTCATTGATCCAGTGTCTTTTACCAAACATCCTTCTCGGACGGTTTCCTCAAGACGTACACCCATGCCGACCATTTCGGTGAAATCACTGGGTGCACTGGCAATCATTCGGTCATAGTAAAATGACCTTAAGGTCTTTAAGAAGATTTTTGTCATCTCTTTTTCCTCAAGAGGTGGACAAATTTGAGTGGCAATTTCACGCCACCTTTGAGCATACTCCTTAAAGGTTTCCTTTTCCTTTTGCGACATCGATCTGAGTTGATCTCTATCGGGTGCCATGTCCAAATTGTATTTGTATTGTTAGACGAAGGCAGTACCAAGATCTCTGAATGTACTGATCGTAGTACGGTTTAAACCCATGTACCACTTGAGTGCGGCACCGGTTAAACTATCCTGTAAGTAGTGAATCAGCAGGTCCTGATTCTCCGTCTGAGCTGACATCCGCCGAGCGTACATCACCAGATGGCTCTGAGGGCAAGAGTTACACTTGTATTTTTCAAAGTCGGGCACTTGGAACTTATGCGGGACTTTCACATTTGGGACCAAGCAGAGGTCTGCGGCGTCCTTTCCAAATAGATCCTGAACGCGAATGGCTTGCAGCTCTTTCTGCATTTCCAAGAACTGCTCCTGGAATTCATCCATTTTGTCAAACATAGTTTCCTTCTTACCAGAAGGTGTCTGTGGAATCTGTCCTTCCGGGACAGTGTGCACCACAGGGGGTGGTACCGTGACTACGGCAGTAAGTCTTGGAGCCTCCCGAAGTTTGTAACCTTCAGGAGTCTTGAGTATGCCCCTGGCATCTTCGCTTTCCCGAAGTTTGTAACCTTCAGGCCCAGCGGCTTCTGTTGCGATTCCCAGATCTTCAGTGATCGGCGGAACATATCCTTCCGGGATATAGTTAACAGGCATGCCCCAAGGACGATCTTTCGGCATCTGATACCTAGGATCATACTTTTCTATGATGGGCGTTGAGGTGATCTCTGAGATCACAGTTCTTTGTAGCTGAGCTTCTGCCATGGCTTGCATGTCGTTACGAAGCTTTCTCATATCCTCTCTCAGAGCGTCGATCTCTTCTTTCAACTCTCTATTTTCTTCCTCAAGATCATCCATCTTTTTCTGACGATTGACCCGAGTATTATATGAATGAGACAGTTTGACTCTAGAATCGAGACACAAACGTGAGATTCGTAGGGAAGAAGAATACGCGATGTGAGAATGATGAATGCAATGATTATATTAATTGTTTTTTTGGTTTAATCAAAATAAACTTCGACAATTAGATTGCAAATATCAAACAGTGGGGAAACCCCTTTTTATTTAATTCCAAAGGATTATAGAAATGGAAATACAGTAGATTATAAAGTGCAAAAACAGAAACCTAAACTAATGGGTCCCGAGTCCTCTTCTTTGACCGGGGCGCTTGGGCCGTTGTCGGGTTGTCATTCCTTTGCCAGGTGAAAGGAGCGAGCAAATTCCTTTGGTCATCTTGATTCTCTACAGCGTGCTGCTCCAAAATTTCAATCAGAGCATCTTTCTCTTTTAGTAGTTGCTGTATTTGGATACACTCTACGTCGAGGTTGCGGTACTTGTTCTTCCAAGATCTTCTTTCCTTTTGAACTTTGTTGAGAGTAACCTGAAGCTTTTCAGTTTCCGTCATGAAGTATATGACAGTTTTCCTCGGTGGAAGAATTCCGTAACGAGGATAAGGCATCTTTAGCTTGAGAGCTCTAGTTTGTACCCAATGGAGATAAGGCTCCACCGAGACACAATCCGGTTTTCCCAGAGACTCTCGTCCTTTCTTATGAACCTGTTTCCAAGCTTGCACTATTTCCATCTTTAGTGCTCTGTCATTTTCTCCTTCTTTGAAGAAAAGACCTTCCAGATGAACACCCAGTGGGATGTGTCTCATCGGGTATCCAAATTGACGAAGAACCAATACCGGATGATAGTTGATTCCTCCTTTAGTTCCTATGAGGGGTACGCTGGGGAAGTCTCCACAACGGTCAATGATTCTGATTCCCTCATAAATCCTATTACACCAATCTATATCGAAATTGGTGAGAGACATGATCTTCTGCGACCAACGTAAGACACTCTTGCAATCCCAAAAAGCAGCAGACTTGGGCAAGTGCGAGATAAACTATTTATAAAGAAGAGGTACACAGCATGTGATCTCCCTTCCACTGTACAAATTTCCTAAGTGTACAGAATGATACGCATCTGCGAGCAAAGTTGGCACAGGGTTTCCAATGAGAAAAACCTTAATAGCGTTGATATCGACGAAGTTATTGATGTTGGGAAACAAAAATAATCTGTAGGTGAGCAAGACAAAGATGCTTTCAAAAGCAGTCCCGTTCCCTATACTAGCGAAGTATAGAGCCTTTTTTTGTCAAGAACTGGGCTGGCAAACCTTGGATGCCACCCTTAGTGGTCATGTGAGTCCTGACCTCAGACTTGTCCAAATGAATTGCTATTGCAATAGTGTAATTCTTTGGAATTTCTTCCAGTCCAGAAAATGGAGCCCGATCAGTGATATGTAAATCAGTCAGATGAGAATACTCCTCCAGCATTGGTGATAGCTGGTAATCTGGGAATGTGAAACAGTGATAAACCGGATCGTAGAACTGAATGAGCGCGTCCATGATCCCCTTAATCACATGGACTCTTAACAGTGGTAGCAAACCACCGTGCTTGGCTCTGAAAGCCTCTGGGTTAACGATCATCCTTGCTAACTTTCTCAAATCCTCTAGCTTTGGAACCTTGAAGGTATACTGGCGAGTTCTCCTTCTACCAAAATCCATTAATGCAATCTTTTTCTCTGATATTTGCAATCACAGTCTTAGTTTAATTTGAAAAACAGAGAGACTAGAAGAGAAAGTTTTTTGAGTGTTTTAATGTTTTATTAAATGGATGCATGAATGCAGCACACAAAAACATAGAAAAAACATGGGGTCAAAGGGTCGTTGTCATGAAGTCAAGGCTCTACCCATCCCCAAAGGTTTATACTAATTTGATTTTTGTATCTGTACTCATTATCATCAGCTCCTCCTAGGAAAGCAAAACAACAAGCGGATCGCCAGCGAGTTGTAGAGCAATCTTAGAGTAAGTGCCATTCACCGAGAATAGATCACCAGCCTCAAATGAGGGTAGTATCGCGTAACAACTATTTCCAATAGTTTCCGCACTACGAAAGGGTTTGGCTCCTCAGCTTCTCATACTTAACAACCGGCCCATTGGCTAGAAGAGTGAATGGGTTGCGTTGGTCAGCCTCCACTGAGGTTGATGGTCGACCCCATCGCCATCACTTATCTTAAGTGTATACTCAATCTTTCCACATACGGCATCACCCGCATTCCCAGTAGCAGAAAAATAAACACGTATAGCAATTAGGAAAAGCAGTATATATATATTTGTCCTAATTATCCTAGACTTATAAAGCTATGATTCCTAAGTTCCTGACAGAAATGGGTTCCCCGACGGAAGCCCCAATCTGTGGTATTCACACAAGTGAAGAGAAAAAAGGTTTGTCCAAGGTTTCCACCTTAAACGTTTAAGAAAGAAGATTTGGCCCCACGGTGGGCGCCACTTTTCTGTAGCGAGCGATTTTGGACGCGGTTCTTAAGCGCTGGTCACTCTCTGCGGTTTGAGCTTTGACTACAGGTCGATTCATTTTTTATCCTATTGTGAGCTGAATAAGGAAGGGAAATAGATGTCTCCAATTAACCCTGCTTTGCATACTGAGTTTAAACAGCGGTCTATTAGGTTACGAATGCTATCAATGTGGGGGGCCTTTGTACTGGTTATTTGTATTTTCGCCAATATTGTTTTCTTTCTTTTTTACCTGGGCAGAAGGTTTCTGGCGGGGAACAAGGATTAGGATGTTAGGACTGATGCTTTTGAATTACTGCTTTTGATTGATGGAGATATGGGATTTGGGTTTTTTGTTGATTGTGCTCGCTAAGATCTTTTCTTTCGATCTTATGCCTACGTATTCCCGTTTACCGAAACAGGGAAATCAGAGCGTTCGTAGTTCCTCCTATTCTATGGGAGGAAATTGGTTTTTGGTGTCTTGTTCAAAGCCCAACACGTGAAGCGAAAGGTGGTTTGTATCTTGTTCAAAGCCCAAGATGTGAAGCTGAAAGGTCTATTTGTGTCTTGTTCAAAGCCCAAGACGTGAAGCTGAAAGATCTCGGCTTTAGAGAGAATTTGTCATCTCTAAAGAGGGGAGAAGGAGAATTACTTTAACTGGGATACGCGGATCCGAGCAATGCCATAATTTCAGAAGAAAGGGTTTTAACCTGAAGGAGAAGACTTTAACTCAGTGTAGAGCAATGCCATATTTCCTTAGGAATTTCTCATGCTAAAAGAGGGACAGTGGCGTGGATATAGATGATCCAGAGGCTTGGCGCTTACAGCGATTAGATGAAGGGAAAGGAGTTGTTGATGTTTGTGTACAGTGACCGAGGCACAACTTTTATGCTAAAAGGTTGATTGGATAAACCAGTGGTTTTCTTATACAAAGCCTAAGTGGAGGCTAATTTCCGCTAGGAAAATCATTATACAAAGCCTAAGAGGAGGCTATTTTGTGTCTCGTACAAAGCCCGAGGGAGAGGCTAAAAGTTTTTGACCCGACGATAGAGTCTTTGTGTCTCGTACGAAGCCCGAGATGGAGGCTATTGTTTGTTTGACTCAACGAGGGAGTCTTTGTGTGTCTCGTACAAAGCCCGAGAGAGAGGCTAAAACGTTGTTTGACTCCGCTAGGGAGAGTCATTGTACAAAGCCCAAGAGGAGGCTATGTCAGTTAAGTGACAGGTCCAGTATACTGATTTTGAAAGAGAAAATCAGTTCTTATATGAGCATCACTGTACTCGTGGGTTAGATCTGATGATCGGGGTTGTTTCCTCTTCTTTGGGGAAACTGGAAATCCAAAGGGTATTGAGACTGTCCGAGTCTGCGGGTTTCCTTCCTATTTAACGAAGGGGTCACTTGAGAATGTCTTTTGAGACTCAAGGAAGTTAGACTGTCCGTGTCTAGAGTTTTATCTTTTGTACTATGTTTTGAGAAACAGTAGTAGACTCTATGAAAGGACTGTTCTATGAGGATGACTAGATTCTGTTCCTATACCTCTAGGAGGTCGTCGGGACAATTTGTACGAAGCCCAAGAGGAGGCTGGAAACTTTTAAGCCGACGGGTCCTTGTACGAAGCCCAAGAGGAGGCTATCATTCCTGGAGGAAGAGATCATTATACGAAGCCTAAGAGGAGGCTGTGAATACTTCTAAGAAGCCGTAGTGTCCTTGTACTAATGCCCAAGAGGAGGCCGATGCTTTTAAGAAGCCCGTGGGTCTATCATCTCCTTTCCATTATGAGAGATAACTCTTTTAAAGATAAAAACCACTGGTAAACGTGCGAGGTTTACTATCCAGCGACTTTTAAACTTTAAAGAGGGTTCCTTAGTTAGGTCCAAGATTATGACCGTAGTGGGTACCCAAACTCCGAGACATTCAAGGCAAGCTATCCACAAGGAATAGATCAAGTCAGGAAAGTTTGAGAATTTGGAAGAAACTCAAAGATGCCATTCACGGAGAAAACATTCATCTTGGGGAGTAGAGCTTCTTGACGATTCCTAAGGAGGACAGCCGAAGAGAAGACTGTATCTGGTGCTCCTATTGGGGATCTAGGCGTCTATTTCTACGAATAAATGAAACGGCGTCACCTAGTTCTTGACATTGTTGCCGGGGAAACTCGAAATATCTATACTATTATTACACAGTAGATATGAGTTTATGAAAGGAGACTTACAGTGAGCAGCCCCACAATACAGTTTATAATATGAAAGCAGTAAACGAAAGCGATAACCACTTACTCGGTTGTAGTGCTTCCATGCTGTTTGGTTAGTTGTTCAACAAAGAAAGATTGGAAACAACAGTATATTCAAAATCAAAGGAGAAAGTGCTTTGAAAAAGAAAGAATTGGGGCTTACAGCTCAAGGAGAGGCCCAGGGTTTTATCAGTGAGCGCACTGTTTGAATTTGTACAGAGGGACTTATACAAGTGACTGGGGCCCGAAATGGTTTTCTATACAAAGGGATGGGTCTTACACTCTCTCAAGAGGCCCAAAAAGGTTTAAAGAAAAGAGTGGGGCTTATAACACGAGGGTAGGCCCAAATGATTTTTCGTTTAAAAATGGCGATCGCGCCGAGGTTTTCTTTTAACGCAGAGGGACTTATACAATAAGTGAGGCCCAAGATGTTTTGGTTAAAAGGGGGATTGGGTCTTACACTCTAATAGAGGCCCAAAGTGTTTTGAATGGGTCTTATAGCTCAAGGAGAGGTCCAGATGATTTTTATTTTTAAACGGGCGACGATCGCGCCGTTTACTTGTACAGAGGGACTTATACAATGAGTGAGGCCCAAAAGGTTTTTGTACAAGGAGGGGATGGGTCTTACACTCTCTCAAGAGGCCCAAAAAGTTTTGAAAATGATTTATGAGGGTTGAATTAATCCAAAACCCTAATTTGTTTTCAAAATGTATTTAATTGAATAAAAATTCAATTAAAATCATAAAAAATTGTTTAACACATGGAAAACAAATTGTGATCTTGGATTAATGCTTCAAAAATTAAGTATTGACCTACAAAATAATTAGAAAGCATTAAAAGTTGCAAAATCAATGTAGAAAAAATATTTAAAATGCCAAAAACAATCAAAATATTAATTCTTTACAAAAATATCAATTATATGAAATAAATAATATTTTTGGGATTTTTTGTGAAAATAAAATATTTTAACATTTTTGTGAATTATTAAAAAAAGAATCAACTCAAAATCATTAAAACTCAGAGAGAAATTAATTTTTGAATCAATTAAACAAAATCACAAAATTCAAATATTTGAATTTCTAAAAATGGCGCCAAGAACAAGCTGAAGAACACGCGCGTGTTCTTGGCTTCTCAGATTTGCATTTTCTATCCAATCTCCATGAATACGTAATCATATCATGCAATCCACATATCATTATGCTCGCCTCAACCTCACGATCATGTCTATGTACTTTAATTTCATTTAAATTAAACATACAACAAGAAATCACGAAGAGACCTCAAGAACCCTAATTTCTGCATGAAGGCTAGGATTTTTGATACACGATTCAAACAATGCAATTAATTGAGGGAAAACATTCCATGCATGATTATGAACATATGGCCAA
This sequence comes from Lathyrus tuberosus, assembly GCA_022829125.1. Taxonomy (NCBI): domain Eukaryota; kingdom Viridiplantae; phylum Streptophyta; class Magnoliopsida; order Fabales; family Fabaceae; genus Lathyrus; species Lathyrus tuberosus. The sequence goes on from JALAZF010000633.1 coordinate 715,301, forward strand.
ATTATTGTGCGAGGAAATATGCATAGATTGAGAGATGACCAAGTATGTGCTTACCTCCAAGTCGTGACAGCAAGTTCAAAGTGATTTTTGATTTGGAGGTGTTACAGATGAGTGGTGATGATCTGAACAGCTTCCCTACACCCTATGGATTGTGTTTGGATGGTTGGACTTGATTGAAATTGGCTGGATCATTTTGTGGCACCTCAGCTGCACTTTGGTTAAAACCTTGAGCAACCAGCTGGTGATTTTGTGAAATTGGTGTTTCAGAAGTTATCTAAGTGTTTGATCAGCTCATATGTGATGTATATGAGGTGTGTGAGTGATTGGTTTGATTGGAATTGCTCTCAAACTCAAAACCCGATAGTGACTTGCCTTAGAAGGCAAAATTGGAGTGAAAGAAGAGATTTTGAGAGGAGCATCTGTTAGATGGCTTTGGTGTACTCAAACTGACCATAATTAAGCTCTATTTATAGTAGAGCAAGTTTGTTTTGCAAGGAATAGTGCATGGCAGCTGGTAAGTAGGTTTGGCCAATGTTGGCAAATGAAAATCCAAGTCTCCTCTAGCCATTGACTAGAGGTTAGGGCACAGAGCTTTGGTTCCATTGGTCTTGGATAAGTCTTGACTGATTTCAGATGAGAATGGCTCAGTCCATGCCACCTTGATGGTTCCATTGAATGCCTCATTCCAAATTTGAAGTCTTGTCCCTATTTTGGCCATTCTAGGTTCAACATGCTATTTCTTGTTCCATGGACTTTGGAGGCTTGGCTCAGTGATTGTCCCCTTTAGATTCAATCCTCTGAGGTGTCCAAGTGGATAGGAGCAATTGAATTTGGATGATTTTGGCAAATTGACCAAAGTTGCAAATTCTGCCTTGCCTTGACAGATTTCAGCAAGGCAACTTGGCAATGTTGTATCTCATGGTGTAGGTTGAATTTGGCAATGTTCTTGGCCATTTTGGAAAGCTCTTACATGATACAACAACTGTTTGAACAAGTTTGGTTTTGATCTCTTTTGATTCCAAGTGAAAAATCCCCCTACATTTGGCAAAAAGTGAGGCAGAATCTGACTTAGTGAAAATTTCACTAAGTGTTGGAAAAAGTGACATTTTCACTTTTCAGCCACTTTGATCACTCCATAACTCAAAATCTTTAATGAATTGGAATGACTTGTAGTTGAAGTTTTTGTAGGTGATAATGAGGGCTACAAATCCATCTTTGGATGAGAAAAAATGGCCTTGTGGTTTAGGAGTTATGGTCCTCCAAAGTTGGTACCTTTGCCACTTTATTTTTAACTTAGAAAAATTACTAAGTTTTATGGTTACCCCTTTTACAAGTTATCTCACTTTTCTTGATTTTTCTTGATGAATGATGATTCAAATCATACATTAACATCATTTTAGGGTTAAAAATCCATTTTGGTGAAAAATCTCAAAAAGTCAAAGTTGACTTTTGTGCACAGTTGACTTTTTATCAGATGAATTCCAAACTGTGCAATTCTTCAGGAAATCTTGTCCTTGACCTAAATCAAACTTGATGGACATGTTCCATGGGTGTCATTGGGTATATTCAATCATGTATTAGGGTTTGGGAGCATGTCCTGGTCAAAAGTCAAAGTTACAGTTGACTTTTCTCTTAAAACCCTAATTGTGGTGCAGATGAAATTGAGACTTGTTGCTCAAGCTTCTTGGATCAATCCATTGTTCCAAATGGATCAATATGGTATATTAGAGACCCTCAAATCATGTCTTGAGGTCTTGGCTCATGGTTTGTCCCAAAAGTCAACTTAGGGGTGAATTAGGTCAAGAAACCCTAATTCCTGATTTTTGATGAATGCATCCCCTGAGGCAAAATTGACTTGATGCATGGGTTCATGAGGTTCCATGAAGTATATTAGGTTATGTTTTGGATCATTTCCTTGTGCCCAGATGAAAATTTCCATCTGGAGGCCCTGGTCGACCAAAACCCTAATTTGGTGACACTGTCGATCTTGAGACTTGATCCACCTAGAAGGGAGCAGCTTTGTGCTTAATCCTTGAAGTAGGAGTCCTTTTGATCCTTTTAGGATGTTTGAGAGATTAGACAAGCTGAAGATCATGTCATTTCTTGATTGATCCTTTGTCTAAGCACTCAGAGAGGGCTTGAAACCCTAATTTTGATTGTATTAGATGCTCACCCATCTTTGGGGAGACTGATGAAGCATGATGGTTCATCCATATTGTGATGATGATTTTCACAATGATGGGAAATCTAAGTGGTCAAAATTTGGGGTATTACAGGCGGCCCGTGAAGGCACATTTGTTTCGGAAGCACGACATGACATATTAGTCGAAGCTATCGGAACAGCTGAGCATGGAGGTCGTGTCCATGGTGTTGGAGAAGGTGTCGGCTTGAGGTCATACTTTGGACTTCAAAGAAGAAGCACCGAAACAACTGGATTTCTTGCTCAACGACAAAAGATTGAGAATGTTGAGAAGCAATTGGCAGAACAAAGGAGGCTGTTTGAAGAGGAGAGGGAAAAAAGGGAGAAAGAAGTGGAAAATTTAAAAGAGTTGTATTCGGTATGTGTAGTAAATCGCGCTTCTTTTTTGTATGATATATATTGTATGTTCTAATTGAATATATTGTGCTTATTTTTGTTTTATGTTCTAATTGAATGTTATGATGTTGAGATTAAGTGAAAGCCTCGAACAACGAACTAATAATGAAGATCATCGTTGCATTGGTGATGATCAAACTCCAAGTAGAAGTGTCGTAAATCACACTTCTACAAAAGAAAGTAATTGTATAGCCCCTCCCCATGTAGATAACTGCAATGGGATATTGGACCCTAGTCCAAATGAAATAACAAGTTTATACTTGTCCATTTCAACAACAGACCTTGCGCAAGCTCTCCCGCTAGAACATTGCCCGAAATTGGATTTAGTGTATTACACTCCTGAAGATGTGAGGGATTTTCTCGCAAGATTTAAGTGGCTTGACATAGCTATTTTGCAAGTTTGGTGCACGTAAGTATATAGTCGAATATACATGTCATTATAGAACATTAAATTTTTTTGTATTTTCTCCCTTAATTTATTCATTTTCTTTGACCATTTAGGTACATTCACCGTGTTTGTATAGAATTGAATAAATCCAGTACCTATGGAATCTTGGATCAAAGTTTTATTGCTTGGGCGTATAATGATAAAAATATCAGAGAAAGGTACTTGAAAAGCCGGCTAAATGACGGAGGAAAAGAATGTTACCTTGCACCATTCCTCTGTGGGTTAGTATTGTTGTAATTTATTTCTATATTCTATATTTAGTTTTGTTTTAGTAACAACTAATATATATATATATATTCTTGTGTTCATTCAGTGGTCATTGGCAATTGATCGTAATATCTTTTAGGACAAATGCGGTGACATTATTGTGTTCCTTGCACGATCCACTCCACAAACCAATGAAAGATCTTGTATTAACGTAAGTGTCTTTGTTTAATAATATCATTTTCTTTGGCATTAATTGTAATTAGTTTGTCATGTAATATGTTTAATTCAATTTTCAATGTGCAGTGTTGTGGAGCAAGTTAATATAATGAATAATGTTAGGAAAAAGCCCATATACCTTGCTCCTAAAGTAAGTGGCCCGATTACCTGTTTATTTCATTTACATTCATGCATGTGTGGTTGTATTCATGTTTTTATATTCATGTAATTTGTAGACGAGGAAACAACGCGGGAGTTACGAGTGTGGGTATTTTATCATGAAACACATGTTAAACATTGTCCTTCCCGGCACTGTTGATTCATGGGATACAGTATATATGCCATAAAATGTTTACATATATTAATATATAAGTTGACTATTGAATTATTATCATGCATGATCTTCAATTTTTTGCTCTTATGTAGATGTTTAACGACGAAACCCCATTCCCCATTGAGGACTTTGTGGATCTTCGTAAACGTTGGGCGTATATCCACAATGCACTTAAGGGTTCTGCTCCTGCTGTTTGATATATCAGCAACATTTTTTGATGCACATATTTTTGGCTTTTGATGCACATAATGTGAACAATAGTTTTGGCTTTTGATGCACATAATGAAATCAATAATATTGACTTTTGATTTAAACAATGTTAGCAGTTTAAATCTCTGATTCATTTAGCTTTTGATGTAAATTTCTTTTGATGTAAATTCTCTGATTCATTTATAAGGATAAAATATAGGAAGAATTGTGTTTGATGCACATATTGTGTTTGCATGTAAACATAAGCTGTTTTGACAGGATAAAATATAGGAATAATTTGATAAGCAGATAAATTTTATATTTAAAACAGGCTATTTTTGGCAGCGGTTATAAACCTATCCGTAGTTGTATGTCAAACGCTAATATAAATAAAAAATGTTGTTGCTGAGAATCGAACCAGATCACAGTTTAGTTATATCAGAACGGTTGAGTAAACTAACCGTTGTGAAATGGTGCGCGCATACTGGAATACAACAACGGTCCCAGGACCGTCTTTGTATGTACCTCATATACAACAACACTCTACATAACAACGCATTCACCCCCGTCATTTTATGTCATTTCCAACCGTTGTTAAATGGGTTTTTCGTAGTAGTGATGTCAAGTGGAAAAGCATGAAACCAAGTTTCAAACCCTCAACTTCAAGTCTTCGAAACTCTCAGCTCACACATTGGATTGGGGAGTTCTTGTACTTTTTAGAAAGCCTCAAGTATGCTCTAAAATGTTCATGTTCACTCCAAGTTCTAGATCCAAAGGGATCTTAATGAAAAATGGAGGTGAAGTTGGCTGAAAATTAGGGCAAAAGTAGTGAAATTTCACTAAGTCCTAAATTGCATTGAACTTCCAAGCTTCATAACTTAAAAACCATGCCTTATTTGAAGAAGTACCCTCTAATACTTTTTGAAGTTCATGATGAGAGCTTCAATTTGAGCTTTGAGCCACAAAAATTGGATGTGTGGTTTGAAAGTTACGACTCTTCAAAGTTCACACAAGGAGTGAATTCTTCCACACATAGAAAATTTTAAGAACCAAACCTTGCCCTTTTGCAAGAAACCTCTCAAATGTTGATTTCTCATGCTCTAACTCAACAATCAAGCATGTCTTGATGGAATATGGCTTGAACACTTCATCTTAGATCAAAAACATCAAAAGTCAAAGGTTTAATTTTTCAGTCAAAACCCTAATTTCCTTAGGAATCCAATTAGGTGATCCTTGATGATCTTGCTTTCTCACTCTCTTCAAATACCAATGAATGGCCTCCAAGGATGTATATGAACATATAGTATCATATCCCAAGGCTTGGGATCATGCCTTGATCAAAAAGTCAAAGACATGGTTGACTTTTCCTGACAATACCCTAATCTGGGGCCAGATGAACTTGGGGCTCACCGCACTTGTGATGGGAGCCAAACAAACTTGATTTCTTGATAAATAAGACCTCTTGAATGTATGTAAGCTCAATTGGTTGATGAACCAATAAATACATTGACTGATCACACCAAGATTCCTTTGTAATTCCTCAGGTTAAAACCCTAATTCCACAACTCCTGATCTTATGGTTTCTCTTTAATTCCCCTTGATCCAATCACAAGAGATCATGGCATATGATTTTTAGAGCTACATGATTAGCCTTCAAGACCAAATGGTTGAACTTTGGAACCTCAGTTGACCTACTTGAACAGATAACTTCAAACACCATTCTCAACCACCTAGTGAACACTTGGGACGGATGTATGGAGCCAAGAGATGTCTTAGAAGACCTTGAAACATGTGAGAGCTTGGCTTATTGATCTTGCCTTCTTTCTTGTGCAAGCCCTAGCTTTCACATAAAAGAAACAAACTGGCAAGATATGGTGGTTAGTTAACAATGTGTAGCGTGCGATTTTTGTCGGTGACGCAACCACCTTATCGCAGAATTGGGTTTTCTCCTCAATGAAGAGGAGGGGGTGCTACATTCTAATTTCTTATTTATCCCGTGAAGCTAGAAGGGAAAGGGAAGCTATCTCAAACTAACCTTTCACGCGAATGTTTAACTGAACAAACGCTTAAAGACATTCGGGGAGTTCGGGGTCAGGTTATACAATGGGGAGTTGTCAGTTACCCATCCTATATGTGGTTATCCACAGGTTTTTAGCTTTAGGTTCTGCTTTGTACTTGATGGTGTTTATCTGTTGATGGATTGGGAAAGTCTCTTGGGAAATATGAGAGAGAGAGAGTGGGTTTTTGTTGATTTTAGGGTTTTTCCGATGTTTTTGGTAAGGTACTGGACCTAAGTTTTGATTTGTATGAAGGTACTGGACCTAGAGTTTTTGATTAGTATGATCGCTAAGATTTCGCAATCTTATGCCTACGTATTCCGGTTTAAAGAAACAGGGAAATCAGAGCAATCGTAGTTCCTCCTATTCTAAGGGAGGAAAAATGATGTTTTGGTGTCTTATTCAAAGCCCAAGATTGAAGCTAAAGGTTATTTGTGTCTTGTTCGAAGCCCAAGATTGAAGCTAAGGGTTTGATTGAGAGAGAATTTGTCATCTCTAAAGGGAGACATCTCGTCTGTTTATCACAGTTGTTGGGTGACTGATTATAAAGGAGGGTTACTTTAACTGGGATATATGAATCCAGCAATGCCATAATTTCCTTTATAGGGGTGTTATCCTGAAGGGGTAAACTTTAACTCAGTGTAGAGCAATGCCAATTTTCCGTAGGAATTTCTCATACTAAGAGAGGGACAATGGCGTGGATGTAAATAATCCAGAGGCTTGCCGCTTACAGCAATTAGATGAAAGAGAGGATTTACCAAGATAAAAGATGGATAGCAACTTGGATATTTGAATCAACAAGTGCGCCACTTACAACAGTTATCTGGGATTAGGGTTTGTTTTGAATGTCTGTTTTGATAAGTGATAAACAGAGATATGACTTCCTATAGAGATATTTTGATTTCCTCTGAGGGGATGTTGATTTTTGTGTGCCTTGATCAAAGCCCAAGGTTGAAGCTAAGAGATTGATTGACTCCACTGAGGAAGTCCTTATACAAATCCTAAGAGGAGGCTAGAAAGACTGACTTAACAAGAGAGTGTTTATATATGTCTTGTACAAAGCCAAATATTGAGGCTAAAAGAGACTGACTCTTTAGGGATGTCATTATACAAAGCCTTAGAGGAGGCTAAAAGGGATTTTGACTCTGCTGGGGAGGGTTTGTATGTGTCTTGTATAAATCCCAAGATTGAGGCTGAAAAGAAGACTGACTCTGTGGGAAAGAAATCTTTATGTGTCTTGTACAAAGCCCAAGATTGAGGCTAAAATGAGACTTTACTGACTCAGCTGAGGATATTTTAGGTGTCTTGTACAAAGCCCAAGATTGAGGTTGAAATGAGTTTGACTCTGCGGGAGAGTATTATTGTCTTATACAAAGGCCAAGATTGAGGCTGAAAAGAGAATTGACTCTGCTTGGGTGAATTTATATGGTGTCTTGTATAAAGCCCAAGATTGGGGCTGAATAAGCTGGAGAAATCATTATACACAGCCTGAGAGGAGGCTAAGTTCTGCTAGGGGAAATCATTATACCAAGCCTATGAGGAGGCTGAAAAAGATTGACTCAACAAGAGAGTGTTTTTATCTTTCTTGTACAAAGCCCAAGATTGAGGCTAAAAAGTTGACTCAACAAGAGAGTATTGAAAGGTGATTAACTCAACAAGAGAGTCTGAAAGGTGATTGACTCAACAAGAGAGTCTGAAAGGTGATTGACTCAACAAGAGAGTCTGAAAAGGTTAGCTTTGCTAAGGGAGAATAATTGTATGAAGCCCAAGAGGAGGCTGACTTCTGTTGAGGATTATTAAGATCCTGGGGCAGGTCTAAATGAAGAATCAACTCTTGCTGAGGGTTACAGAAGAGTTTAGATATCAGAGACCTTGAGGTTCTTATTTGGGATAGTGTTATATTGATGATAAACTGACCCTGGCTGGGGAATTTTAGGAAAGATACTAGGTTTTAGCTCAACTGGAGATTGATCCAAAATGACCAGGGTTTCTCCTATGTTTGTAAGGTACTTGAGAATGTCTTTGAGATCCGAGAGAGGAATAGACTGTCCAAGTCTACTGGTATGGAAGAGTTTATGACGCCCAAGATGAGGCAGGTGTTTTAAGGGATGATAATCAACCCTAAATTGGTCTAAGATTTGACACTGGAAAGACTGCTCTAGCAAAGGATGACTAAGTTCTGTCTTATACCTTTAAGAGGTCTTCAGGGTCCTTGTATTAAGCTCAAGAGAAGGCATGAGAACTTCTAAGAAGCCGGAGGGTCCTTGTACAAAGCCCTAGAGGAGGCAGGGATGCTTTTAGGAAGCCTGTGGGTCCAAACTTAAGAAGAGTTCAAGAAAAGTTTCACCGAGAATAATCTTTTCTTTAGTGAACAGTTCTAGGGTTTGAAGAAATTCAAGAGAGGTTTCACCGAGAATTAATCCTCTTTGGGGGATATGAATTTCTTTGACAATTTCTAATAGTGACAGTCTGAGAAAAGTTTCATCGGGAATAATGCCTTTCTCTTTGGTCCATATTGTTTAAGCCCAAGAGAAGGCAAGACTGTATCAGGAAATCCTATGGGGATCTAGTTTTGACTGTATTAAAGAGTGACCAACTGGCTTTACCTAGTTCTAGATCTAGTTGCCGGGGAAAACTCTAAGCAAATATACTAGTTATATACAGGTGATATATGACAAGTATTTAAAAGGATATGAAAGAAGGACTTACAGGTGAGCAAGCTTCCCACAATACAGTTATATATATATATATATATATATATATATATATATATATATATATATATATATATATATATATATATATATATATGTATGACATGTATTTAAAAGAATGAAAGAAGGACTTACAGGTGAGCAAACAGTTATATATATAAAAGCAGGTAAAAGAAAGCTGATAAAACTTACAGGTGAGCAAGCTTCCATAGCTGTATTGTTAGCTGTTCAAGAAATTAAAGAAAATTTTGATAACAACTATATATTTGAACCTAAATCAAAAGGGAAGTTGTTTTGAAAATATTGTTGGGGCTTATACTCAAGGAGAGGCCCAAATAAAAAACATTAATCGTACCGTTGTTTTGGTAAACTGTATTGGGGCTTGTACAATGACTGAGGCACAAAGAGGTTTTATTTACAAAAAGGGTTGGGTCTTACAACTCAAGGAGAGGCCCAAAGGGTTTTGTTTAAAAGGTGACGACCGCGTCGAGATTTTAAAATCGCATCGGTACTTATACAGTGACTGAGGCCCAAAATTATTTATGCACAAAGGCGGTTGGGTCTTACACTCTATTAGAGGCCCAAAGTTTATTTTTGTACCAGAGATGGGGCTTACAACTCAAGGAGAGGCCCATGGAAAAAACAGTGATTGCACCGTTGTTTTGAAAATTGAATCGGGACTTATACAACGACTGAGGTCCAAATTATTTTATGTATAAAAGAGGGTTGGGTCTTACACTCTATTAGAGGCCCATAGTTTATTTTGAAATGCTTGATAAGGATCAAAAATCAAAGAAACCCTAATTTGATTTTCTTTTAAAAATAATTCTTTAAAGAAAATTAATTAAAAAAATGATAAAAACACCAAATAAGTTTAAATAAACTACTTGTGATTTTTGGTTAAGGTTTGAAAAATGAGGTTTTAGTCACAAGATGATTTAGAACTCATTTGGTCTTGAAAAGATCAAGAGGAAAGAAATATTTTCAAATGTTTAAAACAAATAAAATAAGTTCTTTATGAAAAAATATTAAATATAGACAATTAATATTTTTGTGTGTGAGATTTTTTTAGAATAAAATACTTTATAAATTTTGTGAATTTTTGCAAAAAGAACCAATAAAAAATGATGAAAAATGAATGAGAAATTAATTTTCAAAGTTAATAAAAGATTGGTGAAAAAATGACAAAATTAAGTGGTAAAAAATTAGAAATGGCCCCCCAAGGTTTGAACTCACGCCCTTGGGGAGGATAGTTCAAAAATTTTCCAACTGAGCCACTTGCGTGGGCTGATGGAGAATGGCTAGGGTGTATAATATGTGAAAATTCCCTTTGAAAATGATTGAAAAAATATCAAAAGGTCTGGGGGGAGGGGGATTCGAACCCCAGACCTCTCACTCGCTCACACACACAAACATACTAGTGTTTCCACTAGGGCGCAATGCCAATTCAGTTATAACATGGCAAGTGATAAATATATAGTAAAACAAGTTGAATTTCTGAAGAATGGCACCATGGCCATCTTCATCCTCAAGCTCCAATACGTGAAGCCTCCTATCTCACTCGTTTCTCAACCATTTCTCATGATCCAAATATGAAAATCATGCGCTTTCAGACAAGGAACACAATGGCAATACTCAATTTTATTGAAATTAAGTGAATCACAAAATAATATGACAAAACCTGATGAACCCTAAAATTTGCATGAACTCAATGAAGTCCTATACACGAACTCTGCAGGTGAGAATCGAATTTGATGATGGAGGTGTTACAGTTGAGTTCTAATGCTTTGGACAACTTCCTTGTACCTTAAGGAAAGTGTTTGAATGCTTGGAGTGATTGAGAGCCCTTTAGATTGATCAACCTGATTCCTTCTACAGCAAGTCATGAGTTTTGTGCAACTGGATGGCCATTTGATGATTTTGATGTTACAAATGGGAGGTGAGTGTTCAGACACCTTCTATATGTTATATGTGATGTGTCTGAATCAATGGTTTAAGTGGTATTGATCTCCAACTCAAAACCCGATAGTAACCTCTCAAGAAATGAAGTTTTTAGGCCTAGGGAGTGAAAGAGAGAAAGACTTGTTGCAATGAGCTTTGGTGTAGTTTGAATGATCAGTTGGGACCTCTATTTATAGTAGAGGAGTTATGTCTAAGTGGTTCTCTTGAAGCTCAGAGGATAAGGTAATGGTTCATGTAGCATGCGATTTTTTTCGGTGACGCGACCACCTTATCGCAGAATTGTGGGTTTCTCCTCACAATGAGGAGGAGGGGGTGCTACTTTCTAATTTCTTATTTATCCCGTTAAGCTGGAAGGGAAAGGGAAGCTGTCTAAAACTAACCTTGCCCGCGAACGTTTAACTGAACACACGCTTAGAGAGATTTGGGGGTCCGGGGTTAGGTTATACAATGGGGAGTTGACAATTTCCCATCCTATATGTGGTTATCCACAGGTTGTTAGTTTTAAGTTTTGCTTTGTACTTGATGGTGTTTATCCGTTAGTGGGTTGGGAAAGTTTCTTGGGAAAGTATGAGAGAGAGAGTGAGTTTGTATTGATGTTCGGGTTTTCTGATGTTTTTAGTAAGGTACTGGACCTAAGTTTTGATTAATATGAAGGTACTGGGCCTAGAGTGTTTGTTTGGTATGCTCGCTAAGATTTCACAATCGTATGCCTACATATTCCCGTTTAAATGAAACAGGGAAATCAGAGCAATCGTGGTTCCTCCTATTCTAAGGGAGGAAACAAATATTTTGGTGTCTTGTTTAAAACCCAAGATTGAAGCTAAAAGGTTTATTTGTGTCTTGTTCAAAGCCCAAGATTAAAGCTAAAAGGTTTGACTGAGAGAGAATTTGTCATCTCTAAAGGGAGACATCTGGTCTGTTTATCACAACTGTTGGATGACTATTTATAAAGGATGATTACTTTAACTGGGATATATGAATCCAATAATGCCATAATTTCCTTTATAGGGGATTTGTCCTGAAGGGGAAAACTTTAACTCAGTGTTAAGCAATGCCATTTTTCCTTAGGAGTCTTTCATGCTAAGAGAGGGACAGTTGCGTGGATGTAAATAATCCAGAGGCTTGCCGCTTACAACAATTAGATGAAATAGAGGATTTACCAGGATAAAAGATGGACAACAACTTGGATATTTGAATCAACAAGTGGGCTACTTATAGCAGTTATCTGGGATTAAGGTTTGTTTTGAATGTCTGTTTTGATAAGTGATAAACATATAAATGACTTCCTATAGAGGGATTTTCATTTTTGTGTGCCTTGATCAAAACCCAAGGTTGAAGCTAAGAGGTTGATTGAATCCACTGGGGAAGTCCTTATACAAAGCCTAAGAGGAGGCTAAAAGTTTGACCGACTCAACAAGAGAGTATTTATATGTTTTGTACAAAGCCCAAGATTGAGGCAAAAAAGAGACTGACTCTTTGGGGGATATCATTATACAAAGCCTAAGAGGAGGCTAAAAGTTTGACTCTGTCGGGGAGGGTTTGTATGTATCTTGTACAAAGCCCAAGATTGAGGCTGAAATGAGACTGACTCTGTGGGAAAGAAATCTTTATCTGTCTTGTATAAAGTCCAAGATTGAGGCTAAAATGAGACTCTACTGACTCGGCTGAGGATATTTTATCTGTCTAGTACAAAGCCAAAGATTGAGGCTGAAATGAGTTTTACTCTGCTTAGGAAATTTATATGGTGTCTTGCACAAAGCCCAAGATTGAGGCTGAACTGAGACTGACTCGACAAGAGAGTGTTTTATTTGGTGTCTTGTACAAAGCCCAAGATTGAGGCTAAAGGGAGGATCGACTCCGCTTAGGGATATTAATTATCAAAGCCTAAAAGAAGGCTGTGAGGAATTGACTTTGCTGGGAAGATATTTATCCGGAGCTTAAGAGAAGGTTATGAAGATTTTGTTGGAGAAAGTTTATATATGTCTTGTAAAAAGCCCAAGATTAAGGCTAAAAAGAGTGACTCAACAAGAGAGTGCTTTTATCTGTCCTGTACAAAGCCCAGGATTATGGCTGAAAAGGGTTAACTCAACAAGAGAGGGCTGAAAGGTGATTGACTCAACAAGAGAGTCTGAAAGGGTGATTGACTCAACAAGAGAGTCTGAAAAGGTTAGCTCCACTGGGGAGAAAATCTCTGTACAAAGCCCAAGAGGAGGCTAACTGTGCTTAGGAAAGGAAGGATCAATATACAAAACCTAAGAGGAGGCTAACTTCTGCTGGGGATTATTGAGATCCCGAGGCAGGTCCAAATAAAGAATCAACTCTTACTGAGGGTTACGGAAGAGTTGAAATATCATATACCTTGAGGTTCTAATTTGGGATAGTGTCATACTGATGATAAACCGACCCTGGCTGGGGAATTTTAGGATAGAGACTGAGTTTTAGAACCCATGGGTTTTAACTCTACTGGAGATTGATCCAAAATGATCAGGGTTTCTCCTATGTTTGTAAGGTGCTTGAGAATGTCTTTGAGGCTCAAGAGGGGATTAGACTGTCCAAGTCTACTGGTATGGAAGAGTTTATCTTTGTATGATGCCCAAGAGGAGGCAAGTGTTTTAAGGGATGAGAATCAACCCTAAATTGGTCCGGAATATGACACTGGAAAGACTGCTCTAGCAAAGGATGACTAAGTTCTGTCTTATACCTTTAAGAGGTCTTCAGGGTCCTTATGTTAAGCCCAAGAGAAGGCGTGATAACTTCTAAGAAGCCGGAGAGTCCTTGTACAAAGCCCAAGAGGAGGCGGGGATGCTTTTAGGAAGCCTGTGGGTCCAAACCTAAGAAGAGTTCAAGAAAAGTTTCACTGGGAATAATATTTTCTTTAATGAACAATTCTAGGGTTTGAAGAAATTCAAGAGAGGTTTCACCGGGAATTAATCCTCTCTGGGGAAGTGAATTTCTTTGACAATTTCTAATAGTGACAGTTTGAGAAAAGTTTCATCGGGAATAATGCCTTTCTCTTTGTTCCATATTGTTTAAGCCCAAGAGAAGGCAAAACTGTATCTGGAAATCCTATGGGGATCTAGTTTTGACTGTATTAAAAAGTGAACAACTGGCTTTACCTAGTTCTAGACCTAGTTGTCGAGGAAAACTCTAAGCAGGTATACTAGTATATATACAGTTGATATATGACAAGTATTTAAAAGGATATGAAAGGAGGACTTACAGGGGAGCAGCTTCCCACAATACAGTTATATATATATATATATATATATATATATATATATATATATATATATATATATATGAAAGCAAGTAAAGGAAAACTGATAAAAACTTACAGGTGAGCAAGCATCCATGCTATTCAAACAAATATATACATGTATATGTGCAAGTAAGTAAAAGAAAGCAGATAAAACTTACAGGCGAGCAAGCTTCCATAGCTGTATTGTTAATTGTTCAAGAAATTAAAGAAAGTTATCATAACAACTGTATATTTGAACCTAAATCAAAAAGAAGTTGTTTTTGAAAAGATTGTTGGGGCTTATACTCAGGGAGAGTCCCAGATAAAAAAAAATTAATTTTACCGTTGTTTGATAAACTGTACTGGGACTTATACAATGACTGAGGCCCAAAGAGGTTTTCTATACAAAGGGATGGGTCTTACAACTCAAGGAGAGGCCCAAAAGTTTGAAAAAGAAAAGAAATGGGACTTACAACACAAGGGTAGGCCTAGTTGATTTTGTTTTGAAATGGGACTTAACACACAGTGGGACTTATACAATGACTGAGGCCCAAAATTATTTATGTACAAGGGGGTTGGGTCTTAATCTCTATTAGAGGCCCAAAGATTTATTTTTTTTATACAAGTGATGGGGCTTACAACTCAAGGAGAGGCCCAGGGAAAAACAGTGAGCGCACCGTTGTTTTGAAAATCGTATCGGGACTTATACAATGACTAAGGCCCAAAAAGGTTTTATTTACAAAGGGATGGAACTTACACTCTATCAAGAGGCTCAAAAATTTATTGAAATGTTTGATAAGGATCAAAAATCAAAGAAACCCTAATTTCATTTTCTTTTAAAAGTAATTCTTTAAAGAAAATCAATAAAAATGACAAAAAAATACCAAAAAAGTTTAAATAAACTACTTGTGATTTTTGGTTAAGGTTTGAAAAATGAGGTTTTAATCACAAGATGATTTATACCTCATTTTGTTTTGATTTTCAAGATAAAACTTCACTTTTAAAATTTTTAAAAACAATAAAAATGAATTTATTTACAAAAATACCAACTATATTAAATAAATAATATGAATATGATTTTTTTGTAGCATAAAATACTTTAATATTTTTGTGATTTTTCAAAAAAAGAACCAATAAAAAATGATTAAAATTAAATGAGAAATTAATTTTTCAAATCATTAACAAAAATAATATGAAAAATATTAAAAATGGGACAAGTGATAAAAAAGAGGTATGGGGCGAGGGGGATTCGAACCCCAGACCTCTCGCTCGCTCAATACACACAAACCAGTTGATCAACCACTGGGGCGCAATGGCAATTCATTTAATATGTGGCAAGGGAAAAATATATAGAAAACAAGTTGAATTTCTAAAGCATGGCGCCATGGCCATCTTCATCCTCAAGCTCAGATACGTGAAGCCTCCTATCTCACTCATCTCTCAACCATTTCACATGATCCAAATATGAAAATCGTGCGTTTTCAGATGAGGAACACAATGTCAATACTCAATTTTATTGAAATTAAGTGAATCAAAACATAATATGATAAAACCTAAAGAACCCTAAAATTGGCATGAACTCAATGAAATCCTATACAGGAACTGTAAACAACAATCGATTGAGGGTAAATGATCCACAATCATCCAAAAACATAATGGTAATCACAAAACATGTTTACGATGCATGATTCATTGAGTTTGAGAGTTTAAGGTTTACCTCTGCAAGTGAGAATCAAATTCTGGTTTGGAGGTGTTACAAATGAGCTCCAATGATTTGTACAGCTTCCTTGTACCTCAATGGATGTGTTTGAGTGCTTAGGTTGATTGGAAAACCTCTGGATTGATCAGCCTGATTCCTTCTACAGTAAGTCATGAGTCTTGTGCAATTGGGTGGCCATTTGGTGATTTTGATGTTACAGATGGGATGTAATGGTTTAGATCACTCCTATATGTTGTGTGTGAGGTGTGTGAATCATTGGTTTGAGTTGCATTGGCCTCTAACTCAAAACCCGATAGTGCTTTCTCAAGAACAATGAAATTTGGAGTTTAAGAAGGAAATGAGAGAAAGCAATGTTGTAAGCTGCTTTTGTGTAGTTTGAATAATCAGTTAGGACCTCTATTTATAGTGGATCAACTCTTGTCTTGGAGGAATAGTGAATGGCTGCAAGATCAGATCACATTCAATGTGTAACACCCCAAATTCGTAAGAATATTTATTTAATTTATTTAAATATAATATTCGTGATTTTTGGGGAATTGTACTGTTTTGGGGCATTGCGTGGAATTTTGTGGAGTTTGGTTATTTAATTAAATAATAGTATATATTATGGGGTATAATGTCTTACTATTAATTTAAATAATATTAGAGGAATTAAGGGTAAATTGGACTTTTGAGGAGGATTAGTGAGGGTATTATGGAGAAAGCCCAATTTTGAGGCCCAAGGGTTAGGTTGAATATAAAAGGAGGATTTGAGAATAGCTTTCATTTTTTTTTTGGAAAACCGTGAAAAGAAGAAGGTGAGAGCTCTGAGGAAAAAGGAAGAGGCAAGGAATTCGAGAAGGTTTCCGAAGGCTCAGAGAGAAAGCTTCGAATCGACAATCTAAGGTATGGGGAGTATTACCTTTCATTGTTTTCAATATAGGGATTCGATGTATTTAAAGTTGATTTTTGAGGTTTATCTGATTTTGTGGGTTTATGAGTAAATTGATGATTTAGGTGTTGTTTTTGGGAATTGATGATGAATACGAAGGGCTAGATTAAATAGGATAAAAGTAGGCCTTCGAGGCTAATTTTTCTGTTGATGTTGTTTTGACCTTGAAGGGAAAGGGATTTATGGAGGTTTATGAGAATCTTGAGAGTTTGTGAAGGTTTAGGTGATTTTGAGTTAGGATAGTGAAATTATTCGACCTAATAGTTGTAGGTTTTATGCCTTTAATTTCCATGATGCTTTAGGAAGGTTTTGGGTATGTTTGGGGGTGAATTAAGGGTGAACCCCACTACTACGAAAAACCCATTTAACAACGGTTGGGAATGACATATAATGACGCGGGCGAAGGCGTTGTTATGTAGATTGTTGTTGTATCTTCGCTGTTTCTACAACGGTCTGGAAACCGTTGTTGTATTATGGAAAACGCGCGATATATTGCAACGGTTAGTTGTATCAACCGTTGTGAAATATATTATTAATCACAACGCTTAGTTGTATCAACCGTTGTGAAATATATTATCAATCACAACGGATATTAGTTTCAACCGTTGTTACATGTACCCTTAGCTTATTATATACAAATGTATATTGCTTATTTTACCATACACCTAGTTAAAGAATTACAACCATTAAATTGGTAAGGAAATATATAATATGAAAATTAAATTGTTCTTGAAAACCAACTTAAACACACCACTGTTTTTCGAATTGCATCCATTTCATTCCGCACATTTTATGTTCCTTAACACATAATATACGATTCAATGGTCTGATTCACTCTACTGATCGATATCGTTTATTATATAGTTGACCTCTCCATCGCCAAAAATCATCGCGATTTTATCATCATAACAATCATGATCATAAAAACCACGATGATTTTTGGCGATGAATAGGTAAACTATATAATATAAAAGATATCGATGTGTAGAAGGAATCAGACCATTGAATCGTATATTATGCGTTAAGGAACATTCAATGTGAATGAAATGGATGCGATTCGAAAAACATTGACATGATAATGGTTGGTTTTCAAATACATCTTAATTTTCAGATTATAAGTTTCGATACCAATTTAACAGATTGCATTTTCAGTAAAAGGATAGTAAAATAAACAATATACTTAGTATATAATAAACTAAATTTCATATGTACAATATCAGAATAATAAACTAAATTTCATATGTACAATATCAGAATGAATTCATATATATGTTCAGTAAAAGGATAGTAAAACAAACAATATACTTAGTATATAATAAACTAAATTTCATATGTACAATATCAGAATAATAAACTAAATTTCATATGTACAATATCAGAATGAATTCATATATATGTACCTTATTAGAATGAATTCATATATATATATGTACCACCATCATTATCACCATGTGAAACAAACCTAAGAAGTGGGAAAGCAATGAAGAAAATTAGTTATTATTCAAAACAAAAGAAGCAAAATTAGAAACAAACCCTAAGAAGTGGGAAGCAATGAAGAAAATTAGTTAGTATTCAAAACAAAACAAGAAAAAGTTGAAAGAAAACGCTAAGAAGTGGGACTGTACCATAACAATGAAGTTCACCTTGCTTGTGAAGCATTGAAGTCGAATCTGCGCAAAAAGAGAACAATCAACAAAAACATCATGAAGCAAACGAGATAATGAGTACTATCTAACAAAAAGATTGAAGTGGAAGAATACCTTATTTTCCATAAACAATATGTACATTATGCTTGCTACGCCAGCATCATCACCATGTTCATCTAGTTTTAGACTCTGCAAGAAGTAATTCAAGGAGGAAAAAGCTTAAATCAAAAGCTTCATACTTCTTGAACTTCTTTTCGCAGATTCTAAAAAAAGATGAAGTTTGGGTGCTAGGGTTTCGCTGTGAAGGAAACGGCGCGACTGTCAAAAAGGGAAAGTTAATTCCCTTATATAGGTAAATTTTTCACAACGGTTTTCTTAAATAACCGTTATGATAGATTATATATTAATTTAATAATATCACAACGGTTAGTTATAATAACCGTAGCGAT
Organism: Lathyrus tuberosus; assembly: GCA_022829125.1. NCBI lineage: Eukaryota > Viridiplantae > Streptophyta > Magnoliopsida > Fabales > Fabaceae > Lathyrus > Lathyrus tuberosus. The sequence continues at coordinate 734,008 of JALAZF010000633.1, forward strand.
ACCCCTTATACGTGGTATAAGGTTCGACACCAGGCAACAACATTTTCCTAAAATTACGCCTGGAATATAAGTGATATCGCTACGGTCATTACTTATAACCGTCGTGATATTATTAACCGTTGCACTTCCCAACATATGAACGATTTACAAGAAAATATCGTTCCAGAATATGAACGGTTTACAAGTTATCATCATTACAAGCATTAAACTATCAGTCTTTTCATCTTCAACCTCATCTATAAATAGACAATTTGACATATCTAAATAATATATTCTTCGTAACAATGAGTTCAACAAATGAGAATCCTAGAAACCTCAATGAGGAACGTCAGGCGCCAATCCAGGAGGTCGTCTAACCAACAACTGCCAACTTCATGGATGCCTTAAGGGTAAGGAAGGATAAGAAGAAGAAGAAGAAGATCCTGAACAAGAAGAAGATAAAGAAGAAAAGGAGGCATGTATATTATGATTCTGATGAGGGGAGTGAGGAGAGATGTCTAGATTATGAAGATGCATTTTATGCTATGGGCTCTGACAATGATCTTGATATGTAATATGTTTATCAATGTACTCTAAATGGAATATTAAAATAAAATTATGTCTATATATGTTCATCTCTTACAGTTTTATTTTTAAAGTTATATATATACTCTATTGCACTTAAAAATACTAAAGAATACATTGCTGTGAATCGAAGCGTGATACATGTAGTACAACGGTCTTCTAATACAAGCGTGTTAAAATGTAAAAATATGGAAAAAAAATATAGAGCTGGGAATCGAAGCTTGTTACACAGCTTGTATTACAACGGTTATGTAATACAACCGTCGTTAAATATGGTGTTATAAAATTTTAATCCTGTTACAACGGTGGGATACGAAACTGTGGTAAAGCTGGCGTCGTTAAATGGGGTTTTCGTAGTAGTGCCCGTAAGAGTTTGGTGATCTGAAGTGCTACTAATGCGTAACAGCGATTCCTGAAATCGCAGGTTCGCAAAGCGAAGGATTCCTTCGCAAGGTGAACATTCACCCCAGATTTGCAAAGCGAATGGAGCAGCGAATGCGTGATGAGGGTGATTGAAATACTGATGTAAAATTCTGAGTGTGAGCTTGAGTTTGCAAATCGAACCTCCCAGCGAATGACTTCGCTAAGCGAATGAGGGTGGCGAGGAGAGGCAGAATGGGGGTTTTTTCTAGTTATGTTTGGGATTCTGGGATTCACTGGAAGCTCGCAAAGCGAACTTCCCAACGAATGAGTTCGCACAGCGAACGACTGCAGTTTCGCGAAATCCTCTTGTGATTCCTGTGTTGTTTTGATGTTTCGAGTTGTGATTGTTTTGATGACTTGTTGTGAGTATGAATGATGATTTTATGATGATGATATATGATGTTGGACGATTAAATGATGATGTGATTTACCATGATGATATTGATGAATATGAGGTTATGATATTGTGATGTTTTGATGAATAATTGAGGATGTGAATTACTATGAGATATGTTGATGATTTTATGACGATGATACATGACTATTTAATGTGAATTACCATGAGTTATATTGATGATTACGAGATGCTGATTTAATGATGTTTTGATGACGTATTTGATGATATGATGAATATGTGAGTTTGATGGATGATGATGCACGTAATGACTTTTGATGATGATGATGATGATTAGGACCTTGTGCATCATGCATTCATAGCGTTTGGACTTCGGTCTATTGATGATGTTAGGACTTCGGTCTTGTGACGATGTTAGGACTTCGGTCCAGTGGTGGCTTCAATCCCATTGTGTGGATTGAGGTGTTTATGACGTGCTCCCATGTGGAGGGTTGATGGCCTAGTGTCCATCTTTTGTGACGATTGGTACCACATGCATGAGTCTTGTTTTGCATTGCATTTTATGTGGTTTTGATGTGATGTCGTGATATAGTGATTCCTGATGTTTTCCCTTATGATGACCCTTATGATGTTGTATATGATGATGACGCCATTTTGCATATCCTGTTTTTATATTGATTATAATGAATTGTGATTACTCACCCTGCCTGTTTGAATGTTGCCTCCACGTGGGTAACGTGCAGGTGATCAGGTTTAGCCGTGGATGCTTTCGAGGACTTGAAGTTTAATTGCTTTTGGTCGATTTTAGAGGGTCTTGCTCTGATAGTGTAACATCGGGTTGGGGTCCTTCGAGTCGAACTATGTTGTTTCCCTATTTTGTTTTTATTTGATGATATGGTTTTAATTTGACTATTATGACGTTTGTCGAAAAACCTTTTTATTTGAAAATTTGAGTTCCGCTGCCATTTAAGGCTTTTTGTGAAACTTTGAGGAAACCCTTTTGTTTACAGGGTAATTTATGTTATTTTGATTTAATGAGAAATGTGCACACTTTGAGGTGATTTTTATGCCTTACTCTAATTATTTAAGTTGTTTCTCCTGCAACATTAGTGGGGGTAGACAAGGGTGTTACATTAGTGGTATCAGAGCCTGGTTGGTCCGTCCGGCCAGGTTGTCTAATGTTGTCTATTCCCTAGTGTGCGACATGTGTGTGAAAACACTGTCGATACTTGTTTTGTTTTCCATTTGCAGGTTGGGAATGAAACAAGTGGGGGAGAAGGTGGTGCTTCTCCAAGGTGCTTTGAGTGTGGAGCGTTGGCTAAGTGTAGTGTTGGACGCTGCGATAGTTGGTGGAGATAGTTTATACCGCCTCATGATATCGGTTGTTATTGAAAAATTAAGGAACTAATCACCCTTAATCTCTTGTTGATAATAGACGGGATCATGTTGGATGGGATAAACGTGTCTTGTGAACTTGATTAGTGTGCGCAGTAAATTGTTTGGAGTTAAGCCGGGTGCTTACAAATTGTTTTGATGAGTCGATGCAGACTAATAGACTTGAGGATGAGGCGAATTTGAGTTTCTTGTCTGACGGTCCAGTTGGGATATCTTGAGGAGAACAATCAGGCATTGTTGATGTCTGCTTTTGAGGGATAGAGAACAGGGTGATGGCTAGTGATATGCCGATGGTGTGTAATTCCTGACAATCACCTGAATCTTATTTCGACGAAGGTGAAGAGTTGGTTGTTCTGTGAAGCAAGTGGGTGAGTCTGTGAAAGATGGTGCAAAGGTGTTATGATGTTGGATTATTGGAAGGCATAAGGGATGCGGTGGTGTGTGACTATCTGGAGGTGTTCCCATGAGATATCAGTGATTTACCACTGTAGTGTGGAGTGTAACTTGCTATCGACCTGGTACTCGATGCAAGCTCGATGTCGAAGTTTTCATACAGAATGTATGTTTCTGAATAAGTGAATTGAAGGAATAGCTGGAAGAGTTGTGGAGAGGAAGTTGTTCGACCGAGTGCTTCCCTGTGAGGTGCCCCTGTGATGTCGGTGAAGAAGAAAGATGGTATTATGAGATTGTGTGCGGATTATAAACATGTGAATAGAGTGAAGATCTAGAATAAGTGACTGCTTCCGAGGATTGAGGAATTGATGGATCATTTAGTAGATGCTTGTGTGTTTATCAAGATTGATTTGAGGTCTGGTTATCATCAGATTCATGTTAAGTCTGATGATATTCCGAAGACGGCTTTCAGGACGAGGTAAGGTGACTATAAGTATACTGTGATGTCGTTTGGTGCGTCTAATTTACCTGGTATTCATGGAGTATATGAATCCGAAATTTCTTGAGTATTTGGATAAGTTTGTAGTGGGTTTTATTGACGATCTTCTGATAGACTCTAAATCTGAAGAAGAGCGTGTTGAGCATTTAAGGACTGTGTTGCAGGTGTTGAAAGAGAAGAGGTTGTAGGTGAAGTTGTCAAAGTGTGAGTTCTGGTTGAAGGAAGTGAGTTTCTCGGCTATGTGATTGAAAGTGGTGGAATTGTTGTTGATCCTTCTAAGATTGATGCGGTGTGGCAGTGGGAGCCGCCGAGGTGTGCTACTGAGATACGAAGTTTCTGGGATTGGCGGGTTATTACCCCAAGTTTATGGGAGTTTTTCTAAGTTGGCATTACCTTTGACTCAGTTGACTCGAAAGGGTCAAGCTTTTGTGTGGGATGGAGCTGGTGAAGAGAGTTGTGTGGAATTAAAGAGGAGGTTAATGACCGCTCAAGTGTTGATTTTTCCTAATTCGAGTGAATCTTTTATGGTCTACAATGATACGTCGAAGATAGGTCTTGGTGGAGTATTGATGAAGAATGGACAAGTTGTTGCCTATGCTTCGAGACATTGAGAGTCTGTGAAGGGAATTATCCTAAGCATGACTTAGAATTGGCCGCTGTGGTATTTGTGTTGGAGACTTCGAGACTTATCTGTTTGGCTCTAAATTTGAAGTGTTCAGTGGTCATAAGAGTCTGAAGTACTTATTTTCTCAGAAGGAATGGAATATGAGGCAGAGAAGGTGGTTAGAGCTGTTGAAGGATTTAGATTTTTGAATTGAGTTAGCATCCTGGCAAAGCAAATGTAGTGGCCGATGCATTGTGCGGAAAGTCATTGCATATGTTGATGCTTATAGTGAGAGAATTGGAATTAATCGAACTGTTTTGAGATTTGAGTTTGGTGTGTGAAGAGACTCCTGACAGGGTGAAGTTAGGAATGTTGAAGCTGACAAGTGGTATTTTGGAGGAAATTAGAGCGGGTCAGCAAGTGGATTTGAAGTTGGATGACCAATTGACTTTGATTAACCAAGGTAACGGAGGAGAATTCCAGATTGATGAAAATGGTGTGATGAGGTTTCTAGATAGATTGTGTGTTCCAGATGTTCCAGAAATCGAGAAAAGTATTCTATAAAGAAGGATATTGCTGAGTTCGTTTATGCTTGTTTGACTTGTCAGAAGTCGAAGATCGAACATCAGAAGCTGTTGGGTGTGATGCAACCGTTGAATATTCTAGAATGGAAATGGGATAGTATTTCCATGGATTTTGTGTCGGGATTGTCGAAGACTGAGAAAGGGAATGATTCTATTTGGGTGACTGTGGATGGATTAATTAAATCGGCTCATTCTTACCGATGAAGATTAATCATTCTATGCAGAAGCTAGCTAAGATGTATATTGAGGAAATTGTGACACCGTCGAATATTGTGTCGGATAGAGACCCGAGATTTACGTCGAAGTTTTGGGAAGAGTTTGCAAGGTGCTTTGGGTACTAAGCTGAGGTTGAGTGCTGCCTATCATCCGCAGACAGATGGACAGACATAGAGAACTATCCAATCTTTAGAGGATTTTTCGAGAGCTTGTATGTTGGACCAAGGAGGACCATGGGATAGTTATTTGCAGTCGATCAAGTTTACCTACGACAACAGTTTTCATGCTAGTGTTGGGATGACGCTGTATGAAGCTTTGTGTGGAAAGAGGTGTAGGACTCCATTGTGTTGGTATGAATCGGGTGAGAGTGTTGTACTCGGACCTGAGATGGTGCAAGAGATAACCGAGAAGATTAAGATGATCCAAGAAAGGATGAGAGCGTCGTAGAGTCGCCAGAAAAGCTACCATTATATGAGGAGGAAGACACTTGAATTCCAAGAGGGAGATCACGTGTTTTTGAGGGTGACGCCGGTGACTGGTGTGGGACGAGCTTTGAAATCTAGGAAGCTCACTCCATGTTTTGTTGGTCCGTATCAAATTTCGCAGAGGGTGGGGGAAGTGGCCTATCAGATTGCTTTACCGCCGTCGCTTGCGAATTTGCATGGCGTGTTCCAGGAGTCTCGGTTGAGGAAATACAGTCCGGATCCATCGGATGTGATTCAGATGGATGATGTACAAGTGAGGGATAACCTGACAGTGAAAGTATTACTTGTGCGGGTTGATGGTCGAGAAATGAAGCGACTGCGGGGTAAAGACTTAGTCTTGGTGAAGGTATTGTGGAGAGGACCATCTGGAGGAAGTTGGGTTTGAGATGTGAAGATCAGATGAGGGAGTCGTATCCGACTCTATTTCCTTGAGGTAATTTTCGAGGGTGAAAATTCTGTAAGTGGGGGAGAGTTGTAACACCCCAAATTCGTAAGAATATTTATTTAATTTATTTAAATATAATATTCGTGATTTTTGGGGAATTTTAGTGTTTTGGGGAATTGCGTGGAATTTTGTGGAGTTTGGTTATTTAATTAAATAATAGTATATATTATGGGGTATAATGTCTTACTATTTATTTAAATAATATTAGAGGAATTAAGGGTAAATTGGACTTTTGAGGAGGATTAGTGAGGGTATTATGGAGAAAGCCCAATTTTGAGGCCCAAGGGTTAGGTTGAATATAAAAAGAGGATTTGAGAATAGGTTTCATTTTTTTTTTGGAAAATCGTGAAAAGAAGAAGGTGAGAGCTCTGAGGAAAAAGTTGGAGGCGAGGAATTCGAGAAGGTTTCCGAAGGCTCAGAGAGAAAGCTTCGAATCGACAATCTAAGTTATGGGGAGTATTACCTTTCATTGTTTTCAATATAGTGATTCGATGTATTTAAAGTTGATTTTTGAGGTTTATGTGATTTTATGGGTTTATGAGTAAATTGATGATTTAGGTGTTGTTTTGGGGGATTGATGATGAATATGAAGGGCTAGATTAAATAAGATAAAAGTAGGCCTTCGAGGCTAATTTTTCTGTTGATGTTGTTTTGACCTTGAAGGGCAAGGGATTTATGGAGGTTTATGAGAATCTTGAGAGTTTGTGAAGGTTTAGGTGATTTTGAGTTAGGATAGTGAAATTATTCGATCTAATAGTTGTAGGTTTTATGCCATTAATTTCTATGATGCTTTAGGAAGGTTTTGGGGATGTTTTGGGGGTGAATTAAGGGTGAACCCGTAAGAGTTTGGTGATCTGAAGTGCTACTGATACGTGATGAGGGTGATTGAAATACTGATGTGAAATTCTGAGTGTGAGCTGGAGTTCGCAAAGCGAATGAGGGTGGCGAAGAAAGGCAGAATGGGGGGTTTTCTGGTTATGTTTGGGATTCTGGAATTCGCTGGAAGCTCGCAAAGCGAACTTCCCAGCGATTGAGTTCGTACAGCGAACTTGGAAGCGAACGACTGCAGTTTCGCGAAATCCTCTTGTGATTCCTGTGTTGTTTTGATGTTTCGAGTTGTGATTGTTTTGATGACTTGTTATGAGTATGAATGATGATTTTATGATGATGATATATGATGTTTGACGATTAAATGATGATGTGATTTACCATGATGATATTGATGAATATGAGGTTATGATATTGTGATGTTTTGATGAATAATTGAGGATGTGAATTACTATGAGATATGATGATGATTTTATGATGATGATACATGACTATTTGATGTGAATTACCATGAGTTATATTGATGATTACGAGATGCTGATTTAATGATGTTTTGATGACGTATTTGATGATATGATGAATATGTGAGTTTGATGGATGATGATGCACGTAATGAATTTTGTTGTTGATGATGATTAGGACGTTGTGCATCATGCATTCATAGCATTTGGACTTCGGTCTATTGATGATGTTAGGACTTCGGTCCAGTGACGATGTTAGGACTTCGGTCCAGTGGTGGCTTCAATCCCATTGTGTGGATTAAGGTGTTTATGACGTGCTTCCTTGTGGAAGGATGATGGCCTAGTGTCCATCTTTTGTGACGATTGGAACCACATGCTTGAGTCTTGTTTTGCATTGCATTTTATGTGGCATTGACGTGATGTTGTGATATAGTGATTCCTGATGTTTTCCCTTATGATGACCCTGATGATGTTGTATATGATGATGATGCCATTCTGCCTATCCTGTTTTTATATTGATTATAATGAATTGTGATTACTCACCCTGCCTGTTTGAATGTTGCCTCCACGTGGGTAACGTGCAGGTGATCAGGTTTAGCTGTGGATGCTTTCGAAGACTTGAAGTTTAATTGCTTTTGGTCGATTTTAGAGGGTCTTGCTCTGATAGTGTAACATCGGGTTGGGGTCCTTCGAGTCGAACTATGTTGTTTCCCTATTTTGTTGTTATTTGATGATATGGTTTTAATTTGTCTATTATGACATTTGTCGAAAAACCTTTTTATTTGAAAATTTGAGTTCCGCTCCCATTGAAGGCTTTTTGTGAAACTTTGAGGAAACCCTTTTGTTTACAGGGTAATTTATGTTATTTTGATTTAATGAGAAATGTGCACCCTTTGAGGTGATTTTTATGCCTTACTCTGATTATTTAAGTTGTTTCTGCTGCAACATTAGTGGGGGTAGAAAAGGGTGTTACACAATGGCTTTGGCTTGGTGGCATTTCTTCTCATGCAAGGCAAACTAGCCTCTCCCAAGAGCAGGGCTACGTCTTGACCAAATCCACATTCTTCAGATGTTTTAATTGTTTTTTAAGTGAGCATCTTGACTGAGTAGAGTGGATTTATTGAAAGTGCACTATTGCACATAAATGCCTTTGAATTCAAGGCATAATGTGACAAAATGCATTAACCTCAAGTTGGAAGATCCCTTAGCTTTTTGACTCAGCGTAGCAGGTTAGATAAGATGGATTAGGATTAGATTGGATGAATGTGGCATAGTGATCATCGCTTTTTGGCTCAAAATCGTGTATGGCAAGAAATCTCACAAACTAATTTTTCATGACAGCCTTGCCATGGTGTCTTGCAGCAGCTATAACTCTTGGCTCAAGCTGAGTTGTTTCATGCCAATAAGTTCCTTGGATTGTAGGCAATATGCACAACAACTTTGATGTTTACATCTTGAATTGATTCAGGCTAGAACTATGTGAAACAACCCTCCAAGTTTTGGTGTTTCACTTGAAATCTGCCTTGTGCATAATTTCTTCTAAATGTTGGAAAAATGCACTTTCAGGTTTTTTTAGTGATTTTGATCCAATCATAACTTGAAATCCATGAGGAATTGGAATGAGATGTAGTTGAAGTTTTTGTAGAGTGTAATGAGGGATTCTTTATGAGCTTTGAATGGGAGAGAAAGGCCTTAGGGTTTGAGAGATATGGCCTTGCAAAGTTGGTACCCTAGCCACTTTGTTCCATAACTTGGAAAAATTCTAAGTTTTTTATGCTTACCCCTTTAGCAAGATAACTCACTTTATTCGATTTTTCTTGATGAATGATGATTTAAATCATATATTAACATTTTTTAGGGTTAAAGAACCTTGGTTGTCCAAAAATCCAAAAAGCCAAACTTAGATTTTTGTACAGTTGACTTTTTCATCAGACGGAATTTTGACTTTGTGATCCTTTTGTGAAATCAACCCTTGGGCTTAATTAAACTTCATGGATTGCCTCCAAGGGTATTTAGGAATGTCTTGGACCTCTTCCCAAAGTTTGAGATCAAGGATAGGGTTGACTTTTTCCATTAAAAACCCTAATTTGTGATCAGATGGTTTTGAGTTCTTGTGGCTTATGACTTGAGTTCTTTGAGTCAATCAAATCTTGTAAACATGTCAATATGATGTATTTGAGGTCTTTGAAGCTCATTTTGAAGCTTCACGCCATGCCTCACTTCACAAGTTAACCCAAGGGTTGAATTAGGGCCCTAAGTCCTGATTTTTTGATAGATGGGCCCTCAAGGTGATTTTGTCACTGTGGATGGGTTCTTGAGATCCTTTTTAGCTTATTGGACCATACATTGAGGCATTGGCTCATGTCAAAATGGAAATTTTCATCTGGGGACCTTGGGTCGACCAAACCCTAATTTGGTGACACAGGCGATCTTGAGGCTTTATCCACCTGGAATGTTGCAACCTTTTGCTTGATTCTTGATGTGGGAGTCCTCTTGATCCTTTATAGGTGTTTGAGAGGTTAGACAAGTTGAAGATCATGTCAATTCTTGATTGATCTTTTGTCTAAATGCTTTGAGAGGGGTTAAAACCCAAATCTTTGATTGTAAAGAATGCCTAACATTCCCTGAGGAGATTTATGAGGCATGAAAGTACTTCCATATTGTGGTAATTATCTTCACAATGATGGGAAATCTTGGTGGTCAAAATTTGGGGTATTACAGATGCCCCTATTTAATCTTCTTGGACCCGAAGGTGTGAATGGCGAAGGTATTCGGGCATTCAGGGTGCAAGAGGATTAAATATCGGAATACCCGAAATTTTGATGGTGGTTATGAATGGCTGCTTGCTCATCCATCTTCTTTTGCTAAGCAATAATGCTTGGAAAAGGTATAAACGTCCCCTCGATCCTGGTCTTTAGCCAAGGAACTGGTCTAAGTTTCTTTTGCCAATAAACTTCCCCTTGATCCTAGTCTTCAGCCACGGAACTGGTCTCAGTTTCTGATATAAACTTCCCCTCGATCCTGTTCTTTAGCCACGGAACTGGTCTCAGTTTCTGATATAAACTTCCCCTCGATCCTGGTCTTTAGCCACGGAACTGGTCTCAGTTTCTTTTGTCAATAAACTTTCTTGACAAGGGACGTTATTTATAGCGGTTTTCCTCAAACTTTTCGCCGAATTTTCCTGGGGAGATGCCATTTGATGGGAACAAGTTTTGATGTCAGACTCGCTGGGGAACCCATTCGTCTGAGTTGTAGAGGTGTTCAAACTTCTCTGTTGGAGACGCCATTTGTTGACTCTATTGGGGAAAACTAGTCTCTTGAGAGACTGTTTCCTGCTTGGGGATATTACATCATACTTTTCCTCGAGATCTCCTCAGAGAAGTGCCATGTGATGTAATCTAATTTTGAGGTGCTGATGACTTCATTAACATTGACTTTCTTGGGAGAAAAACCAATTTGTTGCTGAGAGTCTTTGGTTGCGAGGCTTTCTCTGGGAATTTTCCTTAATTTGGGAAAGCGAGAACATCATCTTCAATGGTGACAAGTGACGTTTGTCGAATGTCTTCTTGCCTTTCAGAGGTTCAAGTTATCAAAGTGGTCGAGGACCATCTCCAATCGACAAATAAATTGGAGGAGAGAGATTGTTCAGACAAAACATTTCCTGACGAGGAAAGAACTGACGGCTCGATTGAGAAGATGACTTTCACCACTAGGGGATAAGACCAACTAGAGTGATAGTAATGCAATATGAATATGTAAATGAATCAATAATGCATGATGTATGTATATTTATGCTGACAAAATGATGTGACATACAGACTAATGCATGGACACGACTGGATACTCGGCCACTGTGGGGGATGAAAAGTATCACTGTTCCAAGATAGCAATCCTGCCTTGCTTAGGAGAGACGGTCCCCGCGGGGAGAGAGAATTGTTAAATCGGTCTTAAGAGGTATGAAACCCTTCCGGGGATGTCAGATGAAACATGGTCCCTGACACAGTTGATACTTCATCCAGGTGTACTGATTTAGAAGGAGTACTTTGATTCTGCACTTTGAGGTTCAATCACCTCCGGAGAAGCGATCGATGTTCTTTCGATGTTCAACAGTCAAAAGAATTGCCATCTTTATTTTAAAAGCAAAAAAAATTTTGACAAGTAAATTCATTTTTGTTTTATTTCAAGAATCATTGATCATATTAAAAATGTCATTCTGTAAAGCTAAAACAAATGAGAATTGCAAACAAAAGCACTAGGGCTCAAATTTTATTGATAGGATGGAAATCATCCAAGCGCGTGATACCATAGAATATTTACAAAGTTAGAAAATGGTAATTTTAAGGGAAAATGGGCTACATTGAAACATAACTACCGTTATCCTTCTACCAACTTTGAATTCTGGACATCCTGAGCTTCTGTCAAAGATGACCTTGACTGGAGTTTTCTCGATGGATGGCATTACTGTAACACCCCACTTTCCCATTTTTATAAAATATAGAGATATCATCAATATAATCAGAGTTTACTACAAAAAGTAAGGTGTCACTTCGTTAAAAATCAACATACTGAATCTCTTTTCATTTAAAGAAATAAAAACAGCGGAAAAACAAGTATTTATCCAATTTACGGCCACATGCCAACGACATCAAAATAAAACCCACATTAAACGTGGTCCATCATAAGTTCAATAAAAATGAAAGATACGTAACAAATTAATGATGAATAATGAATAACAAATAATAAAATCCCCAAATCCCGTGTTACGTATCAGAGCGACTCCTAAGACTCGATCAGGCAACACGCACTCCATGAACACTCAAGTACCTGGATTATCTGTACTTCCGAAGAAGCACAGACACAACAACAACAAAGGGGTGAGAACTACATTCAATAATAAACGGCAAATAACACATGATAAGAGTAGTTACCCACAGTCAATCATACAATCACATAATCACGACATACTTTTCATTTCAATTAAAATCCAATCAACATGTAAGAACAATGCAATGTGACTCAAAAAATGACACAATGCATTTGGTACCAATTCACCATGGTTCATTCAATCGGACCCAGATAAATCACATACACATCTACTTGGCAATGATTTATCTCCACCACACTCCTCATTGGAGTTCGGGTGAATCACATACACTCCTCCTGAACAATGATTCACCACCACTGACACCATGAATGCATGACAACAAATATGCATATAATTTACATGTATAGTCATAGTTGTACATCTCCACGATCCTCCTGATCACGATCAATACATAATGCCACAACATACACCTCACACGACAATGATTAGCTAATTACTAATTAAATCACCAAAATTACTAAATTAATTAATTTTAATACCGACTTCCCATTTCTCAGGGTCTGACATTTATCCCCAACCTCTCAAACCAAAAGAAACTGATTCGGACGGGAAAACGGGAAAGGAATCGCGAAACGGTGAAATTCTGCACACTCGCTGATCATACGCGTATTGCCCTGTGCCATACGCGTATGACCTTCTCTCTCGCCCTGCCATACGCGTACTTCCCTACCTAATACGCGTATGGACAGAGGCATGTTTTCCCTCAAATTCCACTCCCAGATCTGGTTATGCGTATCCCCTCTCCATACGTGTATTGGCAAGCCTCCATACGCGTACTACTACGCGTATGGGCAGAGGGCCGTGCCAAAGTGACATTCGTACGCGTATTGCCCTCGTAACACCTTGCCATACACGTAACAACACGCCTGTTACGCGTATTGGCCTCCTGCACGCCAATCCATACGCATATCACTCTCCTTGTTACGCGTATGGGCAGAGAGTGACGAAAATACCCAATTTTTCCACACCAGTCAGAATTCTGCCACTTTGATCTCTCTCCTACACTTCCAATCAGTCCTAAAATTAGTTCTACATCAATTTTATTACCTACAATTTCATCCTACATATTTTACCTATTATTACTAATTGAATTACAGTCTTAGATCTAATTTCGTGCCCTCAACCTGCATCAAAACAGATCTGCAACTAAATGCATTCATACAGCAGCAACAGTACAATTTATACATGAAAATCATACTATCATCAATGATTCAATACATATCAGAAATCAAACATTCATATCATACTCAGAATTTCATCAACCATAAAGCATACAAAAATCCTATGAGGGAAAGGACCCCTCACTACCCTTTCATGTTATTATCACCTGTATTGAACCCATTCTCCCCCCTTACCTCGAATTCGTTCAGAAAATCCAGCGAGAATTTGTTCTGAAGAGTGCCCTAACAATTGTTCTCCCCTTGTTCTTCCATCTCTCACCCTTTCTCTTTTCTTTTTCTTGTTTTACGTGAAAACCAACTATTCCCCCACTAAACTCTCCTTAATCCTAATTAATCTGATTTCATTTAATTAATAATAAAATAATAATAATAAAATAATAATAATAATAATAATAATAATAATAATAATATTATTATTATTATTATTAACCATATTCCTATTATTATTTTCACTGCTATATCATTATTATTAAACTAAGGTCTTTAATTCCCACTATTTAAATAAGGCACTACCCTTCACTCACCCTTAACAAGGCCAAATAAATAAAGGAATACACAACGATTAAATAATTGAAATGGGGTGTTACAACTCTCCCCCACTTAAATTATTTTCGTCCTCGAAAATGTACCTGATGGAAACAATTCCGGATACGACTCCCGTATCCTGCTTTCCAATTCCCAAGTCACACCCCCTCCAGCAGCTCCCCCCCAAGCTACTCTCACCAGAGGTATCTCCTTCCCTCTGAGTTGCTTCATCTTGCGATCCTCGATCCTTATCGGCATCGCTTCCACAATAAGATTATCCCTAATCTGCACTTCATCCCTCTGAATAACATGAGATGGATCCGATATATGCTTCCGAAGTTGCGACACATGAAACACATCATGCAAGTTCGATAATTCGGGCGGTAATGCCACTCTATAAGCCACTGCACCAACTCTCTGCAAAATCTGATACGGTCCAATAAACTTAGGATTCAGCTTTTTAGGTTTCAATGCACGTCCAACACCGGTCACTGGGTTAACTCCTAGGAATACGTAATCACCTTCACTAAATTCCAAGTCTTTCTTCCGATTGTCATGATAACTTTTCTGTCTACTCTGGGACGCTTTCATCTTATCATGGATCATCTGAATTGTCTGAGTAGTCTGTTGCACAATTTCTGGTCCAAGTACCACATTCTCACCCGTTTCATACCAACACAGAGGCGTCCTACACCTCCTACCATACAAAGCTTCGAAAGGTGCCATTCCAATGCTAGAATAGTGACTATTGTTATACGTGAATTCTATCAATGGAAATGAGTATCCCACGCACCGCCTTTCTCCAATACACAGGCTCTCAGCAAATCTTCCAACGACTGAATGGTCATCTCTGACTGACCATCGCTCTGTGGATGATAAGTCGAGATCAACTTCAATTTAGAACCCAAGGCTTCCTGTAGACTCTTCCAAAATTCTGAAGTAAACCTAGGATCTCTATCCGACACTATGCTCGACGGAACAGCATGCAACTTCACATTATTCTGATATAAATCTCCGCCAGCTTTGACAACGGGAAACTGATGTTAATTGGTATAAAATATGCGGACTTCATAAGTCGGTCCACTACTACCCAAATAGCATCAAAGCCTCTCGCCGTATTTGGTAAACCAATAACAAAATCCATAGCAATACTGTCCCATTTCCATTCCAGAATCTCTGACGGTTGCATTAATCCCGAAGGCTTCCGGTGCTCCACTTTTGACTTCTGACACGTCAAACAAGCATAAACAAATTGAGCTATGTCCTTTTTCATACCGGACCACCGAAATAACTTCTTCAAGTCATGATACATTTTCGTAGCTCCCGGGCGAATACTCAAGCTACTCCAGTGACTCTCCTCTAAGATTGCCTTCTTTAATTCCACATTATCCGGTACACAAATTCTGTCCCGGAATCTCAATACTCCAACATTGTCCACTTTAAAATCACCATCAGGATTATCTCTTCCTATAGGCATCAAATCCACCAGCTTCACATTAAACTTTTGATTTTCTTTAATTATATCCAAAAAGTCATTATTCACTTTCAACATACCCAATCTAATACTCTCCGGTGTAGTTTCACAAACCATACTCAAATCTCTGAACTGTTCAATCAATTCCATTTCCTTCACCATTAACGCCGACATATGAATTGTCTTCCGACTCAGAGCATCTGCTACCACATTAGCTTTTCCCGGATGGTAACTCAAATTAAAGTCATAATCTTTCAAGAACTCTAACCACCTCCTCTGCCTCATATTCAACTCCTTCTGATCGAATAAATATTTTAGACTCTTGTGGTCATTGAATACTTCAAATCTTGATCCATACAAATAATGTCGCCAAATTTTTAATACAAAAACCACTGCAGCTAATTCAAGATCATGAGTAGGATAGTTCCTCTCATGCACCCTCAGTTGCCGTGAAGCATATGCCACCACCTTGCCATCTTGCATTAACATACCACCTAATCCCATCTTAGACGCATCACAATACACTACAAAAGGGTCACTAGGACTTGGTAGAATTAACACTGGCGCTGAAGTCAATTTCTTCTTCAGCTCCTCAAAACTTTCCTCACAAGCAGCATCCCAAACAAAAGCTTGATTCTTTCTGGTTAACTGAGTCAATGGCAACGCCAAATTAGAAAACCCTTCAATGAATCTTCGGTAATAACGTGCCAAACCCAAAAAGCTTCTAATCTCCGTTGTTGTCTTCGGAGCTTCCCACTGAAGTACTGCACTTACTTTAGATGGATCCACTGCTATACCATCACCAGAAATAACATGTCCCAAGAAATTCACAGTCTTCAACCAGAATTCACATTTCGAGAATTTTTCAAACAATTTATTATCCTTCAACACCTGCAATGCAATCCTCAAGTGCCCTGCATGATCTTCGTCAGACTTAGAAGAAATCAATATATCATCAATGAACACTACAATAAACTGATCCAGATAAGAGTGGAAGATACGATTCATATACTCCATAAACACACCCGACGCATTAGATACTCCGAAAGGCATGACTGCATATTCATAATGTCCATAGCGGGTCCTGAACGCCATCTTCTGAATATCACCTTCTTTTACTCTAATCTGATGGAAACCCGACCTCAAATCAATTTTACTGAAAACATGAGCTCCCACAAGCTGATCCATTAAGTCATCAATCCTCAGAAGTGGATACGTATTCTTAATGGTCACTTTATTCAACTAATGTTAATCGATGCACAAACGCATACTACCATCCTTCTTTTTCACCAACAACACTGGAGCTCCCCACGATGACACACTTGGTCTAATAAACTTCTTATCAAGAAATTCTCCAATCTGAGATTTCAACTCTGCTAACTCTGATGCAGACATCCTGTATGGTGCCATAGATATAGGCCTAGTACCAGGAACAAGATCAATGGTAAATTTAACTTCCCTTGTTGGAGGCAATTCAGTAATATCATCTGGGAATACTTCAGGAAATTCATTCACCACTGGCAAATCCTTAACCGAAGTCTTGCTTTCAACAGATAACGATGCAAACGCTGCAAACATCTTAGCTTCATCCTCCAACAATGTCCTCAACTCCCTGCTAGACAACGAATCTGCTAATGCTTCTTCTTCAGGAGTAAGAAATAATAATGTCTTCCTAAAGCAATCAATATAGACTCGGTTGAATTCCAACCAGTTCATCCCCAAAATAACATCGAGATTACCGAGTGGCAAGCAAATCAAGTCCACTTTGAAATCCCTACCAAACATAGTCAGCGGACACTTTAAACACACCAAAGAAGTAACCACAGAACCAATAGATGGAGTTTCAATCGTCATCCTCTGATCTATAGTAGACGGCACAATCCCTAACCTCTACACACAGTCAACAGAAATAAACGAGTGGGTTGCACCCGTGTCAATGATAGCAATCAAAGGAATATCATTAATAAAGCAAGTACCTTTGACGGAATGCTCCTCATTGGTGGATTGGGCTCCCACTAAGGCAAACACCTTTCCACTGGCTTGAGCTTTCTTTGGCTTCTCACAGTGAGTGATGATATGGCCCTTTTCTCCACAATTATAACAGGTAGGCATAGTGGCTTTGCAATCTGCTATAACATGACCTGGTCTCCCACACTTGAAGCACTTTTTCACCTCATTGGGACAATTATTAGCATGGTCTCAGGTAGGCATAGTGTGCGTGTGTGTGGCCTAGTGGTGAAATGTTTGGGTCTTGAGAGTGTGCTCCTATCAAGGTCTCAGGTTCGAATCCTGCTGGGTAAAAATTGCTTATTAAAAAAAAAATTATTAGCACGGTGACCCGCGCCACCACATCTGAAACACTTGAGAGCATCAGGAGCCACTCCTCCCTCTCTTGGTTTCTCTCCGGCTGCAGCTTTCTGTTTCCCCTTATCAGCTGGAGCACTGTAAGGAGTACCCCCAAACCTCTGCTTACCCTTTTTCTCATTCACAGCTTTGTAATGAGCAATTCTGGCTCTGTTATCATTGTCATAGATTCTGTTTCTACTTACCAGCTCTGGATAATTTCTTATTTTCTAACAATCAATGCCTAGTTTGATCTCGGGACGCAGCCCATTCTCAAACTTTAAGCACTTCGAAGTCATAGCCTCTTCATTATTGTAATGAGCACAATACTGTACCAACTCCTCAAACCGAGCAGAATATTCAACATCAGTCATATTACCCTGTTTCAACTCCAGAAACTCAATCTCCTTTGCACTGCGAATGTCTTCCGGAAAATACTTTTCCAGAAACTCAGCTTGAAACACTGTCCAAGTAATCTCAGTACCCGCAGCTTCCAACCTCTGGCGACTATTGTCCCACCAGGCCTCAGCCTCCCCTTCCAGCATATGAGTACCAAACCGTACTTTCTGAGCATCACTGCACCCCATGGTTCTGAAGATTTTCTCCATAGCCTTCAACCATTTCTGTGCAGCCTCTGGATCCAGAATACCTCCCTCATAAGTAGGCGGCTTATTGCTCTGGAACTGTGCTAAGTCACGAAACTGAGCACCCCCATCCTAATTGTTGTTCTCTACCGCTTGCGCCATAGCTTGCATAGTGTAGCGCAATTTTTGTGGTTTTGAATCACTATCGCTTGGGTACTACAGTTCGATTCATTTTTTATCCTATTAAGCTGATTAAGAAAGGGAAATAGATGTCTCCAATTAACCCTGCTTGCATACTGAGTTTGAACAGCGGTCTGTTAGGTTACAGATGCTATGAAGATGTGGGTCTCTTTTCGGTTATTTTGATAAGAATAGAGCCTGGGCGATTGGTGTAAGTTTTTAAGACTGATGCTTTTCGTTTGATATGTGAGGGTACGGGATTTGGGTTTTGGATAGTGTGCTCCCTAAGATTTTTCTTTCAATCTTATGCCTACGTATTCCTGTTTACCGAAATAGGGAAATCAGAGCGATCGTAGTTCCTCCTATTCTATGGGAGGAAATGGTGTTTTGGTGTCTTGTTCAAAGCCCAAGACGTGAAGCTGAAGGGTTTATTTGTATCTTGTTCGAAGCCCAAGATGTGAAGCTGAAAAGGTGTTGTCTTTAGAGAGAATTTGTCATCTCTAAAGGGGGTCTGTTTATCATAACTGTTGGGTGACTGACTATAAAGGAGGATTACTTTAACCGGGATATGTGAATCCTAGCAATGCCATAATTTCCTTTATAGGGGGTTTTAACCTGAAGGAGAAGACTTTAACTCAGTGTAGAGCAATGCTATCTTTCCTTAGGAATTTCTCATGCTAAAAGAGGGACAGTGGCGTAGATGTAAATAATCCAGAGGCTTGTCGCTTACAGCAATTAGATGAAAGGAGTTGTTGATGTTTGTATCCTGTGAACGAGGCACAGTTTTGATGCTAAAAGGTTGATTGAATCAACCGGGGTTTTTCCTTATACAAAGCCTAAGAGGAGGCTATTGACCCAACAAGAGGGTGCTTTTGTGTCTCATACGAAGCCCGAGAGGTAGGCTAAAAGGGGTTGACTCAACAAGAGAGTGTTTTTAGATGTGTCTTGTACGAAGCCCAAAATGGAGGCTAAAGGTTGACTCAACAAGAGAGTCTTTTATACTCAACAAGAGAGTGTTTTTGTATCTCGTACGAAGCCCGAGATGGAGGCTAAAAGGATTATTGACTCAACAAGAGAGTCTTTTTGTATCTCATACGAAGCCCGAGATAGAGGCTAAAAGGATTGTTGACTCAACAAGAGAGTCTTTTTGTATCTCGTACGAAGCCCGAGATAGAGGCTAAAAGGATTGTTGTTTCAGTTGAGTGACAGGTCCAGTAGGTTGGTTAAAAGAGAAAATCAGTTCTTGCAAAGAGACTGATTAAAGGTAAGGCTATACTTTGGGATTGATCAGAGGATCAGGGTTATTTCCTGTTCTTTAAGGAAATGGGGAATCCAGAGGGTATTGGAGACTCTCTGAGTCTACTGGTGTTTTTCCCTGCTTTTGAAAGGGACTTGAGAATGTCTTTGAGACTCAAGGGTCTTAGACTGTCCAAGTCTAGAGTTTTATCTTTTGTACTATGCTTAAATAAACAGTAGTAGTACGTTCACGGTAGAAAGATCTAGACTCTTTGAAAGACTGTTCTATTAAGATGACTAATTTCTGTTCCTATACCTCTAGGAGGTCGTCGGGACAATTTGTACGAAGCCCAAGAGGAGGCTGGAAACTTTTAAGAAGCCGAGGGACAATTTTTACGAAGCCTAAGAGGAGGCTCACTTCCCGAAGGAAGAATCCTTATACGAAGCCTCAGAGAAGGCTGTGAATACTTCTAAGAAGCCGTAGGGTCCTTGTACAATGCCCAAGAGGAGGCGGGAATGCTTTTAGGAAGCCTGTGGGTCCCCAAACCCCAAGAAGTTCAAGACATGCCATTCACCGAGAATGGATCAAGCCAGGAAAGTTCGAGAATTTGGAAGAAACTCAAAAGATGCCATTCACAGAGAAAATATCATCTTTGGGGAGTAGAGTTTCTTTGACAATTTCTAAGAGTGACAGTCTGATAAAGGGTTCAAAAAGAATCTGCCTTTCACATCTCCATATTGTTTAACCCCAAGAGGAGGGAAGACTGTGTCTGGTAATCCTATGGGGGATCTAGTTTTGACTATTTAAGAGTGATCAACAGGGCTTAGTGCTAGACGTAGTTGCCGGGGAAACTCTAAATATCTATACTAGTATTACACAGTTGATATGAGTTTATGAAAGAAGACTTAGAGTGAAACAGCCCCACAATACAGTTATATGTATATGAAAGCGGATAAAGAAAGCATATAAACACTTACTCGGTTGTAGAGCTTCCATGTTGTTTGGTTAGTTGTTTAACAAAGAAAGATTGAAAACAACAGTATATTCAAAATTAAAGGAGAAAGTATTTTGAAAAGATGTTGGGGCTTACAACTCAAGGAGTGGCCCAAGGTTTATCAGTGATCGCACTATCGTTTTGTACAGAGGGACTTTTACAAGTGACTGATGCCCAAGAAAGGTTTTCTGTACAAGGGGATGGGTCTTACACTCTCTCAAGAGGCCCAAGTGTTTAAAGAAAAAGAATGAGGCTTACAACACGAGGGTAGGCCCATATGATTTGTTTTTTATTGGCGATCGCGCCGAGGTTTTCTTTTAACGCAGGGGGACTTATACAATGTCTGAGGCCCAAAAAGTTTTGGTTAAAAGGGGATTGGGTCTTACACTCTAATAGAGACCCAAAAGATTTATTTTTGTACAAGTGGTGGGGCTTACAGCTCAAGGAGAGGCCCAAGGTCATTTGTTTGAAAAATGGCGATCGAGCCGAGATTTTTGAAAACGCGGTGGGTCTTATACAATGCATTGAGGCCCAAAATGGTTTTGTTTTCAAAGGGGGTTGGGTCTTACACCCTAATAGAGGCCCAAAAGATTTTGAATGGGTCTTATAGCTCGAGGAGAGGCCCAAGGTTTGTTTTTCAACGGACGATGATTGCGTCGAACTTTTTGAAATACAACGGGACTTATACAATAAGTGAGGCCCAAAAATAGGGTTGTATTTACAAAGGATTGGGTCTTACACTCTATTAGAGGCCCAAAAGTGTTTGAAATTTGTTTGATGAGGGTGAAAATCAAAGAAACCCTAATTTGTTATTCTTTAAAAGTAAATATTTAAAGAAAATCAAATAAAATACCAAATAAGTTTGAATAAACCATTTGTGATTTTTGTTTAAGGTTTGAGAAATGAGGAATTAATCACAAGATGAATTAAAACCCACTTGGTTTTGATTTTCAAAGTAAATATTCACTTTTAAAATGTTTAAGAACATTAAAAAGGAATTTATTCATAAAAATACTAATTATATTAAATAACTAATATAAACTTATTTTTTTTGTGGAATAAAATATTTTAACATTTTTGTGATTTTTTACAAAAAGAACCAATAAAAATAATTAAAATTGAAAGAGTTATTAATTTCCCAATTAATTAACAAAACATGAAAATATTGAAAAAATAGCAAAACTATGAAAAAACACAAAATGGCATGGGTGGGGTTTGAACCCACGACCTCAAGGTTATAGGGCGGTTGCCTTACCACTGGGGTGGTGATACATCCATTGCTTGAAGTGAAACCACAAATATACAAGGCATGCCCTGTTTTCTAGGTCTGGTCAAGGCAAGGCAAGGCAAGTTTTGCCAAGAAACGGGAAGGTCCATAACTTTCTCATTTCTCAATGGTTGGGGACAAAATTTATATGCATCTGGCTTAGAATTTCACAAGGAATCCAATGGTGGTGGTATTTTTTTCAGATCATACTCTCTCCTCAAAACCCGATAGTGCTTTTGAAAAAGGCCTATAATTGCATTTTCTATGCTACACTTTGATACAGGAATGAATTACATGATGAATTGGTTCAAACACAACATATATAGCATGTATGAGGTGTGTATGATCAGTGGACTTCAAAGCAATGCATATTTTGGAAAGTTCAAGTCATGATGCTTACCTCTTTTTGAGTTTTCTGTGCAATCTGCCAAACTTCTTGTTCCAGAAATGGTTTGATGCTTTGGACACTCTCAAATGATCCCTTAGAAGCTTTTAGGATGGTTGGAATCAATTGGAACCTGCAAAAAAACACAAACTGGCCCTTTCTTGCAAAAGGGGTTAAAATGACCAAAATATCAACTCTCTCAAATGGTGTTCCAGATGGGGGGGGAACCATTTGGGACAGTTCAAGGATGTTATTTGGAGTGTGTTTGAGGTTTTATCTGGTTTGGAAAGTGACTGAATCAAGACATGGCTTGAAAAATGCACAAAAGGCCTATTTTGAGGTTTTGAGAGGTGACTTTGTGATTTTGGTGTTACAGGTCACTTTTGATGGTTTGGATCACCTACATATGATGTTTATGAGGTGTTAGGATCATGAGTTGTGATGGAAATGCTCCCTAACTCAAAAACTCAGAGTTACCTTGCTAAAAAAGGCATTTTTGCCTAAAGAGAGGGATTTTGAGGAAAGCATCGGTTTGATGGCTTTGGTGTACTCAAACTAAGCACAAATGAGCTCTATTTATAGTAGATCAAGTTTGTTTTGGGATCAATAGTGAATGGCAACTGCAGCAGAGGTTTGGCCAATGGTTGCACTTTGGAATCCAAGTCTCCTCTAGCCATTGACTAGAGGTTAGGGCACAGGGCTGTGGTTCCCTTGGTCTTGGATAAGTCTTGACTGAATTCAGTTGCAAATGTGTCAGTCCATGCCACCTTGGTGTATGTATTGAATGCTCCAATCCAAAATTGGAGTCTTGTCCCTATTTTAGTCAATTCTAGGTTTGGCATGCTACTTCTTGTTCCAAGGACTTTTGAGGCTTGGCTCAATGTTTGTCCCCTTTAAATTTGATCCTCAGATGTGTCCAAAGTGATGACAAGGCTTGGAATTATCTGATTTTGCCAAATCGAGCAAAAATGCAAAATTCTGCCTAGCCTTGGCAGTTTTCAGCAAGGCATATTGCCATTGTCATATCTCATGGCCCAAGTGGAATTTGGTGATGTTCTTGGCCATTTTGGAAAGCCCTCATATGATACAAGAACTATTTGATCATATTTGGTTTTGATACCTTTTGGATCCAAGTGAAAAATCCCCCTACATTTGGAAAAAAGTGAAGGCAGATTCTGACTTAGTGAAAATTTCACTAAGTGTTGGGAAAAAGGGACATTTTCACTTTTTGTGATTTTGATCATTCCATAACTCAAAATCCATGATGAATTTGGAAGGAGGTCAGTTCTAAGTTTTTGTAGAGGGTAATGAGAGCTACAAATCTAGCTTTGGATGGGAAAAATGGCCTTGTGGTTTAGGAGTTATGACCCTCCAAAGTTGGTACCCTTGCCACTTTGTTCATAACTTAGAAAATTTTCTAAGTTTTTATGGTTACTCCTTTTACAAGTTATCCCACTTTTCTTGATTTTTCTTGATGAATGATGATTCAAATCATACATTAACATCATTCTAGGGTTAAAAACCATTTTTGTGAAAAATCTCAAAAAGTCAAAGTTGACTTTTGTGCACAGTTGACTTTTTTGTCAGATGAATTCCAAATTGTGCGATCCTCTATGAAATCAAGTCCTTGACCTAAATCAAACTTGATGGATTGATTTCATAGGTGTTATAGGGTGTATTGAATCATGTCCTAGGGTTTGGGAGCATGTCTTGGTCAAAACTCAAAGCTACAGTTGACTTTTCTCGCGAAACCCTAACTGTGGTACTGATGAAATTGAGACTTGTTGCTCAAGCTTCCTGGATCAATCCATTGTTACAAATGGATCAATGTGGTATGTTGGAGACCCTCAAATCATGTCTTGAGGTCTTGGCCCATGATTTGTCCCAAAAGTCAACTTAGGGGTGAATTAGGTCAAGAAACCCTAATTCTTGATTTTTGATGTATGCATCCGATGGGGTCAAATTGACTTGATGCTTGGGCCCATGAGGTTCCATGGAGTATTTAGAATATGCTTTGAAACATTGGCTCATGCCCAGAGGAAAATTTCCATCTAGAGGCCCTGGTCGACCAAACCCTAATTTAGTGACACTGGCGATCTTGAGGCTTGATCCACCTGGAAGGGAGCAGCCTTGTGCTTAATCCTTAAAGTGGGAGTCCTCTTGATCCATTGTAGATGCTTGGGAGGTTATACAAGTTGAAGATCATGTCATTTATTGATTGATCCTTTGTCTAAGCACTCTGAGAGGGCTTGAAACCCTAATTTTGATTGTAGTAAGTGTTCACCCATCTTTGGGGAGACTGATGGTCCATCCATAATGTGATGATGATTTGCACAATGATGGGAAATCTTAGTGGTCAAAATTTGGGGTATGACACATAGCAGCAGCAAGAGCAGCATCATTCCTCCCTGCCATACTATTCAACAATCAACATATGGTTAGAACACACAATCGACTCCTACTCCAAGGACAGACTCTACTACTACACCTAGCCGGACGGAACGACCTGCTCTGATACTAATTGTAACATCCCACTTTCCCATTTTTATAAAATATAGAGATATCATCAATATAATCAGAGTTTACTACAAAAAGTAAGGTGTCACTTCGTTAAAAATCAACATACTGAATCTCTTTTCATTTAAAGAAATAAAAACAGCGGAAAGACAAGTATTTATCCAATTTACGGCCACATGCCAACGACATCAAAATAAAACCCACATTAAACTTGGTCCACCATAAGTTCAATAAAAATGAAAGATACGTAACAAATGAATGATGAATAATGAATAAAAAAATAATAAAATCCCCAAATCCCGGGTTACGTATCAGAGCGACTCCTAAGACTCAATCACGCAACACGCACTCCATGCACACTCAAGTAACTGGATTATCTGTACTTCCGAAGAAGCACATACACAACAACAACAAAGGGGTGAGAACTACATTCAATAATAAACGGAAAATAACATATGATAAGAGTAGTTACCCACAGTCAATCATACAATCACATAATCACGACATACTTGTCATTTCAATTAAAATCCAATCAACATGTAAGAACAATGCAATGTGACTCAACAAATGACACAATGCATGTGGTACCAATTCACCATGGTTCATTCAATCGAACCCGGATAAATCACATACACCTCTACTTGGCAATGATTTATCTCCACCACACTCCTCATTGGAGTTCGGGTGAATCACATACACTCCTCCTGAGCAATGATTCACCACCACCGACACCATGAATGCATGACAACAAATATGCATATAATGTACATGTATAGTCATAGTTGTACATCTCCACGATCCTCCTGATCACGATCAATACATAATGCCACAATATATACCTCACACGACAATGATTAGCTAATTACTAATTAAATCACCAAAATTACTAAATTAATTACTTTTATTACCAACTTCCTATTTCTCAGGGTCTGACATCTATCCCCAACCTCTCAAACCAAAAGAAACCGATTCGGACGCGAAAACAGGAAAGGAATCGCGAAACGGTGAAATTCTGCACACTCGCTGATCATACGCGTATTGCCCTGTGCCATACGCGTATGACCTCCTCTCTCGCCCTGCCATAAGCGTACTGCCCTACCTAATACGCGTATGGGCAGAGGCATGTTTTCCCTCAAATTCCACTTCCAGATCTGGTTACACGTATCCCCTCTCCATACGTGTATTGCCAAGCCTCCATACACATACTATTACGCGTATGGGCAGAGGGCCATGCCAAAGTGACATTCGCACGCGTAATGCCCTCGCAACACCTTGCCATACGCGTAACAACACGCCTGTTACGCGTATTGGCCTCTTGCACGCCAATCCATACACGTATCACTCTCCTTGTTACGCGTATGGGCAGAGACTGAGGAAAATACCCAATTTTTCCATACCAGTCCAAATTCTGCCACTTTGATCTCTCTCCTACACTTCCAATCAATCTTAAAATTAGTTCTACATCAATTTTATGACCTACAATTTCATCCTACATATTTTACCTATTATTACTAATTGAATTACAGTCTTAGATCTAATTTCGTGCCGTCAACCTGCATCAAAACAGATCTGCAACCAAATGCATTCATACAGTAGCAACAGTACAATTTATACATGAAAATCATACTATCATCAATGATTCAATACATATCAGAAATCAAACATTCATATCATACTCAGAATTTCATCAACCATAAAGCATACGAAAATCCTACGAGGGAAAGGACCCTCACTACCCTTTCATGTTATTATCACCTGTATTGAACCCATTCTCCTCCCTTACCTCGAATTCGTTTAGAAAATCCTACGATAATTTGTTCTGAAGAGTGCCCTAGCAATTGTTCTCCCCTTGTTCTTCCTTCTCTCACCCTTTCTCTTTTCTTTTTCTTGTTTTACGTGAAAACCAACTATTCCCCCACTAAACCCTCCTTAATCCTAATTAATCTGATTTCATTTAATTAATAATAAAATAAGAATAATAATAATAATAATAATAATAATAAGAATAATAATAATAATATTATTATTAGCCATATTACTATTATTATTTTCACTACTATATCATTATTATTAAACTAAGGTCTTTAATTCCCACTATTTAAATAAGGCACTACCCTTCACTCACCCTTAACAAGGCCAAATAAATAAAAAGAATTCACAACGATTAAATAATTGAAATTGGGTATTACAATTGCTGCTGAGGGATTTAACCTTGTCAGACGTAGTTACTTGCCATTAATCCCTAATTTTTGCCTGGATTGTACTTTGAGATTTCCAATCCCTCGGGATGGTTTTTTTTGTTTATGTCTCTAATTTTTGCCTGGACTGCCCTTTTGGGTTTTCAATCCACTAAGATGTTTTTTTTAGGCAAAGTATTTCTTGACTGCGTCAACATTTGTGGGGTAGGAAAATTCTTCTCCACCCATGGTTGCGAGTCTCAAGGCGCCGCCTGAGAAGGCTTTCTTGACCATGTAGGGGCCATCGTAATTCAGAGTCCATTTTCCCCAGGAATCAGTGAGAAATGATTGTATCTTTCTGAGCACAAGGTCTCCTTTTCTGAAGACACGGGGTCGGACCTTTTTTGTCAAATGCTTTCTTCATTCTTTGTTGATACAACTGACCGTGGCATAGTGCCTTTATTTGCTTTTCTTTAATTAGGTTCAGTTCGTTGTGTCGACTTTGACACCATTCAGCCTCTGTTAGCTTAGCTTCCATCAATACCTGGATTGATGGGATCTCTACTTCTATGGGGAGGACTGTTTCCATGCCATATACTAGAGAGAAAGGGGTTGCCCCTGTTGAAGTGCGGACAGATGTGCAATAATCGTGAAGAGCAAAGGGTAGCATCTCGTGCCAGTCTTTGTAGGTTATAACCATCTTTTGAATGATCTTCTTGATATTCTTGTTAGCCGCTTCTACCGCTCCGTTCATCTTAGGTCGGTAGGGAGATGAGTTATGGTGTTCGATTTTGAACTCAGCGCACAACTCTTTCATCATCTTATTGTTCAAGTTAGATCCATTATCAGTAATGATCTGGCTTGGAACACCATAACGGCAGATGATATTGTTCTTGATAAATCGGACCACCACTTGTCGGGTTACATTGGTGTATGATGCTGCTTCAACCCACTTGGTGAAGTAGTCAATGGATACCAGGATGAACTGATGTCCGTTTGAAGCTCTGGGTTCGATCATACCAATCATGTCGATTCCCCATATGGAAAAAGGCCATGAGGAAGAGAGAACTTTGAGATGTGTTGGCGGTACATGGATTCTGTCTGAGTATATCTGACACTTATGACACTTCCTTATGTACTTGTAGCAATCGGATTCCATGGTCAACCAATAGTACCCTGCTCTTAGAATTTTTCTCGCCATTGTGTGTCTATTGGCATGAGTGTCAAAGGATCCTTCGTGAATCTCTTTCATCAACAGGTTTGCTTCTGGTCTGTCTACACATCGGAGCAAGACCATGTCGAAGTTTCTCTTATAGAGTGTATCACCGCTTAGGAAGAAGCTGCCTGCCAATCTTCTGAGGGTCTTCTTGTCTTTTCTGGATGCCCCAGGTGGGTACTCTTGTTTCTGAAGGAAGCATTTGATATCGTGATACCAAGGTCTATCGTCTATGACTGCTTCAATTGCGAAGATGTAAGCGGGCCGTTCAAGGCGCATTATGTCAATCTTAGGTATGTTATTCCATTGACTTACACTAATCATAGAAGAGAGAGTGGCTAGTGCATCAACCATGTGATTCTCTTCACGAGGGATATGGTAAAGCTCGATTCTGTTGAAGAATGGTAACAACCTTCTCGCATT
This sequence comes from Lathyrus tuberosus, assembly GCA_022829125.1. Classification (NCBI taxonomy): domain Eukaryota; kingdom Viridiplantae; phylum Streptophyta; class Magnoliopsida; order Fabales; family Fabaceae; genus Lathyrus; species Lathyrus tuberosus. The sequence goes on from JALAZF010000633.1 coordinate 762,648, forward strand.
GTCTTTGTAAGGAATCAGCCTGATTGGTATGTGTTCCAATCTCCTATGATCTGATTGATGACCAGGGATGAGTCTCCATACACGTCCAAGTTCTTAATCCTTAAGTCAATCGCTTCTTCAAGACCCATGATACAAGCTTCGTATTCGGCCTAGTTGTTTGTACATTTGAACATTAATCTGGCAGTGAAAGGAATATGGGTACCCTGAGGTGTTATGATGATTGGCCCAATTCCGTTTCCATAATGGTTGACAGCTCCGTCAAAGATTAGTCCCCATTGGGAACCCGGTTCTGGCCTTTCACTGGGTAGCGGTTCATCATAATCTTTCATTTTTAAGTACATGACATCTTCGTCTGGGAAGTCAAATCCGACTGATTCCTGATCATCAATCGGTTGATGAGCCAAATGATCGGCTAAAATACTCCCTTTCACGGCTTTCTGAGCGTGGTATTCGATGTCGTATTCTGATAACAACATCTGCCACTAGGCGATCCTTCCCGTGAGAGCAGGTTTTTCAAAGACATATTTGATGGGATCCATTTCAGAGATTAACCAAGTAGTGTGACAAATCATGTACTGAAGAAGACGTTTGGCTGCCCAAGCCAGAGCACAACAAGTTTTCTCGAGCATAGTGTACCGAGTTTCACAGTCTATGAATTTCTTGCTTAAATAGTAGATGGCAGGCTCTTTTCTTTTTGTTTCGTCTTGTTGACCAATCACACAACCCATGGAGTCTTCCAAGACTGTTAAATAGATGATCAGTGGTCTTCCCTCTACTGGAGGTGATAGGATAGGTGGATTCAACAGGTATTCCTTGATACTTTCGAAGGCGGTTTGACAGTCTTCTGTCCATACGCAATCCTGATTCTTTTTGAGAAATTTGAAGATTGGCACGCAGGTCGCGGTCATAAGGAATATAAATCTGGAAATGTAATTCAAATGCCCTAGGAATCCCCTGACTTGTTTTTCAGTCTTTGGAGAAGGCATTTCTTGAATGGCCTTGACCTTGTCAGGATCAACCTCAATTCCTTTCTGGCTGACGTTGAACCCTAAAGGTTTCCCTGAGAGGACACCGAATGTGCATTTGTTGGGATTCAAGCGGATTTTGTATTTCCTTAAATGCTCAAATAGTTTTGACAGGTGGGTCACATGCTCCTCTTCTGTCCTAGATTTGGCAATCATATCATCAACATACACTTCTATTTCTTTATGTATCATGTCGTGAAACAAAGTAGTCATGGCCCTTTGATAGGTTGCCCCAGCTTTCTTCAAACCGAACGACATTACCTTGTAATAAAAGGTGCCCCATTGGGTAATGAATGAAGTTTTCTCCATGTCTTCTGGCGCCATTTTTATTTGATTATAGCCCGAGAATCCATCCATGAAGGAGAATACTTTGAATTTTGCTGTACTGTCTACCAGCATGTCTATGTGCGGCAAAGGAAAGTCATCCTTTGGACTGGCTTTGTTCAGATCCCTATAGTCTACACATATTCTGACTTTTCCGTCCTTTTTTGGAACTGGTACTATGTTGGCTAACCATTGAGGATATTCTGATGTGGCGAGGAAACCTGCGTCAATCTGTTTCTGTACTTCCTCTTTGATTTTGATGGCCATGTCTAGATGAGTCCGTCTTAGTCTTTGTTTTATCGGCGGACATTCTGATCTTAATGGTAGATGATGTTCCACGATGCTGGTATCCAACCCTGGCATATCCTAATAGGACCAAGCGAATACATCGGGAAATTCTTTGAGAAGCTTTATCAAACATTCTTTGACAGTTGGACTGAGCAGTGCCCCAATCTTGACTTCTTTTCTCTCTTCTTCTGAACCCAAGTTAACTATTTCCAACGACTCTTTATGAGGTTTAATGAACCTTTCCTCTTGTTTGAGTAATTAGGAGATCTCTTCTGGAATTTCTTCTTCCTCTTCTTCTTCAGCCTCAAATACCGGGAATTCAAAGTTGGGAGAAGGCGTTGGATCGTATGTTTCAATGGGGTTTAAAACAAGCAATCTGGATGACGTGATGATTGTTTTTAGAAGAGATAGAGAGAATGCAAGAGTGTGTACAGTGTAGTTTCTGAAAAAATGCTTGTTGTATTTTTTTATTATTTTTGAGTTGGTTTTTTAAGATTACCATTTTCTGAAAAAGCCAAAAACGAAAACATCAATACATGCGGAAATTACAGAATGACGTTAATTTATTTATGATTTGGTCGATTCTTGAAACTACAGCCCTATAAAACAAAACTCTGTCACTTTGGGCAAAGCGAAGAGAGACATTTACACAAAGTGAGCCCTATCAAAACATCCGTTTCACCTGGGCAAGGTGAAAGGTTAAAACAAAGACGGAAATTACTTAGACTTATGGATGATTTTTGGGACATTGACAGCATCCCATTGGTGGCGAACTCCTCGGTGAATCACAAAGTCTGGTACCTTCCTTCTTGGGTTGTCTTCAGAAATGACGCTAATTTTTGGTGGAGCAGGATCATTGGAGTCTGTCTCCCAGGCAGAATTGTCGTAGACGAATTCTTCTGTTGTATCTTGCACAGTGTTTTTACTCTCAGGCGGATCTCCCTATCTAGTTGGCTGGATTTCTTCGAGGCAGATACGAGAGCTTTCAGGAGCGGTGTACTTGACCAGGAAGTCGTACTTGCCACTCGGTTATCCTAAGGTGTCCCACACTTCTTTGGAACTGGAGGAGTCATCCCTCTCGATGACGTTGACCTCGGGAAAAGCATAGTTAAGGAACTCTTGTCCTGTAACCTTTGCTAATTCATCGTCGTGCTGGATATTTTCTGAATGCCCTGAGTAATGATCCCATGATTTGGTGGGGACACAGGTATTCCTTTCAATGATGCTCAGTAGATATGCATCGTTGGGCTGACTCTTTTGCCCTAAGTCTCCTGGGTACGGATGCCAGATAGGCAGGCCATCCATTGGGTCAAAATAGTTGTAGTTAGAATTGTCTTTCATCAGAGTGTCCTCCTCTAATGAGTTTGGTGGAGCACGACATCCTTCCAGATCACAATCTTCGTACATCATCTTGACATCTGATCTTGGTATGTATCTCGGACTCTGTGCGGGATAGCAAAATGGCGTACGTGTTTCTTCCCGAGACATATGACCGTCTTGGTTGAGATAGGACTTCCAATCTTCATCTGTATCGGAGGAATCACCCTCGTTGATGGTATGTACTTCTTGAGATACTGGGTGAAGGAAACCTCCACTGTGGAAGAAGTCCTGAATGAGATGAAAACCTTCATCTTTAGTAGCAGTCTGGGTACAGGTTGAAGAAAAACCAAGACCTTTCTTTGTCTTGTTATCCGTAGGAAGGACAAGTTGTCCCCATCCTTTTGCGCTGTTACTTTTGATCACTTTGAGAGCATTTTTGTACGAGGAAATCGATGTTCCCCTTTCTGATTGGTTGTCATTGCTCACCGAAAGTGCTTGGAATTGGGTTCCAACAACCCGCTCTGGTTCTACACAAGTGGACGACGATAAGTTGCTCACGATCAAGGCTTGCTCTCCACAGACTGTGACTAGTTGGTCATTCTTGACGAACTTCAGCTTCTAGTGAAGTGTCGAAGTGACTGCCCCAGCCTCGTGTATCCAAGGTCTTCCTAACAAACAGTTATATGCTGCTCGGATGTCTATGACCTGGAAAGTGACTTAGAAAGTGTGAGGACCAATAGTTATGGGAAGGTTGACTTCGCCGATAACTATTTTTCGGGATCCTTCAAATGCTTTGACGATGACCTCACTGCCTCTCATCGGAGATCCTTGAAATGATATTTGCATTAAAGTATATTTGGCATAACATTCAGAGATGATCCGGTGTCTACCAGTACGCTTGCTAAAGCGTCGTCCTGGCAGTTGACTGTAATGTTAAGTGCCATGTTGTGATTTTTGCTTTCTTCCGGTAGTTCTTCATCACTGAATCCTAAATTGTTACAGGAAGTGATGTTGGAGATGATGTTGTCGAATTGTCTTATCGTCACATCTTGTTCCATAAAGGCTTGCTCTAAGACTTTCTGTAAAGCTTCCCCGTGAGCTTCAAAACTAAGCAAGAGAGATAACACAAAGATTCTTGAAGGAGTTTGCAATAGTTGGTCAACAATGTTGTACTCGCTTTTTTGGATGAGCTTTAGCATCTCATCGTTGTTCTTTGAAAGGTCGGGATTACTGGATTGACCAACTGGTTGATTGGGAACTTCTGTTTGAGGTTCCTTTTCTTTGTTGGGGTCTCCAACTCCTCGGTAGAAGATCCGACCGCTCTATGTTACTCGACTGATATCTGTAATATTCACAATGGAGGGTAATGGAGTTTCCTTTCCATTCTCAATTGTTGTTGCACCGTATTTGTAAGGGATAGCCTTATCGGATTTGTATGGTACTGGTCCCGGCAGATAGATAACTACAGGAGCCTTTTGATTTTTCTGACCATCGTAGATGGCCTCAATTGGTTCGAGGTTGAGAATCTTTCCACTATCAAGAGGAGCTCTTGATTCATGGAGTAAAGGGATTATGGTGCATACGTCTTTGGCCACTTCTCGTTTAGGGATTAAGACAACTTCTTTGCCTCGATTGGGAAGATAGTATGACATTATGTTGATCGAACCAGAGCTTGAACATGGTTGGACCTCTTTGTGGTCCAATTGATTTTGAAGGGCTGATCGCACGAGGTAGCATCCTTGGTTATCCTCTGAGCAAACTCTACAGCGCTCATAGTTGTGTGGTGGCACCCGACCACGTCCGCTTTGTATGAGTGCATCCTCACTAGATTTGTTTCCATTGATCGAACATCCTGACTTTGATGCCTAGTAGGGTTTCCGTCAATCATACTGACTTGCTGTGTGTCTTCATCTAGATAGATCAGAAGCCACTAGTGGTTTAACAAGTGTTGAAGCGTTCTTTGAATAAGTGCACATCCTTGGTCATCTCCACGACACACTTTATAGCTCTGATAATCATGTGAAGTTAGAAAACCGAGCCGGACTTGCTTAGCGTGTAATTCCATCAAGTTGGTATTCATCAAGCGAACATCAAAGATTTGAATCATATTAACTTGATAATGACTTATATCACGGTAGTCCAGGATCCATCCGAGATCCATCTGACACTGGAGGGCCTCTTGTACAAAAGAGCATCCCTAATTGTTTAACGAGTAGATCAGACAGGAATCGTAATCGTGCCGTGGCAGATCATGATGTTGGCTTTGCCTTGAGTGCATTGACACCAAGTTGACATTCATCACACGGATGTCGTGGTTTTGAATGATGTTGGAATTTGTATAAGTCATGTTGACCTCACGGATTCGGTGATCTTGGATCCACCCGAGATCCATTTATTCTTGTAGAGCTGATTACACCATAGAACATCCTTGTTTGTCTTTAGAGCAGACATCACATTGATGAAAAATGTGAAATGGTACATGCTCGTATCCGCTCTGTCTGCAATGCATCTTGACCAGGTTAGTTCCCAATAGGAGTACATCGTATATTTGATAGTTGTGGTTAGACTTCTCCTCTATCAAATTTACTACATCTTTCTCGTGCTAAGGCAACGAGTTTGTCTAAACATTTGGATTTGTATCCTTGAAGGATAGGACCCCGTTCCTGACAAGCTTCTGCACATCAGATTTGAAGCTGAGATAGTTTTCTATGTTATGCCCCAATCCTCCTTGATGGTAAGGGCAAGTCTGATCCGCTTTGAACCAAAAAGGCAGATTTTCCGGTATTGTAAGAGGAGACCTGGTTTGGACGTGCCCCTTGACCAGTAGTAGCGGAAATAGTTCTGCGTACAACATTGGTATAGGGTCAAACCCTAATGGTCGTGTAGTACGAATGTTATTATTGTACTGAGGACGAGCCTGCTGAAGAGGCTGTTGTGTCCTTTGCTGATATTGTTGTTGATTTGGTTGGCTCTGAGCAACCTGAGGTTGATACGTTGGAATAGGCGCAGGGTTTATAGCAGGAGTTACAGCTTCTACTGGTTGGTATTGTCGCCTTTGCTTTCCGAGAGAGATATTACCAATATCTTGCTCTTTTTTCTTAGGGAAAACACTACCGTATCTTTTGGTACTGCTTGATGTTCCTGTATCTTTGACCAGATGTCCTTCTCGGACTGCTTCTTTAAGACGAACTCCCATACTCACCATCTCAGTGAAGTCGCTGGGCGCACTGGCGACCATTCGGTCGTAGTAGAATGAGCTCAAGGTTTTCAAAAAGATCTTTGTCATCTCTTTTTCCTCAAGAGGTGGACAAATCTGGGCGGCAATTTCACGCCATCTCTGAGCATATTCCTTAAAGGTTTCCCTGTCCTTCTGCGACATGGCTCTGAGTTGATCTCTTCTGGTGCCATGTCCAGGTTATACTTATATTTGAAAGTGACGATCTTGGTGTGGTTTAAACCCATGTACCATTTGAGTGCGGCACCGATTAAACTATCTTGGAAGTAGTGGATCAGTAGCTGTTAATTCTCTGTCTGAGTTGAAATCTTTCGAGCGTACATCACCAAATGACTTTGAGGGCAAGAGTTTCCCTTGTATTTCTCAAATTCGGGCACCTTAAATTTGAGCGGAATTTTCACATTAGGGACCAAACAAAGGTCGGCGGTGTCCTTTCCGAATAAATCCTTACTGCGAATGGCATGTAGTTCCTTCTGCATTTCCAGGCATTGTTCCTGGAACTCATTCAATCTGTCGTACATACTTTCGTTTCCACCAGAGTGTATCTGTGGAATCTGTCCTTCCGGGACAGTGTGTACCACGGGTGGTGGTATAGTCATTACAGCAGTGACTCTTGGTGCTTCCCTATCCCTAAGTTTGTAACCTTCAGGAGTTTCTGTCATGCCCCTTGCATCTTCGCTTTCCCGAAGTTTGTAACCTTCAGGCCCAGCGGTTCCTGCTGCAGTTTTTGGATCTTCCGTGATCGGCGCAATATATCATTCAAGGATATAGTTGAGTGGCATGCCCCAGGGACGATCTTTAGGCATGTTATACCGAGGATCATATGTCTCTACTATGGGCGTAGATGTGATCTCTGAGATCACAGTCCTTTGTTGTTGCCTTTGAGTTGTTGCCAGAGATTGCATGTCACTATGAAGTTTCCTCAGATCTTCTTTTAGAGCGTCGATTTCTTCTCTTAGCTCTCTGTTCTCTTCCTCGAGATCATCCATTTTCTTTTGTCGATTGGCCTAAGTATTGTATGAATGAGACAGTTTGACTCTAGAATCGAGACATAGACGTGAGATTCGAAGGTAAGAAGAATGCGTTATGTGAGAATGATGAATGATATGCAATAATTATATTTTAATTAATTTTAATCAAAAGAAACTTCAACAATTAGATTGCAAATATCATACAGTGGGGAAACCCTGTTTTATTGAATTCAAAGATTATGGAAATGGAAATACAGTAATTTAAAAAGTGCTGTAAAAAGAAATGTCTAAGCTTATGGATCTTGAGTCCTCTCTGAGGAGGGCTCAGGTGCTGGTTATGGTATTTTTCTTTTCTTTGACTGGGGCTCTTGAGCCGTTGTCGGGTTGTCAGTCCTTTGCCAAGTGAAAGGAGCGAGCAAATTCCTTCGGTCTTCTTGACTTTCTACAGCATGTTGCTCTAAAATCTCGATCAGAGCATCCTTTTCTTTCAAAAGTTGCTGTATTTTGGTACACTCCACATTGAGAATGTGGTACTTGTTGTTCCAAGATTTATTTTCCCGTTGAACTTTGTTGAGAGTAACCTGGAGTTTTTCCATATCAGACATAAAATAAAGGACGGATTCCTTAATCAGAAGAAGCTCTTGACGGGAGTAAGGCATCCTCAGCATGAGAGCTCTAGCTTGTACCCAGTGGAGATAAGGTTCCATAGAGACACAGTCTGGTTTTCTTAGAACTCTCTTCCTTTCCTATGAACATACTTCCAGGCATGCACTATTTCTGTCTTAAGGGCCCTGTCACTTTCTCCTTCCTTGAAGAAAAGACCTTCCAGATGAACATTACGCAGGACATGTCTCATCGGGTATCCAATTGACGACGAACTAAAACTGGATGATAGTTGATTCCTCCTTTAGTTCCTATGAGGGGTATATTAGGGAAGTTTCCACAATGGTAAATGATTCTTATCCCGTCATAGATTCGATTGTACCAATCTATGTCAGAGTTGGTAAGAGACATGATTCTCTGTGACCAACGTAGAGTACTCTTATGATCCCAAAAAGTGCTAGACTTAGGTAAATGGGAAGTGAACCATTTGTATAGCAGGGGTACATAGCATGTGATCATTCCTCCACTGTACAAATTCTTTAAGTGTCCAGAATGATAAGCATCTGCGAGCAAGGTCGGCATCGGGTTTCCAATCAAAAAGATCTTAATGGCGTTGATATCAATGAAGTTATCGATGTTGGGAAAAAGGAACAACCCGTATGTGAGTAGAACAAAGATATCTTCGAAAGCAGTAACGTTTCCTATACTGGCAAAGTACAGGGCTTTCTCTATCAAAAGCTTGGCCGGTAAACCTTAGATTCCGTCCTTAGCGGTCATGTGAGTCCTGACTTCTGACTTGTCCAAATAGATTGCTCTTGCAATGGTTTGATCCTTTGGAATTTCTTCCAGTCCAGAAAAGGGAGCTTGGTCAGTGATAGGTAAATCAGTCAGGTGAGAGTAATCCTCCAGTGTTGGTTCTAGTTGATAATATGGGAACGTGAAACAGTGATAAACCAGATCGTAAAACTGAATCAGCGTAGATAGGATTCTTTTAATTACATGGACCCTTAACAGAGATAGCATTCCTCCATACTTATCTCTGAAAGCATCAGGGTTGGTGATCATCCTTGCCAACCCTCTTAAATCCTCTAGTTTTGGAATCTTGAAGGTGTACTTGTGAGTCTTCCTTCTACAGAAATCCATAACGCAATCTTTCTCTCTGATATTCGCAATCATTGTTTTAGTTTAATTTGAAAAAGAGAGAGATTAGAAGAGAAAATTTTTCTTTGTTTAAAGTTTTTTTAATGAAATGAATGCATGAATGTAGCACCTAAAAACATAGAAAAAACATGGGTTCAAAGGTTCAGCGTCACGAGCATGGAGTCATGGCTCTACCCATTCCCAAAGGTTTTACTATGGTGAATTTTGTACCTGTCCTCAAAATCATTGACCCCTCTTGGGATAACAACAGCAAGCTGGTTCACCCGAGTGAGCTGTAGTATCTTCGAGTAATCTTAATTGAGGGTAGTATCGCGTGATAACTATTTCTGATAGCTTTCGCACTACTAAATAGTCACATGTTTTCAGTCTACTAAATCCTCAGTTTCATGGATACCACAATCGAACAATCTGCTTTCACAACCGAAGTCGTTAGACATTGAATCCTCAAAGGGTATCTCCACTAATATGATGGTCTACCGGGATCGCTTATTCGGGAATCACTTCCTGTAAGACCACCCGTCTATTCCATCACCTATCTTAGTTATCGCTCAAACTTTCCACATGCGGCATCACCCACATTCCCATTAGAAGAAAAATAAACACGGATATCAAGTAGGAAAAGTGATATATATATATATATATATATATATATATATATATATATATATATATATATATATATATATTCATTCCTAAAACTAACATCCTAGACCTCTTAAGAATTCTAGTCTATAATCCTAAACAAACAAAATGACTCCCCAGCAGAGTCGCCATTTTTCTATGGGAAATAGTGACGATGATGACTATGGTAAAATAAATTCTCATGGACCTCCCCAGTGAAGTCGCCATTTTACTGTAGCGTACGATTTTTGTCGGTGACGCGACCACCTTATCGCAGAATGTGGGTTTCTCCTCACAATGAGGAGGAGGGGGGTGCTACTTTCTGATTTCTTATTTATCTCGTGAAGCTGGAAGGGAAAGGGAAGCTATCTAAAACTAACCTTACACGCGAATGTTTAACCGAACAAACGCTTAGAGAGATTCGGGGGTCCGAGGTCAGGTTATTCAATGGGGAGTTGTCAATTTCCCATCTTATATGTGGTTATCCACAGGTTGTTAGTTTTATGTTTTGCTTTGTACTTGATGGTGTTTATCCGTTAATGGGTTAGGAAAGTTTCTTGGGAAAGTATGAGAGAGAGAGCGAGTTTTTATTGATGTTCGGGTTTTCCGATGTTTTTGGTAAGGTACTGGACCAAAGTTTTGATTGATATGAAGGTACTGGGCCTAGAGTGTTTGTTTGGTATGCTCGCTAAGATTTCATAATCTTATGCCTACGTATTCCCGTTTAAATGATACAGGGAAATCAGAGTAATCATAGTTCCTCCTATTCTAAGGGAGGAAAAAGTTATTTTGGTGTCTTGTTCAAAGCCCAAGATTGAAGCTAAAAGGTTTATTTGTGTCTTGTTCAAAGCCCAAGATTGAAGCTAAAAGGTTTGATTGAGAGAGAATTTGTCATCTCTAAAGGGAGACATCTGGTCTGTTTATCACAACTATTGGATGACTATTTATAAAGGAGGATTACTTTAACTGGGATATATGAATCCAGTAATGCCATAATTTCCTTTATAGGGGATTTGTCCTGAAGGGGAAAACTTTAACTCAGTGTTGAGCAATGCCATTTTTCCTTAGGAGTCTTTCATGCTAAGAGAGGGACAATGGTGTGGATGTAAATAATCCAGAGGCTTGCCGCTTACATCAATTAGATGAAAGAGAGGATTTACCAGGATAAAAGATGGACAACAACTTGGATATTTGAATCAACAAGTGTGCTACTTATAGCACTTATCTGGGATTAAGGTTTGTTTTGGATGTCTGTTTTGATAAGTGATAAACAGAGAAATGACTTCCTATAGAGGGATTTTGATTTTTGTGTGCCTTGGTCAAAGCCCAAGGTTGAAGCTAAGAGGTTGATTGACTCCACTAGGGAAGTCCTTATACAAAGCCTAAGAGGAGGCTAAAAATTTGACCAACTCAACAAGAGAGTGTTTATATGTTTTGTACAAAGCCCAAGATTGAGGCAAAAAAGAGACTGACTCATTGGTGGATTTCATTATACAAAGCCTAAGAGGAGGCTAAAAGTTTGACTCCGCCGGGGAGGGTTTGTATGTATCTTGTACAAAGCCCAAGATTGAGGCTGAAATGAGACTTGTAGTACCCTAAATTTTGACCAGTGTTTTTTTATTATTTTTTCTTTTTGCTATTAGGGGGTGTCATTTAAATATCAATGGGCTTTGGGGTTTTTAGGCCTATGTTGGGGTTTGGGTCTATCTAAGGGACTTTTTATATTTAGTTAGGATTTAAAAAATTTTAAGTTTAATTTTATTAGATAAGATCTAGAATTTTGTTCAATTATTTTAAAATATTAGGAAGTAAAGTTTTCTTTTAAATTTATTAGGGATTTCATTTTAGACTTTATTATTTTAGATTTTTATTATTGTAGAATTAATTAGGATTTTTTTTTTTATTTGGGCTTTTTAGATGATAATAAGATATTATTTTTAGAGTTAATTATTATTATTATTATTATTAGATATTTGCTAATGCTATTCTATTTCAAATAAATGGAATGACATAGGTGGTAGAAAAAGGTATAAGGCGTTACAAGGGAGGAAGATCATGAGTTTGAATCCCACCTTTCTTACTTTTTCTGTTTTTTCTCTGTTATTTGTTTTTAACTATTCTACTTATTTTCAAATCTTAAAATATCACAAAATATTGTTTTTTTTTTATTTTTTATTATTAATTTTCGTATTTTTAAATACGCATTTTTTAAAAATATTAATTTTTTCACTTTTTTCCATCTTATTCATAAAAATATCCAAAAATTCATTAAATATAAAATATTAGAAAAGATTTTGTTCTTTTTACTTTTTGGATAATATTTTTATGTTTTAGAATTAATATGATTGATAAAAAAAATCACAAAATAAAAATCTATTTTTGGGCTTTTGATTATGTTGATAGACCAACTTGATTTTTTTTAACCATAATTGTCATCTATAAATAGGACATATTTACACACTTTTTGAGGGGGGGCAATTTACAAATCATACTATAAAAAGTTGTTGTTCTTCACATATCGAAGAACAACAACAATAAAACCCTAAACCCTTAACAACAATAAAACCCTAAACCCTCAACAACACTAAAACCCCCACAATTTACAAACCTATTATCTCTAAAGTTGTTGTTCTTCATATCTAAGACAACACCAATAAAACCCTAAACCTTAAACATCCCTCCAAGGCAAAAAGAAAGACCTTCAACAGGAAAAAGGCACAAAGGGAAAGAAGGTAAAGAGGCACAAAGGGAAAGAGGCACAAAAGGAAAAAAGAGAAAAAGGCACAAAGCGAAAGAAGGGAAATATGGCACAAAGGGAAAAGGAAGTGGGAAGCAGCTTAAATTGGTCACGGCACGCCAGGTTGGTATCATCAAGTTAGTATCAATTGTATATATTCACTTTTGATTTTTTTTTTATTTTTTTGATTTGCAATTTGAGGATTGGATTAATTACTGTATGTATATGTATATGATTAATTTGGGGTTTGTATATATTTAGTTTTGCTTGGGGTATATGATTAATTTTAGTTAAGTATTATTATGGTTTATATTACTATTAACATAATTAAAAAGGGGGAAAACGTGTCTTTTCCCGAATTTGTATATCCATATGAATTCAACATCACTGTGTAATGATCTCAACGACCATTCACAACATAACCATAATATTATATTGTGTTCACAATAAAATTAAAAGGGGGTATTTTTCTAAATAAAGAAAAATAAAATTAAGGAATAAAAAAGGGATCAATTACGGAAGAATAATTAAGTTGGGAGATCGGATTTAATCTAGTATTTTCTTAAATTTGGGGCTTTATTTATGTTGGATTATTTATAATTTTGGGGGTTTAGTTAACATATTTTTATAATTAAAATAAATACGGGTTTATTTATTTTATAAATGGGAATTTAATCATTCGGTTTATTTAAAATATATTTTTGGGGTTTAATTTATAATTTGGAGTTTTATCATAATGTACTTGTAATTTTGAGTCTATCTTAAGGGTTTTATTATAGATTTAATTATTTTTTACAAATAATAAAATGTGGGTTTAAGTTATAATTTTGGAATTGCTATAATTTGGTGGGTGTACTTTTTTTTCCTAAAAAGTGGAATTTATTTAATAAATTTGGGTTTAATTTATAATTTGGGATTTATTACAACTAATTTTTTGGATTTAATTCATAATTTGAGATTTATTATATTTATAAAATTGGGGTTTAATTTATAATCATGGGTTATTATAATAAATTTGGGTTTACTTGTAATTTCTGGGATTTAAAAAATATGGGTTTATTGGAAATAAAGGTTTGTAACTTTGATATGAGATTTTTGACATGATTTTTTAAGTGGGGATTTATTTAGTTTATGAAAAATCATTATTTATTTAATTTACTTTTTTAAAAAAAATAATAGTGGGATTAAAATGGTTCTTTATGAGATTTATTTTTCATACTCTACTATGTATACTTAAGGGAATTTTTTTATTATTTTGGAATAAGGGATAAAAATTAAGGGATAAAATTATAAGGGATATTTAAGGGGTTAAAACATGGGATAGAGCTCTAATTTTCGAGAGCATAAATAAAGGAATAGGATTAGGGGATATTTATTTGGGATATTTCTAAGGGGTATAAGGGATATAATTGGGATTAAATTTTGGGATAAAACTCTTAGGTTCCAAGAGTATAAACGTAGGCCAAGGGATAGGATTTTTGGGATAAAACTCTTCTTTCGAGAGTATAAATAATGGATAGGATTTAAGGGATAATGCTCTTGGTCCGAGAGCCTAAATAAGGGATGGGATAAGGGATAAAACTATAGGTTCCAAGAGTTAAAATATAGGCCAAAGGGATTTAGGGATAGAACTCTCCATCCGAGAGTATAAACAATGGATAAGGGATAGAACTCTCCGTCCGAAAGTATAAATAATGGATAAGGGATAGAACTCTCCGTCCGAGAGTATAAATAATGGATAAGGGATAGAACTCTCCATCCGAGAGTATAAATAATGGATAAGGGATAGAACTCTCCGTCCGAGAGTATAAATAATGGATAAGGGATATAACTCTCCATCCGAGAGTATATATAATGGATAAGGGATAAAACTCCTTATATAGGAGTATAAATAATAGATCAAGGGATAGAACTCTTTATCTAAGAGTATAAATAGTGGATTGGGTTTAGGATTAGGAATTGGTTTAGGATTAGGAATGGGAATAGGATTAGGGGGTAGGAATAGGGGAGGTGAACTACGGTTACTCTGATCCTTCAAATTGAAGGTACGTAGGCATAGGGTTGTAAACCCTAGCGAGTATAATTAATAAAAAAACTTAGGATTCTTTTGTACATAAGTGAATTTAGATAAGCAAAGAAGTATACCCTAAAATCTAAGGAGGATCCCATTGAGTACAATGGAAGTGAGGGGTGCCTAACACCTTCCCCTCACTTAACCGACTCCCGAACCTTAGGAATCTCTACCGTTAGGATTAGGATTTTAGGTTTATCATTATTTTCCTTAAAAAATATGATGGCGACTCGATATTTTTGCCGGCCGCGACAGCTGGCGACTCTGCTGGGGATTCCTCCCTAAAGAGAGTCTCTCCTAACCTTAGGTTTTAGGGTCCTTGTTTGTTTTGGGTGTTTATTGTTTTTAATTTTTGTTTTTTAATTATAATTTATTTTTATGTTTTAATTTGTTTTTATTTATTATATTTGTCTATAATATTTTTTATTATTTTTGTCATCATGCATGGGATTGGGGCAATTGATGTGTGAAGCTAAAGCCCAAGCTTGGAGTATAACCCTAGATTAGGACGTGGAACGGAAATGGTTTTGGGGGGGATGCGACATCCCCAACAATTCATTGATGCCACACTCAAAATAGATCTTTCCAAAGGTGTCCTCATGAAAGGGCTAGCCCCTAACGTAGAGGATGATTTGGATGTGGTCCGAGACTCTAAGAACTTTTAGCCTACCCCTTACCAACTCATGGAGACCTTACGTATTCAACCCTCAAGGGATGTTACTAGGGTCCTACCCAGATGAGACTTATCCCGAAGGATTACCATAGGAAGGCTTGCTCTTTCTCATGGTAAAACAAGGGTATAATCCGTACATTGTAGGGTCGTTATGCTGTCCAAACTTTATATCCTACATGTGAGGGGATTGGGTAGATAAGCTTTAGATCTAAACCTATTATAGGGAGCCTACCTAGTTAGGGTCATGCTTGCATTTCACCTTACCCTAACCAAAAAAACATTTAATCAAAAAGACAAAAAATGTCCATGTCATCATGCATTTAAAATTTTTTTTCGCATATATGCATTTTTGTGGGGAATTTCAAGATGTGTTGTAGGAACATTGGGAAAATGGATTCAAACGAAAGAGCTACCCTACGCATCAGAATGCGAGGTGGTTGATTTACGAATTCTCGAAGACCTTCAAGACTTAATGCCAAATATGCTCCAAGGTTGTTTATACACAAGGGTGGAAGGATGCTCGACCTATTAGAGATCCTTATGAAGGTAGAGGCCGTAATCGCTTTTGCACAATCTTATGATCCTCCTCTATGTGACTTCCTCTTCAAGGATTTTCAACTAGCTCCTACACTGGAATAATTTGGACTATACTTGGATTTACAAGGAGAAGGGAAAAAACCTCACAAGGGGCATGGGGGCAAAAAAAAATATATCAAAAAAAAAAGAAAAAAGAAAAATGGTCAAGCTTAAAAAAAACTCAGTTGTACCCCTCGAAGGTCCATCATCTCACTACAAGGAGGATAAGGAAGTGCAAGGGCTCAAGAAAGGATACTTGAAGGAGTTTAAAGCTCATTTGAAGAAGGCATTGGGGGCATCTTTTTAGTTTACGCCTTCTTAAGTTCAGGAGTTTTTGGATTATTATGGGTTATTCCCAAGGAATTATTTTGGAAGTCATTTTAGATTTGGAATTGGATAATGGATTCAAATTCTATAAAATAATTTTTATTCTATGTGTGTGGGTTTCATCCTTTGAATATATTCATCTCTAACTACAATGGATTTTGGAACTCCCCCCAAATAAATTGTTAAAATTATTTTTGCATACCCCATGCATTTTCATGCATTTGCATACATACACATACATTTCCATATCCTTTCCGCTTTCGCCCTTAAGCTAAGAGGTTTCTCGATACTCATGTACGAACTTAAAGGATACCTCTAGAAGTTATGGAGGAAATCAAGAGGGACAAGTACCATTGAGGAAAGAAGATAACCCTTCACCATGTCTGCCAGAGGAGTGCTTAGAGCCTCAAATACAATAACCTTGGATGATGCCCATACAACAAAGGAAGTTTGGAAGGGAACTAGGTCTTACACCAATATCTCAAGACTGGTGGATCAACAAGGAAGCTTACCCCTAGGATCATTAGGCCTTTATTATTTCCAGTTGTATTTTCCTTTTTGCTAAGTGTTGTTTGTTATTAAAAGATGTACTTTTTGGGAAATAATTTTAATAAGATGAGCATGCACGTTTTTGGAATTCATCCATTCGTTTTCACTCTTTCTTATGCCATCACTCGCAAAATAAAAAAATCAAACCTTTTCCATTTCATTTTTCACCTATTGACAAACTTAGGAGGAGAAGGATGTAAATAAACAAACGAATACTGCTGATGTATGCTTTAATGGTATGACCTGGCTGAAGATGTAAGGCATTGTTTCACTCCCTAAACACTGGAGGAATAAGGAGTTAAATCGTAGTCAATCCCCTCGAGCCAGAAGTTGGTGTTCTTTCTATTTAAAAAAAAAACCTTAATCTTAACCAGGGGCAGGGTAGGTTTCAATTAATTCAACATTGCGTCCTAATGCAAGGGAATCAGTACACCTAATCACAAGGATAAAGGTTTAAAGCACGTCTTCTTCCTCACACCATTCAACATTGAGGAAGCAAAAGGGATAATAACTCATAATATCTAATATGACAGTCACACCCTTTCTAAGTCAAAAGCAAATCACTCAAGAATTGTTCAGAAAAAAAATAGAAAAAGGAAAAAACCAGCTAAGTCAAGAAAAAGCTAAAAAAAACAGTTGACTTTGACTTAGGCAAAAATTAGGGTATCTTGATGGACCACAAACTCAAAAGAATTGGTCCATGCAAAAATAAGGGATTAAAAGCAAAGAAAAAGGAAAATAGGGAACAATCTTATAAACAGGAGTGAGTGACTGCACCTCAAAAAAAAATCTCATCGAGTTCTTAAACCAGTATACCTTTTAATCACCATGACTGAAAAGGTTATTTTGCAGGATGAACGCGTCTGTTGGGTTAATTGGATTTAGGAATGGAGAACATCAAGGAGAATGGGGTGGGTTAAATTTCAAATTTTGAGCCTTGTATCCTTTGTTTCTTAAACCGTGAACCAGGCCACGTTTCAACATGTAAAAGTCCTAATTGAAGCTAGGGGCACTATAAAAGCATACTCGGCAAAGTCGTTGTTAAACTGACTCCGAATCCGAATGTTTGTTGGAACATCGCTAACCATATTCTCACATCTTCATTTATGCCAACCTTATGAACAAATATCATCTGTATACACCGTAAATTTTTTTTCTCGATTTCAAAACTTGCATGAGCATTGAGTTTGAATTACTTTTCAAAGGGAATAATTTTACTTGCAAATCAATACTTAGCACCAAGGAAATATCAATAATGGTCTAATCAGGGGCATATCATTTCAAGGAATTTCGGACTAGGGGCAAGTCACCTAAGGATCCTCCCAATCAAGGGGAAAATCCTAATGATCATAGGAGCATATTATCTGGAAATCCTACTAACTAGGGGCAAAGCATCCCAAGATTTGACACATTGATGCTGAATCACCTCCATGACTCTAATGATAAGGGGAGGACCTTTCAAGAGGTTCACGCTGGGGCATACCAACTCAAGGGTTCATTGAGGCCAATCACTCTAGAAGTCATCTAATCAGAGGCAAAGACATGATAATGGGGCAGTTCATATTAAGGTCATATCATAGCATGGTAGGATCCAAGTTCCTTTTCAGGCCACTCCTCCATACCTAATTAATTAAGGAGCATACCTTTTGAAGATTCAAAATCTGGGGCATATTTTCAGGGTTGAAATACTGGGGCAGTTCATCTCAAGGGCGTATCAAGGCATTGTGGGATCTAAGGTCCTTTTCAGGCATAATCCTTTGAAACTCAATCAATTAAGGGCAAACCCTCTCCATACTTCCAAGAGGCACATGCAAGCTATGTCCTACATTAACAATCGTCAAGTTCAAAACGAGTATCGGGATATCAGGCTATCTCAATGCACCCTACCATATCAGTTAACAAATATCATGGAGCCATCCAACACTGGGGCACTTATGGAAACATTCAAATTATTTTCATGCATTAATCGTGTCGCTACGCTCTAGCATCTAATCATGCATATATAACATAACATCACATACATACATGAACATACATACATGCACTCATGCATACATACATAGGGTTCATAATTAATCATAGGGGTTTAATCCCCAACCTTATCATTGAAGCATTGCTTCGATAAGGGATTTTGCAGGATTATCATCCCGCTGTGAGTAGGTCTTCATCTCCCACGTCCCCAACTTGGCAACATGGCCTTCATAAGGGATATGTTTCATCAAATATCTAAGGGTTTATTCAAGGATACATCTAGGGGTTTTGTCAAGGAGTTTTATCAGGGGTTCAACCAGATTTGTATTTAAGGGGTTGCATCCAAGGGATTTTTATCAAAGGGGTTCTATCAAAGGGTTTACATCGGAAAAACTTACACATGGATTTACCAAAAGGGGTTCTACCAGATTTTTTTAGGGGTTCTACCAGAAGGTTATTAAAAGGTTTCACCAATGTCTTACCATGGGGTTCCATCAGGGTTTTATCAAATGGTTTTATTAAAAGGTTTCATTGGGGTCTTATCAAGGGGTTTTCTATCAAGGGATTTCGCCAAAAGGGATTTTTCCAAAATCTCATCAAGGGGTTCTACAAAAATTTCTATTAAGGGATTTTCATCCAAGGGATTTCGTCGAGGAGTTGTATCAGGGGTTCTAATGGATTTTGTTCAAGGGGTTCCATCTAGGGATTTTCATCCAAAAAGGGTTTTTGTTTAGAATTAAAAAAAAAGGGGGAGGGTTTATTGGGTTTGTCATCAAAGGATTCCAACTAGGGGTGTCATTGTTGTGTCAATAGGTTTTATCACAAGGCGTTTCTCAAAAAGGTATTTATCAAGGGGTTCAATCGGATATTTCGTCAAGGGTTTATTACTAGGGATCTTAGGATAATCAGCGTAGTACCTACCGGACTCTGCGGTCAAAATTAGGGTCCTTCTTATATTTAATTATCTCCTCAACAAAAGAGGAAGACTCATCAACATCCTCTTTCTGATTCGAAGACGATTAAATAGGGGCAGCTGTAGTACCCTAAATTTCGACCAATGTTTTTTTATTATTATTTTTTCTATTAGGGGGTGTCATTTAAATGTCAATGGGCTTTGGGGTTTTTAGGCCTATGTTGGGGTTTGGGTCTATCTAAGGGACTTTTTATATTTAGTTAGGATTTAAAAAGTTTTAAGTTTAATTTTATTAGATAAGATCTAGAATTTTGTTCAATTATTTTAAAATATTAGGAAGTAAAGTTTTCTTTTAAATTTATTAGGGATTTCATTTTAGAATTTATTATTTTAGATTTTTCTTATTGTAGAATTAATTAGGATTTTTTTTATTTGGGCTTTTTAGATGATAATAAGATATTATTTTTACAGTTTATTATTATTATTATTATTATTATTATTATTATTATTATTATTAGATATTTTCTAATGCTATTCTATTTCAAATAAATGGAATGACATAGGTGGTAGAAAAAGGTATAAGGAGTTACAAGGGAGGAAGATTATGAGTTTGAATCCCACCTTTCTTACTTTTTGTGTTTTTTCTCTGTTATTTGTTTTTAACTATTCTACTTATTTTCAAATCTTAAAAAATCACAAAAAATTGTTTTTTTTATTTTTTATTATTAATTTTCGTATTTTTAAATAGGCATTTTTTAAAAATATTAATTTTTCACTTTTTTCCATCTTATTCATAAAAATATCCAAAAATTCATAAAATATAAAATATTAGAAAAGATTTTGTTCTTTTTACTTTTTGGATAATATTTTTATGTTTTAGAATCAATATGATTGATAAAAAAAATCAAAAAACAAAAATCTATTTTTGGGCTTTTGATTATGTTGATAGATCAACTTGATTTTTTTTTAACCATAATTGTCATCTATAAATAGGACATATTTACACACTTTTTGAGGGGGGCAATTTACAAACCATACGATAAAAAGTTGTTGTTCTTCACATATCCAAGAACAACAACAATAAAACCCTAAACCCTCAACAAGAATAAAACCCTAAACCCTTAACAACAATAAAACCCTAAACCCTCAACAACACTAAAACCCCCACAATTTACAAACCTATTATCTCTAAAGTTGTTGTTCTTCATATCTAAGACAACACCAATAAAACCCTAAACCTTCAACATCCCTCCAAGGCAAAAAGAAAGACCTTCAACAGGAAAAAGGCACAAAGGGAAAGAAGGTAAAGATGCACAAAGGGAAAGAAGGGAAAGAGGCACAAAGGGAAAGAAGAGAAAAAGGCACAAAGCGAAAGAAGGGAAATATGGCACAAAGGGAAAAGGAAGTGGGAAGCAGCTTAAATTGGTCACGGCACGCCAGGTTGGTATCATCAAGTTAGTATCAATTGTATATATTCACTTTTGATTTTTTTTTTGTTTTTTTTTATTTGCAATTTGAGGATTGGATTAATTACTGTATGTATATGTATATGATTAATTTGGGGTTTGTATATATTTAGTTTTGCTTGGGGTAAATGATTAATTTTAGTTAAGTATTATTATGGTTAATATTACTATTAACATAATAAAAAAGGGGGAAAACGTGTCTTTTCCCGAATTTGTATATCCATATGAATTCAACATCAATGTGTAATGATCTCAACGACCATTCACAACATAACCATAATATTATATTGTGTTCACAAAAAAATTAAAAGGGGGTATTTTTGTAAATAAAGAAAAATAAAATTAAGGAATAAAATAGGGATCAATTACGGAAGAATAATTAAGTTGGGAGATCGGGTTTAACCTAGTATTTTCTTAAATTTAGGGCTTTATTTATGTTCGATTATTTATAATTTTGGGGGTTTACTTAACATATTTTTATAATTAAAATAAATACGGGTTTATTTATTTTATAAATGGGAATTTAATCATTCGATTTATTTATAATATATTTTTGGGGTTTAATTTATAATTTGGGGTTTTATCATAATGTACTTATAATTTTGAGTCTATCTTAAGGGTTTTATTATAGATTTAATTATTTTTTACAAATAATAAAATGTGGGTTTAAGTTATAATTATGGAATTGCTATAATTTGGTGGGTGTACTTTTTTTCCTAAAAAGTGGAATTTATTTAATAAATTTGGGTTTAATTTATAATTTGGGATTTATTACAACTAATTTTTTGGATTTAATTCATAATTTGAGATTTATTATATTTATAAAATTGGGGTTTAATTTATAATCATGGGTTATTATAATAAATTTGGGTTTACTTGTAATTTCTGGGATTTAAAAAAATATGGGTTTATTGGAAACAAAGGTTTGTAACTTTGATATGAGATGTTTGACATGATTTTTTAAGTGGGGATTTATTTAGTTTATGAAAAATTGTTATTTATTTAATTTACTTTTATTTTAAATAATAGTGGGATTAAAATGGTTCTTTATGAGATTTATTTTTCATACTCTACTATGTATACTTAAGGGAATTTTTTTTTATTTTGGAATAAGGGATAAAAATTAAGGGATAAAATTCAAAGGGATATTTAAGGGATTAAAACATGGGATAGAACTCTAATTTCCGAGAGCATAAATAAAGGAATAGGATTAGGGGATATTTATTTGGGATATTTCTAAGGGGTATAAGGGATATAATTGGGATTAAATTTTGGGATAAAACTCTTAGGTTCCAAGAGTATAAACCTAGGCCAAGGGATATGATTTTTGGGATAAAACTCTTCTTCCGAGAGTATAAATAATGGATATGATTTAAGGGATACTGCTCTTAGTCCGAGAGCCTAAATAAGGGATGGGATAAGGGATAAAACTCTTAGGTTCCAAGAGTTAAAATATAGGCCAAAGGGATTTAGGGATAGAACTCTCCATCTGAGAGTATAAACAATGGATAAGGGATAGAACTCTCCATCCGAGAGTATAAATAATGGATAAGGGATAGAACTCTCCATCCGAGAGTATAAATAATGGATAAGGGATAGAATTCTCCGTCCGAGAGTATAAATAATGGATAAGGGATAGAACTCTCCGTCCGAGAGTATAAATAATGGATAAGGGATAAAACTCTCCATCCAAGAGTATAAATAATGGATAAGGGATAAAACTCCTTATCTAGGAGTATAAATAATAGATCAAGGGATAGAACTCTTTTTCCATGAGTATAAATAGTGGATTGGGTTTAGGATTAGGAATGGGTTTAGGATTAGGAATGAGAATAGGATTAGGGGGTAGGAATAGGGGAGGTGAACTACGGTTACTCTGATCCTTCAAATTGAAGGTACGTAGGCATAGGGTTGTAAACCCTAGCGAGTATAATTAATAAAAAAACTTAGGACTCTTTTGTACATAAGTGAATTTAGACAAGCAAACAAGTATACGCTAAAATCTAAGGAGGATCCCATTGAGTACAATGGAAGTGAAGGGTGCCTAACACCTTCCCCTCACTTAACCGACTCCCGAACCTTAGGAATCCCTACCCTTAGGATTAGGATTTTAGGTTTATCATTATTTTCCTTAAAAAATATGATGGCGACTCGATATTTTTGTCGGCCGCGACAAGACTGACTCTGTGGGAAAGAAATCTTTATCTGTCTTGTACAAAGCCCAAGATTGAGGCTAAAATGAGACTCTACTGACTCGGCTGAGGATATTTTATGTGTCGTGTACAAAGCCCAAGATTAAGGCCGAAATGAGTTTGACTCTGCTTAGAAAATTTATATGGTGTCTTGCACGAAGCCCAAAATTGAGGCTGAACTGAGACTTACTCAACAAGAGAGTGTTTTATTTGGTGTCTTGTACAAAGCCCAAGATTGAGGCTAAAGTGAGGATCGACTCCACTTAGGGATATTAATTCTCAAAGCCTAAAAGAAGGCTGGGAGGAATTGACTTTGCTGGGGAAGATATTTATCCAGAGCTTAAGAGAAGGTTATGAAAATTTTGTTGGAGAAAGTTTATATATGTCTTGTACAAATCCCAAGATTGAGGATAAAAAGAGTGACTCAACAAGAGAGTGCTTTTATCTGTCTTGTACAAAGCCCAGGATTGTGGCTAAAAAGGGTTAACTCAACAAGAGAGTGCTGAAAGGTGGTTGACTCAATAAGAGAGTCTGAAAGGGTGATTGACTCAATAAGAGAGTCTGAAAAGGTTAGCTCTACTGGGGAGAAAATCTTTGTACAAAGCCCAAGAGGAGGCTAACTGTGCTGTGGAAAGGAAGGATCATTATACAAAGCCTAAGAGGAGGCTAACTTCTGCTGGGGATTATTGAGATCCCGAGGCAGGTTTAAATGAAGAATCAACTCTTGCTGAGGGTTACAGAAGAGTTGAAATATCAGAGACCTTAAGGTTCTGATTTGGGATAGTGTCATACTGATGATAAACCGACCCTGGCTGGAGAATTTTAGGAGAGAGACTGGGTTTTAGAACACATGGGTTTTAACTCTGCTGGAGATTGATCCAAAATGACCAGGGTTTCTCCTATGTTTGTAAGGTGCTTGAGAATGTCTTTGAGGCTCAAGAGGGGATTAGACTGTCCAAGTCTACTGGTATGGAAGAGTTTATCTTTGTATGATGCCCAAGAGGAGGCAAGTGTTTTAAGGGATGAGAATCAACCCTAAATTGGTCTAAAATTTGACACTGGAAAGACTGCTCTAGCAAAGGATGACTAAGTTCTGTCTTATACCTTTAAGAGGTCTTCAGGGTCCTTGTGTTAAGCCCAAGAGAAGGCATGAGAACTTCTAAGAAGCCGGAGGGTCCTTGTACAAAGACCAAGAGGAGGCGGGGATGCTTTTAGGAAGCCTGTGGTTCCAAACCTAAGAAGAGTTCAAGAAAAGTTTCACTGGGAATAATCTTTTCTTTAATGAACAATTCTATGGTTTAAAGAAATTCAAGAGTGGTTTCACCGGGAATTAATCCTCTCTAGGGAAGTGAATTTCTTTGACAATTTCTAATAGTGACTTTCTCTTTGTTCCATAATTTTTAAGCCCAAGAGAAGGAAAGATTGTATCTGGAAATCCTATGGGGATCTAGTTTTGACTGTATTAAAGAGTGACCAACTGGCTTTACCTAGTTCTAGACCTAGTTGCCGGGGAAAACTCTAAGCAGGTATACTAGTATATATACAGTTGATATATGACAAGTATTTAAAAGGATATGAAAGGAGGACTTACAGGGGAACAGCTTCCCACAATACAGTTATATATATATGAAAGGAAGTAAAGGAAAACTGATAAAAACTTATAGGTGAGCAAGCTTCCATGCTGTTCAAACAAATATATACATGTATATGTGCAAGTATGTAAAAGAAAGCGGACAAAACTTACAGGCGAGCAAGCTTCCATATCTGTATTGTTAATTGTTCAAGAAATTAAAGAAAGTTTTGATAACAACTGTATATTTTAACCTAAATCAAAAAGAAGTTGTTTTTGAAAAGATTGTTGGGGCTAATACTCAAGGATATGCCCAGATAAAAAAAACAGTAATTTTACCGTTGTTTCATAAACTGTACTGGGACTTATACAATGACTGAGGCCCAAAGAGGTTTTCTATACAAAGGGATGGGTCTTACAACTCAAGGAAAGGCCCAAGAGTTTGAAAAAGAAAAGAAATGGGACTTACAACACAATGGTAGGCCCAGTTGATTTTGTCTTGAAATGGCAATCGCGCCGAGATTTCCTAACACACAGTGGGACTTATACAATGACTAAGGCCCAAAATTATTTATGTACAAGGGGGTTGGGTCTTAAAATCTATTATAGGCCCAAAGATTTATTTTTTTATACAAGTGATGGGGTTTACAACTCAAGGAGAGGCCCAGGGAAAAACATTGATCGCATCGTTGTTTTGACAATCGTATCGGGACTTATACAATGACTGAGGCCCAAAAAGGTTTTATTTACAAAGGGATGTGACTTACACTATATCATGAGGCCCAAAAATTTATTGAAATGTTTGATAAGGATCAAAAATCAAAGAAACCCTAATTTCATTTTCTTTTAAAAGTAATTCTTTAAAGAAAATTAATAAAATTGACAAAAAATACCAAATAAGTTCAAATAAACTACTTGTGATTTTTGGTTAAGGTTTGAAAAATGAGGTTCTAATCACAAGATGATTTAGAACTCATTTGGTTTTGATTTTTAAGATAAAACTTCACTTTTAAAATGTTTAAAAACAATAAAAATGAATTTATTTACAAAAATACCAACTATATTAAATAAATAATATGAGACTGATTTTTTTGTAGAATAAAATACTTTAATATTTTTGTGATTTTTCAAAAAAAGAACCAATAAAAAATGATTAAAATTGAATGAGAAATTAATTTTTAAAATCATTAACAAAAATAATATGAAAAATATTAAAAATGGGACAAGTGATAAAAAAAAGGTATGGGGCGAGGGGGATTCGAACCCCAGACCTCTTGCTCGCTCAATACACACAAACCAGTTGATCAACCACTGGGGCGCAATGCCAATTCATTTAATATGTGGCAAGGGAAAAATATATAGCAAACAAGTTGAATTTCTGAAGCATGGCGCCATGGCCATCTTCATGCTCAAGCTCAGATACGTGAAGCCTCTTATCTCACTCATCTCTCAACCATTTCACATGATCCAAATAAGAAAATCGTGCGTTTTCAGATGAGGAACACAATGGCAATACTCAATTTTATTGAAATTAAGTGAATCAAAACATAATATTATAAAACCAGAAGAACCCTAAAATTGGCATGAATTCAATGAAATCCTATACACGAAGTGTAAACAACAATTGATTGAGGGTAAATGATCCACAAACATCCAGAAACATAATGGTAATCACAAAACATGTTTATGATGCATGATTCATTGAGTTTGAGAGTTTAAGGTTTACCTCTGCAAGTGAGAATCGAATTCTGGTTTGGAGGTATTACAGATGAGTTCCAATGATTTGGATAGCTTCCTTGTACCTCAATGGATGTGTTTGAGTGCTTAGGTTGATTGGAAAACCTCTGGATTAATCATCCTGATTCCTTCTGCAGCAAGCCACGAGTCTTGTGCAATTGGGTGGCCATTAGGTGATTTTGATGTTACAGATGGGATGTAATGGTTTAGATCACTCCTATATGTTGTGTGTGAGGTGTTTGAATCATTGGTTTGATTTTGCATTGGCCTCCTACTCAAAACCCGAAAGCAATGTTGTAAGCTGCTTTGGTGTAGTTTGAATGATCAGTTAGGACCTATATTTATAGTGGATCAACTCTTGTCTTGGAGGAATAGTGAATGGGTGCAAGATCAGATCACATTCAATGGCTTTGGCTTGGTGGCATTTCTTCTCATGCAAGGCAAACTAGCCTCTCCCAAGAGCAGGGCTATGTCTTGACCAAATCCACATTCTTCAGATGTTCTAATTGTTTTTTAAGTGAGCATCTTGATTGAGTAGAGTGGCTTTATTGAAAGTGCACTATTGCATATAAATGCCTTTGAATTCAAGGCATAATGTGACAAAATGCATTAACTTCAAGTTGGAAGATCCCTTAGCTTTTTGACTCAGCTTAGCAGGTTGGATCAGATGGATTAGGATCAGATTGGATGAATGTGGCATAGTGATCATTGCTTTTTGGCTAAAAATTATGTATGGCAAGAAATATCACAAACTGATTTTTCATGACAGCCTTGCCATGGTGTCTTGCAGCAACCATAACTCTTGGCTCAAGCTGAGTTGTTTCATGCCAATAAGTTCTTTGGATTGTAGGCAATATGCATAACAACTTTGATGTTTACATCTTGAATTGATTCAACCTAGAACTATGTAAAACAACCCTCCAAGTTTTGGTGTTTCACTTGAAATCTGCCTTGTGCAGAATTTCTTATAAGTGTTGGAAAAATGCACTTTCATGTTTTTTTAGTGATTTTGATCCAACCATAACTTGAAATCCATGAGGAATTGAAATAAGATGTAGTTGAATCTTTTCTAGAGTGTAATGAGGGCTTCCCTCTGAGCTTTGAATGGGAGAGAAAGGCCTTAGGGTTTGAGAGATATGGACTTGCAAGTTTAGTACCCTAGCCATTTTGTTCCATAACTTAGAAAAATTCTAAGTTTTGTATGGTTACCCCGTTAGCAAGTTAACTCACTTTCTTTGATTTTTCTTGATGAATGATGATTTAAATCACATAGTTTTAGGGTTAAAGAACCTTGGTTGACCAAAAATCCAAAAAGTCAAACTTGGATTTTTGTACAGTTGTTTTTTTCATCAGATGAAATTTTGACTTTGTAATCCTTTTGTGAAATCAACCCTTGGGCTTAATTAAACTTCATGGATAGCCTCCAAGGGTATTTAGGAATGTCTTGGACCCCTCCCCAAGGTTTGAGATCAAGGATAGGCCAACAATCAAGGATAGGGTTGACTTTTTCCATTAGATACCCTAATTTGTGATCAGATGGTTTTGAGTTCTTGTGGCTTATGCCTTGAGTTCTTTGAGTAAATCAAATCTTGTAAACATGTCAATATGATGTATTTTAGGTCTTTGAAGTTCATTTTGAAGCTTCAAGCCATGCCTCACTTCACAATTTAACCCAAGGGTTGAATTAGCTTAAAACCCTAATTCCTGATTTTTTAATAGATGGACCCTCAAGGTGATTTTGTCATTGTGGATGGGTTCTTGAGATCCTTTTGAGCTTATTGGACCATACATTGAGGCATTGGCTCATGTCCAAATGGAAATTTTCATCTGGGGACCCTGGGTCGACAAAACCCTAATTTGATGACACAGGCGATCTTGAGGCTTGATCCACCTGGAATGTTGCAACCTTGTGCTTGATTCTTGATGTGGGAGTCCTCTTGATCCTTTATAGGTGTTTGAGAGGTTAGAAAAGTTGAATATCATGTCAATTCTTGATCGATCTTTTGTCTAAATGCTCTGAGAGGGGTTAAAACCCTAATCTTTGATTGTAATGAATGCCTAACAATCCCTGAGGAGATTGATGAGGCATGAAAGTACATCCATATTGTGGTAATAATCTTCATAATGATGGGAAATCTTGGTGGTCAAAATTTGGGGTATGGCAGTTCAATGATCTTGGCTTGGCATAAATGCCTCTTGCACTAGGTGCATTAGCTGTCCCAAATAGATCAGCTATGCATTGACTGAAATCACATTCTTTAATCCTTTTAATTGTTGTTTAATCAGAGAACTTGACTGAGGAGAGTGATAATCTTGAATGTGCACTATTCCACATTAATGCCCTTTGAATTCAAGGCATATATGCCAAAAACTCATCAATTCTCAAGGATAAGCTCTTGGCATTTCAGCCCAAGTTTGAAGGTTGGATCAGATGCATTAGGATCAGATTGGATGAATGTGGCATAATGGTCATGGCTTTTTTGCTCAAAATCGTGTATGGCAAGAAATCACACAAACTGACTTTTCAAGACAGTCGTGCCATGGTGTCTTGCAGCAGCCATAACTCTTGGCTTAAGCTGAGTTGTTTCATGCCAATGAGTTCCTTGGATTATTGACATTATGCACAACAACTTTGATGTTTACATCTTGAATTGATTCAGCCTAGAACTATGTGAAACAGCCCTCCAAGTTTTGGTGTTTCACTTGTTTTTTCTAACTTAGACATAATTTTTTCTAACTATTGGAAAAGTGGTAAATTCCAAGTTTTAGTGATTTTGATCCAACCATAACTCAGAATCCATGAAGAATTGGAAACTCTTGTAGTTGACACTTTTGAAGTATGTAATGAGGGCTTCCATTCGAGCTTTGAATGGGAGAAAAAGGCCTTAGGGTTAGGGAGATATGGCCTTGCAAAGTTGGTACCCTAGCGACTTTGTTCCATAACTTAGAAAAATTCTAAGTTTTTTTAAGGTTACCCCTTTAGCAAGTTAACTCACTTTCTTTGATTTTTCTTGATGAATGATGATTCAAATCACATATTAAGATTGTTTTAGGGTTAAGGAGCCTTGGTTGACCAAAAATCCAAAAAGTCAAACTTGGATTTTTGTACAGTTGACTTTTTCATAAGATGAAATTTTGACTTTGTGATCGTTTTGTGAAATCAATCCTTGGGCTTAATTAAACTTCATGGATGGCCTCTAAGGGTATTTAGGAATATCTTGGACCCCTCCCCAAGGTTTGAGGTCAAGGGTAGGCCAATAGTCAAGGATATGGTTGACTTTTTCCATCAGAAACCCTAATTTGTGATTAGATGGTTTTGAGTTCTTGTGGCTTATGATTTGAGCTTTTTGAGTCAATCAAATATTGTAAACATGTCAATATAATGTATTTAAGGTCTTTGAAGTTCATTTTGAAGCTTCAAGCCATGCCTCACTTCACAAGTTAACTCAAGGGTTGAATTAGGTCAAAACCCTAATTCCTGATTTTTTTATAGATGGACCTTCAAGGTGATTTTGCCATTGTAGATAGGCTTTTGAGATCCTTTTGAGCTTATAGGACCATACATTTAGGCATTGGCTCATGCCCAGATGGAAATTTTAATCTGGGGGACTCTGGTCGATCAAACCCTAATTTCGTGACACAGGTTATCTTGAGGCATAATCCACTTGGAAGGTTGCCACTTTGTGCTTGATTCTTGATGTGGGAGTCCCCTTGATCCTTAATAGGTGTTTGAGAGGTTAGACAAGTTGAAGATCATGTCATTTTTTGATTGATTCTTTGTCTAAGTGCTCTGAGAGGGCTCAAAACCCTACTTCTTGATTGTAGTGAATGCTCAATCATCTTTGAGGAGATTGATGAGGCATGAAAGTACATCCATATTGTGATGATGATTTGCACAATGATGGGAAATCTTGGTGGTCAAAATTTGGGGTATGACATAATGCATAGATGATTGATTCCTAATGCAAGTGCAAGATGTTATGACATCTAAGGGGTAAAATTTGGGGTATAACAGTCGGCCCTATTTAAATGGCTTTACCGGATGGCACGAGAGATGATAATCCTATTGAAATCAAGGTGAAAGGTATTTAAGTATAGAACACCAAAAAATTTGCCCTTAGATGGAATGCATATGCTAAGGACAAGCAACAAACATGCAAATGCTGACATGCCATAAACTTCTAATATGATGATATGATGTCGTGGTGATGCAAAAGTGCAAACAAAACAAGACACCAAAGGAAAAAGATCAAACACCCTCAGACGAGCCTCACTAGGGAGGAACAAAGGTCTAGTATCCACAAGCAAGACTCAAGGGGGATGAAGGATATCAACCAATAAAAGAGACACACTGGGGAGAGACTAAGAAAACACTTGAGATAAGAAAATGAAATGTGTGGGAAGTCCACAGATCTTCACTGGAGATGGAAGTCAGAGAGATGTTCTCCACTGGGGAAAGATCCAGGGAGATGGATGACAGGTTCAGATATGACCGGACGACATTGGGGATAACCAAGACGGGAGGCAAACTCTCTACTGGGGATAAAACCTGAAAGAAGACATGATATCCACTGGGGATCAATTTGAACAAAATGATAGACACCCAACGAAAGATTTTCTGGGGATTTCTTATACTGAAGAGTTCAAACGGGATCTTCGAGAAAAAGCCATAAAGACAAAGACAAACACAAACTCTGTGTGCGCCAAATGATAATAATCACCAGGAGTTTCAAAGGGAGATGGTAATGACCAACCTTAAAATGCCAATAATGATTGGACTTAGAAAACATGCCAGTAATCACTGGACTTAGAATGCTGATAATGATCAGACTTTCAATAAATGCCAGTGAACACTAGACTTTTACGGGGATATTGGGGATGACCATAACCTCTGCTGGGGATAAGTTGCAAGATGCGAATAATGATTGGACTTAGAAAGCATGCCAGTAATCACTGGACTTGTATACCAATAATGGTTGGATGAAAACATGCCAGTAAACACTGGACTTTTATAGAACAAATAATGATCGATATTATAGCAATGCCAGTAATTACTGGACTTGAGACACCAAATAATGATTGGATCTTGAACAAAGAGACACACAGTTAAAACTGACCAATTAGGATTGGATTTTTAAAGTAAGAGGGCATACAGTTATGACTGACCAATTATGATTGGATTTAAACAATTGCCAACAATGACTGGACTTTGGATACCAAAGAAACAAAGCCTTTAAATGGTGCCAGTAAACACTAGACTTTACAATACCAATAATGATTGGATCATTAAACAATGCCAGTGAATACTGGACTTCAAGATACCGATGATGATCGATATTAAAACATACCAGTGAATACTGGACTTTTGACTTACAGTTAAGACTGACCAATTAAGATTGGATTTAAAACATTGTCACTAGATACTGAACTTTACGATACCGATGATGATCGATATTAAAACATGACAGTGAATATTGGACTTTTGTAACAATAATAATGATTGGATAATGTCGCATCTGCGAAAATCAACCGGCGGAAAAGAACAGAAGAGTCGCCACCGAACGTTATTTATCCTGACGTAGGGAAAGGAAACGATCGAAGAAAACCTCAACAAAGGGAAAGGAATGGTCGTCGCAACCATAGTCTGGGTTTGGGAGTCGGTTACACGAGAGGAAGGAATTAGCACCCCCTCGCGTCCATCGTACTCGATGGGATCCACACTTGTTGTTATCGATCAAAGGGTGTAGGGTATCTGAAGCTCAACTGCTAACTGGAAACTGGAGACAAAAGGTGAAATAGAGAAAGGGGGAAAAAGAGAAAAATGACTCGCAAGGATCGTCGCAATCCTATGCCTACGTATCTTCATTAACCAATGAAGAATCAGAGTCAACGTAGTTCAACTGACTACGGTTTTGTGGGGAAATGTTTGCTCGCCAAGACGTCGCGTCTCGTACCTACGTATCCTCAATCTAACCAGAGAGAGGAAGTCAGAGAAGTCTTAGTTCGACCTAACAGGGTCGGTTTATTTGTGTTTTTTAATGGAAGACGCCAAGGTTCGCGTTCCAGTAGTTTAGGTGTTGCCGCTCGTTGTACGGAGTCTTATGCATTTACCTGTTTACGGTAGAATGGAAGAGACGCATCCTTTATGAATGAAGTGAGGGAGATGGGAAGAGAACGATCGTTTGTTTTATGTTTTTAGAAGAAAGTGTTTTGAAGTTTTTTCGAAACTCGCATTGCACTAAAGTCTATGACATAGGAACGAATGCGTCGCATGGCCGTCCCCAACAGGACGTATGCTAAACACTCTAGAAAGGTGAAGGGAGACCCTCCTCCTTTCATTTCCCAGGTGCTTAAGGCTCATATCGTACAATACTTGTTGTCTTTATTACATGTTTTTGATTTTGTTTTGAGATGAGAGAAGAGACTCAAGGTTTGAGAGAAAAAACAACTAAGGGGAGACTAATTGTATTCCTAATGTTATCATGCATTGATGGCCTTATGGTTGAGTTAAGAAAAGGAAATCTACCTAATATATAAGTAAGAATTGCATTACCTAATGCTTATCTTACCTTAACTTAATCAAAAATTAAGGTTAAGCTAAGATCCCAAAGTGGTGTGAAAGAGTTATTCAAACAAGCATTATATCACACAATCCACATTTGAAAGAATAAGAGAAAACAAATGAAAAAGGATGAAAGAAAGATTGAGTAATCATGTACTCAAGCACTTTACCTCATAATCCACCTTAAGTAACCTTGGTTAAAAGAAAGTAAATCACAAACACTAGCTACCAATTACTTGAAAAGTTATGCATTAAGTTCCTAAACTAAAATTAGGTGTTCTATACTTGTATTAGATGCATTATACAACTATAAACAATGCAAGATGAGCTCTAAGAGTGAAGTAACATGTATAGGCCAGTAAGTATCTCTAATTAACTTCTACTTATGTTAACATGCCAAAAGAAATAAAACTATGTCAAACTATGTACCAAAATAACACACAAATGCACATTGTTTACAAACTAAAAGAGAATAGATGTTTAGTGATCATGTAAGTGGATTAAAACAAGGGTATCCATCAAGGTCAGAAGTGAATGAAGTGTATTGATGAGTTTATATGTCACTGGGTTAACATGGAAGTCATGCATCAAAGTATTCACAATGTATAAGCAAGTTGTGCACAAGTATAGTCAACTAGGATGCAACATACAATTATTGTTCATACAAAATACATGTAAGGATGAATGCATACTATGGTATGGTAAGAATTCAGAAGTGATATCATGTTAAGAATGCATAAAACAACTCTCAATCATCATATAAGTTCACAACATTTCAAGTTTTACAAGCTATAGCGAGGCAAACACAAAACAATGTTCAAATGAGTCCTAGAAGTTATCAACTTGTGACACAAGTAAAAGGGTAGTGTGAAGGGTGAATACACATGTTAAGTGGTCTAGGTCAGTACCTAATGACCTCTAATAGGTCATGTCTAAAGCCTACAAGAGTTGGTAAAATATGGAACATGAAAGAGTTAAACAACTAAGCAAACAAAGTTCAATTGATAGATGTAAGTCAAGTTGCATTTATGAAACATGGAAAGCAATTATGAGTCGTCAAGTCTCATGCAAGTTATGTACATATGAAAAATTCATTTAGGGTTCACTTAGGAGTGTGTCAAAGTTAGCATATCAAAGCATACTTGGAAGCCATACAAGCAAGGGAAAGTTTCAATCCTATTGCAACAATTAAGAACCAAAACAAGTTCAAACATCTGAAATGGAATTAGAAACAAGTGAGTTAGGTTAGGAAAGCTACAAGTCAGTAACCATAACATGCCATATTTAATTTTCATGTTCCAAAAAGAAATGGGCAAGAGAAGTGTCTTACAGGTGCACAAAATCAAACCCAAGTCCAGGCATCCTCAATCAATTAGGCCACCAAACAAAATTCCATGAGAAATAGCTACATTCCTTAGAAAATTATGGAACTTTAATCAAGGAACAATGAAGTCAATAGTCATGCATAACCAAAATTTAGGCTCAAAATTGGTCTTTTAACATGCTCAAACTAGGCAAAACAATTCACTTGTAGACACCTAACATGTATTCACAAAATGGCATCAAAACCATAATCAAAAGTGACCTAAAAATCCAAAAAAATTAGGTAAAATCTCTTAACATGTGTCAAACTTAAGTTTCAGGTTGTGTGCCAAAATTCATTTTAAAAAAGTTGAAGAAAATCTTTTATGAAGCATATAGCGAAGTGTATGGACAAATGGACATGTTTAAAAGGAAATTAGTGAAAAGAATATCAAAATTTATCAAAATTGAAAATAAAAAATGTCAAAAATTAGTTGACATATCCATAGAGTCTCTTGAATTAATTGGGTATTTTCGGGTATTTTTTACTATTTTTTAACAAAATGATTTTGAATCAATTAGGAAAAGGAAATAAAAACAAGAAATAAAGTTACGGGGTGCAACATTAGCAATTAGCCAGTGAGAAATGTGCTTGGGCCAAACATTGGGGGTGTGGAAAGCATTGGAAACAAATCCCAACGCGCGCGTGGTCTGGTGGTTCATAACATAGGGACCAGTCAAATATCTTGACTCAATGTGGACCACAGGATCAAGTCAGCGCAATGTGATCAAGGATTTAAGCCAATCAGGTGGCTAGGAATTGAAATCCATAGTAACAAGCATGGAGGTCACGCACACCATTGCCTCATCAAATAACAAATATCAAAACAAAATAAAAAAAGAAAAAGGAAAATGAAAGAAAAGGCACGTGCAAGGGGCATGGCTTTTTAAGGTGTTATCACGCTGACAACCGTTGGATCAACAAATATGCACGGCTAGGATTAGAACATTATGAGCCACCTGAGAATTACCAGGGCTAGGGTTTAGACGCCGGAGCTCAGCACCGGTGTTTCTCCGATAGGAGAACCACCGTGAGTGGTTGTGTTATTTCTAGAAAAAGATCATGAGTACATCATTTTGTTCAGTTTTTCATGCTAGTTCTAAATATGCCAACAAAAATTCCATATCATGTCCACACAGAGGGAATCGAAGGAAAACATTCTGGATCTAAAATCTTGAACTTCACATATTCCTAGTTTCTAATCAGTAAACACGGCCTACACTCCATAGGACTTCAATATAGCGTATCTCCACCATTTTCATCACATGAATCCATGCAAGCAATAAACATTAGAAAGATTTCACTGACCTTAATGGAATTTTGATGCAAACATTTCAAGAAACCCTATATCACTTCCTGATTGTCTTCAAATAAACAACTGAAGCAAAATAAATGCTTGTAATCCTCCAAACCTTGATGAAACTTGCCAGTTGGTGCTGAACTGAAGTGGATTCAAAGAGTGTTCTATGGATGCTCCAGCTCAAGGAAAATGCATACAGAAGCTAGAGGAGATCATGTTGATGATAGGTGTGAAGAAACTTCAGTTGAATCCTCCAAGATAAGAGAGGTTTCGAAGCTTCAACGTGTGGGTGCAAAAATGGAGTTTTTGCTTTGATTTTGGTGAATGTGTGTAACTGAATCAGTTGCAAGGTGGTTAGAGACTTATATATGTTGTTTGAGTGAATTAATCAGGGTTAGAGTGTGGTTAACAGTGAGGTTAAGGAAAAATGGAAAGTGAGAATGAGGTTATATTGTTCATGGGTTGGGAGTTTTGATATATGTATGGATCATGGTCATGATGTGTTTATGATGGCAGGTTGAATGATAGTGGAATGCTGGTACAGTTAAGCTTGTAGTCTAAGTTTTTTCCTTCTTTCTTTTATATGTAGTAAGTGTAGTGTGATGCATAACATGTAAGAAAATGCCTAGTTATTTATGGTAATGATAGAAACATGAGGTGTATGGCCCGCTGCAGCAGGGTGGCCTTGGTTTGATATGAGTTTAGTTTGAAATTGCAAGGTATGATAACATGCTGACATGTTCATGAAGGTGGCTTTGGAATGGCATATCTTGGAAGTTAATGCACCAAATTGTTCACTCTTGGTATCAAAGTGTAGAGGGCATTTAATAGAATACTTTTGATGTGAACAAGAAATGGATTAAAGGCCTAGAACATCAAGAAAAATGGATTTTAAGGTCATGAGATCCAAGCTGAATTTGGACTTAAAATTTTTCCAAGTGTTTTCTCATTTGAACCATTTGACTATCATGACTTTGAAGCCTTATATCTCCTGGAATTTTGATCCAATTTCCAAGTTCTTGATTCCAAATCAATGAGGGCACATGATACTACAACTTTCATGTGAAAATCAAATTGAATTGTAGCCTTAAACCTCAAGGAAAATGAACTTGAAATATGCTATACACGAGCTGCCAAATGATCATGAAATTTTCTAAGTTATTTGCCAGGTTGAACAACTTGAACACCCCATCTTCAACACACCATAACTCCTTCAATAATAATCCAATGGAGATGAACTACATATGGTTGGAAAGCTTAAAGAACCCTCTACAACTTTCATTTGAAAATATTTTTCATTTGGCTGAGCCATCTTGCTTGAAATCATCTCCAAAGTTAGAAGAAATGCCATGAAAAACTTTCCCAAAATGGAAAGTTTACATTATAAGTAATTTTCTAATTTTGGAAACTTCTAAAACAAGTCTTGATTCTTGATTATTTGACCATTCCATGATTAAATTTGATCAAATAAGCACCTTGGGGATGTCATGGGACATTGTGACCTCAAAAATTAGGAGTTGACTTTTGGTTGACATTTTTCTTACATAGTTGATTTTTGAAGCATTGACCAATTGAAAACCTTCTGATCCCAACCAAAGGCCAATCTTGCATCCTTGGACACTTGATGACATATGAAACACCCTGATACCAAGCTTTGGCCCAAGACTCCGAAATAAACATGATCTTGGGCAAAACCCTAATTTTGACCAATTGAGTGAGGAGAGTTGATCAGAGGTCAAAACCCTAATTCTTTGTGGTATGACTGCGAATCTTTCTTTGTTTGAGATGATCTTTGCTCTCTTGTCAAATTCAAACTTTTAATGACATGATGGACCACATGAGTTGCCTTGGAGATATGTCAAGCCTTTGTGGATTGATGAATTAGTATCTCATTCTCCTTGCCTCACACAATATAAAGATGGTGACACCCTTGATACCATGCCTTATGAAAGCTAATGATGCATATGCAAATCTTTATGCTCTAAATGCAGATGAAATGTGAAGCATAAGCCACTTATTAGGTATAAATAAGAGGGAAAATTTTGGGGTGCTACAGCTGCCCCTATTCAATCAACTATGGACCTGAATGGATGAAAGCAGCGGCTGTCAGAAATTCGAGGTAAATAGGGATTGAATACCTGAAGAACCAAAAAATTTGCGCTTTTTGGGTAAAAGCAATAAATATATGACAAACAAAGCAGTTGTGGGAAAAGATATTTGGGGAAAGAGTCTGGAACCTATGACCAAAGGATGCTTGTCGGGAACGGCTAAAGTTTGCCTGTCGTGAACGGCCAAAGTTTAAAACTCAAAGGACGCCTGTCAGGAATGTCTAAAGTTTAAAACCTATGGTATGCATGTCGGGAACGGCTAAAAGTCTGCCTGTCGGGAACAGCTAAGTTTAAAACTCAAACGGCGCCTGTCGGGAACGACTAAGGTTTGCCTGTCGGGAACGGCTAAGTTTAAAACTTATGGTATGCCTGTTGGGAACGGCCAAAGTTTAAAACTCAAAGGACGCCTGTCGGGAACGGCTAAGTTTAAAACTTATGGTATGCCTATCGGGAACAGCTAAAGTGTGCATGTCGGGAACGATTAAGTTTAAAACTTATGGTATGCCTGTCGGGAAGGGCTAAAGGGTGCCTGTCGGAAATGGATAAGTTTAAAACTTATGGTATGCCTGTCGGGAACGACTAAAGGGTGCCTGTCGGGAACGGCTAAAGGAATCCTATCGGGAATGGTTCCTAAAAATATCTACGGTTTAGATGTAGGATCAAAAGATCTACAAACCGGAAGAGTGAGACTCTGGTGAGGAGGAAAAAGGTGAAACCCTGGTACTGCTTTGAAATGTCTGTTGGAGAATGAACGAGGCATTCTTTCTGGTTTTTTCAATCTGATCGAATATAAACAATTTTGGGATTTCGCACGAGGTACCAAAACCGGCTTATGCTTTGCATGCATATGTTTGAATTTTTCTATGGCGCAATGCTCTATCTCAAATGGAAATGCTACGTATTTTTTAGGATGCAGTGATTACTATATGCAAAAATGCAAGGAGGCCCCTCAGCAAAATAAATGTTGAGGATATGAAGGCAACTCCGCTAGGGATAACAAACTGGATTGTCCATGTGGTCGTAAACCGTGCTGAGGAAACAACCATTAATCTGATCTTCTGACAACCCGTGGGAAAATGTCAACCTAGCTAGGGAGGACGTTGACACAATCTGGGCTTTGAACTGCCAAATTTGCTGAGGATTACTGTAAGGAATGCTGACCTTGCTAGGGGCCTTATCTGAATCAAATCTGCTGGGGAAAGGACTATAACCATAGAACTTCGCAGGGGAAATGACGACCTTCTGGCCTGGCTGCTCGGGAGTTGAGATCAAACGAACTCTTGCTGAGGAAGGAACAACCTGCTGAGGAGATTAAGATCAAGCACCTTCTTCTGGGGATGACCTCTAAACTTCATACCGATCATGAGATAAGAAGATAAATCTGGATTGCCAATAACCACTGGACTTCAATTGCGCGGAATATCATTGATTTGGCATGCTAGAGGAGGAGAATACTCTGACTTACCACCATTTTCAAAATTGCTTGGGAACATTCCATCATTTTACATTGTTGGGAGTGAGGAATTCTTCTATATTGCTGGGGATGACAACCTCCAGGAAGAACTTTCCGGTTGAGGAACCCACTTCTGCTTGGGGAAAGCCCTGACCATGGGCTCCACTGGGGAAATCAAACTTCCTGATGCTTTGCTAGAGGAGAGACATTCTGATACTCTGTTGGGGAGAGGAACCCCATTGAATTCTGATGGGGAAAAGAGATCAAAAACACCTCATGTTGGGAATGACCTCTGTTTCAAGCTTCTGATTTGATCAACTTCCCATTAATCGTCATGAGTGAACAACGATTCATTTAATTCTTCACTTGCCCCAGACTGCAAGGTCTATGAAAGAATTTTGCCTAGAGAGGATTTTACAGAACACGTAGCATTCAAAATTCCCAAGTGTCTTCAAACTCTTTGAGAGGTGCTTTTGACTAGCCATCTTTTGGAAAGGACAACTTCTCGTACTCTAGAGGTGGCCTGCCTCAGTACGAGTCTTGAAGTGACTTTGCCCCTGACTGGCTGATCCTTGAGAGATATTCCAAATCGATCTAATTGCCCCATTTTGAACGCTTTTGGAGAGATTCAACGGATCTCAACGTGGTTGCCCTAGTCTGGCTAAACTTTGAAGAGATTTCTCGACGTGACTGCCCATGATTGACCACTCTCTGAAAAGACTTTCTCAACTTGACTGCCCCAGCTTGGCTACACTTTGAAGAGATTTCTCGGCGTGACTGCCCCTGATTAGTTACACTGCTTTTAGAGAGATTTATCGAATCTCGACGCGATTGCCCCAGATTGGTTGAACCTCGAAGACATTTCTCGATGCGATTGCCCCAGATTAGTTACATCTCAACACAACTGGCTGGGAATGCCTTTTCCCCACATAGTCTTTCAGCAACATGTCCTCTGGAGTCTCAGGCATCTCAACTTGGCATGATCAACCTTCTTGACTGATGTTCATCATGTAAGCTTCTTTGATGTCACAAAAATGTATGCAGGCAGAAAACATTTATTCTGAAAATGATTATTCAAATGCAACACACATGTTAATCTTGAAGTCTATATTGAAAAGATGTCACAAAGCTATGTGAATGAATCACTGCTTAGGATACGACATTGATTTTGGACTGAAAGAAAGCATGCACATGCAATACCAACAAGATTTTAAGCATCACTCATGGGAGTCAGGAATGCTATCTCATCGGAGTATGTTCTCAAAATAAACCCTGTTTCAATTAGGACTTTTGAGGGTTGTATCGTGGCCTGGTTCACAGTTTTAAGAAAAAAGGTTTTAAGGCTTAAAGTTTATTGGTACCCACCCATTCTTCATGATCTTCTCCAGTCCTACGTTAAGCTAATTCGGCACAAGCGTTCATCTCTCAAAAAGGTGTTATGAACTTTAAGGAACCCATGCAACTGATGGTTTGACACCTAATGAGGTTATGGAGTGACAGTCACCCCTTTTTGTTATTTGTTCGTAGTCACACGACTTTATTCTTGCTCGAGGATTTTCTTTTGTAATCCTTTTGTTTTTCACTTTCTCATTCTTTTGCTTTTTGATCCCTAATTTTTTCCTGGATTGCTTCTTTTGAATCTTTAGACTTTGAAGTCCAGCGGGATGCCCTAACTTTTGCCTAAGTCATTTGTTTTCAAACTTTCGACTTAGCCGGCTTTCTTCCTTTTCTTTTTTCTTTTTTTATGAACAGATCGTGTGACACTGGTTTGTCTGACTTGTTTGAAAGGGTTGTGACTGCCTCATTTCTTGGTCGGTGAGGGATAACCATTGTAATTTCACGTCCCTTGACCTCCTAACAGTGGAATAAAAGGTAATGGATCCTCAAATGCACACTGCTTTCGAATTTTGAACGCTCGGTCAAATTAACTGACGCTTACCCTGTCCCTGGATTAAATGCGAGGGTTTTTTCATACAAAAAGAAACTCTTACTCCAAGGCTCAAAGGGGTTAACGAGGGTCTATCTCCCTTATATCTCTAATGTTTGGGGAGTTGAAACAATGCATGTACATCATCAGCAGGGTCTTATTCAAAAGCACACGATCAGAGATTTTTGCGTTTTTACTTCATCATTCTCCCTCTAAGAGTTTAAGCAAGAAAGTCAGTATTATATAAACATTTAAGAATGATTATGAATGGATTACTTCAATAAAAACATGTTCATTGTATTATGATTGTCATTTAAAAACGAACAAGTTTCTACATGCAGACAATGTTTAAACAAACAAGCAAGATACAATTGAAAATGCAGTAAAGAAAAAGGAAATTACCATCGTTGAGGAGACTTGGCTCCGTCTGGACTTGTTGATCTTGGGACTTTTAGCAGTTAGCAGTCTGGATGTTCATTCTATTACTAGGTTGGTGCCAGATTCCCACCTTTTTCTGGTGTGAACACAATAGTCTTGGAGTTCATCAGATCCTGGACCTTGTCTTTACTCTTGTCTCTGAATGACTTACAATCTTCAATTAAATGGCCAGGTTCCCTAGAATGGTAGTCACAGTAGGCATCGGGATCAATCCTCACAGGATAAGGAGAAATAATCGGAACTAATCGCTTGGTTTCCCCCAATGAAAGCTCGAGCAATTGAGGGAATAACTGGATATGAGGCACATGATCTGTGTCGAACTCCCTTGTTGGTTTCCTATGCTTCTGATGACCTGCATGAACATTCAGATGATACCGATTTTGATTGATCATCTGATTATCATTACCTGGAACAGACAACGGCTGTTGGGAAAAGCCATTAGAAGTACAGGTTGCGAATGATATTCATGAGTTACCCCTTGAATTCACTTGATGAATGGGAACTACCCGCTGACAGGAAATTCCAGAAACCGCAAGGTTGTGGAAGATATCCACAAAGTGCTTCATGGTTTGAAGGAGATTCCAAAGAGGTAGGAGGAGTGAGGATTTCTGTTACGGAAACGGGGACATGATTGATTTCCTTCCTTAACACCGCATTCAAGATTTCCATAACCAGGCTTATCCGAGTCTTCATCTGATTGACTTCCTCTCTCAATAGTTGTTGACCTTGAGATAATGCTTGCACGTCCACCATAAAATGCCCCATCTGAACTTTCATCTCAACCAACTCTACACGAATCTTGTTCCATAACTGAACTCTGATCGTCGGAAGTTGAGTAGTGGGAAGAATTCAAGTTGGCAATTCTAAAGAGAAGACCAAATCAGAATGAGGAATCTGCCTCTGAGCACCTGTTATGAATGCATGTATGCATGGATGTATGCAAATGCCATGTTCGGTTATTTCTAGGGATTCTACCTGCTTCGATTCAAGTTTAAAGAAAATAAACCACAAGAACTAAATGGAATGCTCAACAGCAATTCTCGAAGCTAAGATCCTTGGGAATAACAGAACATGTATGTTGAACTGATATGATGTCATGTATGCAAAGACATGGGATGAAAGC
The DNA here is from genome assembly GCA_022829125.1 of Lathyrus tuberosus. Lineage (NCBI taxonomy): Eukaryota > Viridiplantae > Streptophyta > Magnoliopsida > Fabales > Fabaceae > Lathyrus > Lathyrus tuberosus. The sequence goes on from JALAZF010000633.1 coordinate 805,252, forward strand.
TGCCACATAATCTGGGTAACGGTTGTGCTGAACTGTGTGAATAATAGGTGTTTGTGCTGATCTATTTTAGTAACACCTGACTGGATACGATAAGATCAACTATTTCAATAAGAAAACCATAGAACCGGGTAGGTGGAAGGTCAAGGTTACCAGCAAACCTGTAAACACCCATCCCCTCTCACATGTGGGTTCTAAAACGCGGGATCCTAAGTTTCGGATTCTCGATTTGAGAAACAATAGTACATTCATCCTAATGGGTACAATACTATCGCCAAACAAATGGGTCGTCCACTGATTCCCCCAAAAGTAAGGTCATCCTATGGCAAGTTCTCAGCTTCGGGTCCTCAGATCGAGAAGCGTAATGGATTTGCCATTTCTGGTCTGCCATTATGGCCCCTCGGGAGGAGTGCCTTGACTGAGTCCTCGAGAATGGTCACCTGAGTCGACAGCTCATCAAGGGAATATCCAATGGCCTGCATCAACATGCAGTATCAGATATCTCCTAGAAGAACCTCGTCTGGCTGTGGGTCTCGTGAACACTATACGTGGTCACCACCATGCAAACGACACGACTATCCACACTAAATCCTATGGGTATACTCAAGACTAGGTAGAGGGCTTATCTCTTAGAACACCCTACACACCAAACAGAAAAATCCAGCACAATCCAGCATATAATATATGGCAACAGTGAAATGAAAAGCAAGTAGATGTAATAAAACAGTAAACATGCAACAATGCCATAAATAAAGCGAGTAAAGTAAACAAATAAACACCCTAAAATAAAAAACAAACAGGCGCTAGGATTGACTTGTATAGGGGATAGACCAGCAACAGGTCAATCTTTCCCTAGCAGAGTCGCCAGCTGTCGCATCTGCGAAAATCAACCAGTGAAAAAGAACAGAAGAGTAGCCACCGAACATTATTTATCCCGACGCATGGAAAGGAAACGATCGAAGAAAACCTCAACAAAGGGAAAAGAATGGTCGTCGCAACCAGAGCCTGGGTTCGGGAGTCGGTTACGCGAGAGGAAGGTATTTGCACCCACTCGCGTCCATCGTACTCGATGGGATCCACGCTTGTTGTTATCGATCAAAGGGTGTAGGGTATCTGAAGCTTAACTGCTAACTGGAAATTGGAAACAAAAGGTGAAATGGAGAAAGGGGGGAAAAGAGAAAAAGGACTGGCAAGGATCGTCGCAATCCTATGCATACGTATCTTTATTAACCAATGAAGAATCAGAGTCAACGTAGTTCGACTGACTACGGTTTTGTGGGGGAAGGTTTGCTAGCCAAGACGTCGCGTCTCGTGCCTACGTATCCTCAATCTAACCAGAGAGAGGAAGTCAGAGCAGTCGTAGTTCGACCTAATAGGGTCGGTCTATTTGTGTTTTTTAATGGAAGACGCTGAGGTTCGCGCTCCAGCAGTTTAGATGTTACCGCTCGTTGTACAGAGTCTTATGCGTTTACCTATTTGCGGTAGAACGGAAGAGACACATCCTTTATGAATGAAGTGAGGGAGATGGAAAGAGAGTGATCGTTTGTTTTATGTTTTTTATAAGAAAGTGTTTTGAAGTTTGTTCGAAACTCGCATTGCACTAAAGTCTATGACATAGGAACGAATGCGTCGCATGGTTGTCCCCAACAGGACGTATGCTAAACACTCTAGAAAGGTGAAGGGAGACCCTCCTCCTTTCATTTCCCAGGTACTTAAGGCTCATGGCGTACAATACTTGTTATCTTTATTACATGTTTTTTATTTTGTTTTGAGATGAGAGAAGAGACTCAAGGTTTGAGAGAAAAAACAACTAAGGGGAGACTAATTGTATTCCTAATGTTATCATGCATTGATGGCCTTATGGTTGAGTTAAGAAAAGGAAATCTACCTAATGATAATTAGGGATTGCATTACCTAATGCTTATCTTACCTTACCTTAATCAAAAATTAAGGTTAAGCTAAGATCTCAAAGGGGTGTGAAAGAGTTATTAAAACAAGCATTATATCACACAATCCACATGTGAAAGAATAAGAGAAAACAAATGGAAAAGGATGAAAGAAGAATTGAGTAATCATGTACTCAATCACTTTACCTCATAATCCACTTTAAGTAACCTTGGTTAAAAGAAAGTAAATCACAAACACTAGCTACCAATTACTTTAAAAGTTATGCATTAAGTTCCTAAACTAAGACTAGGTGTTCTATACTTGTATTAGATGCAACATACAACTATAAACAATGCAAGATGAGCTCCAAGAGTGAAGTAACATGTATATGTCAGTAAGTATCTCTAATTAACTTCTACTTATGTTAACATGTCAAAAGAAATCAAACTATGTCAAACTATGTACCAAAACAACACACAAATGCTCATTGTTTACAAACTCGAAGAGAATAGATGTTTAGTGATCATGTAAGTTGATTAAAACAAAGGTATCCATCAAGGTCAGAAGTTAATTAAGTGTATTGATGAGTGTATATGTCATTGGGTTAACATGGAAGTCATGCATCAAAGTATTCACAATGTATAACCAAATGGACGTGTTTAAAAGGAAATTAGTGAAAAAAATATCAAAATTTATCAAACTGGAAAATAAAAATTGTCAAAAATTAGTTGACACATCCATAGTTAACAAAATGATTTTGAATCAATTAGAAAAAGGTAATAAAAACAAGAAATTAAGTTAGGGGGTGCAACATTAGCAATTAGCCAGTGAGAAATGCGCTTGGGAAAAACATTGGGGGTGTGGAAAGCATTGGAAACAAAGCCCAATGCACGCGTGGCCTGGTGGTTCATAACATAGGGACTAGTCAAATATCTTGACTCAATGTGGACCACAGGATCAAGTCAGTGCAATATGATCAAGGGTTTAATCCAATCAGGTGGCTAGGAATTGAAATTCATAGTAACAAGCATGAAGGTCACGCACACCGTTGCCTCATCAAATAACAAATATCAGAACAAAATAAAAAAAGAAAAAGGAAAATTAAAGAAAAGGCACGTGCAAGGGGCATGACTTTTTAATGTGTTGTCACACTAACAATCGTTGGATCAACAAATATGCACGGCCTGGATTAGAACATTACGAGCCACCTGAGAATTACCAGGGTTAGGGTTTAGATGCCGAAGCTCAGCTCCGTTCGTCTTCTCCGATAGGAGAACCACCGTGAGTGGTGGTGTTATTTCCAGAAAAAGACCATGAGTACATCATTTTGTTCAGTTTTTCATGCTAGTTCCAAATATGCCAACTAAAATTCCATATCATGTCCACACAGAGGGAATCGAAGGAAAACATTCTGGATCTAAAATCTTGAACTTCACATATTCCTAGTTTCTAATAAAAAAACATGGCCTACACTCCATAGGACTTCAATATAGCTCCTCCACACCATTTTTAGCACATGAATCCATGCAAACAATAAACATTAGAAAGATTTCACTGACCTTAATGGAATTTTGATGCAAACGTTTCGAGAAACCCTATATCACTTCCTGCTTGTCTTCAAATCAACAACTGAAGCAAAATAAATGCTTGTAATCCTCCAAACCTTGATGAAACTTGCCAGTTGGTGCTGATCTGAAGTGGATTCAAGGAGTGTTCTATGGATGCTCCAACTCAAGCAAAATGCATACAGAAGCTAGAGGAGATCGTGTTGCTGATAGATGTGAAGAAACTTCAATGGAATCCTCTAAGATAAGAGAGGTTTCTAAGCTTCAATGTGTGGGTGCAAAAATGGAGTTTTTGCTCTGATTTAGGTGAATGTGTGTAACTGAATCCGTTGCAAGGTGGTTAGAGACTTATATATGCTGTTAGAGTGAATTAATCGGGGTTAGAGTGTGGTTAACAGTGAGGTTAAGGAAAAATGGAAAGTGAGAATGAGGTTATATTGTTCATGGGTTGGGAGTTTTGATATGTGTATGGATCATGGTCATGATGTGTTTATGATGGCAGGTTGAATGATAGTGGAATGCTGGTACGCTTAAGCTTGTAGTCTAAGTTTTTTTCTTCTTTCTTTTATATGTAGTAAGTGTAGTGTGATGCATAACATGTAAGAAAATGCCTATTTATTTATGGTAATGATTGAAACATGAGGTGTATGGCACGCTGCAGCAGGGTGGCCTTAGTTTGATATGAGTTTGGTTTGAAATTACAAGGTATGGTAACATGCTGACATGTTCATGAAGGTGGCTTTGGAATGGCATATCTTGGAAGTTAATGCACTAAATTGTTCACTCTTGGTATCAAAGTGTAGAGGGCATTTGATAGAATACTTTTGATTTGAATAAGAAATGGATTAAAGGCCTTGAACATCAACAAAAATGGATTTGAAGGTCATGTGATCCAAGCTGAATTTGGACTTACAATTTTTCTAAGTGTTTTCTCATTTGAACCATTTGACTATCATGACTTTGAAGCCTTATATCTCCTTGAATTATGATCCAATTTCCAAGTTCTTGATACCAAATCAATGAGGGCACATGATACTACAACTTTCATGTGAAAATAAAATTGAATTGGAGCCTTAAACCTCAAGAAAAATGAACTTGAAATATGCTATACACGAGCTGGCAAATGATCATGAAATTTTCTAAGTTATTTGCCATGTTGAATAACTTGAACACCCCATCTTCAACACACCATAACTCCTTCAACAATAATCCAATGGAGATGAACTAAATATGGTTGGAAAGCTTAAAGAACCCTCTACAACTTTCACTTGAAAAGATTTTCCATTTGAATGAGCCATCTTGCTTGAAATTAGCTCCAAAGTTGGAAGAAATGCCATGAAAAACTTTCCCAAAATGGAAAGTTTACATTATAAGTAATTTTCCAATTTTGGAAACTTCTAAAACAAGTCTTGATTATTGATTATTTGACCATTCCATGATTAAATTTGATCAATAAGCACCTTGGGGATGTCATGGGACATTGTGACATCAAAAATCAGAAGTTGACTTTTGGTTGACTTTTTCCTTACACAGTTGATTTTTGAAGCATTGACCAATTGAAAACCTTCTGATCACAACCAAAGGCCAATCTTACATCCTTGGACACTTGATGACATATGAAACACCCTGATACCAAGCTTTGGCCCAAGAATCTGAAATAAACATGATCTTGGGAAAACCCCTAATTTTGACCAATTAAGTGAAGAGAGTTGACCAGAGGTCAAAACCCTAATTCTTTGTGGTATGACTGAGGATCTTTCTTTGTTTGAGATGATCTTTGCTCTCTTGTCAAATTCAAACTTTTAATGACATGATGGACCACATGAGTTGCCTTAGAGATATGGCAAGCCTTTGTGGATTGATGGATTAGTATCTCATTCTCCTTGCCTCACACAATATGAAGATAGTGACACCCTTGATACCATGCCTTATGAAAGCTAATGATGCTTATGCAAATGTTTATGCTCTAAATGCAGATGAAATGTGAAGCATAAGCCACTTATTGGGTATAAATAAGAGGGCAAATTTTGGGGTGATACAGATAAAAAACAAATGGGACACCACATGGGTTGCATAATGACTAAGCTTCCCGGGGAATGAGGATAATAATCAATTTGACGCACGCAGGTGACAGCCAGACGCGAGCAAAACATGGATAACGATCCACGAACTAAAAAGGACACCTGACCTAAGCAGGTTAAGGGTAAAGGAGGTAAAGACCCACAAGAATATACCAAATGCAAAGATGCACATGATATGGTATGATGCGAATGCTCAATGATATGCAAGAGACGACTCTGACGAGAGACAAAAGACGAGAGCCACACTAAATCCAACAAACAATACACTATAATCAAACCGCATTAGGTATCGAAATCTTAACTCTAACCTTATCTACCCAAGACCACAAATGTTCATAAGCCTTTGTTACATCAATGTTTTCCACACCAAACCAACAACAAATATGTCTCCAAGTAGTTTTGGTTTTAGAACAACTAAAGAATAAATGATTAATATCTTCATCACAGCTAAAACAAAAAACGCATACCCGCTCATGAGAAATATTGATGATACCGCGTTTCACAAGATTGAGGTGTGTAGGAAGTCTATCTAAAATCGTTTGCCATGCAATCACTTTGATTTTAACCGACATATGTGTTTTCCACATTATCTGTAATGCTTGCTTTTTATCCTTATCCAGTCTGCTGCCCGTTTGTGTCCTTAACAAACTACTATACAACGATTTAGCAGTGACGCGTTTTCTGATAGAAAAAGGCCAAATAATGTCGTCTGCAGTGTCCAAAATCGGTCTAACTTCCCTTAACACCAGTAACAATTCATCTAGATGCTGCTTTAACATCAAATTGTCACCAATAACAATTGTATCCAATTGCCAGTGCCATGTTTCTTCGTTCTAAAATCCCATTTGCATGACAGATCCATCTTTCAAATTGGAATTGTTGAATAATTCTAGGTATAAAAATTGAAGAGTTGTATCTCCCAACCATCTTAATTTTTAAAATAGGATTTTACTACCTTCTCCAAGCCTATGAGACAATTGGTCAACAAAATTAATCCCAGTCGCATCGCCGCAACAAGCCATTAGATCTTTCCACCATAAGGAAGTATGTTTGTAAAAGTTCCAAGAATTTTTGGAAAGTATTGATTTAACAACATCTTTGTATCTTCCTTCAATGATCCCATTCCAAATAGCACCCTTTTCACTTAAAAATGTCCACAACCATTTGGATAAAAATGTTTTATTGAACAAACCAACTTCTTTGATAACCAAGCCGCCTTCCTCCTTAGTCTTGCAAATATTTTTCCAACTTACCCAAGCAATACCTCTCGATTCTTTCGAGCCATACCATAGGACTTGTCTTTGAATAGAAATGATCGATATCCTAACTTTCCTAGGAAATTTTTAGAAAGAAAGGTAATGTACCAGAATATTAGTGAGGACCGAATTTAAAAGTGTGATCCGCTCACCTATGGACAAAAGTATTCCTTTCCACATTGATAGTATAGTCTTCAAACATTCAATCACCGGTTTCCAAAGTGAAATCCTACGATGATTACCTCCAACATAAACTCCCAAGAATTTGAAAGGCAACGAGATCATCTTGCAACCTAAAAATTGTTCTGCAACATTTAGATAGACATCCTCAACTCCAATGCCAAATAAAGATGTTTTCCCAATATTGATTTAGAGGCCAGATATCATTTCGTAGCCCTTCAAGATTGATTTCAATGCCCACAGATTGTGTCTTGAACCATCGCAGATAATAACCGTGTCATCCACATATTGCAAAAGGTTATAAGAAACTCCATTATTTATCTTGAAATCATTAAGGAGTCCTACAACAACAACTCTCTTCACCAATAATGTCAAAACTTCACCAACCATAGAGAATAAGAAAGGAGAGAGTGGATCTCCTTGTTGAAGTCCCCTCAAGACTTTGAAATCATGAATAGGGCTACCGTTGATTAGAACCGATAAATAGCTATTCATAACTGTTCCCTCCATCCACTTAATCCATTTAACTCCAAATCCCATTGCCAACATTGTCTTCTTAAGGAAATTCCAATATACATAATCTTAGGCTTTTTCGAAATCCACCTTCAATAGGACACAACTTCTCTTGCTTCTCTTTGAAAGATCAACAATTTCATTCAAAACAAAAACTCCATCATGCAATTGTATGTCATCTATGAATGCGGTTTGAGTACTTGAAATCAGCTTCCTCAACACTTGTTTAAGTCTTGCAGCCAGTAGTTTTGTGATGATCTTGTAAATATAACCATCGAGATCTTGTGGATTGTCTTTTTTGGGGATCAATGCTAAGAAGGAAGAAGAAAAAGCCTTAGGTAGCCAAGCAGAATTATGGAATTCATGAATATAGTTAATGATCTATGTGCCAATAATGTCCCAAAATATCTTAATAAATTCATCGTTAAAACTGTCCAGGATAGGACTTTTTTTCCCACCATCTTCAAGAATAACTTAACTAATTTCGTCAGCACAAAACTTCGCCTCCAACATGTTATATCTTCCTCAAAAAGCCTTAAAATTCCTGAGAAATCAAACTCTGGTCTAGAACTGGTAGAATCTTGGAATCTCGTTTTGAAATTTTGCTTTGCAGCCAACTTCACCTGCTGAACTTCTTCCACATATTTCAAGTTAACAAGGATGGAGGCTAAAGTGTTTATTCTATTTCCATGCTTAAGAAAAACATGAAAGTATTTGGTATTATGGTCTCCCTCTTGAATCCATTTTGTCCTCGATTTTTGTTTCAGAATATTGTCTCTAATGCGTAAATTCTTCCACAAATTAATTTGTGCTTGACCTCTTCTTTGTAATTCTGCATCTGAAACTTCTGCAGTAGCAGCAGCCAACCCCTCTTCCACTTCATTAATAATATTAGCCTCATTTTCGACGTTTAAATCCAGCCAACCAAAAATATTTGTGTTCCACCACCTAAGTCTCTCTTTAAGTAATTTGAATTTCATTATCAGCCTATGTGAGGCATTACCTTCCACGACGAATGAGTTCCATTCCGATTTGACAAACGTAATGAAATCCGGATGCTCGAACATACCATTGAAGGTTTTAAATGGTTTGGGATCCGATTGATGTTTCTAGCTTTTAACCAAATAGTAATATGATACGATGTCTCTGTTGCCAGCAATTTTCACAACAATGTTCCAATCCTTCATCAATCCATCAAACACAAGGAATCTGTCCAAACAACTGCAGCTTTTCCCATTGGAACAAAACCAGGTAAACTTATTGCCCAAGGTAGGAAGATCCAAAAAATTCATTAATTCAATAAACCCTAAATTCTTGCATCTCTACCCTACAATGAGAATATTTGCTCTTACTCTCCTCTGTAATTTTGATTGTATTAAAATCACCAGCTAGTAGCCACTCCCCTGGTTCCATTTTCACCTTATTGTTCAGAATTTCAGCCCACATGCTTCTCTTATCTGACAAAAAGCACGAGGAATAAACATTAACAAGATAGATCTTTTTATGTTTCCAAACTGCAGATATGCCCAAAAAACCTTGTCCACGAAAGCTGGCAATAGGATAGAAGAAATCCTTTCTCCAAATTGTCAACATACCTCCAGATAATCCCATTGAATCAATGGCGGACCAATCATAATCTGTGTTTCTCCAAAGACCACGAACCGTACTTTCTAACATGACTTTGCATTTTGTCTCTTACAAGAAGACAACATTTTCCTTTCCTCTTGTGATAATTTCTTTGATTCTATTGCGCTTAGTATTGCTACCACATCCTCTTATGTTAAAGCTAACAAAATTCATCTACATGCATTTTCAACCCCCGTTTGAATTTGTTTAGGAACTCTATTGTTGGCCTCCATGTTTCTGATGATACTTTCGAATACCTCGTCATCCTCGTCTCCCTCAATCCCCAATTTTTTATTTGATTCCCACACCCTGCTCGGAACATCTTCGATTTTCTTCAAAATGCGAGAGTTACTATGATTTATGTCAAAATCCCTAATAGAATCAAAACAGAGTACCGAACCTCCAGAGTAATGTGATAAGGAATCTTCTATAAATGAACTGCAAAGACGAAGATCATGATTTTGTGGTATTGATGAATTAAAAGGGATTTCCAAATTGGGATTCTAAAAAAGAATTAGGGCTGAGTAATAAGAGGGTGAAAAGTGAATTTTCAAATTCTGATAGATATCTTAAAGTAGTTTCTTCTTCTTGGGCCTTAAAAGCATATTTGAGCCGCCACCTGTGGGATCTGTATTAGATATTGGTAAGTTAGGCCCAATATCCAACCTGGTCGTCTCTTTAACTGAATTCATTATCAATTCCTCCCTCTGACTTTCAACAAGTATGAGCCCCACCATCTCTTTTCTGGTCCTATCCATCGTGTTCAAATCTGACACGTTACCTTTTCCCGGTAAATTGACCTTGTCATAATCTCTACGTCTAATAAAACTCTTTTTGTTACCAATGCTCACAGAATTAGACACGCCTCCCAATTTTGACAGTTTTTTCATATAGTTATCACCATCACGGCTCCATACATTGTTATGATCATTACCAATGATATTGAGAATTATGTTTTCTCTGTCACCGTTCCCAATTCTTTCAGGTGGACTACCACATTTGTTGTGAATTAGGATGCCATAAAAAATATACTCGGTTTCTTTATAGGCCAGAGACACACAAAGGTTAGGGTTAATAAGGAAAAACAACAAGGATTGGCTATAACTACTATTCTTTACTTTCTCTTCAAATCAAATTACAAGTACTCAAGAATAAAAAATAACCCTCCCACCCTAATTAGGATTTGCCACACCACACTTAAGATGTGAGATTAGTATGCTATTTATAATAAAACCTAACATACTAAACTAATGGGCTTTTTAATAATTACCCATTACAAGCTAAATTAGGGTACAAGCTAACTTAAACAATTGGATCCTTAACACAAGGCCCAATTCGACAACTACATACTAGAACCCAATTCGACTACATCATGTAGGTCTTCGACAACAACATGTGAGTAGACTTCGCGACATGATAAACTAGAGTTCGATCCAAGAAACAAACTAGCTTTCTTCATGCAACTTTATCAACTGAATACAATGGGAAAACTTGCCACTGGGTAACATCTCGGTGATCATATTAGCAACATTATGATCCGTCGAAACCTTCAGCACTTGGACTTCTCCACGCTCGATTACCCCTCTGACGAAATGTAGCCTCACATCAATGTGCTTGATTCGCTCATGATAGGCTGAATTCTTCGACAGGTGTATTACACTTTGACTATCACATTTAACAGTGACAACTCGACCTTGAAGTTTCAGCTTCTTTGCAAAACCTTCAAGGCATGATGTTTCCTTCACAACTTCAGTTAGGGCGATATATTCCGCTTCAGTGGTTGATAAGGCAACAACCTTCTGAGGTGTTGCTTTCCAACTGATTGTTGTCCCAAACATAGTGAACAAATATCCAGAAATAGATTTTTTGGAATCCGTACAACTTGCATAATCAAAGTTGACATATCCTTCGATCGCACCAATTTGTTATGAATTAGGATGCCTTGAAACTAAATATACTCGGTTCTTTATAGGCAATAAACACACAAGGGTTAAGGTTAACATGGAAAAACAAGGAAAAACAACAAGGATTGGTTATAACTGCTATTCTTTACTTTCTCTTCAAATCAGATTACATGTACTCAAGCATAACAAATAACCCTCTCACCCTAATTAGGATTTGCCACACCACACTTAAGATTATCAGAGATTAATATGCTATTTATAATAAAACCTAACATACTAAATTAATGGGCTTTTTAACAATTACCCATTACAAGCTAACTTAAACAATTGGATCCTTAACACAAGACCCAATTTGACAACTACATACTAAAACATAATTCGACTACAGCATGTAGGTTTCGATAACAGCATGTGAGCAGACTTCGACAACATGCTAAACTAGAGTTCGATCCAATATCTCACAATATTCATCCTCCACTTCCTTCTCCAAAGAGTTTCCTAGTCGTCATCGTCATCTTCATCGTCCAAACTAAGATCTTAAGACGAACTCCATTTTTTCTTCCGTTTCAAATGGTTAATCATAGGCCCATGAGCATCTTCACTCAATTTGATTCTATAAACTCTTTCATTCACCTCAACATTGAAAACCTCATTTAAATTAATGGCAAATTTTATTTTTATAAAAAATCTAACAACATCCATCTTCTTCAAACTTTCAGTTTCATCATCAGAATGTATGTATGTCTCAACTCTTCCTGCTAAGAATCTGAAAAATCCGTATGACAAGTAAGACCATAGCATATATATATATATATATATATATATATATATATATATATATATATATATATATATATATATATATAGCACTTTATACGAATTTGTAATATACATATCAAAAGTCATCTATAAATAGTATGAAATATTTTAATTTTATATTTTAAATATGTATATTTTAAAATCTATGAAAACTCATATGTCCTCCTTAAATTAAACTTATATTTTATTCTTAAAAACAATTTAAAAGTTTGACCATGTATTCATTGTAATTTTTTAAATTACTTTTTATTTAAAAAATGATAAAATCAAACGATTATCATAAATAAGTTTAGAAAATGAAATGATGTATTCTCAACGTTAAAATAATATGTCTTCATTGTTTAAGAATATTAAGGACTTGTTTGTTTTAGTTTTTAATGGATTCTTTTTTTGTTTTTTCAAAAATGAATTTTATAAAATTATTACAAGTTTTTCATTTTTGTTTTTTTAATGAAAGATAAATTTTGACATTATATAATATAAACAAACACTATTTAAAATCAAAACAGTCGAAATTGCAATTTTTAAAAAAATTTGTATCTCTAAAATAATTTATATGAAAAGGTATTTGAAATAGCTTTAAAATTTTAATATCCAAAAATAGTTTCAATAAAGTAATAAAATATCTAAAATAGAATTTAAAAAATAACTGCTCAAATCAAATTTTCATTTGAAAATTTTATAAAAAGTTTCTTTATAATGTTTTTTTTATACAAAATCATATAATACTATAAAATTCATTTTTTTAAAAGCCAAAAAAATCATGAAATTTTTTCACCATGCATACATAGTTTAAATTATGATCTTACATATTTTCTTCCAAAAACCACTTTAATTAATATATATTTAACCTATGAAGTTCACTTTATATTTACAAACTAATTTATTATCAGTTTGTATTTATAAACCGGTTTTATATATTGAATCTTTAAAAATAAAATTTTTAAAAATTTATTTTTAATGTATAATTAACATAAAAATTAAAAAAAATTATTTTTTTCAGGAAATTTTTATTTATTTTCCAATTTTTTTACTTAAAGGAAATTTGTTTTTATTTCTAGATTTTTTTATATTTAGGAAATAATTTTTTTTCTTTTGAGTAATTTCATTTTTTTATTTTTCGTAAAAAAAGTTGAAACTTTCAATATCTTTGAAAGAAAAAAGATATTTTTTTTTTATTTTCAAGAAAAAGTATATATTATAATTCTAGAAATTTTTTCTTCTTAATTTAGATTTTTTTTTGTTTATAATTTTATTTTATTTTGTGAAAAGCGAGTATTTTTATTTTTGATATTGAAAATAAATATTTTTATTCTATGAAAAAGTATGTTTTAATTAAATTATATTTATATAAACGTTTTTAAAAAAAATTAGTGAAACATTTAAATCATTTTTAATTTAAAATTGATTACTTGAATTATTTATAAAATATGGTTCAACCTATTTTATAATTTTGTTAATCTCTAAGAGGGTTTCAAACTCTTTTGTTTCTTTTTCCTTCTTTGAATATATGGTTTCTTTTTTTATTGTATTTTGTTTTTTTTTTCTTCAGTGTAATTCAATTTGGGTATATATTTCAACAAACCATATTTTTGCACACCCTTATAAAGGCTTCATATATTGAAAAGGAAAAGGGAATAGGGAAAAAAGGGGACTAGACCTTACCCTTGGGAGAAAAAGATATAGAGCTTAATAAAATCTATAGTTGGGTTAACCAAACTTGTTTTTAATTAAGTCAAGCCTAATCAAAAGAGGAGCAGTCTCCCACTAATGAACTGAGTGAGACAAAGTTCCATGTTAGTCAATTCATTTGCCCAGTGATTTCCTTCTCTGAAGGTGTGAGTAATCAAGAACAGAGAAACCAAGGACATATTGTTAAACCATCAGTTTCTTAGAGACAAATGAACAAGATTAGGAGACTTAAAGGCTAAAGTGACCAGTATTGAATCAGTTTCTAGCCAAAGACAAAACCAATTCCTGCAAGGAGCTTCTTCAATTGCAAAAATAACACCCATAACTTCTGCAAATAAAACATCATCCTGACTAAGCGGCCAGGCAAAGAAGCCAACATAATCAGCATCAGTGTCTGATTTGTCCAAATTCAAGAGAAGGGGGTGCTAACAACCTCTTTGATGATGGACGCCTTAGGGGGATGAGTGTAACACTCTGATTATAATTAAATATTTATTTAACTATTGGCGTGCTTTATTTATTATATTTGAATTTTTGTGTTATTTGGTGCGTATGGGTATTTTGATAATTTAATAATTATCAGAAGACTTAAATAGTATTTTCGTCTCTGTAAGTTAGCGTGTTTTTTGTTTTCATCTCTGTAATTTATAGTTTTGTTTTAGTCCTTATATTTCACATTCGCGTTCGTTTTAATCCTTAAAACCAAAATCCGCAAGAAAATCTGCAGGAAAATCCGCAGAAAACTTTCGGATTTTTCTGCGGATTTTGTCTTTAGGGACTAAACAACAAGCAAAAAATAAGATATAAGGACTAAAAAAAAAATTACAGGGATGAAAACCAAAAACTCGCTAACTTACAGGAACGAAAACACTATTTAAGCCTTATCAAAATTATAAGATTGGAAAGCGGAAAATAAAAATAGGATTTGTTGGAATTATTAGGAATAATTGGATAAACTTAGTTATTTTGTAATAATTTGAGAAACTAAGAGTTTAGAGAACTTTGATTAAATTTTTATTTAATTAAAATAATAAAAAATATTAAGAATATGAGGTGAAATTAAAAGTTTAATAAAATTGGACTATCCAAAGTAATAGCCGAGAGTTGATGAAAAGATGAAATTAACAAAACCTTTTTATGTTATTTTAATAGAAAAATTAAGGGTTTTGGAAAATTTTATGTTGATACATGAAATTGTAGAAGAGGGAGAAGAGACATAAAACCTAAGGAACTCTAAGAAGGAAATTCATAGAAAAAAATTTTGAAGGTTCTGCATTGCTAAGGCGAGGGAAGAGATTTCCCTATTGATGGGTGAATTAGGCAGTCAGGTGAGGGGTTTTTACCCTCCCATTAGTACCATGGGTAATATTTTATTTTCTCTTATCTCTTACGATCTATGAATTGTTTGGTCAAATAAGGTTTGAACAAAACCTTATTCTCATGATCGATGAATTTTGTGGTTTTGTTTGAGTTGCTCTAAAAACCAAAGGGGATTTTGGATAAATCTCTTAGAGTTTAATAAAATGCTATTGTTTGTAGGTTTAACAATCCTTGTTGTTGATAGTGATTTTATTACTGTGAAATTGTGGATATGTTGTGATCCTATTTGATATGTTCCTGTTGTTTTTCGAAATTTATTTATGCAGAAACCTTATGATCCGTATTCTCAAAATTTTCCAAAAACCTCACTATGTATTTTCCCTAAATTTTTCCAGAAAAATAGAATTTTCTTAAAATTGGATTTTTTAACGAAAAATTATTAAATTGAGTAGAGGTTGTAATGCGAGGTTGTATGGCAAGGGTTGTACGGTTGTACCACGAGGTTGTACAGAGGGGTTGTATGATTATACTACGAGGTTGTACGGTTGTACATCTGGGCTCTACGACACTACTACGAGGCAATAGTGTTGGATGTACGGTTGTAATGCGAGGATGTACGATTGTACGAGCGGATTGTGGACGACAGACGACGGTTTTAGTGGTGTTTGAGTTTAAGGATCAATTTGACGAAGTTCAGAAATTTTCTTGTCAGTAACCTTTTTGATAAGTTGAGATATAATTACTAGTTTAGAGTTAATTTTATTATTATTTGAGTCAAACCGCCAGCCCTAAGGAGTTTAATAGAATTATCACTTGTGAAAGTTGTCAGTGGAGCATTTTCGAGTAATTTGGACACTTAATGCTCTCCATTTTACGGTCAAATTTTTTTGGCGAGTTGTTTAGACTTTCCTTGAGAACTCTGTAGAATTATTTAAATTATTTTGAGAGTTGAGAGATGTTGTGAGCAATTTTTGAGCTTTTTGAGAACTCTTTTGAGTGATAAACAATATAAAGAGACTTTTTGGGCAATTTTTGACGTCAATGTCCTTTTGGTATTCTTAGGGTCACTGTTGAGTATATTGATTTAAACTGCCAGTCCTTAGAGTTAGTAGAGTTATCACTTGTGAAGAGTTGTCCTTAGAGCACTTTTGAATACTTTAGCGTATGTTTAGGGTACTATAAAGTCATTTTGAGAACTGAGAGGTATTGAGCTGTTTTTGAGTTTTTTAAGGATTCTTATGAGTTGCGACTAATATAATAAAACTTTGAGAATTGTTTATGCATTAGAGTTTTGAGTAATAAGATAACTTTTCTCATTTTGATGAAAACAATATTTTAAAAACTGAATTTTTAGAGATTAGTACTCAAATGATTTCAGTGAGGGTCTGGAATTGGCGATTTTAGAGATTAGTTATATGAAGGGATTATAGTGAAGACCTATGATTGGCAACATATTAGTTCAAGAGCGGAACCTTATGATGATGTATTTGATGATGATGATGTTTATTATGATGATGATGATAATGATGTTTATACTTGTGATGATGATTTTGATGATTGATGAGTCGCATGCTTACTTTATACATATTCATGTATGCATTGTCAAGAATTCTTGGCTTTCTACCTTTCTCCTTATTATTTCTCGTATATATAGAGGTTACAGGGTTATACAAGTAATTACACTAAATTACATTTAATGAGAACAAATCAATTCCTGATTTGTTTCCCTTATTCTAGGAACCAACTAATACATTAGGATCACAAATTAACTTCCTATTCACATCCCCCCTCAAATTGATGCTCGGGATCAATGAGCATCAATTTGCCAACAAGAAACTGATGACGTGGACGCGGAACAGCCTTAGTAAGAATATCTGCAACCTGCAATTGAGTACTGACATGCAGAAGTGATATTAGTCGGTCATCATACGTGTTACAGATTGAATGACAATCAACTTCGATATGTTTGGTGCGTTCGTGAAAAACAGGATTCGCAACAATTTGGATAGCACTTGTATTGTCAGCATGAAGTGAGGTTGGCTCTATTTGAGGAAATCCAAGTTCATCCAAAAGACCACGAAGCCAAATTATTTCAGAACAAGCAGCAGACATGGCACGATACTCAGATTCAGTAGAAGATTTAGAGACTCTCGCTTGTTTCTTACTCTTCCATGAGATCAACGAAGAGCCAAGAAACATGCACCAACCAGTGACAGATCGTCGAGTATCAGGACACCCTGCCCAATCAGCATCACTATAAGCACTCAATTTAGGAGCAATTCCAGAAGGAAAGAATAAACCACGATGAAAGCTTCCTTTTAAGTAACGAATTATGCGATGAACTGCTGCCAAGTGAAGATGGCGAGGAGAGTGCATGAATTGACTGACTTGTTGAACCGTAAAAGATATGTCAGGGCGAGTAATAGTTAATTAATTAAGGCTACCCACTAATTGATGATACAATAAGGGATCAGGCAGGAGATCACCATCATCACGATGATATTTAACATTAACCTCAAGAGGAGTATCCACTGGATTAGCCGATTGGAGACCAGCCATAGAAATTAAATCTGCGGCATACTTGTGTTGATGGAGAAAAATGCCCTTGGATGTAGAATGAACCTAAAAACCAAGAAAATAATGCAAATTACCAAGATCTTTCATATGAAATGATGCTTGTAACTGTTGTTTAAGGCTTTGAATGGAAGCATGATCAGAACCAGTAATAATCATATCATAAACATACAAAAGAAGTAGGACAATTCCAGTAGACGTTCTATGAATAAATAGAGAAGAATCATACTGACTCTGAGTAAAGGAGAACCCAAGTAGAGTGGAGCAGAATTTTTCATACCAAGCTCTAGGCGCTTGTTTCAAACCGTATAAGGAGCGTTTGAGCTTGCACACACCCTTAGATGACGAGAATAAACCTTGAGGAGGAGTCATATAAATATCTTCTGTCAGATCTCCATGAAGAAAGGCATTTTTCACATCCATTTGATGAAGAGACCACCCGTTAGAAGCAGCTATAGAGAGTATCGTACGAACATATGTCATTTTGACAACCGGTGCAAATGTCTCATCATAATCAATTCCATATTCCTGCTTATTTCCCAAGGCAACCAATCTAGCTTTGAAACGGTTTAAAGACCCATCAGAATTTAGTTTCACAGAATACACCCATTTGCATCCTATGGGTTTGATACCAGGAAGACACGATACAATATCCCATGTAAAATTCTCTTGAAGAGCCTGAAGTTCCTCATTCATTGCTTTTATCCAACGCACGTCTTTAACAGCCTGTGCATAACAAGTAGGAATAGATATGCTAGACAGTGAGGCAGACAAATAAGTATGTGAGGAATCATACCTATCTGGTGAATATCTATCTGGTGCTCTAGATATTCGACCAGAACGTCGTGGTCCAACCGGCTCAGGATCAGGTGGCGGATCAGTGTCGGGAGGGACAGTGGGAACCTGTTGTCTGCGTTGTCTGGAATATGTGATTCCTAGTTTGTAACGTTCAATAGATCGAGGCATAACAGAAAAATTGGGAAGAATAACAATATCATTTGTGACAAGTGTAAGAGAATGAAACATATATTGATTATCAAAAAATGTAACATTCCTAGAAACTCGAAAGCGGTGATTAGAGATATCATAACACACAAACCCCTTATGAGAGTTACTATACCCCATAAATGCACATTGAACAGACTGTGCGCCAAGCTTATTTCGTTCAAATTGAGGTAAGTGAACAAAACACACATCCAAAAGTATGTAAATCACTATAATCAGGTTGAGTTTTAAAAAGACGAAAGAAGGGAGAATCAAAATCAATAACCGTAGAAGGAAGACGATTGATCAAAAATACAGCTATGGAGAGAGCCTCTACCCAAAATCGGGATGGCACTGAAGCTTGAAGAAGTAAGGTGCGTGTTACATCAAGCAAATGACGATTCTTTCGCTCTGCCATCCCATTTTGTTGGGGGGTATTGGGACAAGATCGTTGAGCCAATATACCTTTTTGTTGAAGGTATTCTTGAAATTCATGAGACATATACTCACCTCCCGAATCAGATCGAAAAATTTTAACACTTGCTTGAAATTGATTTTCAACATATGTCAAAAACTTCTGAAACATAGAAAACACTTCAGACTTAGATCTAAGAAAATATATCCAAGTAAAACGACTATGATCATCAATAAATGTGACAAAATATTTATAGTGAGCATGAGATGCTGCAGGAGACATTCCCCACACATCACTATGAATCTTCTCAAAACAAGTAGAAGCACGATGAGCACCTGACGGAAAAGGAAGTGTTTTACTTTTAGCCAATTTGCAAACAAAACATGAAATAGACGCAGTACAAGCATGTTTATTTCCCAACAAATTAGTTTTAAATAAATGAGACAAAACAATAGAATTTGGATGGCCCAATTTTCTATGCTAAACCTCATAAGAGTTCAAAACAGTATTACACGCAAAAGATAAATGACTAGAACTAAACTGGAGCGGAAACAATCTTCCCACTTTAGGCCCCTTTGCGATCACCTTCCCTGACACCTGCTCCTGCACAAGACAACCAGCACGAGAAAAATTAACATTACAATTGTTATCCACCAATTGACCAACCGACAATAAGTTAGAAGCATGTCCGGGTGATACAAGTACGTCACGAAAATTAGAGTTTATGTCACCAACATCAGTGATAGAGAGTTTATTACCATCAGCTATTTGAATTTGCTGATTACCATCATAGGAATGTAAATTTTGCAAGTATTCAGAGGAACCTGTCATGTGATTAGATGCACCAGAATCAAGAAACCATGGTTGAGAAACCTTAGAAGACTTACCCTGAATTCCCAAGGCTGAAAGAGCAGAAAGTACCATTTGTTGAATCATTTCAGGTTGTAGAACACCGCTAGTAGATGCACTGGTACTGAGAGGACCAACTGCAGCGTTGGTAGCGGCATGGAATGCTTGAGCTGGACGTTGTGCTGGTCAGGGAGGACGTGAGGGACAGTCAGAGATGATATGACCCTGTTGTTTGCAATAGTTGCAAAACTTCTTACTGCAGCTGCTAGCAAAATGTCCAAATTGTTTGCACGAAAAACATTGGACTTGTCGCATATCACGACCCTTTTCTTTATTTTGAGCAGCATATGCAATTGCCACAGGTTCGGAGCTGACAACATCATGAGACATGGTTCCTTGAGTAAATAGACTTTGTTCGTCCCTTAGAAGTTCACCAACACAAGTGTCCAAAGAAGGAACAGGATTTCGATTGAGCAAAGCACCTCTGACAACCTCAAATTTTGGATGAAGTTTCATGAGAAATTGATCTCTTTTACTTGTGTTGTAGACCTCTTGAATAGCCGCGAGAGATGTTTTGGGAACATTAGCATGTATAATAGCAGAGTGTTCTGTCCAGAGACTCAAAAAACCAGAATAGTATTCTTGAATAGACAAATCACCTTGTTTGTAGTTGGCTATGTCTAGCTCTAACTGAAAACGTTTTTTCTAATTGTCCTGGTTGTAAATGTGCTTCAGATAATTCCACATTTCTTGAGCAGTGGAAAAAGAGCGCAAATTTTTTATCATTTGAGGATTAATACTGTTGAGAATCCAAGTGATGATTTGAGCATCTTGAGTTTCCCATGCATCTAAAGTAGTTTTCTCTGTCGGAGCATTAGATACATCATCTAAGTGACTCCATAATCCCTTTCCTCTAACATACATCTTGAATTGAAATTCCCAAGCAGAATAATTCTTACCGGTAAAACGAACACAGAAATTATCTCTTTCTTTTTCGGAAGCCATCTGAATTATTATGAAGGAGAATTCAACCTCACTAATTAATAGATTATGATAATAATAATTATAATAATTATTATTATCTATAGTAATCAATCCACCGTCAGGAAAGCAACAAACCAAATATAATCTACCGTCAAGAACAACAACAAACCAAATATAATCCCCTGTCAGGAACAGCAACAAACCAAATATAAGCTATGAATAGTATATTCCACAATCCACAAACAATAGAACCGCGATGTTGAAGGAGCAGCATAACCAAAAGTCACGATCTAGAATCCTAAACCAAGAATATCCAAGAGCCAAAAAAATCAAAATTGCAACCGGAGAAAAAACCAAACACGACCCAGAATCAACAAAACAAACCGAAGCCCTAACCCCAGAATCACGATCGCATCTGCACAAAACAAATTCCACGGTGATCTATCTGAGGATGCAGAAACGATGAACAACAAAACAAGAGCAATCACGATATTGTCTCAGACAGAGAAAAAAACCATCAGAACCAGAAAATCACAGGTTTGATCGATTATACTGATGCCATGTCAAGAATTCTTGGCTTTCTACCTTTCTCCTTATTATTTCTCGTATATATAGAGGTTACAGGGTTATACAAGTAATTACACTAAATTACATTTAATGAGAACAAATCAATTCCTGATTTGTTTCCCTTATTCTAGGAACCAACTAATACATATAATATGGAGCACAAATTAACTTCCTATTCACATGCATATATTTTGGAGTTAGGTAGGACTTCGGTCCAGTGATAGCCTGGTTCAGAGAGGGACTATGGCGGTCTCACATCTAAAGAGGGGCACGGTTCAAGAGGAACCGAAAACACAAGAAATCAGTAACATATACCTCAGACCCCGAACACCCAGTACCACATGCATTTTTTAAGAAGGAGTTAGTGGCATTAGCATTTGCATCACTATTTGAGCTTCAATTGTGTTTGTGTCAATGTTGTATTTAGGATTATCGATATTTTCCACCCTGTTGCTAAATTTCATCGTTATCATTTGTAAGGTGTATTCTCACCCCTTTTTTTGTTGTTGTGGCGTCTGTGCTCCTCTGGAGTAAAGACAATCAGGTACTCAAATGGAGTAGTGCTTGTGCGTGGAAGATGGCCTTGGAGATGTTTTTCATTTATTTTATATTTATCACTATTTTAGTCACTTTTATCTACTCTAGTATGTAACATTGGGAATGGGGCACATTATTTGTTTTGAGTTGTCTTTTGGAGTTCATTTTTGTTATGTGGTTGCTTTAATTTATTGTTTAACCTTTTGAAGATTTTTCAAATTTTCTGCTGCGAGTTTGAAATTTTTTCATGAAGAGTATGTTTTGTTACAGTTAGAGGTTACCTTAATGTTTTTTAGAATCATAAATTCATAGATGGAGGGGCCTGTAGCAAGATTACAGAGGCTTCAATTTGTGGCAACTAAATCCTTGATTTGAGAAATAATAGAGTTGAACATTAAAAAATGATCATTGAATCTCTTAGCATTCCTACTCCTCTAAATGGAGTTGAAAGTGGTCAAAATGGATGAGGAGGCGACCAGGGAGAATTGAGGATGCTATCCCTATTTGTAACCTAAAAAATGGAAAGATTTGAGGAAAGCTCAATCTTGAGGTTAATCAAGCTCTGTAAACAATTCCACAACTGCGTGGGAAAAAGACAATATAAGAATAAGTAATCAAAATTTTTAGGACTATTCTAGAACATACTGCACATGGAAGGAGCGTAGCATCCTCTAATACAAAAATTCTTGTTTGTTGGGATTTTGTTATGGATGAGCCTCCACACCATAGAAGAGTTAGAGGGAGGAATTTCATGATTCCAAATTTTCTTGGATCAAACCTTAGTTTTGGAGGGGTATGAGATGAAGTTGTAGGAATCTTTAAGAGTGAGAAGACCAGAGTTTGAATGTTTCCAAGCCAACATGTCATAAATTATAACGATGAAAATGATAAAGTATTGAACTAGATTCTGAATCATATGAAGGAAAGCAAATCATTTTCCAAAAGAATGTTACCAACTTCCTTTGATTCATATCTCCACAACAATAAAATATCCTGAGGTGCTTGTCCAAATCCTGAAGTAAGCTAATAGGCTAAGAATAGATGCCGATTGATTATGTGAGCATACTGTAGATTGCACTCTTTAAAAGTTGAATTCTAACCACAAAGGGTAGAAGAGTTTCATTCCATGAAGCAAGTTTTTTTTGTGAATCTTGTTCATAACTGGTTGGAAGTGGACAATCTTATTTTGAAATGAAAGGAGCCTATGTTGAAGCCATAAGTTAAGGAAATATTATGAAGCATTGATTGGGAAATAGAGCCTCCAAAAATAGTAGATATTTTAGGGTTTATAATCTGGACAGAAATTTGACCATACTTGAAGAAGATGTCAGCTAAGGTTTGAAGGTTGGTAGGAGCTCTAGTACCAAAAATCATTGCATCATCAGCATATAAAACATGAGAGGGTATATGATTGTTCTTAGTCCCTTTAATGAGCTTGAGTTTGTCAGAAGTAACCAAATTTGAGATGCCTCGACTCAAAAGTTCCTCAGTTAGTCATAAAAGGAAAGGAGACAACGGATCGCTTGTCTCACTACTATAGCACAACCAAAGAAATACTTCTATTTTCCTTTGACAGAGATAGAAAGCATGGTTGAGTTTAGAATAGTGGGTATCCAATTAGAGAACTTGTTAAAAAAGCCCAAAGATTTCCAAACCTTAAAGATGAACTTCCACACCATTGTATCAAAAGCTTTAGCTATGTCAAATTTGAGGGCAAGATTACTGTAAAAGAATTTATGGTAAAGCATGTTAATAGCTTTGGATGTGAGAAATACAGTCGTTGATCTGTCTGTTATCAATGCAGCCTCTTTTGTTGAGTATAGATAATGTCAAGAAAAATGAGAGCAAGTTTATCACATAAAACCTTATAAATTATTTTGAATCAAGTGTTAAAAATATTTGTTTTTACCATGCATAAACCATTTGTTAGGTTTGAACTTGATCATAAAACTTTTAATCAATTGCATGAGTCAGTGGAATAAGAGTCATCTATGATATTGACTATAGTTAAGTGGAAAGAAAAATCTCAAAGTCTCATTGAAATTTTAAAAATTTGAGACTTTGGGTGTTTGATTTGAATCAAGCACAAATCCTAATTCGAATAATTTTGAACAGAGCCCAACCAAAAAATTTTAAACCATTTAATTCGAATCAAATTTTACATATGATTCGAATCATCAGACTCTAGGTCATCTCTACCTCAATCGATTCGAATCACAAATAAACACATGATTCGAATCATGTAAAATTTCCAAATTTTCTCAGTTGGCTCATCTCGTTTGATTCGAATCAAATTTAACACATTATTCGAATCACGAGGTCCTTGATTCGAATCACACTTTCCTCTTGATTCAAATCAACAGAAAATTGGGTCAAAACTCAGTTTTTCTTTTATTCCACTTCACTTGTTCATTTGATTCAAATCACGAATTGTTCTTAATTCAAATCTGACTCACTTTTTCAACCATTTTCATAGCTTAATCTCAAGCACATATAAAACCTTTTTGTCATTAAGTTTTTAAAGAAACGAATCATAGTGATTATCATAATCAACATTGTGATTCTGTAAAAAAATCAATTTCCACTCTTTTGAATGTTCAAAAGTCGTGCAATGAAAGTTTTGCATCTTCAACTTCAATTTGATTCAGATATTTATAACGCGAGATTTGTAACTGATTGAAGGAGGCGCGTTCTTGAAACTAATTGATCTTGAAGAATTGGTTGAGATATTCAGGTTGTTTGTAAGATTGATGCGATTGTCAATGGTGATGGCAAATTCCATTGAAAAGAAGCATATTCTTCTCTCCAAAATTGCCTTAGTAGTGATTTTCTAGAAGGCTACAAATAAGACTAAGTTCTTCTCAAATCATCGAACAATTCATCGCTCAAGGAATCAGTAGGATCAAGGGGTTGATTGTTACGCATGAAGGTTTGGAGCTGATTGGTGATATTCGAAGATTAAATAGCATTAATCGAGTAAAGATTACATGGAAGAGTTTGACGTTGCGCTATATACAAGTCAAGATCCAAATAAGAGATTTTAACATTTTCAGATGTATTGTGGATTGGTGGATGTATGAACTCTTGCAAATATTTGTTAAATAAAAAAGGAACTATGCAGGTTTCAATGGGAAACCATTGAAGAGTGCACATAGTCAAAGAGAGGACGAACGCCGAACCACTGTAAACGTCTGTGTCATCTCTCTCTTACTTTTGCATTTAATTTCGTAGTATTTTCATGCTTAGGTATTTTTATTCTAGCATAGTTTATCGTTGATTCAATTGATAGCGATTTATTACATAAGCATTAGGTTTTGTTAGAATTGGATACCTTATTGATCTGAATTGGTGATTAATATTCCGAGAAACAATTGAAGTTAAGATCCTCTACATTAAATCGTTGTATAAACACACCTTGTGAATTATACAATCGAATAAGTCGAATACTTATAGTATTTCATCATATACATCTTTGATGTTTTTGAGACGATTTAGTGTTAAAGTGATAACAATTTCGAAAGGTATAATTTTTACATTTTTGCATTAAACCGTCCATTCGGAATTTTTCAAAAAATACTCAGATAATATTTTTAAAAGGTGATTGACTTTTATTTGAGTCTATTCACTCCATTCTAAATTTTTTTTCTACTCCCATATGCACATCCAACACACAACAGTTACAACAGTTAAAAAGAAGACAAATATTATAAGAGAAGACAAATATTGATCATCATTCCGACTCATACCTTCAATGATAACATGTTTTTGATTATTTTGTCCAAAAAAATACGATTATATCTAGTTGGAATGAGTTAGTTAAATAATGTAGTTACAAGGAAGCAGATATTTCAATCTCTACCATCAACACATATAAATATTTGTTTGACAAATTTCCCATATGATAAAATTGATATAGATCTCTTTAAGAACATAGGTGAATTAAACAAGTTGAAAGTCACTTTTAAAATGTAACAAATTTGAGTTCACATGAACATTATTTTAAAATTTAGAAAAATTAAAACACCATGCATGAGTCATAAACAAATGATCATGATGATAACAAAATTAAATACTTAGAACGGTTTTTGGCCAATAATATTTCCAGGAGGACTATAGTTGCAAGTGACGAATGTCCCTCCATTATCACAGTTCACTTTTGCACATCCAACATGTGTTGAATTTTTCCACACAACCTGCGTAAAACGATAACAATCAGAAGCCTTACACCCATTAATACGTATGTCGTAGTTGATTTTTTCATCCACCCACAACTTCACTGCTTCCGTTCCGCTTATTTTACTAGTGCTCAATGCAAGGTTCTCTCCATAACGACCACCATTACCACCAGAGGGGATCACTTTACAATCTTTGCGTTGATTGGCATAGTTTTGTGCAAAAGCAGCAATAGAGTCATCCCAAATAATATTTGGAATGTTTTTACCCCTAATCTCTGATCTTGCAGCATTGTGGGCGTTCACGTAATCTACTGGTGAATCTTGGCCATGTACAACGTCGCTAATGCCCATAATGAGTATTAAGCTGAAGATAAAAAATACAGAAAATGAACCCATTTTTGTTATCAATATAAAATTCAAAATGTTTGGTGAAAATTGTTGGAGATCTAGTGATGCTTTTATAGTGTAATATTTTAACAATTTTTTTTAAAGTAATTTTTTATTTTTATTTTTCAGATTCATTAAATAAATAGTGTATTTGGACTAAATAAAAATCATATACATAAATTATTTCATGAACATAAAAAGTTTATATACTTATATGGTTGAGATTGAAATATTTATTTAAATTTAAAATAATTATTATCCTTTAAATTTAAAAATATATGGTTGAGATTAAAATATTTATAAAATGAATATATATATATATATATATATATATATATATATATATATATATATATATATATATATATATATATATATATATTCAAAGTTTACTTTAGATTAAATCTTGTCCCTTAAATATTTTTAATTCAAAGGGTTATGTTTATTTAGTTAAATACCAATTTGATCTATTTAATCATCAATTTATTTCCTTTTAAATAGTAGATATAATTTTTTATGCGATATTTTTTAAAAATACTCTCGCATTATTTTTTATTCTAATTTTAAAATTTTATATTTAAATTTGGAATTTCACTAATTTCTATTTACAAGATTATGTTTTTTTTTAAATTAGTTTAATTTATATCTTGAAGAGCGTGCATTTTATTTAATCATAGTATTTATATTATGAAAATGCTATATTTATTTGAAAGTTAATATTATATAATAAATTTACAAAACTTCTTAAAAAAATACCCATTAATGAATAATAATAATTATAATAACAACAACAATAATAATAATAATAATAATAATAATAATAATAATAATAATAATAATAATAATAATAATAATAATAATGGTATTAATAAACAATTGTCAAAAATTAATTAAAAAAGTATTTAATAATAGGAACAAAGTAATTTATGTATAGTTTTAAAAATATTAATACAATTTGTTGAGATAATTATACAATGATAATAAATAGTATTTAAATTATAAAAATGTTTATTTATAAGAAGATAAAACTAAAAAATACTTATAATTCGAAAAAGGTTTAACTCATTTAAAAAAATAGAATACTGAAGATAAAATTTTAAAAATTTATTGGGTAGAGTGAAAATTCATGAGTTTATTAACATATTTAGGCTACACATGTATAAAATAATGGTCAATTATTATATATTATTCAACAAAATAATAATAATAATAATAATAATAATAATAATAATAATATTATTATTATTATTATTATTATTATTATTATTAGTATTATTATTATTATTATTATTATTATTATTATTATTATTATTATTATTGTAACATATAAGTCTAGAATAATATGTAGTGATGCTATAATATGGTATAGGGATGGCAAAAATATTCATACCCGCGGATATCCGCAGATAAAATCCGTCACGGATATGGGACGGATTGGATATCCACGGATAAAATAAATAGATATTTAATACTCATTTGTTAATAGATATGGATACGAGTTTAATGATATCCGTGCTCGCGGATATCCATATCCGTTAATAAGTTATAAAAATCATTTAAATATTATTAATTTATTATACCTTATTATTTCATCTTCTAAAAAACAATTAGTCTTCTTATATTTCTTTCTTTTTTTGAAATTTTCTTTAAAGAAAACCTTTCACATTTCATTTTCAAATTCGAGTAACCATTTCATATTTAAACTCTTAATTGTTGTATATCTCACTTCAACCATTTCATAATTCAACCAACTAGTGTCGTCATTCCTCTGTCAAACTAGTGTCTCCTTTCCTATTCCTCTATCGTCCGCTCTTCCATTATAACTCATAATCACAATATCTTTTATTTGTTTGATTAAAAATGAAATGAATGGATGTTATGTTTGGATCTAATTATGTTTTGGTGAATAAGAAGAAAATTAATGTGATGAAATTTTATTGTTAAATTAACAGTGAATTGTATCAATTTTATGTGATAATAACTTTTTGTGTCTTTAAAAGAAGTTAAAAATACTTTTTTCAAAAAATAATTTTCATAAAAAATTATTATCCATTGATATCTGTAAATATCTGCGGATATCGTAAAACCCGCGAATTACCCGCTTAACGGATATCTAGATGGATATGGAGCGAATATAGTTATCATATTTATCCAATGGGGCGGATACGAATATCATAGTATCCGTCCTCATGGATATCCATTTATGTAACACCCCATTCTCCTTTTATTATTATTTGTGAATAATTATATGTTGTTGTGATCGATTATGTGTTGTTGTACTTTCGTTGTGTTTTGTGTACCCGTGGTGAAGGGTAGTGGCCTTAAGTAGTAGGTCTTGGGTGTAGTAGAGGTGTATGGCTAATAACATAGAGATTAGCGGTGCGTTGAGTAATGTTGATTGGATTATTTCAATTTATAATTTGTTGACTAATTTATTTCATTAGTTGAGTGATAATGTTAATATAATAAGATATTTAAAATAATTAAGAGGTGTAGTGAGTGGAAGGGCTTTATGGTAATTAGGCGCGAATTAAGTGAGGGCAAATAAGGCGATTCATTAATTGGGGTATATGAGAGAATTAGAGAGTGAGAGTTCATTATTCTAATTCCACGTGAAAAAGTGAAAAAGGGAGAAGAGCTAGGGCAAGAGGAAGAAAGGGAGAATCCATTGAAGTTAGGAAAGCTCATCACTTTAAGGTAAGGGTGGGATTTCTTTCATCTCTCAAGGGTTAAATGATGTAAGTATTGAAGTAGAAATCACTACGTTGGAATCCATGGGGTTGAATGAGGGTTTTAAGAAGATTTTGTGATAATATGATTGGAATTGATGAATTAGTCTTGTTTGATATGTTTGGTTGAATTGCAAATGTTAGATGTAGGCTATTGGTGCAAAATCTATGCAAAATTATTGTTGAAAATCGAGTTTAGTGTAGAAAAACACAGGTGGTTTGTTGCTGTCATCGCAGGGTTTTGGGCTGCAGAATCGCAGAGCCCGCTTAGCGCGGTTTGGAGAAATTTCGCCTCTTCGAGGCAGAGAGCTGCGCGATTAGCGTGGATGGGGCTTGCTTAGCGCGACCTGGGGCTGAAAAATATTATTTTTATTGACTTAAAATTCATGGAAAATATCTGTTTTATATTATATTAATGTTGTGTTGTTGCTGTTGTTTGGTGAGCAAGTATTGGGGTGTTATGTGCTTGTTTTGTTGATGTTGATGTGATAATGTGAAATGCATGATTGAATTATGTAAAGATGTGTAGTTGTTGTATTGGTGCATTGATGTATGTTTAGATGAATGCATGTTGACTGTTAAATGATGTTGGTATGAAGATGAGTATGCTATGTATATGCATGAGTAGTTGTCGCATGTTGTCATTGATGGTGCATGGCATGTGCATAGTTGTGGGATGACGTGCCCAGGTGGGGTGTTATCGTCTATCGGAATTCCTAGATGGAATTGTTGTTGTTGGTGTGATTGTGTGCCCAGATGGGGTGTAAGCAATCACAGTTGGTACGTGACCATGAAACATGGGTCGTTGGTGTGATCATGAAATAGGGGTCATACTTGACCATGAAACAGGGGTCGAGAGTTTCGACGGGAACTGTGATCATGAAACAGGGATCGATTTTGGTACCACGTGCATTGAGTCTAGTTGAGTCTCCTTTGCATTCTCTTGTTGGCTGTGTCGCATGATGGTTGGTATAATTATCAGTGATTGTCTATGCATAAGTTGAGGTGTGTGATTCTTGTTGGATGTTACGATATGGTTAACAACTTGATGATGTATGATTGTTTATTTATATCATCTCTCTTTTTCGTTGATTTAAGAATCTCATCCCTTCTGTTTGAATGTTGCCCCCACGTGGGTAACGTGCAGGTGATCAGGATTAATGCGGAGTCTTAGTGAGTGAAGATGACGCTTCTATTTTGCTTCGTTGTGTCGGCGTCTGTAACGCCCAGTTATTTAATTAATTATTTAATTAAACATCTTCATATTATTTTTTTGAATTGTGTTGGTTGTCAAAATTATTGTGTTGAGTGCTATGTCAGTGTTAGTAGAATTAATTTAATTGATTTAAGTTGTGTTGTTGTTAGTTGATTAATTAAACCGATTAAGTTGTAGATATATTATTAAAAATAATACTAGATAATATTATTTGGGCTTTGATGATTAGAAGTAGAATTAGTGGGGGGTGTAGAAGTGGCCTAATGAAACAAATAGAATGGTAGTGTATTATATTAGGTTTTAATATAAAAAGAAAATTAGAAGTGGCAGTAAGTGGAAATTAAGAGAAAGAGGGGAATAGCAGTTACGGAGAAGAAGAGGAGCAAGGGTTTGGAAACCATACATAGAGGCTGCAAGCGGGAGAACCCAATCGGAGAGTAGAGCAGTTACGGAGATTTTGAACAATCACAAGAAGGCTTCTAGTCGGTTTTGGTTGAACCTTAGGATTAAGGAAAATATGCTTATTCAAAAGTCTAGATTAAAGTGGGCTAATGATGGAGATAATAATAGTCGGTTTTTCCTTAGTGTGATGAAAGAGAGAAGGAGGCGCAACTTTATTGGTGGTATCAATTCGGATAGAGGAATATTAGAATCGGTAGATGATGTCAATGAGGAGGTGAGAAATCATTTTTCTATGAAGTTCTTGAATAATGATTCGCATAGGCCTATTTTGGAGGAAATCCCTTTTAAATCCATAAGTTTGGAAGAGAGGGAGTCGCTTGAGAAACCATTCACGGAAGTCGAGATTAAGGAAGCGGTGTGGGGTTGCGAAGGTTCTAAAAGCCCGGGGCCGGATGGATACTCCTTGATGTTCATCAAGAAGTGTTGGTACTTTCTTAAAGAGGATTTTCATAGGTTTTTCAATGATTTTCATCGCGGGGCTGTTTTATCGAAAGCTATAACTTCTTCTTTTTTGATGTTGATTCCAAAGAAAGAGAACCCGTTGGATTTGGACGATTATAGACCTATATGTTTGGTGGGTTGCTTATACAAGATTTTGGCGAAGCTTTTGGTGGCAAGACTTAAGAAGGTGTTGAAGTCTATCATTTCAAATTGTCAAAGTGCTTTTGTGCCCGGTAGGAAAATGCTCGACGGTGTTTTGGTGGCGAATGAAGTGGTTGATTTTGCGGTTAAGGAAAGAAGGAAGTTACTCTTTTCAAGGTTGATTTCAAGAAGGCTTATGATAAAGTGAATTGGGGTTTTCTAAGATACATGACGAGGAGAATGGGGTTTGGTGATCTCTGGTTGAGATGGATGGAGGCCACAATATTTACTAGCAAGATGTCCGTTTTGGTTAATGGTAGTCCGACTAAGGAATTCTTGGTGGAAAGGGGTTTAAGACAAGGAGATCCCCTATCTCCTTTTCTTTTTGTTATGGTGGCGGAAGGTCTAACGGGTTTGGTGAAGAGATCAGTTATGTTTGGAGAATTTGCGGGAATCAATGTTAAAGGTAGTTATTTCATTGATATACTACAATTCGCGGACGATACCCTTTTAGTCAGGGATGGGAGTTGAAGGCACTTGTGGGCAATCAAATCGGTCTTAAGAGGTTTCGAATTAGTTTCGTGATTTGGCATAAATTTTCATAAGAGTATGCTTATAGGAATCAATACAACACCTAACTTTTTGGACGTGGCGGCTTTCTTCTTATCTTGTAGAACGGAAAGGAAGGAATTTACTTTTCTAGACATTCCTATTGGATCTAATCCTATGAGGGTCTCCACTTGGTCCACTTTGGTCTCGAAATTGGAGGAAAGGTTGTCTAGATGGCAAAATCGCTTTTTGAGCACGGGGGGAAAAATCACTCTCCTTAAGTCCATCCTTACTAGTCTCCCGATTTTTCAACTCTCTTTTTATTTGGCTCCGGTGAAAATTTGCAAAGTTATCACTAAGATTCAAAATGGCTTTCTTTGGGGTTGCTCGGAATCTAAAAGTCTGATACATTGGATTAATTGGAATTATTTATGTCTTCCGGTTGAAAATGGGGGTTTAAATTTGAAGAGAATCAAGGATTTCAATTTTGCTCTACTTAGTAAGTGGCGGTGGAGAATTCTTCAAGGATCAGACGATCTTTGGTTTAAAGTGTTAAATGCTCGATATGGTGATATTAGAATGTTTATTTCAGGCGGAGATTTTTCTCGCAACAGTTGGAGTTCTTGTTCTTCGTGGTGGATGGATATTCTTTCTCTCCCGGGTAAATACCCGGACGATATTTTCTTGAATAACTGTTCTTTTCAGGTCCGAAACGGTTACACAGTTTCGTTTTGGAATGCTGATTGGACCGGGACAGGATGTTTAAAACACAGGTTTTCGAAGGTGTTTTCTTTATCTCGTTTAAAGGATGTAGTAGTGGCGGGAATGGGAGGATGGACCAATGGTGAGTGGACTTCGGCTGATTTCGGAACATCTCAGTTAGCTGTCTTGGGGGAATTATCTGCAAATACTACGCCTACTGTTAATTCTGGAAGGTTGCATTATTTTCAACCACATACTGATGAGGATATGGAGACGTCTATTTCAGTGCCTGGATCTTTTTCTATTGAAATTCTGGGCAATAATTTTTTAGGATCTGTTGGTGTGTTTAATAACAATTATGCTGGTAGGAGGGATATGCAGTACAGAACGGACCGCATCAGTTTTTATTTCCCTCGCGGCGTGAGCGATGCTGAAGTCTTCAGGTACTCTTCTGGCAGGCCTGCTGAGAATGTACAGACGCTATTGGACAACCTCACTGATACTCAGTCCAGCAGCCATGAGATGAGGGCTACTGTTGAAGAGTGGCATCAGCTGTGTCTTATTGTTAATTCGGTAAGTTTCGATTTAACGGCGAAGGATTGTGTGACATGGACGGGGGGGGGGGGGGGGACGACATCTTCTCAGTTAGTTCCATTTACAATTTGGCCAATAATTTTCATATTCCTTTCGGCCCTTCTAACCGAAACGATGTCGTTTTCAAATTAATTTGGAAAGTTGAGGTTCCTTTGAAAATCAAGGTGCACGGGTGGAGATGTTTTTTGAACAAACTACCGACTAGAGATTTACTGTTTTTTAGAGGAATTATTTCTTCATCGACAAACATTAAGTGTCTTCCGTGTAACTCTTATACGGAGTCGGCGTCGCACTCTCTTCACTCTCTTCTATTTTGTTCGGTGGCTAAATTGGTTTGGAAAGAAACAGCCGAGTGGATAGGTTATACTACCCCTAGTGGTAGCGATTTCAAAGGAAGTTTTTTGGATTGGTTTTCTTTTTGCAAAGCTAAGAAAGTTAAGCCGGGGAGAGAAGGTTGCATTTGGTTGACTGTTTGTTGGAACCTATGGATTCTCAGAAATGGCATAACGTTTAGGAATATTGGTTGGAATGTGGTAGATACGGTGTGGTTGGTGAAATTTTCGGTGTGTGGGTGGTCTTTTATTGGGGACATTACTAATTCCAATTGTAATTTTTACGATTTCGTTAAAAATTCTTTGTTCTATTTGTCGTAGATGTCAATTGGTTGGTAATTTCGGTCTTTTGTAGAGTTTTATCTCCCCTATTTTGTAATCAGGTTTGAGTACCCTTTGTACTCTTTTCAATATATTCTTGCTTAAAAAAAAACACATTGCGGTATACATAACTGAATGGAAAACATAGATCAGCTATGCACAAAGTCTATGATAAAGCAACCACAAAAGCAATACATTATATCACATCAGTATAGATCGTAAAAAAACAAAGCAAAACTAAGATCTAACAATAACGCAACAATATTCTGAAACGAGGATCGGCTATGCACAAATATGGATTATAACAACTCGATAACAAACACGCGTAAAACAATATGATTCACGAAACCACACAGCCGAATAACAAACAAAACTGTTCCAACATCAAATTAAAGCGACGAATCAACATAATCGTCGTAACAGCATATTCATCACAAGATGCGAAAATAAAACGTAGTCAAGATGTTACCGACTGAGTCAAAATGCTGTTGTCATTGTCGCAATGAAGAGTTCTCGCCGAAAACCGAGTTGGATGCATTGTTATGTTAAGCTCGTGCTGCCGTTGTGGATCTGAACACAGAGAGGTTGTTGCCCACTGAGTTGTTGTTGTCGCCATAAACGCGTTGTCGTGATGTGCGAAAACTTGATGATGGTGGATAGTGTATGGTTGGAGCTAATGAAGGTCCGATTTGAGAGGATGATTGGTGGTGTTAATGTGTGACCAAGGGTGGAGGCTTTGTCATTTGAGATTTCGTTTTGGCTATTGCAATTTAACGGAGGGAATTATGTTGAGGTTGTGACTTGTGAGCTGTGAAGTAGCGGCGGAGGGAGTGGCTTTCATCGACGGAGACACGGTGTTGCCGGAATGATGTGTAAAGGGTGATTTGTGTTGTTGAGAGAAGTTGTGATTAAAGAGGCTGTTAGTTGAGGATAATGAGAGTGAAGGGAAAGGATAGAACTGATGGTTTTGCTGTGTGACTCTTCTTCTCCGAAAACCCAAAAATGAGATCGAGAATTTGTGTGAGAGGTCCTCCTTTCTTTTTCTCGGTTCCTGCCATGCAATGATATATAAAATATTTGATTTATAAACTTTCCAAGACAAGATTTTAAAAGGAATTAAAACAAATATTTTAGTGTTTTTTTTAAATTAAATACAAAATCAACTAATTAAAATAAACTTAAACTAAAATACCTAATTAAATATAATTAAATTAAAAGATTATTTTAACAAAAAATAGAAATTAAATGGTTTAAAATGAATAAAAAGTTAGGTATCAAAGTTGTCGGAAAAAAAAATGACTGCACCAAAATGATCAGCGCAAAATGAACGACTTGGAAAAAAATACAACGTTTGGTCAGATTTTGAAATAAGTTTAGCCCAGTTATAGGCTCAAACTGATCAAAATGTGGCTAAAAAGTCGTCGAAAATTAAAACGAGTAGACCAAGCTAAACTATGTGAACAGTTGATCAATATTACTGATGTCTGTAAGCTCGATTTTGAAACTTTTCAACCACTGATATTTTGTATATTTAAGAAACAATTCAACCAGACTGTCTGTATATCCAAGAATTTATTTTGGCCAATCATTTTAGGCATTATTCATGATGAAAGACGTGTCATGCTATGCAAGCGATGCAAACTAAAAATAAAACCAGATAAATGAAAACTTGAAAAGGGTAGGAAAAATTTGGGGTGTAACAATTACCTCTATTGAGTTGATAACCAAGGGGAAAGTATTCAGAGGACACGCCTTCGAATATCAGTAACTCTAATTTTCCAACTTATAATTTTTTATATATTTTCGTTTATGACCCATTACCTCGGTTGAGCTGGAAACCAAGGAAAAAAGTATTCAGAGGACACATCTTTGAATCCCAAAAATTGCATATTAGAACATCTTTTTATTTTATTTTATGAACTATTACATTAGTTGAGTTGGCAGCCTAGGAAAAAGTATTTAGGGCACATACATTCGATTCTCAACAACTACATTTTAGCATTTTTTATTTATTATTTATTGTATGACCTATAACCTCAGTTAAACTGACAATCAAGGGGGAAGTATTGATCAACACCCTTTTCGAATTCCAATAATTGTATTTTACCATTTTTTTTATTTATTCTTTTTATTTATGACATATTACTTTGGCTGAGCTTGCAACCGAAAGAAAAACTTTTGTCCAATTTGGCGAAAAATATTACGTATCGCATTGTCATACATTTATAAAGTAACAATATATTGTCTACTCAATAATCCACATGAAACATCAGTAATCCATATGAAGCTCTAACCAACTACTCAGAACATGAATGCCACAACAATCCATCTTGGATGTTAAGTGCTAAAATACAAACCTAACGTAATGAAAAAAGTGATAATGAAAGTAGTTGCGTGAATTACAACACCATTATCTAAGATAAATTACAAGAGCAGGAAAAATTCAAGGTTCGTTTCTTAATGCAACCTTTTCTCTTATAATTTCTTGTTTAAAATATTTAATGTTAGTTATGAAAGCATGATGTAACTTTAAAATGTTAGTTGTTTTTGTGTCAAGTAAAATGTTTAATGTTGTTGTTGTTGAGATTTAATATTTGATGATTCTTATAATTTTGTTTATTTTTTGTTGTTGTTGTTGTTGTTGTTTATGATATTTAATATTTAAAGATTTTATTGATTTTGTGGTTGTTGTTTTTGTTGTTGAGATTTAATATTTATCGATTCTATTTATTTTGTTGTTGTTGATGATGATGACGAGGGTGAGTAAGATTCATAATTTTTGTAGATTGAAACAAAAGAAAATAGGTTAAAATAAAGATTATGTAAATAGGGTATTTCATTATGGGTATTGTTTTCAAACAAGAAAAAAAGTAGTGCAGTTTTGAAAATCGAAAAAATATTAGTGTTGGGGATCGAACCAATGACCAAGTGAACTAGTTACCTAAGTTAGCAGTTATACCCAGGAGAAAAGTAGCGAAATGTCCATGACACCCTTCTTTACCTTGGCCATCAAACCGAGGTAAAATCCTTTTTTCAATAGAGGTAAAATCACTTATTCCTAGTAGCGTCTTCTCTCACTTAAGCTCGCATAGCGCATTGCTGAACTTGGCCTAGCGAGCCTTCCTTGTAGGAAAAAGATATTGGTAAGATTTTTGTGTGTTGTTTGGTGGTTTTTCAATCCTTTTCATCTGTTTTGGATAAATGCGCA
The DNA here is from genome assembly GCA_022829125.1 of Lathyrus tuberosus. NCBI lineage: Eukaryota > Viridiplantae > Streptophyta > Magnoliopsida > Fabales > Fabaceae > Lathyrus > Lathyrus tuberosus. The sequence continues at coordinate 842,259 of JALAZF010000633.1, forward strand.
AGTAAGAAGTCCGAACACGTGTTATAACTTTTCATAAATAAATCAGATATTTTATTCAAGCTTTCCAGTTTCTTGTCTCCATAATGAAAAATTAAATAGTCTTCTCTTTCCACTTTATTCTCTAGAAAGAAAACATATAGGTGGGAGTGATGATCATGTTGTTTTTGGCTTGAGTACCGGTTGTTTTTGGCTTAAACTCCTAGTCTTAGGACTAGGGGCCTTGGCATCCGGTGTTCAACATTGGAGTTCCTTTATCTCATTTTAGTCTTTTTTGTCTTGAAATGGAAACACCATATGAGTGGATACAAATTAATGGTAGGAAGAGGAATCAATCTAAAGGAAGTTTCTCGGTTTGTAAAACTAATAACGGAAAGAGGGAGGCAGGTGAATAACACATCACAAGCTATTTTTTTGCCGAGTTTCCTGAAAAATATCAAGCTAGGGATATGTTTAACTTATTCCAAGATTAGAGAAGGGTGGAAGAGGTTTTCATTCCTGAGAGAAGAGATAGGAGAGGAAAGAGATTTGGTTTCGTTCGTTTTAGAAGGGTGGAGGATGAATAAGGCTGGGATTTAAGTTAGATAATGTATTCATTCAAGGGAAGAAGCTGTTTGTAAATCTTCCTAGGTTTTAGAGGAGAAATCCGTTGAGAGAGGATCTAAGGAGAAGAGATAAGATGGGGACGAGGTTAGATAGTAGAGAAGAGACTGCGCAGGTGGAGATACCGCTTTTGAAGAATGGAAACCCATGCAATCTTGAAGTGCCAAAATCATATTCTCGGGCAGATGGAAAAAATTCCAAATCAAAGCGGGATGGAGAAGGACTTAAACCAAAGTTTGCACACCTACAGTTGAACATAGGGAAAGAAGAGCTTGGAAGATTCGAAAGAGCCTATGTGGGTATTGTGGAGAAATCTGGATCAAGTTACAAGATTCAAGAAGCTTTGAATACTAGAGGCATTTTCACCATTAAGGTCACTCTTATGGGAGCTAGGAAATGTCTTATGGAGGAAATGGAAGAGGGTGTTCTCGCTGAGTTGATAGAATAGGATAGGGACTGGACATCAAAGTGGTTTGAAGAGATTAAACCATGGAATCCGGAAGAAGTTGATAATGAAAGATACACCTGGTTGAGGTGTTTTGGTCTCCCCTGCCATGCATGGAGAACTGAAACTTTTAAGCTGATAGCTGGTTGCATTGGGGAGTTCGTTAGAAACGATAAAGAAACTGAGAATATGGATTGCCTCGACGTTGCAAGATTTCTTGTCAAAACCAAGTACCCTTTATGTTTGAACGAAGTGTTTAATATTAGGATTAATGAAGACGTTTACATGATCAAAATCATGGAAAATTTCCACGGGCCAAAAAGCACTTCGCTCAATGAAGATGATGAAGTTGTTTTAGAGTCTGAAGAGGGGGACGACGGAGAGGACTGGGGAGACAGTGAGGGAGGAGATAGCGAGGGATATGGCAACGGAGGGGAGACGCGTGGAACGACACGGAAGAGAGAGAAGCTAGCCTTGGAAACCAAAATAACTCAGATGGGACAGAGGGGAGGTTTATCGAGGAAAATAGGTATCAGGTATCAGAAATAGGTAAGGATGGTGGCAAGGAAGGATTTTGGGGAAAAGAGAAACTGGGAATGTCACGGGTAGAAGCTCAAAAGGCTTTTTTTTTGAGTGGTTAGGGAAACCAAAGACAGAAAGAATTTTCATAATTCAAAGGATGTGGCAGCCAAGAGAGTAGAATTGACAGGAGATATTAATCATGACCCTAGTGCAGTAGCAGATGACCTTGGAGAGCGTGTATTAGAAGTAAGGCCAACTCAACATCAGTGCAGTGAAAATAATTTAACTGTGGGCTAGAAGGTAAGGTTGGGCTTTTATAGTTTCGATCAAGTTGGGCCTGAAGCTGAGGAGAAGACTCTTAGGTCCAAGAAGTGTAATTCCCTAGAAGAGATTTTGGGGAACATCAAGATCCCTTTCACTCCCTCCTATTTTGCATCTTTGGTTAATCAGGACACAAGAGCATTATTCATGATGAAAGACGTGTCATGCTATGCAAGCGATGCAAACTAAAAATAAAACCAGATAAATGAAAACTTGAAAAGGGTAGAAAAAATTTGGGGTGTGACAATTACCTCTATTGAGCTGATAACCAAGGGGAAAGTATTCAGAGGACACGCCTTCGAATACCAGCAACTCTAATTTTCCAACTTATAATTTTTTATATATTTTCGTTTAATTTATGACCCATTACCTCGGTTGAGCTGGAAACCAAGGACAAAAGTATTCAGAGGACACATCTTTGAATCCCAAAAATTGCATATTAGAACATCTTTTTATTTTATTTTATGAACTATTACATTAGTTGAGTTGGCAGCCTAGGGAAAAGTATTTAGGGCACATACATTCGATTCTCAACAACAACATTTTAGCATTTTTTATTTATTATTTATTGTATGACCCATAACCTCAGTTAAGCTGACAATTAAGGGGGAAAGTAATGATCATCCCCCCTTTCGAATCCCAATAATTGTACTTTAGCATTTTTTATTTATTCTTTTTATTTATGACATATTACTTTGGATGAGCTTGCAACCGAAAGGAAAACTTTTGTCCAATTTGTCGAAAAATATTACGTATCGCATTGTCATACATTTATAAAGTAACAATATATTGTCTACTCAATAATCCACATGAAACATCAGTAATCCATATAAAGCTCTAACCAACTACTCAGAACATGAACACAACAATCCATCTTGGATGTTAAGTGCTAAAATACAAACCTAACGTAATGAAAAAAGTGATAATGAAAGTAGTTGCGTGAATTACAACACCATTATCTAGGATAAATTACAAGAGCAGGAAAAATTCAAGGTTTGTTTCTTAATGCAACCTTTTCTCTTATAATTTCTTGTTTAAAATATTTAATGTTAGTTATGAAAGCATGATGTAACTTTAAAATGTTAGTTGTTTTTGTATCAAGTAAAACGTTTAATGTTGTCGTTGTTGAGATTTAATATTTGATTATTCTTATAATTTTGTTTATTTTTGTTGTTGTTGTTGTTGTTGTTGTTTATGATATTTAATATTTAAAGATTTTATTGATTTTGTGGTTGTTGTTTTTGTTGTTGAGATTTAATATTTATCGATTCTATTTATTTTGTTGTTGTTGATGATGATGACGAGGGTGAGTAAGATTCATAATTTTTGTTGATTGAAACAAAAGAAAATAGGTTAAAATAAAGATTATGTAAATAGGGTATTTCATTATGGGTATTATTTTCCACCAAGGAAAAAAGTAGCCCAGTTTTGAAAATCGAAAAATATTAGTGTTGGGGATTGAACCCATGACCAAGTGAACTAGTTACCTAAGTTAGCAGTTATACCAAGGAGAAAAGTAGCGAAATTTCCATGACACTCTTCTTTACCTTGGCCACCAAACCGAGGTAAAATCCTTTTTTCAATAGAGGTAAAATCACTTATTCCTAGTTGTGTCGTCTCTCACTTAAGCTCGCATAGCGCATTGCTGAACTTGGCCTAGCGAGCCTTCCTTGTAGGAAAAAGATATTGGTAAGATTTTTGTGTGTTGTTTGGTGGTTTTTCAAAACTTTTCATCTGTTTTGGATAAATGCGCAAGTAAAAAGTCCAAACACGTGTTATAACTTTTCATAAATAAATCAGATATTTTTATAGTGATTATTTGTAAAATAAGTCAACAATTACCTACGCATTTTACGTAAATTTTCACTTATCAATTACTGTGCCCACCCGACCTAGGTAAAATTCCAATTTTAACATAGGCAAAGACTATTTCAATTGTAGTGGTGTTGTACAAAAAACTTGAAAAAAAAAAATTATTTTAAAGGTTTTACGGAAAAAAATTAAGAAACTTATACAAAATTTTTTTCAAAACCTATGATTTATTGTGTTTAAGGTTTCAAAAACATTAATTTTTAAGAATTTATATACAAAAATAAATAAATAAATCATATAAAAAACAAAAATTTATATTAAAAAAAGTGTTTTAACTTGACCATAAAAAATATAACGATTTGGACATAATATATATATATATATATATATATATATATATATATATATATATATATAGTTTATAAATAGTATATATGTTTATAAAGATTTCAAAAACTTTAATTTTTAAGAATTTATATAAAAAAGCTATAAAATTAAAGTAAAATACACAAAATTATATCAAAAAAGTGTTGTATTTGACCATGAAAAATATAATAGTATATATATAATTTAAGAGAGGATTCATTTTTTAAATTCATTAAATAATTAAATAATTTGGTCTAGGTAAAAGATCACATACTTTATTTGAATTTTGTTAAAAAAATAAATTTTCTCTTATAAAAAAGGAAATGTTTGTTTTAGTATTAAATAATTTTTTTTTATATTTTTAAAAAAAGAATTTTATAAAACATATAAAAAAAATTATAAGAAAAAAATTTAAAGACTAATTTTGACATCTTATAACATAAACATACTTTATTATTTGTTGCCGGATGCTTCAAACGGGATTAAGCAATCTAATTATAAGAGATTTCTCTTTCCACAACATGTATTTTATTCAAGCTTTCCAGTTTCTTGTCTCCATAATGAAAAATTAAATAGTCTTCTCTTTCCACTTTATTCTCTAGAAAGAAAACATACGGGTGAGAATGATGATCATGTTGTTTTTGGCTTGAGTACCGGTTCTTTTTGGCTTAAACTCCTAGTCTTAGGACTAGGGGCCTTGGCATCCGGTGTTCAAAATTGGAGTTCCTCTATCTCATTTTAGTCTTTTTTGTCTTTAAATGGAAATACCATATGAGTGGATACAAATTAATGGTAGGAAGAGGAATCAAGCTAAAGGAAGTTTCTCGGTTTAAAAAACTAATAACGGAAAGAGGGAGGCAGGTGAAGAACACATCACAAGCTATTTTTTTACAGAGTTTCTTGAAAAATATGAAGCTAGGGATATGTTTAACTTATTCAAAGATTACGGAGTGGTGGAAGAGGTTTTCATTCCTCAGAGAAGCGATACGAGAGGAAAGACATTTGGTTTCGTTTGTTTTAGAAGGGTGGAGGATGAAAAAGGTTGGGATTCAAGTTAGATAATGTATTCATTCAAGGGAAGAAGCTGTTTGTAAATCTTCCTAGGTTTCAGAGGAGAAATGAGTTGAGAGAGGATCTAAGGAGAAGAGATAAGATGGGGACGAGGTTAAATAGTAGAGAAGAGACTGCACAGGTGGAGAGACCGCTTTTGAAGAATGGAAACCCATGCAATCTCGAAGTGCCAAAATCATATGCTCAGGCAGTTGGAAAAAATTCCAAACCAAAGCGGGATGGAGAAGGACTTAAGCTAAAGTTTGCACACCTACAATTGAACATCAGGAAAGAAGAGCTTGGAAAATTTGAAATAGCCTATGTGGGTATTGTGGAGAAATCCGGATCAAGTTACAAGATTCAGGAAGCTTTGAATACTAGAGGCATTTTCACCATTAAGGTCACTCCTATGGGAGGTAGGAAATGTCTTATGGAGGAAATGGAAAAGGGTGTTCTCGCTGAGTTGATAGAATAGGATAGGGACTGGACATTAAAGTGGTTTAAAGAGATTAAACCATGGAATCCAGGAGAAGTTGATAATGAAAGATACACCTGGTTTAGTTGTTTTGGTCTCCCCTGCCATGCTTGGAGAACTGAAACTTTTAAGCTGATAGCTGGTTGCATTGGGGAGTTCGCTAGAAACGATAAAGAAACTGAGAATATGGATTGCCTCGACATTGCAAGATTTCTTGTCAAAACCAAGTACCCTTTATGTTCGAACGAAGTGTTTAATATATGGGTTAATGAAGACGTTTACCGGATCAAAATCATGGAAGATTTCCATGGGCCAAAAAGAATTTCGCTCAATGAAGATGATGAAGTTGTTTCAGAGTCTGAAGAGGGGGACGACGGAGAGGACTGGGGAGACAGTGAGGGAGGAGATAGCGAGGGCTATAGCAACGGAGGGGGAGGCACTGTGAACACATGGAAGAGAGAGAAGCTAGCCTTGGAAACAAAAATAACTCAGATGGGACAGAGGGGAGGTTTATCGAGGAAAATTGGTATCAGGTATCAGAAATAGGTAAGGATGGTGTCAAGGAGGGATTTAGGGGAAAAGAGAAACTGGGAATGTCAGGAGTAGAAGCTCAAAAGGGGTTTTTTTGAGTGGTTGGGGAAACCAAAGACAGAAAGACTTTTCATAATTCCAAGGATGTGACAGCCAAGAGAGTAGATCTGACAGGAGATATTAATCATGACCCTAGTGCAGTAGCAGATGACCTTGGAGAACGTGTATTAGAAGTAAGGCCAACTCAACATCAATGCAGTGAAAATAATTTAACTGTGGGCTAGAAGGTAAGGTTGGGCTTTAACAGTTTCGATCAGGTTGGGCCTGAAGCTGAGGAGAAGACTCTTAGGTCCAAGAAGAGTAAATCCCTAGAAGAGATTTTGGGGAACATCAAGATCCCTTTCACTCCCTCCTATTTTGCATCTTTGGTTAATCAGGAGACAAGAAATAAACTGGGGAATACTTTATCTCTTTCACAACAGTCGAGTGGATCTGAGGATGGTGGTTCTAATTATTCTGGAGGCTTTGTGCTTTGCTGTGAGTCAATTTCAGACGGCGGTGTAATTAAGAGCAATTCAAGGATTAGGAAGAAGATCGAGGGTTTACCCAAAAGGATTTAGGAGTCTATCAAACAGATGGGAATCGAGGGTGACGAAGATGATGAGAACTTTGAGGGTTTTATTAGAAAAATGGAAGAGTCAGATAGGAAAGCATATGAATCTCAGAAGGAGACCCTTTGTCTCCTTTTCTGTTTGCAGTTGTGGTTGAAGACCTTGCATATATGGTAAGGAAGGCTTCTGAATCCGGAGTATTGAAAGGATTTAAGGTAAACAACACTTGCAACTATGAAATTTTGCAGTTCGCCGATGACACAATCTTACTATCTGACGATAATTAGAGTAATTTCTGGGCTTTCAAAGCTATACTAAAAGGTTTTTCTATGATATCTGGGCTGGAAATCAATTCTTCCAAGAGTAGTCTGATTGGTATAAGAGTGGAGGATTTTATTTTGAGAGCAGCTGCACAGTTTCTTATGTGTCGAGTTGGTACTCATTCTTTCAAATTTCTAGGCATCTGTGTTGGTTCTAACCAAAGACGTAAGTCATTCTGGAGGCCTGTTATAAAGATGTTTAGGGATAAACTGTCTGCTTTGAATGGTAGAGGGCTCTCAATAGGGGGGAGAGTTACTTTGATAAACTCTATCTTGACGAATATGCCTATACACCACTTATCTTTTTTCAAAGCTCCTAGTTGTGTTTTGAAGGAAATTGTTGCAATTCAGACGAGTTTCTTGTGGTCTGGATCAGATTCGAGTAGGGGAGTCGCTTGGGTCAGTTGGGAAAACATCTGCAAACCAAAAGAGAGAGGAGGTCTGGGAGTGAAAAACCTGAGAATTTTCAACATTGCACTGTTGGCCAAATGGCTATGGAGGCTCCTCACGGAACCAAGATCTAACTGGTGTGGAATTTTGAGAGAAAAGTATGGCGACTTCAGCATATCTATTATATCTTTTGATGAGTTTAAACCATGCAATTCCACTCTCAGTGGTGGAAAGACATCATGAGAATTTATGTTTCGTCGAATTTCACTTCATTTAGAGACTTCATTTTTGTTAGGCTGAGAGACGGAAAAACTATTCCTTTTGGAAGACTCAGTGGGTAGGATCTCAACCTCTTAGAGAAGTTTTCTCTAATCTTTTCCAAGAGGTGCTTTCTCAGGAGTCTTGCGTGGATGACATGGGGTTGATGATGAGATCGAGGTGGGAACGGAATCTTCAGATAACAAGTGAACTATTGTCTATTGAAGCAGCAGACGAGTTGAGACAGATGCAGACTATTTTGGTTGACGTTAGTCCATTTTAATCAAAACCAGACGTTATGTTGTGGAACTATGGGTCTTCATGCTCTTTTACTGTCAAATCTTATTATACAGGCATACAAGATGCTTTGGAGCAGAGTCTGGTTGATGACATTTCCATTACAGCTTTGAAGCTCTGTTGGAACTCTTCTATTATAACCAAAATCAAGTTGTTTTGTTGGCGGCTGATCCTCAATAGGTTACCTACTAGAAACAATTTAGTGAGGAGGGGGATCATTACCAACAGCCACGAAACTTGTTGTGTTTTCTGCTTTCATTTTGACGAAGATGTCGAGCATTTGTTCTTGACCTGCCATAGGAGTTTCATTATTTGGAACAAGGTATGCACTTGGATGGGGAGGAATCCAATTCAAGGTAACTCTATTTCTTCTCACTTCCTTGATTGGACTTCAAGTTTTCAAGGAAGATTCAAAAACAGCTTGGCTTCTAGTTTTTGGATGGTGGTTAGTTGGGTAATTTGGACTTCTAGAAACAACATCATTTTCAGGGGTGAATTTTGCGATCCGGAGTTGTGCCTTACCCGCATAAAATTTTACACTTGGTGGTGGATTCTTACTTTAGATAGAGGATATTTGAATTGTTCTTTTTATGAGTGGCACAAGTATCCTCTTCAATTTTTGTAACTGATTTGTATTAGGCGCTGTATTTTTTACTGGTGGTACATTTTGTATCTTCTGTTATAACTATATCTGGCTTATAAAAAAAATAAATAAACATACTTTATTGAAGACTAAATCATAATCAAAATAGCAATTTTTTTAAAAAAATTGTATTCAAATTATAATTTGTATGAAAAACTATATAAAATAACTTCAAAATTAAATAATTTTTTTTGAAATTTTGTTGTTCAAAAGAGTTTTAGTAAAAATATGAAATATTTAAAATAACATTTTAAAAATAATTATAAAAACAAAAGTTTCATTTAAAACTATTTTTAAAAAAAATTTTATAAATTTTATTTTTGCACAAAATAATGGTAGACTATAAAAATCATTTAAAAAAAAGCTGCCAAAAAATTTTCTTAAAAAATGGATTTTGAGTAAGTTTTGCATATATTTCAAACATAGTGTTATTTTCTTATAGATTTCAAAGGGAATACAATCTGTCTAAAAAAAACTCATAGTAAATTATAAAAATCCTACAATACTTCATTTATTTATGCTGCGTTCTTCATATGATAGGGCTGTTATATCTAATTTGGAACAAATCATGATAGAAAAGAAGGAATCACTCAGTATGGCCTCTCACCAACATAGTTACCAGGAGGATCATAATTGCAAGTAATAAAAGTTCCTCCATTTTCACATTTCACTTTAGCACATCCAATTCTACTTGTGTTTTTCCAAACAACTTGTGTATAATGGCCACACACTTTACCATCAGCACATGAATTACTATTATAATCATAGTAGGGTTTCTCACCAACCCACATCGTCACAGCATCTGTGCCAAACATCTCACCGCCGCTCATTGCAATATTTTCTCCATATCGGCCAGTACCGGAGTGGACCAACTGACAATCCTTGCGTTGATTAGCATAGTTATTTGCAAAAGCAGCAACCTTGTTGTCCCAAATAAGATTCGGAATTTTCACTTTGGTAATGGCGGATCTTGCTGCGTTGTGTCCTTTTAGATAGTCTGCTGGAGAATCTTGTGCTTGTACAACGTGAGTACATATAATGAGTATTAAGCTTAAGACACATGATACAGAAAATGAACTCATTTTGCTTATCAATTTCAAAATGCTCAATGAAAGTGCATGTATTTTGGTGTGTTTATATAGATTTTTTAAAATGGAAATTTGGTAATTCAAAAATATAACTTTATTTACAAAAAGAAAGTTGCGACAATAGCTAAAAAAAACCTATATATTTAGAAGCTTTTATTTTTAATAAACTTGATTTGACTTTATGATACTTTAATGGGTTTATAACATTTTTGCCCATAGTATAGAGAAGATTTCTGGTTTTTTTTTCTGTAAAAAAAAATTGTGAAATCAACCTTAAGATTATGTCGTTTTATATCTTGGAAAAAAATTACTCAACAAAAACGGCTATGTGCCGCGCTAATTGAGTTTTCTTTTTTTCTTTTAAATACAACTAAACTGACGTGGATTTACTTATTTTTCATTTTGAATCATTTTTATTTTCTCATAATATTCATTTTATTTATTTAAATTTTATTAAAATTATGAAAAATAAATAAAGTCAACTAAAATAAGGATTTTGATTGACTGTATGTATAATGTTGTTTTGCAATTTCTGGATACTACCTTTAAACTTTTATTAAATTATTATTATTTAATAATTTTATTTTAGTAATTTAAAAGAATTTCAATTTATTATATAATTATGTAATATACATTTAAATGAGAAACTTTAACAAAACAATAAGTTTGTTTCTTGTGGCAAGATTAATTTTACAATTTTTTTATAGAAAAAAAAAATCATAAATAGCCTATATGACAGTGGCCAAAAATGTTTTTAACCTTAATTTAATTTATTTTAACTTTAAGTTGGAAATATAATTTGATAATTTTATATTACAATTAAATTTAATCTTAAATTAAATTGTTGAACTTTCTTTTATATTAAAAAATCTAAATACAATCATAGAATACGATGAGATCATGATTTTTATTAAATAGTCTAATGACTGAAATTAACTTTTTTTTAACGACGAAAGAGTGAGATGTCGTAAAAATCTAAATTCAATCATAGAATATGATTAGATCATGATTTATTTTAAATAATCTAATGAATTAAATTAATCTTTTTTTAATGATGAAAGAGTGAGATGTCGTAAAAATCTAAATACCATCATAGAATATGATGAGATCATGATTTTTTTTAAATAGTCTAATCAATGAAATTCACCTTTTTTTTCAACGATGAAAGAGTGAGATGTCGTTAGTTCAAAATCCCATCCTTATCTTTAATGTTATTATATAACTATCAACTGAGCTGACTTAACGAAAAATAAAAATGAGATCATAACTTTAACTTTTAATGTTAATTAATATATTATGATATCACTTTTTATTCATTATGGACTAATGAAGAAAAAAGAAATGTCTCTTAAAAAACGGCTGAAATTAAACTCAAAACCTTTTGAGAATTCCTAATCAATCTTGATTTCAAGAAAGATTATGCGCAACAACTGTTAATGAAATACGAGAAAGAAAGTAGAGTTTTAACAAAATAAAGATAGAAGAGAATGATTTTCAACTGCTGAATATCCACCCACAAACTGTGGAAAACTTCTTTTTATTCACTTTGCAACTGTAAAAATTCAGTGAATACAAGTTATTAGAAAATAGGGGTTACTTCCTCTATTTATAATAGATGAAAGCCCAAAATTACAAAAGCCCAAATTAAAATTTACTAATTTTTGTCTAAGTCGAAATTATGTGTCTAGCAACCTGCTTCGGCACTTTGACATCTAAACAACTCGACACACACAAATTAGGCTAATTCGACTAATCCTTATTTCTGTCGAGCTACACTGCTTCGACACAAGGAATTACAATGTCAACATACCACCTAATTCAATGTGTCTAAGCTATCTAAATTCATCATAGACCTTAGCTTCTTGAACACTTCAACTTGCACTCCTTTCGTCCTAATATCTGCAATCTGATTCTCAGTTCTGCAGTGTTCCAAATTCATCTTCCCTTCTGCAACCTGCTCTCGAACATAATGACCTTCATTTCGATGTGCTTGCTTCGTCCATGTGCTATTAGATTCTTCGCCAGGTTGATAGCTGACATGCTGTCGATCTTTATGGTAATTGCTCCATGACTCTATACTATAATCTCTTCGACCAGATTCACCTTCCACTTTTCTTGATATGCACAAAGAGAAACAGCTATGTATTTTGCTTCGTATGACGACAATGCCACTACTGGCTCCTTTTTCGAACTCCAAGCAACTGGTGCATTCCCTAGCATAAACACATAGCCAGCTGTGGATTTTCTATCCTCGGCATCACTACACCAACTTTAGTCAGTTTATCCCACTACCTTGCATTCTTTTCCTTCATCAACTGTAGGAAAAAAAATGCCGTAGTCGAGAGTTCCTTTCAGATACCTTAGTATCCTCTTCGTTACTGCTAGGTGTGATACCTTTGGCTTCTTCATGAATCTACTTACCATACCCACACTGTATGCTAAGTCAGGCCTTGTGTGACAAAGGTATCAAAGTGACCCAATAAGTTTTCTATAATGGGCTGGGTCGACATTATCTTCATCTGAATCTTTCGATAGTTGCAATTTGGGCTCAGTTGGAGTCGAAGTTGGGTTGCAATCTTCCATCTCAAATCTCTTGAGTATTTCTCCTGCATATCTTTTTTGATGCATCATCAAACCTCTACCACTTTTGTAGAATTTGATGCCAAGGAAATATGAGAAATTTCCCAAGTCTGGCATTTCAAACTCCTCACTTAGGTCATGTTTGAAATCTTCAATCTCCTTCTTGTAACTTCCTTTTATAAGCAGGTCATCGACATAGAGACATATTATAAGTAATTCACTGTTGCTTCTTCTTACATATACTTCATGCTCAGTCATGCACTCCACAAATTCCTTCTCCCTTAGAAAGCTATATATCTTCTTATTCCAAGCTCTTGGAGCTTGCTTAAGTCCATACAAGGCATTATGCAGCCTGTATACCTTTCTTTGTTCGCCATGTTTCACAAACCCAGCTGATTATGCAACATAATCTTCTTCGTCTAAGAGACCATTTAGAAATGCACATTTCACATCCATCTAACACGTGTGCCAATTTTTCATGTTTGATAGACCAACAAACAACCTGATTGTTTCGATCCTAGCAACAGGTGCAAAAACTTTGTCGAAGTCGACTCCTTCTTTCTGAAGAAATCCTGTCGCCATGTGTCCTGCCTTGTGTCGAGTTACTTCTCCTTTAGGATTCAATTTCACCATGTATACCCACTTCACATCGATTTCCTTCTTTCCTTGTGGCAATTTGACAAGTGACCAAGTGTTGTTGACTTCGATGGACTTTCACTCCTCGTTCATTGGTTTCACCCACTTCGAATATTTCAATGCCCCAGCTGAATAGACTGGTTCGACATCTGCATAGAAAACATAATGTACCAGCTCATCTTTAACATCATTTGATGTAATCACACATTCTTGCAACCTTGCAAGCATGTGTCTTGTTTGTTGAGGTCTGCTTGGGCCAGCATCACCTCGTACTTTTTCGTGTCGAACTTCTCTTTCGACTTCACTAGCTAGTTCTTCACATAAGATTCTCATTGAACCCTTCTTAACATTCTCAGTCAAATCCCATTCCTTTAGCTCATGTATGATCACATCCCTGTAGATCACTACTTGCTTGTTCACTGGGTTAAACAACTTGTATCCTCTAGTCGAATGATATCTTATTAGGATCATTTGACTAGACTTATCATCAAGCTTTCTTCTCAACTAATCTAGCACTTGTCTATGTGTGCTATATATCCAAACACCTTAAATGACTTAGGCTAGACTTGACACCAGGCCAACATTCTTCTTACGCGATTCCTTCTAGCTTCTTCGTCGGACATCTATTCAAAATGTATGTTATTGTCGACACAACTTTTCCCCATAATTCTTTGGGTAGATGCTTGCCTTTCAACATGTTTCTCACCATATTCATGATGGTTATATTCTTTCTTTCTACAGTTCTATTCTGCTATGGAGTGTAGGGTGGCACCACCTTATGCACAATCCCTTCTTTCTCACATAATGCATCGAAATTTTTCGACACATGCTCTCCACCACCATCAGTCCTCAGAATCTTTAGCTTTCAACCACTTTGTCTTTCGACCATAGATTTGAATTTGGCAAATACCTCGATCACTTCACTTTTCTTCTTGATCAGGTAAGTCTACAGTTTTCGACTAAAATCATCTATGAACGTGACAAAGTATATGTTATCTCCAATCGAATCCACCTGGATAGGACCACATACATCATAGTATATGACTTCGAGAATTTCCTTCGACTTGCTTTCTGCATCCTTGCTGAAACTATTCTTGTGTTGTTTTTCCTGAACACATTCTTCACACACTTCGCTTGGAATGTCGATTTCTGGTAATCCTAAAACCATATTTCTTCTCTTCAAATCTCTGATGTCTTTGAAGTTAAGATGACCAAGTCGATAATGCCATATCCATTCATCTCTACTGGCTGCAGTTGCAAGGCACTTATGCTCCATCACATTAAGCTCAATCTTGAAGGTTCTATTTTGAGACATAGGAGCCTTCAAGATTAACCTACCACCTGAATCGAGAACTCTCATCATCTTGTCTTCGATCGACACCTTATAGTTCTTTTCGACCAACTGCCCTATACTGAACAAATTATTTTTCATGTCTGGTATGTACAACACATAGCAAATTACTGACCTCTTGCCATCTTTCCTCATAATCAGAATATCACCAACACCTTCAGCTGCTAGAGTATTGTCATTTGCAAGTTTCACCAGGTTCTTCATCGAGGGTTTTATGTTGACAAACCAATCTTTTCTACCAGTCATATGTGATGAGCATCCTGAGTCCAAGTACCATTGGTCCTGAATCATACTTCATCTCTTGTTGTGACCATTAGCAACATCTCTTCGTCTTCATGTTTCGCCAGCTTTGCATCAGTTTCTTAATTCTTCTTCTTTTCTGGACAATCACTAAATAGTGACCATACTTTTGACAATTGTAACACTGAATGAGACTTTTGTTAGGTTTTCGACTACCATCTCTTCCTCTAACCGCAACACCACCTCTTTGGTTGCCTTGGTTCTGGGGTTTCCTCTGATTTGACCAGTTTCCTTCTTGTTGATTTTGACCAGTTGTATTCTTGTAGCCTCCTCTTCCTTTGTTGCCATTCCAACTTCATTTTCCTTTCTTTTCCTTTTCTGACTGCGCCTATAAAGCCATATCACTCTTCGACTTTCCTGCAGCACTTTCAACCATCATTTGTTCATGAGACTCAAGCATCCATTGAAGCTCTTCCTTCGTCAATGATGACAAGTCTTTCGACTCTTCTATGGCTACTACCACATCTTCGAACTTTGGAGTCAATTACCTCAAGATCTTTGCAACAACTGATCTTGATGTCAACACTTCTCCACATACCTTAATTTGATTCACAAATTTAGTATCCCTAGTGAAGAAATTAGTTATGCTCTCACTCTCTTCCATCTGAAGCAATTCATACATCCTTTTGTGAGTTTGTAACCTCACCTCTTCCACCTTCTCAGCGCCTCTAAACGATTTCTCCAAGATTTCTCATGCTTCTTTCGCTGATTCAACATCAATAACCTTTTTAAAGTTATCTGGATCAACACATTAATGAATTATAAATAGAGCTTTATAATCTTTCTTCTTCAATTCTTTGTATGCAGCCTTTCCTTGATTCGTCGTGTTTTCTGTAAGCGGTGCTACTCCTCCCTTCACAAGATCCCAAAGATCTTGATAACATAAAACCACCTTTATCTGCTTGCACCAATTCTCATAATTATTGTTCTTGAGAATTGGAAGGTTCGT
This sequence comes from Lathyrus tuberosus, assembly GCA_022829125.1. NCBI lineage: Eukaryota > Viridiplantae > Streptophyta > Magnoliopsida > Fabales > Fabaceae > Lathyrus > Lathyrus tuberosus. Next base: position 857,804 of record JALAZF010000633.1, read on the forward strand.
TGGAAAATGTTTGTTTGGATGATTCAGCACCATCGTGATTTTCTTCCCTCGAATCACAACTTGAGCTCTAAAAACTACATGTTGGAATTAAACCCAAAACCTTTTGAGAATTCCTAATCAATCTTGATTTCAAGAAATATTATGCGCAACAACTGTTAATGAAAAACAAGAAATTAGAGTTTTAACAAAATAAAGGAAGAAGAGAATGATTTTCAACTGCGGAATATTCACCCACAAACTGTGGAAAACTTCTTTTTATTCACTTTGCAACTGTAAAAATTATGTGAATACAAGTTATTATAAAATATGGGTTACTTTCTCTATTTATAATATAAGAAAACCCAAAATTATAAAAGCCCAAAATTTACTAATGTTGGTCTAAGCCGAAATTCTGTGTCAAACAACCTGCTTCGACACTTCGACATCTAAACAACTCGACACGCACATTAGGCTAATTCGACCAATTCTTGTTTCTGTCAAACTACACTGCTTAAACACAAGAAATTACAATTTCAACAAAAACAAATCAGATATACAGTCTCCTGATTTGTTAATTGAAAATAAATTATTTAAATTAAATTTTTATTTAATTGAAAACATGAAAAATAATTGTTAAAGAGGACCGGAGATGCATAATTTAATAATAGTAGATTTTGTTTTGACATAATTCAATGTCAATAGACAAACATGATTATTTTAACAAAAATAGATATATGCTTGAATGTTCACGTCGAATCAATATAAATAACTATCATTAAACTAAATACTATACATCAAATGAGCAAACAATCTCGTAGGCATTATTTGCTATGTATGCAAATAATTAGCGGATATTTTTTTTAAGCAAGGATTAATATAAAAGGAGTACTAGGGGTACTGTAACTCCTGATACAAAGAATGCTCCAAAGAAAATAAGCACAAAAGCGAAACGACAAAAAAACCAAGGAAAATTCTAACCAACTGCAGATTAATACAAGCTAAACAACGGAGCTTGGCAAAAATCGAAAAAATTACAGTTGGATTTAGAATTATCCTTTATCATTGACCACTTCCACATCGGGAGCTTAATATCGCAAAAGAGATCCGAAACCACACGAGCAATTCCGTTAAAGATAACCGAATTTCTAACCTTCCATAAGTTCCAAACCACCACCATACAAATTATACTCGAGCTCGCTTTCCGCATACCCTTAAGGAACTTCTCACTATTCCAACACAACAGGCTTTGCCAAATAGTCTCCTTCGGGTCCCAAACGAAACCAGTCAAAACGGACACTATATGCCAAATGACTTTAGACACCACGCAACCGAAAAATAAGTGGTGAATATTTTCATCCACTTGAAAGCAAAGAGGACAGGGAAGGTCGTGCTCAGAGTTAATGATTCCTCTACGGTGTAAGGAGTCCTTTGTAGGAATACGATTCAAAAAGCATCTCCAAACGAAAGCGCGAACTCTGTAAGGTACATTGGAATGCCACAACTGATCAAGCGAGTGCTGATATGTAGGATCAATACCGTCGTTAAGCCTAATTTTCTCAAGGATGCGATTTGCAGAATTCACCGTGAATCTACCCTCCGCGTCAGGCAGCCATCTCACCCCGTCCAAAACTCCCTGTACCAGATTGATTTCCTGCATATTTTGCAGGATCTTCCCGTTTGATTCACAAATGAAATCTGCTAGACCCGTCTCGTTCGAGTACCAAGTTCCTTCGATCCATTTTCCCATGCTACGAACAGTAGCTTCCTTCGACTGACTAGCCAAAAAAGTTTCAGGAAACAGAGTTCTAATAGGTTCATCCGCTAATCAATTATCAAACCAGAAAGACAAGTTATTGCCATCACCCAAACAAAATTTGCAGTAGTCCATAAACCTGAATTCAAAAGTTGTTCCTGTAACCACCTTGTCAATATGAATACTATCCTTCCACCAGCTAGAGCACTTAGTCAAACCACCATTGCACTTACCAAGTTTTATTGTAACACCCCACTTCCCATCGCGAATAAATAATACATAAATAAAATCAGAGTAACTAAAAATTTATTTTTCCGATAGAAACAAGGATGTCTCATTTAAATAAACAAAACATCATCCCTGCTTATAAATTTGATACATAGTAGATTACCCTCAAATGGGAAACTTTTCCATATAAAGGTAATACCAAATATACTCAACAATCATATACATAAATAACATAATCGTTTCCCCGACTCCCGTGCTACGTATCAGAGCAGACACCAAGACCGACAACAGAACAGAGGGCTAGTCTCCACAAAAGACCTCCAGCAACTCTAATCTGCAATGCCTCATAGAGCATTATAAAACAGCAGAAGGGTGAGAAATAACAACTAAAATCAAGATTGTATAATAATATGCAAACACACATTCAAACACATGTATAAATCATCTCACCCATACCATCACATACTAACACATATAGCATGCCACAAATACAACATATCACACATAATAAATCAAATCATAATTTTCCACACATAACGCATCCATTCACAATTCTCACCACAATTCATCACAACTCACTCATATACATCACAATGTATATATGTACAAAACCAAGCATATTCATCATGCACACTTCCACAATTCTTATCACTCCACATAAACATACATATTTATGTTTATTCATCAATGCACAAATACAGAGATGATAAATGCAAATCATAGAGACCGACTCACGACTCTATGCAAATGCAATGCGGTACCGACTCAATCATCACAAGTTCACTCAGGAACTTATTGGAACCATCGCTCGTTACCAATGTAACTCCCCGTCGGGCATACGATGTTCCCCGTCGCTCACACCCCACATGGGCACACGACGTTTATGGATCGCTCACACCCCACACGGGCACACGACCCGATCGCTCACACCCCACACGGGCACACGATCGTCTATAATCATCGCTCGTACCCCACATGGGCACACGACGTTATAGCGGATTCCCTCTGGAACCAACCGTCGCTCACACCCCACACGGGCACACGACGTTTCTGGATTGCTCACACCCCACATGGGCACACGATCGCACAAGATGCATATCATGATTCTTGGCACACAAGAAATCATGACAATCAAATGCATCACCACAATTCAACAATATGAATTATCTCATCATCATTATTCATATTGAAAACAATTCAAACAATGCATTTCATCACATACCACATATCGGGCACACAATCCGATTGCTCACACCTCACCTAGGCACTCAATCGTTTGTAATCATCGCTCACACCTCACATAGGCACATGACGTTACAACGGATTCTCATTACAATCACACAACACAAGAATGTACATCATTATGCTTCACATACAAAATGACTCAAGACATTCTTGAAATGCACACATATTCACAATATATTCATGCATTCATCTCATACAATCACAATTTAACCATATGAATTAATCAACATCATCACACTCATGCATTGCAAACCAATTCAAACAATGCATTTCAAACCATAAAGGCCACCAAATAACACACATTGAATTTCACATAAACAATGCATATCATCACAAACCACAACAATCATACAACCATAATTACTTCCACAAGGGATCCACACCACGAAGGCTACCCACAACACATCATAACAACATACATTGATATTCAATCAAACAATGTATTTTACTACACAACAACATCATTAATTTCGCATCGGAGTCTAATCCAAAACAATGCACATATTTGCCATAGGGCCACAACCCATCATCACAACATTTCATCATGTATATTCACATCATATAACGGTCTACAAGCTACACGTTACATGTCACAAGCATATATCATGCTAACACATTAATCACACACATTGTACGCGATAAAAACCCGACAACCCAACACTTTTCCAAAACCATGACCTAAATAATTCATCTACTGCCCTCCAAACCATTTTTAATAGAAAGAGCTTTTCATTAGCTTTCCAACGCTTCGAACGGCGACCAAAACGGATTTACGGTTTGAAAATTACGACGAAAACAAAATTGGAAAATATCACGTTCGCTCCAGTATTCGCTAGGCGAACCCTAGCGAACCAAGGCAGTGGAAAACAGTCATAAAGTTCGCTAGGCGAACCATCTAGCGAACATTCGCCCGTTCCTTCGCTGGGGTTCGCTAGGCGAACCCGCGAAACCCAAAATTCACAGCAGCGTCAACCTAGGTCATATGGGGCCAAAATACATCATTTTTACCACCCAAACCCTTCTAATTCATACCAGAACAACCAAAACATGTTTAGACATAATCAACGAGTATTCTACGCGGTTTATATTGAATTTCATCCGTGAAAACATCGATTTCTATCAATTGCTCCTAATTTTAATCGATAAGAAAAAGTCGCGAAACAACCAAAACCATGACAACAAACAACACATATACATACACAAGCAAGATATAATTGAAACTTCTCACCCTTACCCGATTAATCGCGAGTGAAACGGAGAATCTTCGATTTTCCCCTCTTTTCTTCTTCTCCCTTTCTTTCCTCTCTTTTCTCTTCTTTTCCTTTTCTTTCTCTTCTTTTTCTTTTTTTTCTATTTCTCTCTCTCTATTTCTATTTATAACAAAATATCTAACTACCCAAAATGACCATTTTGCCCTTACGCTCAAATATCTCCCAAACGCTCTCAAAATGCGATAACACATAAGCATACCGATGAAATATATTTCGGAAATAAAAGTTGAAAAGAAATAATAATTTAATACAAATATTTTATCTATCTAAGAAATTAACCAATTAGCAGGTATAATACCATAAATTCACACATTTCACTAAATTCACACAAATGAAATAAATAAATGGAATTAAACAAATCGGGGCGTTACATTTATCGCATTCGAAATATCTCTGTATCGAGCCGACAGAACTTTCCGCCAAAGGGAATCTCTTTCGATAAGAATACGCCACTTCCACTTCATCAGTAACGCAGCATTAACTTCTTCAATTTTCTTCACCCTTAATCCTCCCTTGTTGAAAGGTTTACAAACCTCCTCCAGAGCTACCCAATGGACCTTCCTACGATCGTCTAAACTGCACCATAGAAACCTGTTTCTTATACTTTCGATTTCCTTCCACACAGATTTAGGAGCTTTGAAGAAAGATAGCATAAAAATGGTAAGGCTTCCAAGAACGGATTTCACGAGAGTTAATCTACCTCCGAACGACAGATATTTACCCTTTCAACAAGACAGTCTTGCTCTCACTTTGTTCACAAGAAATTTCCACGTCGCTATTCTTCTTGGGTTCGCTCCGATTGGTATTCCTAAGAAAGAGAACAACTTGTCTTCCACTTTACACGAGAGGAAGTTAGCTGCTGCCTGCAACAGGTTGAAGTTTAAATAGACACCAAAAATACGGCTCTTATGAAATTTGACTCCCAGCCCTGAGACGATCTCGAAACCGCGTAGAATTGATTTGATTGCCCATATGTTCTCCTAATTTCCTTCCCCTATAAAAATTGTGTCATCCATGAACTGCAGAACATCAACTTCGCACTTCCCGTAGAAAGAAAAACCTCTGAATTCGCGTAGCTCAACAGCTTTTCTAACCATCCCAGCAAGGCCTTCAACGACAATAAAGAAAAAGAAAGGGGAAATGGGATCTCCTTGCCTTAAGCCCTTCTCCACCACGAAATCTTTCGGGGGGCTACCATTAACCAAGACCGACATATGACTCAAGAAAATCATTGCCTCCATCCACCTCATCCAACGATATCCGAAACCCATTCTCCTTAACATATATCTAAGAAAGTTCCAATTGACGTTGTCGTAGGCTTCCTCGAAGTCCACCTTAAATAGTAGACAACCTTTCCTCTCGCGAGTTGCAAAATCGACCGTTTCGTTAGCCACTAGGACCTCATCCAGTAAGTTTCTTCCAGGGACAAATGTCGTCTGACTCTTTGAAATCAAAGAATCCAACACCGCCTTTGGCCTCTTTAAAAGAATCTTACTCAGAATTTTGTAAATACTACCCACCAGACAGATGGTCCTGTACTCATCCAAACCCTTACGAGAATTGTTCTTAGGAACTAAAGTAAGAAAAGTAGAAATAATAGCTTTGGATACCTTCGACTTTCCATGAAACTCTTTGATGAAGCGAGTAATGTCGTCCTTAAGAACATTCCAAAACCTTCGAATAAACACGAAATAGAAACCGTCGGGACCTTGGCATCTCGAACCATCACAGCTCCACACGGCTTCCTTAATCTCGTCATCAGAAAATTCAAATTCTAACCCAGATTGGTCAGCGGTGGATAACCTGCTAAACTCAATTTCGTCCAGAGTAGGCCTATGCTCATCCTTTTCACTATACTTAGCAGTAAAGTGGCACCATATTTCTTCCTTTACCTATTTAACAGAATCACAATAACCATTCAATCCCGAAACAGCCCCTATGAAATTGCGTCTCCGTCTCTCTTTGACAACATTATGGAAGAAAGCAGTATTGATGTCTCCTTCTCGATTCCACCTGATACCAGATTTCGGAATCAGAATACGCTCTTGGTGATTGAGGTTCCTCCACATCTCACTCACAGCCTTACTTCTGTTCTTAACCAGCCCCCACCTCTTCTTCCTTACAACTAGTGAGCAAATTATCAATCATATTGATCTCATCCTTGTTATCTTCTACCTCAATCAAAATTTTACCGAACACCTCATAGTTCCACTTCCTAAGACTCAATTTGAGCAGTTTGAATTTCTCCTTAAGAACAAAATCGCTCCTCCCCACCACCCTAATTTTAAGCCAAAAGTTCTCAATGAACCTCGCGAACTCCTTGTGCTCGAATGAAAAGTCGAGAACTCTAAAGGGTTTAGGCCCCCAATCATCGAAGTTAATTGTTAGCCAAATAGGGCAATGGTCAGAAATATCTCTTGTACCTATAGATTGCCCGACGACCCCCCATGTCGATATCAAAGAATCAAATAAGAGGAACCGATCTAACCGACTCATTGACTTGCCATCTCCGCTAACCCAAGTGAAGGAATTGTCATTGAAAGGTAAATCTATAAGATTTGACTCATCTATGAATTCTGAAAACTGCATCATCTCAAGATTCCTACCAACTTGATTACTCCCTTTCCTCTCTTTGTTGCTAACCACAGAGTTAAAATCCCCTCTTAAGCACCATTCTCCATCTGAGTACAACTTCTTCAGTTCGATAATTCTAGTCCACAACTTCTGTTTCTTAACAATACAACAAGGAGAATACACGTTTACCAGATAATAAAAGTTGCCCTTCCACCTGACTTTCAACCCAAGGTAACCTTCTCCTCTAAAAGAGAATAGAGAGTCGAAAGTACCTTCCTTCCATATTATCAGCAAACCTCCCGAAAAACCAGAAGAACCGGATGAACCTGAGAAAAACCATCCAACCTTAGTTTGAGGCCAGAAGCACTCAATCAAAGATGCATAGATCATCTTCAATTTCGTTTCCTGCATGAAAAACACGTCCGCTTTACCCTTCTTAATCAATCTACCGATTCTACTCCTCTTCATTCTATTCCCCCCCCCTGATATTCAAGGATCCTATAATCATTGGACCTTGATTGAGTTCACCTTCCTAGCTTTCGATCTTTTCTTATCTACAGACTCCATTTCTTCAATTTTCTTCTGGTAATCCCTTCCCTTATCCCTTGGAACTACCCCTAATCTTGTAATAGCTTTCCAAACTTTATCTCCGACGTTAGATTCAATTTTGTCCCAAAATCTTGTGTTTCATTTCCTGATGTCAGAATCGTGAGTAAAATTACAGCAAAGGTCTTCTCCACCCGAAAATTGAACCTCTTCATCAACCCTCATAGCTGATCCCCCTCCCAGTGAATGATTTGAAAGATCAACTACAGATTTTGACTTAATCTCATGTGAACGATTTTTTTAGTGATTATCCTTCTAGACTGAGCAGAAGATTCACTAAAAGGGTTGGATTTTGAATTACCAAACCCTTCTATAGGATTGGTCTTAGAGCACACCGCCCCACTCGCAATCCCCATCTTGCTAAATACCGCATTCTCTAAAAAAGCCTGCTTCCTTTTTAATTTTTCCACTTCCTGGCTAAATGCCTCTATCTAAACATCATTTTTTAAGTCAGGTAAAAAGTCTGATGTAACACATCATAACTAGTTACAATACCCATGTTTTTAAATTGTAGTCTTCTATTGTAATTGCACCTGTAATATTATTGATGCAGTAGCCTCCGCAACAGTATTTGATCAAAATTGTTGTGTGAATTTAAATCATAAATTTCATCGTCATTAAAAATCACATCAGACAATTTCACACATGTTATTTTAAATTTTTTTCAGCAAGCCTAAAAGTTCATAAATCAAAAATTCAATTTACTTTATATATATTGAAAAATATTAACATCAAATATTACTTAACGATATATTTCAAACATCTTCCAATTAAAATCATGTAGCAATGGCCGCAATGCGATTCAAAACAACCAAATGACTTCAATCACAAAATTCGCAATAGCAACCACATACTTGACCACAAATGCAATTTAAAACAATGACAACACCTACTCATAAGCCGGTTAAGAAATAGAGTTAACTGTTCATTTTAAATCGATTTAACATTATATTGTATTCAACAATATTAACCTAAAAGCAACATAGTTTAAAAATTACAAAAGTTAGAAAAAAAAATATTCCAACGTTTATTAAAAAGCGAAAGCATTGAAAAACGCGTTTGAAAAAAAAAAAAATCTTTAAAACTAGGTTTTAGGTTCATAAGTGAATTATGTGTAACAAAATATAAGTATCTTACCATAACCATTTAAAAATAGTTGTCTTTATCGTGCAAAAGAATTACGCATAGAGAAATATTAGCATTAATGTTTTAAAAACTGGACTGAATTGACGGTTGATTAAAGAACAGAGAAGTCAAAAATCAGGTCTGATTGTTAGACCGGATAAGTTATTGATTCGGTAGGTATTAACCAGAGTCGATGAAAACCGGCAAAAATTGGAGAATTGACAGTTTTGAAAAATCGGTTTGTTAAATGTTTTTCTTTTTTATTCTAAAATAAAACGACGTCATTTTAATATTTTAAAAAATATATGATTAAAATATAATTAAATTATGTTCAAAACTTATTTTAAACTAATTTCTCTCGATAAAATTCAATTTATTAGACACATCAATTAAAATTTTATTCAAATTACGTAACAATAAGACTTTGTTAAAAAAAAATTTTGAATTTTTATTTTGTATTATTTTGTTGTATGTGATGATAATGTTTAAAATTTAAATTTAAAAAATAAAATTGTGAAATTATGATATTTTAAAATTTTGTTAGTGTCATGATGTTTTTTTAAGAGAGTCATTTGGTTCGATAACTATAAAGTTTTGTTATATATATCAGTTTATTCAACCGAGTTATCTCATTTAATCTGGTTTACTCATGTGCCTCAATCAGTGATTCAGTGGTTCGACCAATAAACCAGTAACCTAATATTTTCATCAGTTTGATAATCAGTCTCATTTTTTTAAAAAAATTTAGCATTCTACGAGAAACATTTAAAAAATAGTTATCTTGATTGTGCAAAAATATATTTACTTTAAAATTATTTATTTATCCTTTATTATTAAATAAGTTAAGACTTAATTTGTTAAGTTATAATATTTTATTTAATCTTAGTTTAAGAAATTAATAGCGACGAGTACTTTTTCAATCGAAAAGTGATCATCTCAAAATCGATTCCAAAATGGTATAGTGACTGATTTTTAAATTTTTTTGATTTTTAATTCGGTTAGACTGTGAAATAAATACTTTAAATAATAAATTACATTTAAAAATGCATAAACTCGAGAGAAATATATGAAATCTAAGATACCAAGAATGCTATGATTAAAGTAAAAACTAAAGTTTATGGTTGAACGTACTAATCTCTATGAACTAAGGATATATATATATATATATATATATATATATATATATATATATATATATATATATATATATAAGATTGTTTTTTTTAATAAGTAACTGATTCATTCACTAAAAACGCGAGTACAAGGGGTACTCAAATCCCTTACAACACGGACTTGAACGAGAAAACGGAGAATCATAACAGAGAAGAAGATATCCAATCGGAAAATCTACTATGATTACTAAATTTTGAGTCCACCCTTAACCAATCCCACATTTTATTTTAGATGTTCAACCAACACAACTAAAAAATTGGCTCCGCACGTCTAAACAATATATCATTCCGTAATATCCACAGATTCCAAACAATCGTCAGCCAACCCACCCTAATTATACTGCTAAGTGCTAACCCGCTTGTTGTTCATATACGAAAAAAAGTACAGAAACAAAGAAATATCTTCTATTGTTAATCCTATATCAAAACCTATCCAATTGGACAAACCTAATCAACACTTACTGCAAAAAACACAACTGCTAAAAACGTGATTCCAAAATTCCATTGCTGAAGAACTTAAAAGACAACTCAGCTCCCTTTCATCTGTAATGATCCTCCTTTTGAACAATTATTCTCTGGTAGGAAATCTATCGAAAATTCAACGCCTGCCTAAAAATAACGCATTCGATGGGGCTATAATTTTCCAAACACAAATTGCAGCAATACATTGCTCGCCTGAGATAGAACCAACATCACTATTTGAGTTCAACACCGTATGACTCGACTTGACAGTGTAAACCTTCTGATTTCCCGGCATTCATTAGCAAACGTCCACTTCCTCCATAACTAACAAACTATTATCTGACAAAACTTGAAGAAATTCTGCTTCTATCCATCCTTCACTCTTAGCCTGCGATATCATCACTGCGTGCCTGTTCCAGTTCCAAGAACCATTGAGCCAGAAACCCACTTCTGCAATGCTGCAAAACGAATCCGTAGCCTGATTAAAAAGCTCCAGAAACGCTTCCTTTAACGATTGCTTACCAGTCCAATTGTTGAACATAAAAGATGTGTTCATTCCATTCTTCACACTGCACAAAGTACTGGTTGAAAAACTGTTAGGATTTCCGTCTTCATTGGAATCTAACAAAATCAGATCTCTCCATCAAATGGAGTCACCACAATTAATGACGCGTTTATCACCAATAAACATCTTAACTGCCGCGTTCTTATATCTATAATTGATTAGACCTCTCCATATTGCATCGTGATTATTGACCACCCTTCACTTCCATTTCAAGAGCAAAGCTTTATTAAACACCTCTAAATCGATAATATCGAGCCCTCCTTCATCCTTTGGTTTACAAACTTGATCCCATCTAATCCAATGAATAGGTTTCTTGTCCTCACCCCCACCCCATAGGAAATTACTCATGATGCTACATAATTCAAGCAACACTTTTCTTGGCACTTTAAAGAAGGACATAGTGTTGCATCCCATCTTTCTCTCTTTCTCCTACTGCTGCTGTTTTTGTGAGAAACCTTTGTCCATCCACCATTCATGACACCGAACATCCTTAATCACTTCTCCTTTTGTAAAGAAAGTCTTGATCAAAACATTGACAGAGATACTATCTTACTATGCAATAAGACAAGTCTTGATCTAAATGGTTGACTTGAACTTTTGGAGATTTTGGGTGAAAACATTCAAATTACTCGTGAACTTAGAAGAATAGAGAAATTCTTCAACTCATTTACCTTTTGGATCAAGTAAAATGTGTTAGATAAATAAGACAAAGTTTTAGTTTAAGAAAACGATATAAAAGGTAAATGGACAAAGTATTTTTATAATATATGTAATGAAATTTATGATATGTCCCCAGAGTCTATTAGGATGGAAATTTGAGAAGAGGATCACAAATATAACTACTATCATCATATTCAAAATCACAAGGAAAAAATAAGTGTTAAAAAGGATGTGTAATACGGTTGTGTTGTGGTTTTGTTGGTTAGCATGCCTATTAAAGTGTGAAATTTTTTTTAGATAAATGTGTTTGTGGGCTCAACAAACTTTCTAAAGAAATTATGTAGTCAATGTAAATATGGGATCAATGAAGAAGAAATAATTTAATTCTGATTTATTAGAATAAGAGGAATATACAAAATTGTTTAAGTTATAAGAGAATAAACATACAAGTCGTACCAAATTATAAGGGGGATAAAGGTTATGCTTGTAGATGGTTTATCAAATTTAGAGTATCTAAACTCACTTTTATTATTAAATAAACTTTTTTTTGCTTAACACACTTTCTTAACCAATTTTTCTTTTCTCATATTTCTTTAAAATTTGATTTAATTCAACAACTTTTTATTTAAGTGATTCACATTTATTATATACTGGATTTTTTTACCTTGTTTAATTCCACATTCATGTCATTAGTCTCACTTTCTAGAGATAAGATTTTTTTAACATGTTCTAGAAAAAGTCAAACATTCTGCATGCAATTTAAGAAAAGCGTTTTACAATCCATCATATGATATTTATTGTTTATTTTAAAATCACTAACCTCATTTTGTTCATCGTCGAAATTGTATGAAGCCATTAATGCGAAGTTTGCTCTTTCTTCATTTTCTGAATCAAAGTATGAAATTACTTCGTTGTCCCCCATTCAATGTAAGCCTTTCTTGGTTTGAAGCATTTTTTTTGTTTGAATTTATTTTTCTTTTCAAGAGATGAATAATCTTCTTTGATGTGACCTTTCTTTGTGCATTCAAAACATGTGAAATTCTGGTTTGGTGTTATAGTCTCCTTTTTTTTTTTAAACTTTATTCCTGGTCTAAATCATATACTTTTGTCTTTCTTGAGGAATTTACCAAATCTTTTGACTAGTAAGGTAATATTTTCGTCTTCACCAAAATCAACATCTTGTAGTGTTTCCTTTGAATATATTTTTAAAGCAATACTTTTGTGTTTCTTTTCTTGATCTTTGGGTTTTTTAGCATTCTAAGTTCTAACTCATGTTCTTGAAGTTTCTAAATATTGTCGCCAAATTTATTTTGGAAAGATTTTTCTTCTTCGACATAGTTGTTACTCTTGGTTTCCATGCTCTTATCAATGATTTTAGAACTTTAAGATTTAATTCATCAATTGTGAATGTTTTTCCAAGTTCCATCAAATGATTTGTCATGTCTGTAAATCTATTTTGCAAGTCAAAAATCTTCTCTAAAGGATGGATTCTAAAAATCTCATATTCTTAAGATAAAGTGTTTAGTTTTTATCTTTTTTACTTCCTATATGCCTTCATGTGTTACTTCTAATGTATCTCAAATTTCCTTGGCATATTTCCAATTTGACACTTTGAAAAATTCGTTCATTCCTAAGGCAGATGCAAGTATATTTTTGTGTATCAAACAAAACCCTCTTCTTGTCTTCATCGTTCCAAGATTCTTGTACCTTTGGTTGTTCTATTATTTTTGACATTTGTAGGAATGTAGGGTATACACTTGACAACATCCCATATTTCATACCCATGTGGTTCTAAGTATATTTGTATATAAATCTTCTAGAAATCATTGTATTTACCAAAGAAACATGGTGGCTTGTTGGTGTTTCCACCATCTTCTAAGGACGGTTTTGCGGAAACAATATTTATCCTGACCGACGAACAAGTTACCTTACCTTCATTACTATAAAACGCGAAAACAACAACGTCAGGTTTACAACGGATTCATATACACCGTTGCAATAGGTTAAAATTTTCGCGCCCACTGAGTAGCTGTATTTATAAACAATAAGTTAATGATGGTTGCCTTAAAACACCATAGTAATAAATGATGTGTAGCAAGCTTCTATTCCCAGAAACTACATTTTTTCCATTTTTTAGAGTACATTAAGCGTGTGTCACTTAAGTCCATTATTTAAAAAATAAAATGTAAAAGATTTTACAACAATGAAGTAAATCAACCGTTGTTAGAAGCGTGTGTCACTTAATTCCATTATTTAAAAAATAAATGGTAAATGATTTTACAATGGTGAAGGAAATCAACCGTTGTTAGAGGACTTACGATTCCACTACGGTTGTGTTACCCAACCGAGATTAAAGGCCTTACTGATAAATTAAAACAAAACTTATTCTGTATTTCTTTCATAAAATGCCATAGGCAAACAAGCGAGCCAGATACGACAGCAGCGGCGTAATCTTTACCCTCTTCGTATCCATTCATTTGGAGCTCAAATCCTCACCCTCTTCGTTCATTTGATTCTTCACCTTTGAAGTAAGGTAATCTTCAACATCTTCATTCCTTTTTTATTTGTTTATGTTGTATATGCTCAAATATTCACCCTCTTCTTTTATTTGATTCCTCAGCTTCGAAGTACGCTACTCTTCAACATCTTCATTCCTTACGTGCATAAGATTATTCAGCTTCAAAGTACTGTATTCTTCAACATATTCATTCTTTTTTATTTGTTTATGTTGTATATGCTCAAGTCAGTATGAGAGTACATGTTTCATATGCTTTAGGTTTAGATTTGCATATGCACATGCTTAAGTTTTTGGATTAAATTTTGTTGTGTCATTCACAATATTATACGTGTATAAATTTTAGAAGTTGTTATGGATCGTAGTTGGATGAAAGCTGATAGATTAGGTCCGGTTTATGAGAACAGAGTTCTTGAATTCCTCGAATACGCTTATAAAAATCTTCCCGACAATAATGGTATGTTTTATTATCCTTGTGTTATTTGCGCATCAAAAAGGGTACAAAGAAAGAAATATTCCATAGTGATGGTATATGTCAAAATTATATAATATGGATGTGGCATGGTGAGGTGGATAAAGAGGAAATTCGAGCGTCAGAAAGAAAAAGAGTGGATGAAGATGAATATATGGAAGAACAACTAAAGGATATGTTCCGTGATATTGGGGAATCTTCTTTTAAGAATGCTCATATTTATGATACTTTATGTAATGATAAAGATATACCTTTATATAAGGGATGCACAGATTTTACACGATTGTCGGCTGTGTTAACGTTGTTTAATCTGAAGGCAAAAAATGGATGGTCGGATAAAAGTTTCACGAAATTACTTGAATTGCTAAAGCAAATGTTACTAGAAGATAACAAATTGCCGAATCGTTGCTATGAGGCCAAGAAGATATTGTGTCTAATGGGTCTGGAGTATATCAAAATACATGATTGCCCTAATGATTGCATATTATACAGGAAAGAGTATGAATTCTTGTATCAATGTCCAAAATATGGTGTGTCGCGTTACAAGCTGAAGGCCAACAACGGTGATGACAATGACTATGACAATGTTAGTAGGAAGCATCCTCCTGCTAAAGTGTTATGGTACTTGCCAATAATTTCACGATTTAAGAGACTTTTTGCTAATTCGAATGACGCAAAGATTCTTAGATGGCATGTAGATGAAAGGACTCGTGATAGAAACATTCGCCATGTAGCTGATTCGTGGCAATAGAAGAAAATTGATTCGTTGTAGCTGACTCATCAAACATCAAGAAACTTGTATCAATGAAAGATGTCAAGTTAATTGGTTTAAAATCTCATGATTGTCATGTATTGATGCAACAACTTCTACCAGTGGCTATCTGTGGGATCCTACAAAAAAATGTGAGAGTAACTATAACGAGATTGTGCTTATTCTTCAATGCCATAGGTAATAAAGTTCTTGATTTTAAAAAATTAGATGAATTAGAAGATGAGGGTGCCATAATCTTGTGTCAATTGGAGATGTATTTTCCTCAATCATTTTTTGACATTATGGTTCACTTACTTGTTTATCTAGTCAGAGAAATCAGAATTTGTGGTCCAGTTTATTTAAGGTGGATGTATCCAATAGAGCGATATATGAAGATTTTTAAAGGATATACTAAGAATCATCACCGACCAAAAGCTTCGATTGTTAAAAGATACATCACAGAAGAAGCTGTTGAGTTTTGTACAAACTATTTGTTAGAGGCAGTTTCTATATGAATTCCAAAGTGTCGTCATGCTGTCATAGGCGGAAGAGGTATTCAAGGTCTAAATGTTAAGTCAATGGCTCGGGATGTAGTTATTTAAGCACATTTCTATATATTGAATAATATAGATGGAGTTCAACCTTTCAATAATACTCACAAAAGACTTTTGAGGAAAAAATATCCCCGAATGAGGGACAAGTTGTTGTTGATAGAGCATAACAAGAGATTTATAGATTAGTTTAATAAAAGTGTATCTAATGATCATAGTGCATCTGAGATACTTAAATGGTTGTCGTACGAGCCAAAATTTTGTGTCATTACTTGGATTGCATACGACATTGATCATTATACCTTTTATACTAAATCAAAAGATGATCGTAGTACAATGCAAAATAGTGGGGTTATGGTTGAAGCCGAATCGATGTATTTCTCTAGTGCGAAAGATAAGAATCCTGTATTGGCAACTACCACGTTTTATGGTGTCATTGATGAGATTTGGGAGATTGATTATGTTATTTTCAAAGTGACTTTATTTAAATGCAAGTGGGTTCCCAATAATAGTAATGGTGTACACATTGATGACTTAGGATTCACCCATGTCGACCTTGGCAAAGCATCTTTTATGACCAAACCATTGATCGAGGCTTCTCAAGCTAAATAAATTTTCTATGTTACAGACCCATCAGACATATCGGGGAAATGACCAATCGTTCTCCAAGGAAAACACATTCCTCTTAGTGATGAAAGTCTTGATATTCCGTCCGCACCTTCTTACACAACACAAGCTCCTACCTCATATGTTGAAGTTGATGGAGATGTCGTGCATGCTATTCGAATCGATCATGAAGAAGGCATATGGGAAAATTAACAAGTACGTAATTTATTCTTTATTCATAATATATTAATTGTATGTTATAGTTTCTAAGTATTTTTACTAACAACACTACGGGAAAAGAGGGAAAAGAGGGCGCTTTTTTTGCCCTATAAAAGCGCTTAAAAGCGCTGTCTAAGCCTGTGCTGTCATAGGTAAAGACGGCGCTTTTTTATTTATGAAAAAGCGCTCTCTAAAAGGGAACTTTAGACAGCGCTTTTAAAAGCGCTGTCTAAAGTATACGTTTAAAATTCAATTTTTTTTTTTTATAAACTTTAGAAAGCGCTTTTTCCTTCAAAAGCGCTCTATAAAGGTGCTTTTAGACAGCGCTGTCTAATGTATACGGAAAATGATTTTTTTTATATACCTTTGGAGAGCGCTTTTCCCTAAAAGCGCTCTCTAAAGGGGACTTTAGAGAGCGCTTTTTCCTTAAAAGCGCTCTCTAAAGTATACCTATAATTTTATTGATTTTTTCTACGTATAAAAAATCCCATTTTAGCCATTTTTTTTTATGCAGAAACCTGCATAGTTTCAAACCAGCATTTCTTATATAATTTCTTGCAACAACAGAATTCTTATACATTTCAAGAAATAGAATTCTTGCAACAACAGAATTCATATATACATTTCAATAAAATTAACATTCACAAAACTTACAACAGAATTCACAAAATTTACAAAATTCACAAAATTCTTGCAACAACAGAATTCATATACATTAACAGAATTCACAAAATTTACAACAGAATTCTTCTTGCAACAAAATTTTCTTATATTCACAAAACTAAAATTTACATTCACAAAACTATACATTCAAAAAATTCTTCTTAGAAGAAAGAATTCGCACAATTCTTCCGTAATATAATTCAATTGTTTCCTTGTGTAAGAAGAACACGCCATATCTTCGAAATACTACATAACAAAACAAAATACGCATTATTTAGTTAAAAATAATAAATTATATGACATATCCGATAAATATTAATATAAATCCTAAGTTATAAAACCATGCATACCCTAATAGGAATCTCCAATTGTCCCATTTGAATGATTTCTCTCATGAACCTCAAAACGAAGTACCCGCAGTCTATGCCATTACGCTGACGAGGGCACTACACATAGACAAACAAATAAGAAATAATATATAGATGTTTTTTGTTATTAAGTAGCATCACTAATAAGCAATATTGTGAAAATTAATATACCTCCACTTTGACCCATGTAATATTGGTTGATCTAGCCCGTGCTACTCGAGTCTCTCTTTGTGCACGGTATAGTAGTATAGCTTTATAAAAGAAAAACGTAAACTTAGAACAATGTCACAGAAATAATTAGATATACAAATACACATGAATATTTCGAACAGTCTCACTTACGTGTCAACCACATCCTTCATATTCTGATATGGGGACCAATCAGTATCCAATGAATTAAGATAATAGACCACTTCTGTTATAGGATTAATGGCAACCAACAACCAGTGTCCACTGTAAAATATAACAAAAGTTTAGATGGATAATTTCTACGCAAAAGATACAAATTAAATATTAGAATGAAATTATAATGAAAATCTTACCCGTTTCCAGTATTATACGGTAAAAGAAACAGACATTCTGTGTTGCTGGCCGTAAATCGCTCAAGTAAGTGGTCTCTTACTTCAATTGCATTCATACCAATTCTCGGTGCATTAACAAGGCTGCAAGAGAAGAAACGGAATTTGTTTAACAAATCCGTCCCCCGCATGAATTTTTCATACATGCACCTTAAATAAAAATATAATAAACATTAGACTATTATCATTGAAATGTGTAAATAAATTGTTCAACTAAATAAATAATAGATTGGTTGGAGTACCAGATGTATGAATGCATAACACCGATGCCTAATTCAGTATGATTGAAAACCTGCTCCATGTCCTCTTTTCCGATTATCTCGGAATGAGGAAAACCAAAAACACCTTTGTCCATGTTGATTTGACGAATAGCACCTTCCATCAAATTTGACATTGACAAAAGTGTTTCTAGACACGTCTGAAAGTGAGGTCTTTTTTCCTTCACGGTCCTTGTAGGAGCTTTTTTCTTGCCGGTCTATTGTGAAGGTTGAGCAGGAACCTAACAATCATATAAGTTAGGTAAAGTAGAAAATCATGAATTCGGATAATAGAATAACACTTAAAATCTACCTCTCTGTGTGATTCAACAGACTCATTTTGCAGCAAAACCCCTTTATTCTTTGCTGCGGGTTTTGTTGGAGTCTAACATTACCATGTAAAAAAAATGTAAGTAATGGTTCAGAATGATTTTCATAATCGTTCAGAATTGTCATTTGAATACTAAGAGATTCGTAATGGTTTTCAACATACCTCATCACCTATGGAAATGAGGTCTAACGGCCATGCAACAAACGAACCTATTGCATCCCGCAGCAATGTAACCTCTGAAACCGAGTCTAGTATCGGTAGTAACGCATCCGTTTCTAAAGCGATATCAACCGACACTTTCAGATAACCTTGTGGGAGCGGATGATGGTGAAGTAACGCTCCCATAAAGTTATGCACTTTTCCCTTGCCAACCATGCGATAAGTCGAAAACGACAAATACAGCTGGCAAGATGAAATGCCCTGAAGCAATAATAAATATGTAACTGTTAATATGTATAAAGGTCAAATAAAATAAATGTGTTAATTTAATTAAAATAAATATGTGCTAATTACCTCGGGAATTTTATTTGGAGAATTGATACTAGCTTTGTCACTAGCATCTTTCAAACCGGAACCGCGCCTTTCCGCCTCATATCTCTCTTTATCCTGCTGCAATGCTTGGACTTGCGCTTGTAGTGCCATCACAGTTTGCATTATTTCTTGGGTGGTGGGATTTTTTTTCTTTGATTGTTTATACAAGGATGATGGAGTCACACCAAATCCTTTACCTCTCACCCGACCGGGATACTCAGAAACATTTAGTACTCGACTAAGAATGCTCCTGCAATCATCCTCATCTGCGGGTATGGATTTAGATAGATTCTCCTGAAATTCATTGATATATCAAAAATTATTAGTGGGGATTAAAAATTAATTATAATTTAATAAAATTTTAATTAACTTTGAGACATAATGTTATACTTACACATTCTTCATAAACATGCTGAACATCTTCTGTAACAGCTCCACCCTTACCCACGCGAGCTTCCTTCCACAAAACATGGTCTGAAAGTGATGATTCTTCACTTTTAGACTCTTCTAACTACACATTTAGTTAAATAATAAGTTCATCAATTATAACACAATAATACAATTAATAAAATCATAGCATTAATATATACTTACCAATTTTTGTTGTAATCGTGCATATCCCAAACACCCTTTTCTGTATGGATACGCGGGGTTTGATGCTCTTTCGCGATTAATGGCACTCAATTTCTGGATAAATATTTTTAAGTCATATCATATCAAAACAAACTAATGAAACACATATATAATACAATCTATAGACATGACAAGACAACATTACATTGAATTCTTCGGTTTTCCGTTTGTCTACAAAAATGCCCCTTTCTTGCGGTGTAATCACATCCGCATACAACGGTGGAAGTTCTGCTTCAACAAAAATTTTGTTCTCATCCCTAAGATATTTGTTTGATAATAAGGTTCTAAACCCTCTGTGTCTCTTTCCGGCCAATTGAAGACAATACTTTTGTCGGCTTTCTTCAATATTAAAGGACCTCTACGAAAAAACATACACATATAAACATAAAGTGTTTTAGTATAAGTAAATTAAAGACTTAATCGTCAACAAAAATCTAATAACATCAATCATATTTGGTAAGTACCTGTATCTCAGTCCATATCTTTTCTTTACCGGCATCCAACGATTTACTCCTCCAATTATCACTAGTGATTGGAATATGCTGACGGACAAGTGAACCAATGTATGAAGATAACATTGAACCGTTAGGCTCAACTAGTTGGTTCTGGTCACTCCAATGTACATCAAATCTCATCCCTTTATCTCTGGCACGGATGATTCTCTTCATAATGGTTTTTCCTCTTTTTATTTCATGTTCTACATTCGAAGCTTCATTCTGAGCTTCCTGTGTATCTTGTGTCTCGTGGGTGTCTTCCTGGTTATTAGACATTTTACCTATAAGAAAGAAAAAAACAAAAATTAAATGACAAATATAAACTCATAAAGCAAAAGAGTTTCTTACCTAGCCCTTTCATCACACATACTACCAAGAAATATAAACTCATAAAGCAAAAGTGTTTCTTACCAACACCCTCACTTCACTGTTAATGAATACTTACAACTTACAAAGCCTAAGCAAGTTAAAGTGAAAATTGAAAAGGAAAAGAAAAATAATTAATAAACACTGAAATTGATACTTGTTAGTAACAGGTACCAAGTAAATAAACAAACACCCTTATAAAAGAATGATAAGATTCTGAGTTTCTAATTCTAACAAGAAATTGATACTTGTTAGTAACAGGTACCAAAAGGAGAGGTCAATAGTAATCCTACACAAAATATTCGAATTTTATCATCATTCTACACAGAAACTCTAGCTTTCACTGCAGGGTCATATTCTATTATATATACCAAACAAGAACAACAATAATAGTTTAAAAATCAAGAGAAATAAATTTATAAACAAAAAACATCAACAAAAATGTTGTTTTACGTTTCTTTTAAAAAAAAGAAGAAGAAGTTGCAGGTGGTGGTAAGAAACACTTTTGCTTTATGACAAGAACGAACAACAACGAACAACAGTAACATGCAAGAACGATTGACAATAACGATGACAAGAACAACAACAACGAACAATGTTAGAAGTAAGAACAGCAACAACAATGTACCTCTTCTTCGTCACGACGGCAGCAAAACGACGGCAGCAGTGAAGTCACGACAATGAACGACGGCAGCAGAACGACGACAACCGCGAATGAACGACGGCAATGGCGGATGAACGACGGCAATGGCAAAGGGTTTCAGCAGAGAAGAAAGAGAGCAAGGGTTTCAGCAGAGAAGAAAGAGAGCAAGGGTCGAGAGAAGAAAATGATCAGAAGCAGTTTCAGAAAATGAAATGAAATGTGTTTTATATTTTAATTAATAAATGACCTTAGAGGGCGCTTTCCTTAAAAAGCGCTTTCTAAAGTGAGGAGACTTAAAGACCTTAGAGGGCGCTTTTCTTAAAGCGCTTTCTAAGGTTAAACTTTAGACAGCGCTTTTCTAAAGCGCTTTCTAAAGGCTATTTTTAGAAGGCTTATAACAGCGCTTTGTCCTTAGAAAGCGCTGTCTAAGGTTTACCTGAAAATGTCAAAAAATATAAAAATGAGTCTGGGGCGAGGGGGATTCGAACCCCAGACTCAAAACATGGCAAACAAATACACAAACCTCCTTGACCAGCGGTACTACGCCCTCATCCATTGTTTATACTCACTCCATAAATATATAAAATACGGTGTCAACATATATATTTAAATATATTATTTGAATCATTTTAAATATAATTTAAAATAAATTAAAATATAATTTAATATAATTTAAATATATTAAATATAATTTTATATATTAATATAATTTAAAGTATATTTTCAATTATATATTAATATAATTTATATATATTAAATATAATTTAAATAAGTTAAAATGTTTGTATTTAAAACATATATAGTTAAATATATTATTTGAATAATTTAAAATAAATTAAAATATAATTTAATATAATTTAAATATATTAAATATAATTTGATATATTAATATAATTTAAAGTATATTTTAAATTAATATATTTTAAATTATATATTAATATAATTTATATATATTAAATATAATTTAAATAAGTTAAAATGTTTGTATTTAAAACATATATATTTAAATATATTATTTGAATAATTTAAAATATAATTTAAAATAATTTAAAATATAATTTAATATAATTTAAATATATTAAACATAATTTGATATATTAATATAATTTAAAGTATATTTTAAATTATATATTAATATAATTTATATATATTAAATATAATTTAAATAAGTTAAAATGTTTGTATTTAAAACATATATATTTAAATATATTATTTGAATAATTTAAAGTTTAATTTAAAATAAATTAAAATATAATGTAATATAATTTAAATATATTAAATATAATTTGATATATTAATATAATTTAAAGTATATTTTAAATTATATATTAATATAATTTATATATATTAAATATAATTTAAATAAGTTAAAATATTTGTATTTAAAACATATATATTTAAATATATTATTTGAATAATTTTAAATATAATTGAAAATAAATTAAAATATAATTTAATATAATTTAAATATATTAAATATAATTTGATATTTAATATAATTTAAAGTATATTTTAAACTAATATATTTTAAATTATATATATTAAATATAATTTAAATAAGTTAAAATATATAATTCAAATATATTAAATATAATTTGATATATTTATATAATTTAAAATTCCTTTCCCTACCTAAGGAGCGTGGGTTCGACCCCCCCTTTTGCCATTTTTTGTGATTCTTGATGTTTTTCAGTATAATTGTGCCAAACAACAAATACAGCGCTGTCTCTGAAAATGTTTAGAATTGTTTTATATTTTAATTAGTAAATGACTTTAGAGGGCATTTTTCCTTAGAAAGCGTTTTCTAAAGTGAAAAGAAATTGAGCCCTATTAGAGTGCTTTCTGAAAGCGCTTTCTAAGGTGATACCTATAGCAGCGCTTTTTAAAGGCGCTTTCTAAGGTGACACTCTTTTACATGCTTTTACAGCGCTTTTGAAAAGCGCTTTCTAAAGCCTTTCTTTTAAGGCGCTTTTTTTAGCGAAATTTTTTTATTCTTTTTAGCAGCGCTTTTGCATAATACCGCTGTTTTTTTGGTGCTGTCTAATCATACTTTTGGCGTAGTGCAAGTATAATTATTTGAAATCATAGTCAAGACACCAAGAGACAAGACACCAAGAGACAAGACTCCAAAAGACAATACACCAAGAGACAAGAAATCAAAACACGAAGTTACAATTATGTGATGTTATGTAATGTGTAAACTGTAGGTTGTTGGTTTTGATAAATTGTAGGATGTTTGTTCTGATACAATTGAATATGATATAATTATGTGATATTATGAATATGATACCATTAATATTATTATGATAACTTTATCAAAAATGTGAGTTGTATTTTTTGTTGTGATATGGTGAACAATAATACATATTAAAAAATGAGATTATTTATAAAAGCAGGATAATATTCGTTAATCCTGCAGAAAATATACTAACGGTTATACATCATAACCGTTATAATATCTCGCGCGCTGTTTAGAAAAAAATAAATATCAAAACGGCGCAGCTGAGAATCGAACCTAAGACCATTAATTTTATCACAACGTTCCTTTGGAACATCCGTTGGGATAGAGCGTGCGCTTTCCAGTTTATTACAACAGTTTATGGGCTGTGATAATAAGTATCATATATACAACGACACTCTACATAACAACGTCTGCGCCCGCGTGATTATATATCTTTTCCAATCATTGGTAAATGGGTTTTCCATAGTAGTGTCTGCTCAAATGTCAATTGTAACTATAGATTGTAACCTAAGATGGGGTGAATTAGCTTTTCTAAATTTTTTCTTCTTTTAAGCCAACATTCTTCCCTTTTTATTTTTCTAAAATTAAGTTATTAGAATTTGAAAGAAAAGTGCATAAAATTAAAAAGAAAGATTATAAATAATACAAGGATATATCCTAATTGCCCTCATAATCAAGGAACCTGCCCCAGTGGTTGGGGCGCTATTCGCTATTAATGGTGTGTAAGGGTAAGAGTTCAAATCTACTCATGCAATTCTTGTATTTATTTTGATATTTTAGGACTACTAATGATTAAAAATAATTAAGAAGAAAATTAAAAAAAAAACCACATGGCATTAAAAAAAAAAATAAAAGGTTTGTCATGTCATTGATTAGTTAACAGTTTGTCCGAGGTGAAAAAGAAGACAAATCCCCTTGGTTAACAACCTGAATGTTACCTCTGATGTTAAACCCATGTTACAACAAAGGGTTAAAATAGTGCGCTATCATTTTTTACCTCGACCAAATGAACATAAGGATGAAGTAGTGCATTTTTTTTACATTACTTCGTCCATCCGATCGAGGTAAAATCTCAATTTGAATCAAGGCAATGCCTATTTCAACCTATGTTACAACTAAGAGAGAAAATAGTGCGCTATAGTTTTTTTTTACCTCGACCAAATGTACATAAGGCAGAAGCAGTGCATTTTTCATTACACCCTAAGTTACTTCGTCCATCCGCGGTAAAATCTTAAAATCTTAATTTGAATCGAGGCAATGCCTATTTCTTTAGTAGATATTTTTCAAGAGAGTTGTCAAAAAATTAATTTTAAAAGTTTTTACACAAAATAAGAAAATTATAAAAATAAATTATATTTTTATAAAACCTGTAATATATTATGTTTATAAAGGTTTCAAACACATTAATTTTTAAGAATTTATACACAAAAAATAAACAAAATCATATAGAAAAACACAACTTTATATTATGTTTTGATTTGACCCTCATTGTAATTATAAAAATCCTACAATACTACATTTATTTATTTTGGGTTCTTCATGTGACGGGGCTGTTACATCTAAGTTGGAACAAATCATGATAGAAAAGAATGAATCACTCAGTATGGCCTCTCGCCAATATAGTTGCCAGGAGGATCATAATTGCAAGTAATAAAAGTTCCTCCATTTTCACATTTCACTTTGGCACATCCAATTCTCACTGTGTTTTTCCAAACAACTTGTGTATAATGGCCACACATCTGACCAGCAGCACACGAATTACTATTATAATCATAGTAGGGTTTCTCATCAATCCACAACTTCACAGCTTCTGTGCCACTCATGTCACTGGTGCTCATTGCGATATTTTCTCCGTAACGGTCGGTGCCAGAGTGGACCAACTGACAATCCTTGCGTTGATTAGCATAGTTATTTGCAAAAGCAGCAACCTTGTTGTCCCAAACAAGATTCGAAATTTTCACTTTGGTAATCGCGGATCTTGCTGCGTTGTGTCCTTTTAGATAGTCTGCTGGAGAATCTTGTGCTTGCACAACGTAACTACCTGTAATGAGTATTAAGCTTAAGACACATAATACAGAAAATGAACTCATTTTGTTTAACAGTTTCAAAATGTTAAATGGAATTGTATGTATTTGGTGAAAATTGTTGAGCTCTTGTGATGTATTTATGTAGATTTTTAAACATGGTAATTTGGTAATTCAAAAAAATATCTTTCTTTACCAAAACAAAGATGCGACAATAGCTAAATAATCCTATGTATTTAGAAGCTTTTTTTTAATAAACTTGATTCGACTTTATGATAAATTAATGGATTTTAACTTTAAGTTAGATATATAATTTGATAATTTTTTACTACAATTATCTTCAATAAAGTTGTTGAACATTCTTTTATATGGAAAAATCTAAATACAATCATAAAATATGAGGTAACGATTTTAACTTTTCGTACTGATTAATAAATTATGATATCTTTTTTATTCTTTATGGACTATTGAATTTGAAGAAAAAGGAAATGCCTCCTAAAAAACAAATTAAAAAAATACTGTCTCCTGATTTCTTACTAAAAAAGTGAAAATAAATTATATAAATAAATTATTTATTTAATAGAAAACTTGAAAAAGAATCATTAAAAAGGACTCGGGATCCATATTTTAATAGTAGCAGATTTGGATTTTTGACAGAATTCAATGTCAATAGACAAACATGAATATTTTAACAAAAATAGATATATGTTTGAATGAAACCCCAAGAGTTGGTCTAGTGGTGGAGGCTTGGATCTTAAGAGTGTTCTCCTCTTAAAATCATGAGTTTGATATATGTCCGTTAATAATTATTACAGAGTAATTGTGGCATGAATTAAAATCATGGACTTGATTGTCATTAAAAGTTATATCGGACAATTTCGCACACGTTTTTTTTAAGTATTTTGATAAAAACTCAACTTCATAACTCAAAGTGGATTTACACATTGAGAAGGTTGTTTTGGAGATTAATCAACTTAAAACCAAGTGGGCTAAGGGATCTCCTTGTCTAAGCCCCTTTGATCCGATAAAATCTGCGATTGGACTGCCATTAAACAAAATAAAGAAAGAGGTATTGAAGATGCAATCCTCCATCCAAAAGTTCCATCGGGATCCAAATCCAAGCCTTCTGAACATTAACGGAGAAAACTCCAGGAAATGCAATCGACTGCCTTTTCGAAGTCCATTTTTAAAATAAATCCCTCCTTCTTGAATCTATTGGCATAGTCAATGAGTTCGTTAACCACCACCACTCCGTCAATGAGTTCGTTGACCACCACCACTCAAAGTTCAAAAGAAGTTAAACATACAATACAATTTGGGATCTCTTGCTTAGAAGAGAAAGTTTGCTTAGACAGAAAGCTAGAGTGAAGTGGATCAAAGAAGGCGATATGAATTCGAGATTCTTTCACAATGCTATAAGAATTCGCAACAACAAACGGAACATTCTTCACATTGAATCAGATGGCAGAAGAATTGAAGGAGTTTTAGAGATAAAGGAGTGCATTAAAAGTTTCTTCGAAAAGGTCTATAAAGAAGATAAGACCAACATACCGCTGCTTCCTGGCATCGATTTCAAACAACCCTCTGTTGAAGATATTCTTTTTCTAGAGAAACCCTTTTCATTAGAAGAACTGAAGAATGTTGTTTGGGATTTTGACGGGGGTCTAGATGGTTTCTCCTTACATTTCTTCAAACAGAGCTGGGATCTAGTGAAGTCGGACATGATGAATTTTCTTAACGAATTTTATTTTGCATGTACTCTTCCTAAGGCGTTTTCAGCTTCGTTTATTGCTCTTTTTTCTAAAGTGGAGATTCCGCATTCGTTGGGAGAATATCGCCCGATATGTCTCATATCTAGCACCTACAAAATATTGTCAAAGATCTTAGCGGGAAGGTTGAAGAGTGTAACTGGCAAAGTCATTTTCCATTCCCAAACTGGTTTCATTCCTGATCGTGAAATCTATGACCAAGTGGTGGTGGTTAACGAACTCATTGACTATGCCAATAGATTCAAGAAGGAGGGATTGATTTTAAAAATGGACTTCGAAAAGGCATTCGATTGCATTTCCTAGAGTTTTCTCTGTTAATCTTCAGAAGGCTTGGATTTGGATCCCGATGGAACTTTTGGATGAAGGATTGCATCTTCAATACCTCTTTCTTTATTTTGTTTAATGGCAGTCCAATCGCAGATTTTACCGGATCGAAGGGGCTTAGACAAGGGGATTCGTTATCCCCTTTTCTCTTTGCAATATAGTCTCAAAAGCGTCGGTTACTGGCCTGTAAAAGGGAATGAATTATGGTTTTGAAAGTTCCTACAACATTCTCCAATTCGCGGACAACACGATTCTGATGGGAGAGTGCAAATTTCTTTAAGAGTAATATTTACGGTATTAGCACATCGAATACCTTTCTTAAAACTGCTACAGATTTCTTGAGTTGTTGTGCTGCTAAAATTCCATTCAAATTTCTCAGTATTTTTGTTGGGCTCGAATCCTAGAAGGGTTTCATCATGGTCAGAAGTCTTTGATTATCTCAAGTGCAAACTTTCTTCGTGGAGAGGCAAGTATCTTTCTATAGGTGGTATGATTACGCTTATTAACTCTATTCTTAATAATATCCCCATCTTTATGCTTTCATTCTACAAAGCGCATGTCGCGGTTCTAAAGTCTATTGTTGCGAATTTGCTTCAGTTTCTAACCTTGGTGCTTGGGAAGAGTCTCTGGATCACGAAAGTTCCATCCAAAATTCACATCTTTGGTTGGAAAGTGTTTATCGATAGACGTCCAACCAAATCTGAGTTACAAAAGAGGGGGCTATTTCATTCTCTAATTGATATCTTATGTGATTCCTGCATTGTTGTAAAGGAAGACCTCTTCCATTTACTAATTGCTCGCCCTTTTTTCACAAGAGTTTGGGAAGCAATTGAAGATTGGTTGGAGTTGAAACACAATGTCAGAGTCTCAATCGTGAACCACGTCGAGCAATTTCTTCTTAATTTGAAAGGTAAAGCCACCAAGACTAAGAGGATGTTAATTTGGCTTGCAACCTGTTGGTGTTGTGGATCCGGTGTAATTACATCATCTTCAATGATAATGTCGTGGCAAGGGGTGTATTGAAG
The DNA here is from genome assembly GCA_022829125.1 of Lathyrus tuberosus. NCBI lineage: Eukaryota > Viridiplantae > Streptophyta > Magnoliopsida > Fabales > Fabaceae > Lathyrus > Lathyrus tuberosus. The sequence goes on from JALAZF010000633.1 coordinate 886,806, forward strand.
AATCTATTTACTTTATTAAACTTATTTTGTGGAATTGACTAGTTATAGGTTTGAAGAGTATATTAGTTCTATCTTTTTATAACTGGTAGTGTAATTCGGTAGACTATCTCATATTACGTTAACTTTGTATTTTGTATGAGCACAATTTGTGCTCCTTTTCAATCTAATTTCTTATTAAAAAAAAACTTCATAACTCAAAAACTCAATTTGCCCATAAACCTTCAACAACAAAAAGAAAACGCTTTAACACACTACAAGATTTTTAACATTAGGCAAAAAAAAAAATAACTTAATAATCGTGGCCTAAAGGGTAAAAGGCTTCACTTTTTACATGTTGGTAAATTTCTAGATTTTTTTTAACTGTCGTTTATTTACTTTAAGCTATGGTTTTTAAGGGTGCACATAACAAAACCAGTCACTTATTTATTTGAAACCATGTTTTGAAACGCATTTCTTATTTTAAAGGCAACGGTTTAAAAGCGCATCCTTATATTAAAAACTACAGATTTGTTTTTTTTTTTTTTTATAAGCAAAATTTTCATTCAACAAGATACTAAAGGGAGTATCCAACCCTGTACAACCACATCAACCATCCTGTCATACCCCAAATTTTGACCACTATGATTTTCCATCATTGTGCAAATCATCATCACAATATGGATGAACCATCAGGCCTCATCAAATGCCTCAAGGGTTGTTGAACATTCACTATAATCAAAATTAGGGTTTTATGCCCTCTCAGAGCCTTAAATAAAGGATCAATCAAGAAATGACTTGATCTTCAACTTGTCTAACCTATAAAATATCCTCAATGGATCAAAAGGACTCACACATCAAGGATTAAGCACAAGGTTGCTCCCTTCTAGGGGGATCAAGTCTCAAGATCGACAGTGTCACCAAATTAGGGTTTTGGTCGACCAGGATCTCTAGATGGAAATTTTCATCTGGGCACAAGCCAATGATCCAAAACATAACCTAATATACTCCATGGAACCTCATGGACCCAATCATCAAGTCAATTTGGCCTCATGGGATGCATTCATCAAAAATCAGGAATTAGGGTTTCTTGACCTAATTCACCCCTAAGTTGACTTTTGGGACAAATCATGAACCAAGACCTCAAGAGAGGATTTGAGGGTCTTTAATATACTATATTGATCCATTTGGAACAATGGATTAATCCAAGAAGCTTGAGCAACAAGTCTCAATTTCATCTGCACCACAATTAGGGTTTCGCGAGGAAGGTCAACTGTAACTTTGACTTTTGACCAGGACATGCTCCCAAACCCTAAGACATGATTCAATATACCCTATGACACCCATGGAACATGTCCATCAAGTTTGATTTAGGTCAAGGACATGATTTCCTGAAGAATTACACAGTTTGGAATTCATTTGATAAAAAGTCAACTGTGCACAAAAGTCAACTTTGACATTTTGAGATTTTTCACCAAAATGGATTTTTAACCCTAAAATGATGTTAATGTATGATTTGAATCATCATTCATTAAGAAAAATCAAAGAAAGTGGGAAACTTGTAAAAGGGGTAACCATAAAAACTTAGAAAAATTTCTAAGTTATGGAAAAAGTGACACTAATGTGCCAACTTTGGAGGACCATAACTCCTAAACCACAAGGCCATTGTTCCCCATTCAAAGCTTGATTTGTAGATCACATTGCCCTCTACAAAAACTTCATACTGACCTATGTCCAAATTCCTCATGGATTTTGAGTTATGGAGTGATCAAAATCAAGAAAAGTCACTTTGTTCCAACACTTAGTGAAAATTTCACTAAGTCAGATTTTGCCTTACTTTTTTCCAAATGTAGGGACATTTTTCACTTGGATTCAAAAGAGATTAAAACCAAACATGTTCAAACAGTTGTTGTATCATGTAAGGGCTTTCCAAAATGACCAAGAACATTACCAAATTCAATTTGGGCTATGAGATATGACATTGGCAAGTTGCCTTGCTGAAATCTGCCAAGGCAAGGCAGATTTTTGCACTTTTGGTCGATTAGCCAAAATCAACCAAATTCAAATGCTCCTATCCACTTGGACACCTCTGAGGATTGAATATAAATGGGACAATCACTGAGTCAAGCCTCCAAAGTCTTTGGAACAAGAAATAGCATGTTGAACCTAGAATTGCCAAAATAGGGACAATACTCCAATTTTGGATTGGAGCATTCAATGGAAGCATCAAGGTGGCATGGACTAAGCCATTAACAACTGAATTCAGTCAAGACTTGTCCAAGACCAAGGGGGCCAGCAGCCTGTGCCCTAACCTCTAGTCAATGGCTAGAGGAGACTTAGATTTTCATTTGCCAACATTGGCCAAACCTACTCAGCAGTTGCCATTCACTATTCCTTGCAAAACAAACTTTCTCTACTATAAATAGAGCTCAATTGTGATCAGTTTAAGTACAACAAAGGCCTACAACACTTGCCTTTCTCAAAAACCACTTCTCACTCTCAAAAATGCCTTTCTTAGCAAGTCACTATCAGGTTTTTCATTAGAGAGCAATTCTGTAACGCCCCAGTTTTGTTAGATTTATTTAATAGAGTAGATTTAATTGGTTTTGGTTTTATATTATTTTATTATTGACTTTTATTTGACAATATATTATTTTTCATCGTTGTTTATGTTTTATCGCATTTTGAGAGCGTTTGAGAGATATTTGAGCTGAGGGGTATTTTGGTCTTTTGCTTGGGTAAGTTTTATGTTTTATATATAAATAGAAAGATATAGGGAGAAAATGAGAGAAAGAAAGAGAAAGAAGAGAAAGCGAAGAGAAGAGAAAAGGGAGGAAAGAAAAGGGAGAAGAGGAAAAGTGGGAAAAATCGACATAACTCCGTTTCAAGCGCGAATAATCGGGTAAGGGTGAGAAGTTTCAATTATATTTCGATTGTGTATGTATATGTGTTGTTTGTGTAATTGTTTTGGTTGTTTTCACAACTTTTCTCTAATTGATAAATTGATGAACAATTGATGAAAATTGATGTTTTCGCGGTTAGAATTGGGAATAGATCGTGTAGAATAGTCGAGTAATGTTTGGGTTTAGTCGAGAGTACTCGTTGGTATGATTTAGAGAGTTTTGGATTGAATGAGATAGTTTGTGAGAGTTAGGGCAATAATGGTAGAAATGAGTGGAAATCGATGTTTTCACGGTTGAAACTCGGAATAAGTTGCGTGGTGTAGTCGGGTAAGGTTTGGGTTTAATCGGGAATGGTTGTTTGCGTGTTTTCCCGCGATTTCGAGCGAGTTCGAATTTAGAATTCAATGATAAAATTATGTTTCAAAATATTTCAAAAATGGAAAATGTGTTAGATGGCTTTTTAATGATGGAAATATTGTAGTACGTCGAATTCTGAGATCGCAGCTTTTTACGGAATCGAAAACGGATGTCCGAAAGTCTAAAAATGGTGTTTTAAGGCTGAAATGCGTAGCAGGTTTCGCGCTCAGCGCGCAGGTCGGGCGCTCAGCGCGCATGTCTGGGCGAAAGGGAAAATTTCCGAAACTTTGAAAATTCATAACTTTTGATCCGTAAGTCCGTTTTGGTCCCCGTTCGAAGCGTTAGAAAGCTTATGAAATGTTCTTTCTTGTAAAAATGGTTTTGGGATTAGTGGATGATTTATTTAAGTCGTGGTTTTGGAAACGTGTCGTTTTGTCGACTTTTCCCGTCGTATTTGTGTGCGATTGATGTGGTATCATGTTATATGCTTTTGTTATATAACGTATCGCTTGTGTGCTGTTATATGAAGTGAATACATGTAATGAGATGTTGTGATAATGTTGTTGTTGTGGTTTGTGAAATGCATTGCTTATGTGAAATGATGTGAATCATACAATAGTGCATTGGTGTGAATGTATATAGATTGTATGTGATTGTATGAGATAAATGCATGAATACATTGTGAATATGTATGTATTTCAAGAATGTCTTGAGTCATTTTGTATGTGAAGCATAATGATGTGCATTCTTGTGTTGAGGGATTCTAATGAGAATCCGCTACAACGTCGTGAGCCTCTCTTGGTGGAGGTGTGAGCGATCCATAAACACTGTGAGCCTCTCTTGGTGGAGGTGTGAGCGGTGGGTGAACATCGTAGGCCCGACGGGGAGTTACTTTGGTAACGAGCGATGGTTCCAGCAGAAGTTCCTGAGTGAACTTGAGATGATGAAGTCGGTACCGCATTGCATTGCATAGAGTCGTTGTGTCGGTCTCTGTGCATATGCATGAATTATGAATGGATTGATTAGGTGTGAGCTTGTGATAACTTTGGTGATTTGAGATACATTTGTGATAAATGTATTGAGTATGATTGATATGCTGTGTGATGGATGCATAAAGGATTATGTGTTGTAAATTATGATTGAATTGGTGAATTATTATGCATATGTGATAAATGCATTGGTTGTGAGTGATATGTTTTGTGTATAAACATATGATATGTGATGTTTGTGGTGAGAAATATTGTTTATGGGAATTTATTTGTGTTGTGGCATATTATTATGCAATCTTGTTATAGTTGTTATTTCTCACCCTTCTGCTGGAATATGCTTTTTATGGCATAGTGCAGATTGTCAGCTTTAGAGGCGTGGAGGCAAGTGGAAGAGTTAGATCTTCGTTTGCTTAGGTCTTGGTGTCTGCTCTGATACGTAGCACGGGAGTCGGGGAACGATTATGTTGTATATGTATATAATTGTGGAATATATTTGGTATTACCTTGTATATATAATTGGATGTTATCAAACTATTTATTTTGTAAAACAAGTCTGTTATGGATCTTTCCGCTTTATTCCCTAATTGACCATTCCTTTTATATGGAAAAAGTTTCCCTTAAGGGTACTCTATTTTATGCTATGTATCAAATTTATGAGCAGGGATGATGTTTTATTTATTTAATTGTGACATCCTTGTTTCTGTCGAAAAAATAAATTTTTAGTTACTCTGATTTTATTTATGTATTATTTTATTCTCGATGGGAATTGGGGTGTTACAAATTCCACTCAAACCAATCACACACACACCTCATATACATCATATGTGAGTTGATCAAACACTTAAACAACAACTGGAACACTGATTTCTCAGAATCACCAGTCAATTGCTCAAGGTTTTAACCAAAGTGCAGTTGAGATGCCATGAAGTGATCCAGCCATTCTCAGTCAAGTCCAAGCATTCAAACACACTCCATAGGATGTAGGGAAGCTGTTCAGATCATCACAATTCATCTGTAACACCTCCTACTCAGAAATCAACTTGCTCTTGCTGTCACGACCTAGAGGTAAGCTTAAACTTGGCCATCTCTCAATCTATGCATATTTCCTCGCACAATACTTTTGCCAAATGTTCATAACCATGCATGGAATGTTTCCCCTCAAGTAATTTCTTTGTTTGAATCGTGTATTAAAAATCCCAGCCTTCATGCAGAAATTAGGGTTCATAAGGATTTATCGTGCTTTCTTGTTTTATGCTTAATTTAAATGAAATTAATTGTCATAAACATGATCGTGAGGTTGAGACGAGCATATTGATATGTGGATTGCATGATATAATCAAGTATTCGGTGAGATTGGATAGAAAATAAAAATCAGCCAAACCCAGAACACGCGCATGTTCTTCAGCTGTTCTTGGCGCCATTTCTTTCTAATTCAAATATTTGAATTTTGTGATTTTTTTTAATTGATTCAAAAATTAATTTCTCTCTGAGTTTTAATGATTTTGAGTTGATTCTTTTTTTTTAAATTCACAAAAATGTTAAAATATTTTATTTTCCCAAAAAATCCCAAAAATATTATTTATTTCACATAATTGATATTTTTGCAAAGAATTAATGTTTTAATTGTTTTTAACATTTAAAATATTTTTTCCATCTTGATTTTGCAACTTTTAATGCCTTCTTATTATTTTGTAGGTCAACACTTAATTTTTGACGCATTAATCCAAGATCACAATTTGTTTTCCATATGTTAAACAATTTTGATCATTTTAATTGAATTTTTTATTCAATTAAAACACATTTTGAAAACAAATTAGGGTTTTGGATTAATTCAACCCTCATAAATCATTTTAAAAACTTTTTGGGCCTCTTGAGAGAGTGTAAGACCCAAATCCCCTTGTACAAACTATTTTTGGGCCTCACTTATTGTATAAGTCCCTCTGTACAAGTAAACGGCGCGATCATCGCCTTTTAAATCAATTGGGCCTCTCCTTGAGCTATAAGACCCATTCAAAACTTTTGGGCATCTAATAGAGTGTAAGACCCAACCCCCTTTTAACCAAAACAATTTTGGGTCTCACTTATTGTATAAGTCCCTCTGCGTTAAAAGAAAACCTCGGCGTGATCGCCATTTTTAACGAAAAATCAATTGGGCATACCCTCGTGTTATAAGCCCCACTCTTTTTCTTTAAACCTTTTAGGCCTCTTGAGAGAGTGTAAGACCCATCCCTTTGTACAGAAAACCTTTTTTGGGCCTCAGTCACTTGTATAAGTCCCTCTGTACAAAATTCAAACAGTGCGCTCACTGATAAAACTCTGGGCCTCTCATTGAGCTGTAAGCCCCAAATCTTTCTTTTTCAAAGCACTTTCTCCTTTGATTTTGAATATACTGTTGTTTTCAATTTTTATTTGTTGAACATCTAACCAAACAACATGGAAGCTCTACAACCGAGTAAGTGTTTATCCGCTTTCATTTACCGCTTTCATATACATATAACTGTATTGTGGGGCTGTTTCACTATAAGTCTTCTTTCATAAACTCATATCAACTGTGTAATAATAGTATAGATATTTAGAGTTTCCCCGGCAACTACGTCTAGAACTAGGAAAAGCCGTTTCCTTTATTCGTAGAAATAGACAACTAGATCCCCAATAGGATCACCAGATACAGTCTTCTCTTCGGCTGTCCTCATTAGGAATTGTCAAGAAACTCTACTCCCAGAGATGAATGTATTCTCCGTGAATGGCACCTTTGAGTTTCTTCCAAATTCTCAAACTTTCCTGGCTTGATCTATTCCTTGTGAATAGCCTGTCTTGAATTTCTCGGGGTTTGGGGACCCATCGACTTCTTAAAAGCATCGGCCTCCTCTTGGGCATTATACAAGGACCCGCAGGCTTCCTAAAAGCATCCTCGCCTCCTCTTGGGCTTAGTACAAGGACCCATCGGTTTCTTAGAAGTTTTCACAGCCTCCTCTTAGGCTTCGTATAATGATCTCTTCCCCCGGGAATGATAGCCTCCTCTTGGGCTTCGTACAAGGACCACTCGGCTTCTTAAAAGTTTCCAGCCTCCTCTTGGGCTTCGTACAAATTGTCCCTACGACCTCCTAGAGGTATAGGAACAGAACTTAGTCATCTTCATAGAATAATCCTTTCAAAGAGTCTACTACTGTTTCTCAAAGCATAATACAAAAGATGAAACTCTAGACACGGATAGTCTAATATCCTTGAGTCTCAAAGACATTCTCAAGTGACCCCTTCGTTAAATAGGAAGAAAACCCGTAGACTCTGACAGTCTCAATACCCTTCGGATTTCCCGTTTCCCCCAAGAAAAGGAAATATCCCTGGTCCTCGAATCAAATCCTTGAGTTTATCATTGCTCATATAAGAACTGATTTTCTCTTTTAAAATCAGTATATTGGACTTGTCACTCAACTGAAACAGCACCATAGCCTCCTCTTGGGCTTTGTATAATGATTCTCCCCAGCGGAGCTAACAATTTTAGCCTCCATCTCGGGCTTCGTACAAGATACCAAAGACTCCCTCGTTGAGTCAATCACCCCTTTCGCCTCCATCTCGGGCTTCGTACGAGATACAAAAACTCTCTTGTTGAGTCAAATAGCCTTCATCTCGGGCTTTATACGAGATACCAAAAGGTTCTCTCGTTGAGTAAAAACCTTTTAGCCTCTCTCTCGGGCTTTGTACGAGACACATATTAGCCTCCTCTTAGGCTTTGTATAAGAAAACCACAGGTTGATCTAATCAACCTTTTTGCATCAAAGTTGTGCCTCGTTCACAATACACAAACATCAACAACTCCTTCCCCTTCATCTAATCGCTGTAAGCGGCAAGCCTCTGGATCATCTACATCCATGCCACTGTCCCTCTTTTAGCATGAGAAATTCCTAAGGAAATATAGCATTGCTCTACACTGAGTTAAAGTCTTCTCCTTCAGGTTAAAAATCTCCTATAAAGGAAATTATGGCATTGCCGGATTCACACATCCTGGTTAAACTAATTCTCCTTTATAAACAGTTGTGACATACAACCCCCTCTTTAGAGTTGACAAATTCTCTCTAAAGTCAAACCCTTTTAGCTTCACATCTTGGGCTTTAAACAAGATACAAATAGACTCTTTAGCTTCACGTCTTGGGCTTTGAATAAGACACCAAAATACCATTTCCTCCCATAGAATAGGAGGAACTACGAACGCTCTGATTTCCTTGTTTCGGTAAACGGGAATACGTAGGCATAAGATCAAAAGAAAAGATCTAGCGAGCACACTAATCAAAAACCCTAAATCCCATACTCTCACATATCTATCAAAAAGCATCAGTCCTAACATCCTAATCCTTGTTCCCCGCCAGAAGCCTGTCATTTTGTCAAAATAACACAAGAAAGGCCCCACCACATTGATCGCATCCGTAACCTAACAGACCGCTGTTTAACCTCAGTATGCAAGCAGGTTTAATTGGAGACATCTATTTCCCTTCCTTCATCAGCTTTAATAGGATAAAAAATGACTCGACCTGTAGTAAACAAACCCAAAGAGCGGTAGCGCTTAAGAACCGCATCTAAAATCGCTCGCTACAGAAAAGTGGCGCCCACCGTGGGGCCCTTCTAACCTTTTTTCTCTTCTCTTGTGTAAAAACCACAGGTTGGGGCTTCCGCCGGGGAACCCATTTTCTGTCAGGAACTTAGGATTCCTAGCTTTAAAAGGTCTAGGATGTTTAGGACGAATATATATACTGCTTTTCCTAATTGCTATACCTGTTTATTTTTCTGCTAATGGGAATGCGTGTGATGCCGCATGTGGAAAGATTGAGTATACACTTAAGATAAGTGATGGCGACGAGGTCGACCATCAACCTCAGTGGAGGCTGACCAATGCAACCCATTCCCTCTCATAGGCAATAGGCCGATTGTGATGTCTAAGAAGCTGAGGAGCCAAACCCTTTTGTAGTGCGGAAACTATCAAAAATAGTTGTCACGCGATACTACCCTCATTTGAGGTTGTGATCTATTCTCGGTGAATGACACTTACTCTAAGATTGCTTTACAACTCGAGGGCGATCCGCTTGTTGTTCTGCTTTCCTGGGAGGAGCTGATGATAATGAGTACAGGTACAAAAATCACCCTAGTGTAAACCTTTGGGGATGGGTAGAGCCTTGACTTCATGACAACGACCCTTTGACCCCATGTTTTTTCTATGTTTTTGTGTGCTGCATTCATGCATTCATTTAAAAAATATTAAAACATTCAAAAAAATTCTTCTCTTCTAGTCTCTCTGTTTTTCAAATTAAACTAAGACTGTGATTGCAAATATCAGAGAAAAGGATTGTGCTAATGGATTTCGGTAGAAGGAGAACTCATACGTACACCTTCAAGGTTCCAAAACTAGAGGATTTGAGAGGTTTGGCGAGAATGATCACAAACCAAGAGGCCTTCAGAGCCAAGTACGGAGGTCTGCTACCTCTGTTAAGGGTACATGTGATTGAGGGAATCATGGACGCACTCGTTCAATTCTACGATCCAGTTTATCACTGCTTCACATTCTCGGATTACCAGCTAGCACCAACGCTGGAGGAGTATTCTCATCTGATCGACTTACATATCACTGATCGAGCTCCATTTTCTGGACTGGAAGAAATTCCAAAGAATCAGACCATTGCAAGAGCAATTCATTTGGATAAGTATAAGGTCAGGACTCACATGACTACCAAGGGTGGCATACAAGGTTTGCCAGCCCAGTTTCTGACACAGAAAGCTCTGTACTTCGCTAGTATAGGGAACGAGACTGCTTTCGAGAGTATCTTTGTTTTACTCACCTACGAGTTATTTCTGTTGCCCAACATTAATAACTTCGTCGATATCAACTCCATTAAGGTTTTTCTCATTGGAAACCCTGTGTCGACTTTGCTCGCGGATGCGTATCATTCTGTACACTTAGGGAATTTGTACAGTGGAGGGGAGATCACATGTTGTGTACCTTTGCTTTACAAATGGTTTATCTCCCATTTACCTAAGTCTGCTGCTTTCTGGGATTATAAGAGTGCCTTACGCTGGTCGCAGAAGATCATGTCTCTCACCAACTCTGATATAGATTGGTGCAATAGGATTTATGATGGAATTAGGATCGTTGACCGTTGTGGAAACTTCCTCAACGTACCCCTTATAGGAACAAAAGGAGGAATCAACTATCATCCGATATTGGTTCGCCGTCAGTTTGGATACCCGACGAGGCACATCCCACAGAATGCTCATCTGGAAGGTCTTTTCTTTAAGGAAGGAGAAAGTGACAGAGCACTAAAGACGGAAATAGTGCACGCTTGGAAACATGTTCATAAGAAAGGACGGGAGTCTCTAGGAAAACTGGACTGTGTCTCGGTGGAGCCTTATCTCCACTGGGTACAAACTAGAGCTCTCAAGCTAAATATGCCTTATCCTCGTTACGGAATTCTTCCGCCGAGGGAATCTGTCATGTACTTCATGACGCAAACTGAAAAGCTTCAGGTTACTCTCAACGAAGTTCAACGGGAGAAGAGGTCTTGGAAGAACAAGTACCGTACCCTCAACATGGAGTGCATCAAAATACAGCAACTACTGAAAGATAAGGATGCTCTGATCGAGATTTTGGAGCAACAAGCTGTAGAAAATCAGGATGACCAAAGGAATTTGCTCGCTCCTTTCACTTGGCAAAGGAATGACTGCCTGACAACGGCTCAAGAGCCCCGGTCAAAGAAAAGGAAGATACCAGAATCAGCACCCGAGTTCTCTCGGGACCCATTAGCTTAGGTTTCTGTTTCTGCACCTTGTAATCTACTGTATTTTCATTTCCGCAATCCTTTGAATTTCAATAAAAAGGGGTTTCCCCACTGTTTGATATTTGCAATCTAATTGTCGAAGTTTATTTTCATTAAACCCAAAAAAAATTGATATAATCATTGCATTCATCATTCTCACATCGCGTATTCTTCTTACCTACGAATCTCACGTTTGTGTCTCGGTTCTAGAGTCAAACTGTCTCATTCGTATAATACTCGGGCCAATCGTCAGAAAAAGATGGATGATCTTGAGGAAGAGAACCGAGAGTTGAAAGAAGAGATCGACGCTCTAAGAGAGGATATGAGAAAGCTTCGTAACGACATGCAGGCCATGGCAGAAGCTCAGCTACAAAGGACTGTGATCTCAGAGATCACCTCAACACCCATAGTGGAGAAGTTTGATCCTAGGTATTAGATGCTGAAAGATCGTCCCTGGGGTATGCCTGCAAACTATATCCCAGAAGGATATGTTCCGCCGATCACTGAAGATCAAGGAATCATAACAGAAGCCGCTGGGCCTGAAGGTTACAAACTTCGGGAAAGCGAAGATGCCATGGGCATACTGAAGACTCCTGAAGGTTACAAACTTTGGGAAACGCCAAGATTCACTGTCGTAGTCACGGTACCACCCCCTGTGGTGCACACTGTCCCGGAAGGACAGATTCCACAGATACCTTCTGGTAAAAAGGAAACTATGTTTGACCGAATGGATGAATTCCATGAACAGTTCTTGGAAATGCAGAAGGAACTGCAAGCCATTCGCGGTCAGGATCTATTTGGAAAGGACGCTGCAGACCTCTGCTTGGCCCCCAATGTGAAAGTCCCGCACAAGTTCCAAGTTCCCGACTTTGAAAAGTACAAGGGTAACTCTTGCCCTCAAAGTCACTTGGTGATGTACGCTCGGCGAATGTCAGCTCAGACTGAGAATCAGGACCTCCTGATTAACTACTTTCAGGATAGTTTAACCGGTGCCGCACTCAAATGGTACATGGGTTTAAACCATGCTACGATTAGCACATTCAGAGATCTTGGCACTGCCTTCGTCCAATAATACAAATATAATTTGGACATGGCACCGGACAGAGATCAACTTAGATCAATATCCCAAAAGTACAAGGAAACCTTTAAGGTGTACGCTCAGAGATGGCATGAAATTACCGCTCAGATCTGTTCACCTCTTGAGGAAAAAGAGATGACAAAGATCTTCTTAAAGACCTTATGCTCATTTTACTATGATAGAATGGTCGCCAGTGCGCCCATTGATTTCACCGAAATGGGGGGCATGGGAGTTCGTCTTGAGGAAGCCGTCCGAGAAGGACGTTTAGCAAAGGACGCTGGATCATCAAGTAGTACAAAACGATACAGTAGTGCTCTCCCTAAGAAAAAAGAGCAAGATATTGGGAATATCTCTCTCGGAAAGCAAAGGCGACGTTATCAACCAGTAGCAGCTGTAACTCCTGCTATCGGCCCTGCGACTATTCCTACGTATCAACCTCAGGTTGCACAGAGCCAACCTAATCAGCAAAGGACACAACAGCCTCTTCAACAGGATCGTCCTCCATATATCAACAACCGTACAACACGACCATCAGGGTTTGATCCTATACCCATGTTGTACGCAGAACTATTTCCGTTACTACTGTCTAAGGGGCACATCCAGACTAAGTCTCCTCTTACAGTACCGGAAAATCCGCCTTTTTGGTTTAAGGTGGATCAAACATGCCCTTATCATCAAGGAGGATCAGGGCATAACATAGAGAATTATCTCAATTTCAAATCCGACGTGCAAAAGCTTGTTAGGAGCGGACTCTTATCTTTCAAAGATACGAATCCCAATGTTCTCACAAACCCGCTGCCTCTACATGAGAAAGCTGCAGTCAACCTGATTGAGAAAGAATTTAACAATGTCTATCAAATTCACGATGTACTCTTATTGAGGACCAATTTGGTCAAGATGCATTGTAGACAGAGTGGGTACGGCCATGTGCCACCTCACAATTATCACCAGTGTGATGTCTGCTCTAAAAACAATCAAGGATGTTCTGTGGTGCAAGCAACTCTACAGGAACAGATGGATCTCGGATGGATCCAAGAGCACCGAGTTCGTGGAGTTAACATGGTTTACATGAATTCCAACGTCATTCAAAACCACGACATCCGTGCGATGAATGTCAACTTGGTGGCGATGCACTCAAGGCAAAGCCAGTATCATAATCTGCCACGACACGACTACAGTTCATGTCTGACTTACGCGGTAAACAAACAGGGATGCTCTTTCATACAAAAGGCCCTCCAGCGTCAGATGGATCTTGGATGGATCCAAGACTACCATGATAGGAACCCTTATCAAATCAACATGGTTCAGATCTTTGATATTCGCGTGATGAATACCAACCTTGTAGAGTTACATGCTGAACAGGTCCGACTAAGATTCTTAATATCACACGACTATCAAAGTTGTAAAGCAGGTTGTGAAAACGATCGAGGTTGTACCCTTGTCCAGGAGGCACTTCAGCACTTGTTAAATCATTGGTGGATGCCAATCTACATGGATGAAGATACTCAGCAAATTAGTATCAGTAACAGGAATCCTACTCGGCGTCAAAGTCAGGATGTCCGATCTGTGGAAGCTAACCTAGTGAGGTTACATTGTATTCAAAATGGGCGTGACCAGGTGCCACCACACAATTATGAATGTTGTAGTGTCTGTTCGGAAAGTAACCAAGGGTGTTACCTTGTGAGAGCAGCTCTTCAAGGTCAGGTGGATCGTGGAGAGATTCGCCCATATCCGGGTTCTGGACCCATCAACTGGACGCCGAACTACCTTGCCGATCAAGTCGAGGATGTTGTCACAATCTCTGGTCGTCACCAGACCAGGGATGTTTTTGCCATCATCCCTCTGCTTGACGAATCTAGAGCTCCCAACCGGGAACGGATCGAGATTACTTATGATGGTCAGAAAAATCAGAAGGTCCCCATAGTCATCTATCTACCGGGACCACTACCGTATGAATAAGCTAAGGCTATCCCTTACAAATACGGTGCAACGACAATTGAAAATGGAAAGGAAATTCCATTACCTTCCGTCATGAATATTGCAGACATCAATCATGTAACACGGAGCGGTCGAATCTTCAACCGAGGAGTTGGAGAACCTAACAAGGAAAAGGAACTTCAAACAGAAGCTCCCGATCCATCAGTCGGTCAATCCAGTGATCCCGACCTTTCAAAAAATAATGATGAGATGCTGAAGCTCATCCAAAGGAGTGAATATAACATTGTTAATCAGCTGTTACAGACTCCTTCAAAGATCTCGATATTATCACTGTTACTCAGTTCAGAAGCCCACAGGGAGGCTCTACAGAAAGTCTTGGAGCAAGCCTTTGTGGAACAGGATGTAACAATCAGACAGTTCGATAGTATTGTCTCTAACATCACTTCCAGCAATAATTTGGGATTTAGTGAATGAGGAATTACCCAAAGAGGGTCGCCGTCATAACATGGCGCTCAATATCACAATTAACTGCCAGGACGATGCTTTAGCCAGCGTACTGGTAGACATAGGGTCAGCCCTGAATGTTATGCCGAAGTCCACTTTGATGCAATTATCATTCAAAGGCCCTCCGATGAGAATCAGCGAGGTCGTCGTCAAAGCATTCGACGGATCCAGAAAAACAGTTATCGGCGAAGTTGATCTTCCCATAACTATCGGTCCTCACACTTTCCAAGTCACTTTCCAGGTCATGGACATCCGGGCAACATACAGTTGTTTATTAGGAAGACCTTGGATACATCAGGCTGGAGCGGTCACTTCGACCCTGCACCAAAAGCTAAAGTTCGTTCAGAACGATCAACTTGTCACAGTCTGTGGAGAACAGGCCTTGCTCGTGAGTAACTTATCATCACCTGCTTGTGTAGAACCCGAGGAGGTTATTGGAACTCAGTTCCAAGCACTGTCGGTGAGCAAGGACAATCAATCCCAAGGAGGAACCTCGATTTCCTCATACAAAGATGCTATCAAAGCGGTCGAGAGTACCGATACAACCGGATGGGGACAGCTTATCATTCCTATTGACAATAAAACAAAGAAGGGTCTTGGTTTTTCTGCAACCTGTACCCAGACAGCTGCCAGCGATGGAAGTCTTCATCCCATTCAGAACGTCTTCCACAGTGGAGGTTTTCTTCACCCAGTGTCTCAAGCAGTACATGCTATCAATGAGGAAGATCCCTCTGACACAAATGAAGAATGGAAGTCCTATCTTAATGAGGAAGGTTATATGTCTCAGGAAGAGGTGCCTACGCCATTTTGCTATCCCGCACAGAGTCCGATATTTATACCACGATCAGATGTCGAAATGATATACGGGGGTTGTGATCCGGAAGGATGTCGTGCTCCGCCAAATTCATTAGAGGAAGACACTCCGATGAAACACAATTTTGACTACACCTACTATGGCCCAATGGATGGTCTGCCAATGTGGCAACCTTATCCAGGAGACTTGGGGCAAGACAGTCAGCCGAACAATGAAAATCAGCTGACCGTCATTGAACAGAATACCTGTGTCCCCACCATGTCATGGGATCTGCACTTTGGTCATTCAGAAACTACTCAACATGACGATGAATTCACAACGTTTGCAGGACTAGAATTCATTAACTACGCTTTTCCCGAGATCAACGTCATCGAGAGAGATGACTCCTCCAGTTCGAAAGAAGTATGGGACACCTTGGGACAACCGAGTGGAAAATTTGACTATATGGTCAAGTACACCGCTCCCGAAAGCTCTCGTATCAGGCTCGAGGATATCCAGCCAACTGGATGGGGAGAAACAGCTAAGAGCACCAATGTTATGCAAAATACAACTGAGGAATCCTCCTACGACAACTCTGCCTGGGAGACAGATTCCAACGATCCTGCTACACCAAAAATCAGCGTTATTTCTGAAGACAAATCGAGGAAGGTGCCAAACTTTGTGATTCACCGAGGAGTTCGTCGCTAATGGGTTGTTGTTGATGCTCCGAGAGTCGTTCGTTAGTCAAAGTAATTTCCATCTTTAACCTTTCACCCTGCCCAGGTGAAACAGATGTTTTGATAGGGCTCGCTTTCTGTAAATTTTCCCTCTTCGTTCCGCCCAAAGCGTCAGAGTTTTGTTTTATAGGGCTGTAGTTTCAAGGATCAACTTGTTCATTAATAAAATAACGTCGTTCTGTAATTTCTGCATTTATTGCTGTTTTCTCTTTTTGCTTTTTCCGAAAATGGTAATCCTAAAAAACAATTCAAATAAAAACAAGCAGTAAAATAAATACACTGCACACACTCTCGCATTTTCTCTATCTCTTCTAAACATGAATTATCACGTCATGCAGATTGCTTGTTTTAAACCCAGTTGAAACATACGATCTGATGCCTTCTCCCGACTTTGGGTTCCCGATATTTGGGGATGAAGAAGAAGTTGACAACTAAATTCCAAAAGAGATCTCCCGATTACTCAGACAAGAGGAAAGGTCCATTGAACCTCACAAAGAGCCGTTGGAAACGGTAAACTTAGGTTCAGAAAAAGAGAGAAAAGAAATTAGGATTGGGGCACGACTCAGTCCAACTGCCAGAGAGGGTTTGATAAAGCTTCTCAGAGAATTTCCCGATATATTCGCTTGGTCCTATCAGGATATGCCAGGGTTGGATACCAGCATCGTGGAACATCACTTATTGTTAAGATCGGAATGTCCTCCAGTAAAGCAAAGGTTGAGACGGACTCACTCGGACATGGCGATCAAAATCAAAGAGGAGGTACAAAAATAGATTGACGCAGGTTTCCTCGCTACATCTGAATATCCTCAATGGTTAGCCAACATCGTACCCGTTCCCAAAAAGGATGGAAAGGTCAGAATGTGTGTTGATTACAGGAATCTGAACAAGGAAAGTCTAAAGGACGACTTTCCTCTACCACACATTGACATGCTGGTAGACAGCACAACAAAGTTCAAAATTTTCTCTTTCATGGATGGATTCTCGGGCTATAACCAGATCAAAATGGCGCTGAAATACTTGGAGAAAACTTCGTTCATTACCCCATGGGGTACCTTATGTTACAAGGTAATGCCGTTCGGTTTGAAGAACGCCGGGGAAACCTATCAAAGGGCCATGACTACTCTGTTTCATGACATGATACACAAAGAGATAGAGGTATATGTCGATGACATGATTGCAAAATCTAAGACAGAAGAGGAGCGTGTGACCCACCTGTCGAAACTATTCGAGCGTTTGAGGAAATATAAACTCTGCTTGAATCCCAACAGGTGCACCTTCGGTGTCCGTTCGGGGAAACTCTTAGGGTTCATCGTCAGCCAGAAAGGAATTGAGGTTGATTCTGAAAAAGGTCAAGGCCATTCGAGAAACGCCTTCTCCGAAAGCTGAAAAATATGTCAGAGGATTCTTGGGACGTTTGAACTACATCTCCAGGTTCATATTCCTTATGACCGCCACGTGTGCGTCGATTTTCAAATTACTCAAAAAGAACCAGGATTGCGTTTGGTCAGAAGATTTCCAAATCGCCTTCGACAATATTAAGAAATATCTATTGAATCCTCAGATTCTATTACCACCAGTGGAAGGAAGACCACTGATCATTTACCTTACAGTCCTAGAGGACTCAATGGGATGTGTCTCTTAGAGTTTAATAAAATGCTATTGTTTGTAGGTTTAACAATCCTTGTTGTTGATAGTGATTTTATTACTGTGAAATTGTGGATATGTTGTGATCCTATTTGATATGTTCCTGTTGTTTTTCGAAATTTATTTATGCAGAAACCTTATGATCCGTATTCTCAAAATTTTCCAAAAACCTCACTATGTATTTTCCCTAAATTTTTCCAAATGTCAGAAAAAATAGAATTTTCTTAAAATTGGATTTTTTAACGAAAAATTATTAAATTGAGTAGAGGTTGTAATGCGAGGTTGTATGGCAAGGGTTGTACGGTTGTACCACGAGGTTGTACAGAGGGGTTGTATGATTATACTACGAGGTTGTACGGTTGTACATCTGGGCTCTACGACACTACTACGAGGCAATAGTGTTGGATGTACGGTTGTAATGCGAGGATGTACGATTGTACGAGCGGATTGTGGGCGACAGACGACGGTTTTAGTGGTGTTTGAGTTTAAGGATCAATTTGACGAAGTTCAGAAATTTTCTTGTCAGTAACCTTTTTGATAAGTTGAGATATAATTACTAGTTTAGAGTTAATTTTATTATTATTTGAGTCAAACCGCCAGCCCTAAGGAGTTTAATAGAATTATCACTTGTGAAAGTTGTCAGTGGAGCATTTTCGAGTAATTTGGACACTTAATGCTCTCCATTTTACGGTCAAATTTTTTTGGCGAGTTGTTTAGACTTTCCTTGAGAACTCTGTAGAATTATTTAAATTATTTTGAGAGTTGAGAGATGTTGTGAGCAATTTTTGAGATTTTTGAGAACTCTTTTGAGTGATAAACAATATAAAGAGACTTTTTGGGCAATTTTTGACGTCAATGTCCTTTTGGTATTCTTAGGGTCACTGTTGAGTATATTGATTTAAACTGCCAGTCCTTAGAGTTAGTAGAGTTATCACTTGTGAAGAGTTGTCCTTAGAGCACTTTTGAATACTTTAGCGTATGTTTAGGGTACTATAAAGTCATTTTGAGAACTGAGAGGTATTGAGCTGTTTTTGAGTTTTTTAAGGATTCTTATGAGTTGCGACTAATATAATAAAACTTTGAGAATTGTTTATGCATTAGAGTTTTGAGTAATAAGATAACTTTTCTCATTTTGATGAAAACAATATTTTAAAAACTGAATTTTTAGAGATTAGTACTCAAATGATTTCAGTGAGGGTCTGGAATTGGCGATTTTAGAGATTAGTTATATGAAGGGATTATAGTGAAGACCTATGATTGGCAACATATTAGTTCAAGAGCGGAACCTTATGATGATGTATTTGATGATGATGATGTTTATTATGATGATGATGATAATGATGTTTATACTTGTGATGATGATTTTGATGATTGATGAGTCGCATGCTTACTTTATACATATTCATGTATGCATTGTCAAGAATTCTTGGCTTTCTACCTTTCTCCTTATTATTTCTCGTATATATAGAGGTTACAGGGTTATACAAGTAATTACACTAAATTACATTTAATGAGAACAAATCAATTCCTGATTTGTTTCCCTTATTCTAGGAACCAACTAATACATTAGGATCACAAATTAACTTCCTATTCACATCCCCCCTCAAATTGATGCTCGGGATCAATGAGCATCAATTTGCCAACAAGAAACTGATGACGTGGACGCGGAACAGCCTTAGTAAGAATATCTGCAACCTGCAATTGAGTACTGACATGCAGAAGTGATATTAGTCGGTCATCATACGTGTTACAGATTGAATGACAATCAACTTCGATATGTTTGGTGCGTTCGTGAAAAACAGGATTCGCAACAATTTGGATAGCACTTGTATTGTCAGCATGAAGTGAGGTTGGCTCTATTTGAGGAAATCCAAGTTCATCCAAAAGACCACGAAGCCAAATTATTTCAGAACAAGCAGCAGACATGGCACGATACTCAGATTCAGTAGAAGATTTAGAGACTCTCGCTTGTTTCTTACTCTTCCATGAGATCAACGAAGAGCCAAGAAACATGCACCAACCAGTGACAGATCGTCGAGTATCAGGACACCCTGCCCAATCAGCATCACTATAAGCACTCAATTTAGGAGCAATTCCAGAAGGAAAGAATAAACCACGATGAAAGCTTCCTTTTAAGTAACGAATTATGCGATGAACTGCTGCCAAGTGAAGATGGCGAGGAGAGTGCATGAATTGACTGACTTGTTGAACCGTAAAAGATATGTCAGGGCGAGTAATAGTTAATTAATTAAGGCTACCCACTAATTGATGATACAATAAGGGATCAGGCAGGAGATCACCATCATCACGATGATATTTAACATTAACCTCAAGAGGAGTATCCACTGGATTAGCCGATTGGAGACCAGCCATAGAAATTAAATCTGCGGCATACTTGTGTTGATGGAGAAAAATACCCTTGGATGTAGAATGAACCTAAAAACCAAGAAAATAATGCAAATTACCAAGATCTTTCATATGAAATGATGCTTGTAACTGTTGTTTAAGGCTTTGAATGGAAGCATGATCAGAACCAGTAATAATCATATCATAAACATACAAAAGAAGTAGGACAATTCCAGTAGACGTTCTATGAATAAATAGAGAAGAATCATACTGACTCTGAGTAAAGGAGAACCCAAGTAGAGTGGAGCAGAATTTTTCATACCAAGCTCTAGGCGCTTGTTTCAAACCGTATAAGGAGCGTTTGAGCTTGCACACACCCTTAGATGACGAGAATAAACCTTGAGGAGGAGTCATATAAATATCTTCTGTCAGATCTCCATGAAGAAAGGCATTTTTCACATCCATTTGATGAAGAGACCACCCGTTAGAAGCAGCTATAGAGAGTATCGTACGAACATATGTCATTTTGACAACCGGTGCAAATGTCTCATCATAATCAATTCCATATTCCTGCTTATTTCCCAAGGCAACCAATCTAGCTTTGAAACGGTTTAAAGACCCATCAGAATTTAGTTTCACAGAATACACCCATTTGCATCCTATGGGTTTGATACCAGGAAGACACGATACAATATCCCATGTAAAATTCTCTTGAAGAGCCTGAAGTTCCTCATTCATTGCTTTTATCCAACGCACGTCTTTAACAGCCTGTGCATAACAAGTAGGAATAGATATGCTAGACAGTGAGGCAGACAAATAAGTATGTGAGGAATCATACCTATCTGGTGAATATCTATCTGGTGCTCTAGATATTCGACCAGAACGTCGTGGTCCAACCGGCTCAGGATCAGGTGGCGGATCAGTGTCGGGAGGGACAGTGGGAACCTGTTGTCTGCGTTGTCTGGAATATGTGATTCCTAGTTTGTAACGTTCAATAGATCGAGGCATAACAGAAAAATTGGGAAGAATAACAATATCATTTGTGACAAGTGTAAGAGAATGAAACATATATTGATTATCAAAAAATGTAACATTCCTAGAAACTCGAAAGCGGTGATTAGAGATATCATAACACACAAACCCCTTATGAGAGTTACTATACCCCATAAATGCACATTGAACAGACTGTGCGCCAAGCTTATTTCGTTCAAATTGAGGTAAGTGAACAAAACACACATCCAAAAGTATGTAAATCACTATAATCAGGTTGAGTTTTAAAAAGACGAAAGAAGGGGGAATCAAAATCAATAACCGTAGAAGGAAGACGATTGATCAAAAATACAGCTATGGAGAGAGCCTCTACCCAAAATCGGGATGGCACTGAAGCTTGAAGAAGTAAGGTGCGTGTTACATCAAGCAAATGACGATTCTTTCACTCTGCCATCCCATTTTGTTGGGGGGTATTGGGACAAGATCGTTGAGCCAATATACCTTTTTGTTGAAGGTATTCTTGAAATTCATGAGACATATACTCACCTCCCGAATCAGATCGAAAAATTTTAACACTTGCTTGAAATTGATTTTCAACATATGTCAAAAACTTCTGAAACATAGAAAACACTTCAGACTTAGATCTAAGAAAATATATCCAAGTAAAACGACTATGATCATCAATAAATGTGACAAAATATTTATAGTGAGCATGAGATGCTGCAGGAGACATTCCCCACACATCACTATGAATCTTCTCAAAACAAGTAGAAGCACGATGAGCACCTGACGGAAAAGGAAGTGTTTTACTTTTAGCCAATTTGCAAACAAAACATGAAATAGACGCAGTACAAGCATGTTTATTTCCCAACAAATTAGTTTTAAATAAATGAGACAAAACAATAGAATTTGGATGGCCCAATTTTCTATGCTAAACCTCATAAGAGTTCAAAACAGTATTACACGCAAAAGATAAATGACTAGAACTAAACTGGAGCGGAAACAATCTTCCCACTTTAGGCCCCTTTGCGATCACCTTCCCTGACACCTGCTCCTGCACAAGACAACCAGCACGAGAAAAATTAACATTACAATTGTTATCCACCAATTGACCAACCGACAATAAGTTAGAAGCATGTCCGGGTGATACAAGTACGTCACGAAAATTAGAGTTTATGTCACCAACATCAGTGATAGAGAGTTTATTACCATCAGCTATTTGAATTTGCTGATTACCATCATAGGAATGTAAATTTTGCAAGTATTCAGAGGAACCTGTCATGTGATTAGATGCACCAGAATCAAGAAACCATGGTTGAGAAACCTTAGAAGACTTACCCTGAATTCCCAAGGCTGAAAGAGCAGAAAGTACCATTTGTTGAATCATTTCAGGTTGTAGAACACCGCTAGTAGATGCACTGGTACTGAGAGGACCAACTGCAGCGTTGGTAGCGGCATGGAATGCTTGAGCTGGACGTTGTGCTGGTCAGGGAGGACGTGAGGGACAGTCAGAGATGATATGACCCTGTTGTTTGCAATAGTTGCAAAACTTCTTACTGCAGCTGCTAGCAAAATGTCCAAATTGTTTGCACGAAAAACATTGGACTTGTCGCATATCACGACCCTTTCCTTTATTTTGAGCAGCATATGCAATTGCCACAGGTTCGGAGCTGACAACATCATGAGACATGGTTCCTTAAGTAAATAGACTTTGTTCGTCCCTTAGAAGTTCACCAACACAAGTGTCCAAAGAAGGAACAGGATTTCGATTGAGCAAAGCACCTCTGACAACCTCAAATTCTGGATGAAGTTTCATGAGAAATTGATCTCTTTTACTTGTGTTGTAGACCTCTTGAATAGCCGCGAGAGATGTTTTGGGAACATTAGCATGTATAATAGCAGAGTGTTCTGTCCAGAGACTCAAAAAACCAGAATAGTATTCTTGAATAGACAAATCACCTTGTTTGTAGTTGGCTATGTCTAGCTCTAACTGAAAACGTTTTTTCGAATTGTCCTGGTTGTAAATGCGCTTCAGATAATTCCACATTTCTTGAGCAGTGGAAAAAGAGCGCAAATTTTTTATCATTTGAGGATTAATACTGTTGAGAATCCAAGTGATGATTTGAGCATCTTGAGTTTCCCATGCATCTAAAGTAGTTTTCTCTGTCGGAGCATTAGATACATCATCTAAGTGACTCCATAATCCCTTTCCTCTAACATACATCTTGAATTGAAATTCCCAAGCAGAATAATTCTTACCGGTAAAACGAACACAGAAATTATCTCTTTCTTTTTCGGAAGCCATCTGAATTATTATGAAGGAGAATTCAACCTCACTAATTAATAGATTATGATAATAATAATTATAATAATTATTATTATCTATAGTAATCAATCCACCGTCAGGAAAGCAACAAACCAAATATAATCTACCGTCAAGAACAACAACAAACCAAATATAATCCCCTGTCAGGAACAGCAACAAACCAAATATAAGCTATGAATAGTATATTCCACAATCCACAAACAATAGAACCGCGATGTTGAAGGAGCAGCATAACCAAAAGTCACGATCTAGAATCCTAAACCAAGAATATCCAAGAGCCAAAAAAATCAAAATTGCAACCGGAGAAAAAACCAAACACGACCCAGAATCAGCAAAACAAACCGAAGCCCTAACCCCAGAATCACGATTGCATCTGCACAAAACAAATTCCACGGTGATCTATCTGAGGATGCAGAAACGATGAACAACAAAACAAGAGCAATCACGATATTGTCTCAGACAGAGAAAAAAACCATCAGAACCAGAAAATCACAGGTTTGATCGATTATACTGATGCCATGTCAAGAATTCTTGGCTTTCTACCTTTCTCCTTATTATTTCTCGTATAT
This sequence comes from Lathyrus tuberosus, assembly GCA_022829125.1. NCBI lineage: Eukaryota > Viridiplantae > Streptophyta > Magnoliopsida > Fabales > Fabaceae > Lathyrus > Lathyrus tuberosus. The sequence goes on from JALAZF010000633.1 coordinate 910,756, forward strand.
ATAGAGGTTACAGGGTTATACAAGTAATTACACTAAATTACATTTAATGAGAACAAATCAATTCCTGATTTGTTTCCCTTATTCTAGGAACCAACTAATACATATAATATGGAGCACAAATTAACTTCCTATTCACATGCATATATTTTGGAGTTAGGTAGGACTTCGGTCCAGTGATAGCCTGGTTCAGAGAGGGACTATGGCGGTCTCACATCTAAAGAGGGGCACGGTTCAAGAGGAACCGAAAACACAAGAAATCAGTAACATATACCTCAGACCCCGAACACCCAGTACCACATGCATTTTTTAAGAAGGAGTTAGTGGCATTAGCATTTGCATCACTATTTGAGCTTCAATTGTGTTTGTGTCAATGTTGTATTTAGGATTATCGATATTTTCCACCCTGTTGCTAAATTTCATCGTTATCATTTGTAAGGTCTATTCTCACCCCTTTTTTTGTTGTTGTGGCGTCTGTGCTCCTCTGGAGTAAAGACAATCAGGTACTCAAATGGAGTAGTGCTTGTGCGTGGAAGATGGCCTTGGAGATGTTTTTCATTTATTTTATATTTATCACTATTTTAGTCACTTTTATCTACTCTAGTATGTAACATTGGGAATGGGGCACATTATTTGTTTTGAGTTGTCTTTTGGAGTTCATTTTTGTTATGTGGTTGCTTTAATTTATTGTTTAACCTTTTGAAGATTTTTCAAATTTTCTGCTGCGAGTTTGAAATTTTTTCATGAAGAGTATGTTTTGTTACAGTTAGAGGTTACCTTAATGTTTTTTAGAATCATAAATTCATAGATGGAGGGGCCTGTAGCAAGATTACAGAGGCTTCAATTTGTGGCAACTAAATCCTTGATTTGAGAAATAATAGAGTTGAACATTAAAAAATGATCATTGAATCTCTTAGCATTCCTACTCCTCTAAATGGAGTTGAAAGTGGTCATAATGGATGAGGAGGCGACCAGGGAGAATTGAGGATGCTATCCCTATTTGTAACCTAAAAAATGGAAAGATTTGAGGAAAGCTCAATCTTGAGGTTAATCAAGCTCTGTAAACAATTCCACAACTGCGTGGGAAAAAGACAATATAAGAATAAGTAATCAAAATTTTTAGGACTATTCTAGAACATACTGCACATGGAAGGAGCGTAGCATCCTCTAATACAAAAATTCTTGTTTGTTGGAATTTTGTTATGGATGAGCCTCCACACCATAGAAGAGTTAGAGGGAGGAATTTCATGATTCCAAATTTTCTTGGATCAAACCTTAGTTTTGGAGGGATATGAGATGAAGTTGTAGGAATCTTTAAGAGTGAGAAGACCAGAGTTTGAATGTTTCCAAGCCAACATGTCATAAATTATAACGATGAAAATGATAAAGTATTGAACTAGATTCTGAATCATATGAAGGAAAGCAAATCATTTTCCAAAAGAATGTTACCAACTTCCTTTGATTCATATCTCCACAACAATAAAATATCCTGAGGTGCTTGTCCAAATCCTGAAGTAAGCTAATAGGCTAAGAATAGATGCCGATTGATTATGTGAGCATACTGTAGATTGCACTCTTTAAAAGTTGAATTCTAACCACAAAGGGTAGAAGAGTTTCATTCCATGAAGCAAGTTTTTTTTGTGAATCTTGTTCATAACTGGTTGGAAGTGGACAATCTTATTTTGAAATGAAAGGAGCCTATGTTGAAGCCATAAGTTAAGGAAATATTATGAAGCATTGATTGGGAAATAGAGCCTCCAAAAATAGTAGATATTTTAGGGTTTATAATCTGGACAGAAATTTGGCCATACTTGAAGAAGATGTCAGCTAAGGTTTGAAGGTTGGTAGGAGCTCTAGTACCAAAAATCATTGCATCATCAGCATATAAAACATGAGAGGGTATATGATTGTTCTTAGTCCCTTTAATGAGCTTGAGTTTGTCAGAAGTAACCAAATTTGAGATGCCTCGACTCAAAAGTTCCTCAGTTAGTCATAAAAGGAAAGGAGACAACGGATCGCTTGTCTCACTACTATAGCACAACCAAAGAAATACTTCTATTTTCCTTTGACAGAGATAGAAAGCATGGTTGAGTTTAGAATAGTGGGTATCCAATTAGAGAACTTGTTAAAAAAGCCCAAAGATTTCCAAACCTTAAAGATGAACTTCCACACCATTGTATCAAAAGCTTTAGCTATGTCAAATTTGAGGGCAAGATTACTGTAAAAGAATTTATGGTAAAGCATGTTAATAGCTTTGGATGTGAGAAATACAGTCGTTGATCTGTCTGTTATCAATGCAGCCTCTTTTGTTGAGTATAGATAATGTCAAGAAAAATGAGAGCAAGTTTATCACATAAAACCTTATAAATTATTTTGAATCAAGTGTTAAAAATATTTGTTTTTACCATGCATAAACCATTTGTTAGGTTTGAACTTGATCATAAAACTATTAATCAATTGCATGAGTCAGTGGAATAAGAGTCATCTATGATATTGACTATAGTTAAGTGGAAAGAAAAATCTCAAAGTCTCATTGAAATTTTAAAAATTTGAGACTTTGGGTGTTTGATTTGAATCAAGCACAAATCCTAATTCGAATAATTTTGAACAGAGCCCAACCAAAAAATTTTAAACCATTTAATTCGAATCAAATTTTACATATGATTCGAATCATCAGACTCTAGGTCATCTCTACCTCAATCGATTCGAATCACAAATAAACACATGATTCGAATCATGTAAAATTTCCAAATTTTCTCAGTTGGCTCATCTCGTTTGATTCGAATCAAATTTAACACATTATTCGAATCACGAGGTCCTTGATTCGAATCACACTTTCCTCTTGATTCAAATCAACAGAAAATTGGGTCAAAACTCAGTTTTTCTTTTATTCCACTTCACTTGTTCATTTGATTCAAATCACGAATTGTTCTTAATTCAAATCTGACTCACTTTTTCAACCATTTTCATAGCTTAATCTCAAGCACATATAAAACCTTTTTGTCATTAAGTTTTTAAAGAAACGAATCATAGTGATTATCATAATCAACATTGTGATTCTGTAAAAAAATCAATTTCCACTCTTTTGAATGTTCAAAAGTCGTGCAATGAAAGTTTTGCATCTTCAACTTCAATTTGATTCAGATATTTATAACGCGAGATTTGTAACTGATTGAAGGAGGCGCGTTCTTGAAACTAATTGATCTTGAAGAATTGGTTGAGATATTCAGGTTGTTTGTAAGATTGATGCGATTGTCAATGGTGATGGCAAATTCCATTGAAAAGAAGCATATTCTTCTCTCCAAAATTGCCTTAGTAGTGATTTTCTAGAAGGCTACAAATAAGACTAAGTTCTTCTCAAATCATCGAACAATTCATCGCTCAAGGAATCAGTAGGATCAAGGGGTTGATTGTTACGCATGAAGGTTTGGAGCTGATTGGTGATATTCGAAGATTAAATAGCATTAATCGAGTAAAGATTACATGGAAGAGTTTGACGTTGCGTTATATACAAGTCAAGATCCAAATAAGAGATTTTAACATTTTCAGATGTATTGTGGATTGGTGGATGTATGAACTCTTGCAAATATTTGTTAAATAAAAAAGGAACTATGCAGGTTTCAATGGGAAACTATTGAAGAGTGCACATAGTCAAAGAGAGGACGAACGCCGAACCACTGTAAACGTCTGTGTCATCTCTCTCTTACTTTTGCATTTAATTTCGTAGTATTTTCATGCTTAGGTATTTCTATTCTAGCATAGTTTATCGTTGATTCAATTGATAGCGATTTATTACATAAGCATTAGGTTTTGTTAGAATTGGATACCTTATTGATCTGAATTGGTGATTAATATTCCGAGAAACAATTGAAGTTAAGATCCTCTACATTAAATCGTTGTATAAACACACCTTGTGAATTATACAATCGAATAAGTCGAATACTTATAGTATTTCATCATATACATCTTTGATGTTTTTGAGACGATTTAGTGTTAAAGTGATAACAATTTCGAAAGGTATAATTTTTACATTTTTGCATTAAACCGTCCATTCGGAATTTTTCAAAAAATACTCAGATAATATTTTTAAAAGGTGATTGACTTTTATTTGAGTCTATTCACTCCATTCTAAATTTTTTTTCTACTCCCATATGCACATCCAACACACAACAGTTACAACAGTTAAAAAGAAGACAAATATTATAAGAGAAGACAAATATTGATCATCATTCCGACTCATACCTTCAATGATAACATGTTTTTGATTATTTTGTCCAAAAAAATACGATTATATCTAGTTGGAATGAGTTAGTTAAATAATGTAGTTACAAGGAAGCAGATATTTCAATCTCTACCATCAACACATATAAATATTTGTTTGACAAATTTCCCATATGATAAAATTGATATAGATCTCTTTAAGAACATAGGTGAATTAAACAAGTTGAAAGTCACTTTTAAAATGTAACAAATTTGAGTTCACATGAACATTATTTTAAAATTTAGAAAAATTAAAACACCATGCATGAGTCATAAACAAATGATCATGATGATAACAAAATTAAATACTTAGAACGGTTTTTGGCCAATAATATTTCCAGGAGGACTATAGTTGCAAGTGACGAATGTCCCTCCATTATCACAGTTCACTTTTGCACATCCAACATGTGTTGAATTTTTCCACACAACCTGCGTAAAACGATAACAATCAGAAGCCTTACACCCATTAATACGTATGTCGTAGTTGATTTTTTCATCCACCCACAACTTCACTGCTTCCGTTCCGCTTATTTTACTAGTGCTCAATGCAAGGTTCTCTCCATAACGACCACCATTACCACCAGAGGGGATCACTTTACAATCTTTGCGTTGATTGGCATAGTTTTGTGCAAAAGCAGCAATAGAGTCATCCCAAATAATATTTGGAATGTTTTTACCCCTAATCTCTGATCTTGCAGCATTGTGGGCGTTCACGTAATCTACTGGTGAATCTTGGCCATGTACAACGTCGCTAATGCCCATAATGAGTATTAAGCTGAAGATAAAAAATACAGAAAATGAACCCATTTTTGTTATCAATATAAAATTCAAAATGTTTGGTGAAAATTGTTGGAGATCTAGTGATGCTTTTATAGTGTAATATTTTAACAATTTTTTTTAAAGTAATTTTTTATTTTTATTTTTCAGATTCATTAAATAAATAGTGTATTTGGACTAAATAAAAATCATATACATAAATTATTTCATGAACATAAAAAGTTTATATACTTATATGGTTGAGATTGAAATATTTATTTAAATTTAAAATAATTATTATCCTTTAAATTTAAAAATATATGGTTGAGATTAAAATATTTATAAAATGAATATATATATATATATATATATATATATATATATATATATATATATATATATATATATATATATATATATATATATATATATATATATTCAAAGTTTACTTTAGATTAAATCTTGTCCCTTAAATATTTTTAATTCAAAGGGTTATGTTTATTTAGTTAAATACCAATTTGATCTATTTAATCATCAATTTATTTCCTTTTAAATAGTAGATATAATTTTTTATGCGATATTTTTTAAAAATACTCTCGCATTATTTTTTATTCTAATTTTAAAATTTTATATTTAAATTTGGAATTTCACTAATTTCTATTTACAAGATTATGTTTTTTTTTTAAATTAGTTTAATTTATATCTTGAAGAGCGTGCATTTTATTTAATCATAGTATTTATATTATGAAAATGCTATATTTATTTGAAAGTTAATATTATATAATAAATTTACAAAACTTCTTAAAAAAATACCCATTAATGAATAATAATAATTATAATAACAACAACAACAATAATAATAATAATAATAATAATAATAATAATAATAATAATAATAATAATAATGGTATTAATAAACAATTGTCAAAAATTAATTAAAAAAGTATTTAATAATAGGAACAAAGTAATTTATGTATAGTTTTAAAAATATTAATACAATTTGTTGAGATAATTATACAATGATAATAAATAGTATTTAAATTATAAAAATGTTTATTTATAAGAAGATAAAACTAAAAAATACTTATAATTCGAAAAAGGTTTAACTCATTTTAAAAAATAGAATACTGAAGATAAAATTTTAAAAATTTATTGGGTAGAGTGAAAATTCATGAGTTTATTAACATATTTAGGCTACACATGTATAAAATAATGGTCAATTATTATATATTATTCAACAAAATAATAATAATAATAATAATAATAATAATAATAATATTATTATTATTATTATTATTAGTATTATTATTATTATTATTATTATTATTATTATTATTATTATTATTATTATTGTAACATATAAGTCTAGAATAATATGTAGTGATGCTATAATATGGTATAGGGATGGCAAAAATATTCATACCCGCGGATATCCGCGGATAAAATCCGTCACGGATATGGGACGGATTGGATATCCACGGATAAAATAAATAGATATTTAATACTCATTTGTTAATAGATATGGATACGAGTTTAATGATATCCGTGCTCGCGGATATCCATATCCGTTAATAAGTTATAAAAATCATTTAAATATTATTAATTTATTATACCTTATTATTTCATCTTCTAAAAAACAATTAGTCTTCTTATATTTCTTTCTTTTTTTGAAATTTTCTTTAAAGAAAACCTTTCACATTTCATTTTCAAATTCGAGTAACCATTTCATATTTAAACTCTTAATTGTTGTATATCTCACTTCAACCATTTCATAATTCAACCAACTAGTGTCGTCATTCCTCTGTCAAACTAGTGTCTCCTTTCCTATTCCTCTATCGTCCGCTCTTCCATTATAACTCATAATCACAATATCTTTTATTTGTTTGATTAAAAATGAAATGAATGGATGTTATGTTTGGATCTAATTATGTTTTGGTGAATAAGAAGAAAATTAATGTGATGAAATTTTATTGTTAAATTAACAGTGAATTGTATCAATTTTATGTGATAATAACTTTTTGTGTCTTTAAAAGAAGTTAAAAATACTTTTTTCAAAAAATAATTTTCATAAAAAATTATTATCCATTGATATCTGTAAATATCTGCGGATATCGTAAAACCCGCGAATTACCCGCTTAACGGATATCTAGATGGATATGGAGCGAATATAGTTATCATATTTATCCAATGGGGCGGATACGAATATCATAGTATCCGTCCTCATGGATATCCATTTATGTAACACCCCATTCTCCTTTTATTATTATTTGTGAATAATTATATGTTGTTGTGATCGATTATGTGTTGTTGTACTTTCGTTGTGTTTTGTGTACCCGTGGTGAAGGGTAGTGGCCTTAAGTAGTAGGTCTTGGGTGTAGTAGAGGTGTATGGCTAATAACATAGAGATTAGCGGTGCGTTGAGTAATGTTGATTGGATTATTTCAATTTATAATTTGTTGACTAATTTATTTCATTAGTTGAGTGATAATGTTAATATAATAAGATATTTAAAATAATTAAGAGGTGTAGTGAGTGGAAGGGCTTTATGGTAATTAGGCGCGAATTAAGTGAGGGCAAATAAGGCGATTCATTAATTGGGGTATATGAGAGAATTAGAGAGTGAGAGTTCATTATTCTAATTCCACGTGAAAAAGTGAAAAAGGGAGAAGAGCTAGGGCAAGAGGAAGAAAGGGAGAATCCATTGAAGTTAGGAAAGCTCATCACTTTAAGGTAAGGGTGGGATTTCTTTCATCTCTCAAGGGTTAAATGATGTAAGTATTGAAGTAGAAATCACTACGTTGGAATCCATGGGGTTGAATGAGGGTTTTAAGAAGATTTTGTGATAATATGATTGGAATTGATGAATTAGTCTTGTTTGATATGTTTGGTTGAATTGCAAATGTTAGATGTAGGCTATTGGTGCAAAATCTATGCAAAATTATTGTTGAAAATCGAGTTTAGTGTAGAAAAACACAGGTGGTTTGTTGCTGTCATCGCAGGGTTTTGGGCTGCAGAATCGCAGAGCCCGCTTAGCGCGGTTTGGAGAAATTTCGCCTCTTCGAGGCAGAGAGCTGCGCGATTAGCGTGGATGGGGCTTGCTTAGCGCGACCTGGGGCTGAAAAATATTATTTTTATTGACTTAAAATTCATGGAAAATATCTGTTTTATATTATATTAATGTTGTGTTGTTGCTGTTGTTTGGTGAGCAAGTATTGGGGTGTTATGTGCTTGTTTTGTTGATGTTGATGTGATAATGTGAAATGCATGATTGAATTATGTAAATATGTGTAGTTGTTGTATTGGTGCATTGATGTATGTTTAGATGAATGCATATTGACTGTTAAATGATGTTGGTATGAAGATGAGTATGCTATGTATATGCATGAGTAGTTGTCGCATGTTGTCATTGATGGTGCATGGCATGTGCATAGTTGTGGGATGACGTGCCCAGGTGGGGTGTTATCGTCTATCGGAATTCCTAGATGGAATTGTTGTTGTTGGTGTGATTGTGTGCCCAGATGGGGTGTAAGCAATCACAGTTGGTACGTGACCATGAAACATGGGTCGTTGGTGTGATCATGAAATAGGGGTCATACTTGACCATGAAACAGGGGTCGAGAGTTTCGACGGGAACTGTGATCATGAAACAGGGATCGATTTTGGTACCACGTGCATTGAGTCTAGTTGAGTCTCCTTTGCATTCTCTTGTTGGCTGTGTCGCATGATGGTTGGTATAATTATCAGTGATTGTCTATGCATAAGTTGAGGTGTGTGATTCTTGTTGGATGTTACGATATGGTTAACAACTTGATGATGTATGATTGTTTATTTATATCATCTCTCTTTTTCGTTGATTTAAGAATCTCATCCCTTCTGTTTGAATGTTGCCCCCACGTGGGTAACGTGCAGGTGATCAGGATTAATGCGGAGTCTTAGTGAGTGAAGATGACGCTTCTATTTTGCTTCGTTGTGTCGGCGTCTGTAACGCCCAGTTATTTAATTAATTATTTAATTAAACATCTTCGTATTATTTTTTTGAATTGTGTTGGTTGTCAAAATTATTGTGTTGAGTGCTATGTCAGTGTTAGTAGAATTAATTTAATTGATTTAAGTTGTGTTGTTGTTAGTTGATTAATTAAACCGATTAAGTTGTAGATATATTATTAAAAATAATACTAGATAATATTATTTGGGCTTTGATGATTAGAAGTAGAATTAGTGGGGGGTGTAGAAGTGGCATAATGAAACAAATAGAATGGTAGTGTATTATATTAGGTTTTAATATAAAAAGAAAATTAGAAGTGGCAGTAAGTGGAAATTAAGAGAAAGAGGGGAATAGCAGTTACGGAGAAGAAGAGGAGCAAGGGTTTGGAAACCATACATAGAGGCTGCAAGCGGGAGAACCCAATCGGAGAGTAGAGCAGTTACGGAGATTTTGAACAATCACAAGAAGGCTTCTAGTCGGTTTTGGTTGAACCTTAGGATTAAGGAAAATATGCTTATTCAAAAGTCTAGATTAAAGTGGGCTAATGATGGAGATAATAATAGTCGGTTTTTCCTTAGTGTGATGAAAGAGAGAAGGAGGCGCAACTTTATTGGTGGTATCAATTCGGATAGAGGAATATTAGAATCGGTAGATGATGTCAATGAGGAGGTGAGAAATCATTTTTCTATGAAGTTCTTGAATAATGATTCGCATAGGCCTATTTTGGAGGAAATCCCTTTTAAATCCATAAGTTTGGAAGAGAGGGAGTCGCTTGAGAAACCATTCACGGAAGTCGAGATTAAGGAAGCGGTGTGGGGTTGCGAAGGTTCTAAAAGCCCGGGGCCGGATGGATACTCCTTGATGTTCATCAAGAAGTGTTGGTACTTTCTTAAAGAGGATTTTCATAGGTTTTTCAATGATTTTCATCGCGGGGCTGTTTTATCGAAAGCTATAACTTCTTCTTTTTTGATGTTGATTCCAAAGAAAGAGAACCCGTTGGATTTGGACGATTATAGACCTATATGTTTGGTGGGTTGCTTATACAAGATTTTGGCGAAGCTTTTGGTGGCAAGACTTAAGAAGGTGTTGAAGTCTATCATTTCAAATTGTCAAAGTGCTTTTGTGCCCGGTAGGCAAATGCTCGACGGTGTTTTGGTGGCGAATGAAGTGGTTGATTTTGCGGTTAAGGAAAGAAGGAAGTTACTCTTTTCAAGGTTGATTTCAAGAAGGCTTATGATAAAGTGAATTGGGGTTTTCTAAGATACATGACGAGGAGAATGGGGTTTGGTGATCTCTGGTTGAGATGGATGGAGGCCACAATATTTACTAGCAAGATGTCCGTTTTGGTTAATGGTAGTCCGACTAAGGAATTCTTGGTGGAAAGGGGTTTAAGACAAGGAGATCCCCTATCTCCTTTTCTTTTTGTTATGGTGGCGGAAGGTCTAACGGGTTTGGTGAAGAGATCAGTTATGTTTGGAGAATTTGCGGGAATCAATGTTAAAGGTAGTTATTTCATTGATATACTACAATTCGCGGACGATACCCTTTTAGTCAGGGATGGGAGTTGAAGGCACTTGTGGGCAATCAAATCGGTCTTAAGAGGTTTCGAATTAGTTTCGTGATTTGGCATAAATTTTCATAAGAGTATGCTTATAGGAATCAATACAACACCTAACTTTTTGGACGTGGCGGCTTTCTTCTTATCTTGTAGAACGGAAAGGAAGGAATTTACTTTTCTAGACATTCCTATTGGATCTAATCCTATGAGGGTCTCCACTTGGTCCACTTTGGTCTCGAAATTGGAGGAAAGGTTGTCTAGATGGCAAAATCGCTTTTTGAGCACGGGGGGAAGAATCACTCTCCTTAAGTCCATCCTTACTAGTCTCCCGATTTTTCAACTCTCTTTTTATTTGGCTCCGGTGAAAATTTGCAAAGTTATCACTAAGATTCAAAATGGCTTTCTTTGGGGTTGCTCGGAATCTAAAAGTCTGATACATTGGATTAATTGGAATTATTTATGTCTTCCGGTTGAAAATGGGGGTTTAAATTTGAAGAGAATCAAGGATTTCAATTTTGCTCTACTTAGTAAGTGGCGGTGGAGAATTCTTCAAGGATCAGACGATCTTTGGTTTAAAGTGTTAAATGCTCGATATGGTGATATTAGAATGTTTATTTCAGGCGGAGATTTTTCTCGCAACAGTTGGAGTTCTTGTTCTTCGTGGTGGATGGATATTCTTTCTCTCCCGGGTAAATACCCGGACGATATTTTCTTGAATAACTGTTCTTTTCAGGTCCGAAACGGTTACACAGTTTCGTTTTGGAATGCTGATTGGACCGGGACAGGATGTTTAAAACACAGGTTTTCGAAGGTGTTTTCTTTATCTCGTTTAAAGGATGTAGTAGTGGCGGGAATGGGAGGATGGACCAATGGTGAGTGGACTTCGGCTGATTTCGGAACATCTCAGTTAGCTGTCTTGGGGGAATTATCTGCAAATACTACGCCTACTGTTAATTCTGGAAGGTTGCATTATTTTCAACCACATACTGATGAGGATATGGAGACGTCTATTTCAGTGCCTGGATCTTTTTCTATTGAAATTCTGGGCAATAATTTTTTAGGATCTGTTGGTGTGTTTAATAACAATTATGCTGGTAGGAGGGATATGCAGTACAGAACGGACCGCATCAGTTTTTATTTCCCTCGCGGCGGTGAGCGATGCTGAAGTCTTCAGGTACTCTTCTGGCAGGCCTGCTGAGAATGTACAGACGCTATTGGACAACCTCACTGATACTCAGTCCAGCATCCATGAGATGAGGGCTACTGTTGAAGAGTGGCATCAGCTGTGTCTTATTGTTAATTCGGTAAGTTTCGATTTAACGGCGAAGGATTGTGTGACATGGACGGGGGGGGGGGGGGGGGGGGGGGGGGGGGGGACGACATCTTCTCGGTTAGTTCCATTTACAATTTGGCCAATAATTTTCATATTCCTTTCGGCCCTTCTAACCGAAACGATGTCGTTTTCAAATTAATTTGGAAAGTTGAGGTTCCTTTGAAAATCAAGGTGCACGGGTGGAGATGTTTTTTGAACAAACTACCGACTAGAGATTTACTGTTTTTTAGAGGAATTATTTCTTCATCGACAAACATTAAGTGTCTTCCGTGTAACTCTTATACGGAGTCGGCGTCGCACTCTCTTCACTCTCTTCTATTTTGTTCGGTGGCTAAATTGGTTTGGAAAGAAACAGCCGAGTGGATAGGTTATACTACCCCTAGTGGTAGCGATTTCAAAGGAAGTTTTTTGGATTGGTTTTCTTTTTGCAAAGCTAAGAAAGTTAAGCCGGGGAGAGAAGGTTGCATTTGGTTGACTGTTTGTTGGAACCTATGGATTCTCAGAAATGGCATAACGTTTAGGAATATTGGTTGGAATGTGGTAGATACGGTGTGGTTGGTGAAATTTTCGGTGTGTGGGTGGTCTTTTATTGGGGACATTACTAATTCCAATTGTAATTTTTACGATTTCGTTAAAAATTCTTTGTTCTATTTGTCGTAGATGTCAATTGGTTGGTAATTTCGGTCTTTTGTAGAGTTTTATCTCCCCTATTTTGTAATCAGGTTTGAGTACCCTTTGTACTCCTTTCAATATATTCTTGCTTAAAAAAAAACACATTGCGGTATACATAACTGAATGGAAAACATAGATCAGCTATGCACAAAGTCTATGATAAAGCAACCACAAAAGCAATACATTATATCACATCAGTATAGATCGTAAAAAAACAAAGCAAAACTAAGATCTAACAATAACGCAACAATATTCTGAAACGAGGATCGGCTATGCACAAATATGGATTATAACAACTCGATAACAAACACGCGTAAAACAATATGATTCACGAAACCACACAGCCGAATAACAAACAAAACTGTTCCAACATCAAATTAAAGCGACGAATCAACATAATCGTCGTAACAGCATATTCATCACAAGATGCGAAAATAAAACGTAGTCAAGATGTTACCGACTGAGTCAAAATGCTGTTGTCATTGTCGCAATGAAGAGTTCTCGCCGAAAACCGAGTTGGATGCATTGTTATGTTAAGCTCGTGCTGCCGTTGTGGATCTGAACACAGAGAGGTTGTTGCCCACTGAGTTGTTGTTGTCGCCATAAACGCGTTGTCGTGATGTGCGAAAACTTGATGATGGTGGATAGTGTATGGTTGGAGCTAATGAAGGTCCGATTTGAGAGGATGATTGGTGGTGTTAATGTGTGACCAAGGGTGGAGGCTTTGTCATTTGAGATTTCGTTTTGGCTATTGCAATTTAACGGAGGGAATTATGTTGAGGTTGTGACTTGTGAGCTGTGAAGTAGCGGCGGAGGGAGTGGCTTTCATCGACGGAGACACGGTGTTGCCGGAATGATGTGTAAAGGGTGATTTGTGTTGTTGAGAGAAGTTGTGATTAAAGAGGCTGTTAGTTGAGGATAATGAGAGTGAAGGGAAAGGATAGAACTGATGGTTTTGCTGTGTGACTCTTCTTCTCCGAAAACCCAAAAATGAGATCGAGAATTTGTGTGAGAGGTCCTCCTTTCTTTTTCTCGGTTCCTGCCATGCAATGATATATAAAATATTTGATTTATAAACTTTCCAAGACAAGATTTTAAAAGGAATTAAAACAAATATTTTAGTGTTTTTTTTAAATTAAATACAAAATCAACTAATTAAAATAAACTTAAACTAAAATACCTAATTAAATATAATTAAATTAAAAGATTATTTTAACAAAAAATAGAAATTAAATGGTTTAAAATGAATAAAAAGTTAGGTATCAAAGTTGTCGGAAAAAAAAATGACTGCACCAAAATGATCAGCGCAAAATGAACGACTTGGAAAAAAATACAACGTTTGGTCAGATTTTGAAATAAGTTTAGCCCAGTTATAGGCTCAAACTGATCAAAATGTGGCTAAAAAGTCGTCGAAAATTAAAACGAGTAGACCAAGCTAAACTATGTGAACAGTTGATCAATATTACTGATGTCTGTAAGCTCGATTTTGAAACTTTTCAACCACTGATATTTTGTATATTTAAGAAACAATTCAACCAGACTGTCTGTATATCCAAGAATTTATTTTGGCCAATCATTTTAGGCATTATTCATGATGAAAGACGTGTCATGCTATGCAAGCGATGCAAACTAAAAATAAAACCAGATAAATGAAAACTTGAAAAGGGTAGGAAAAATTTGGGGTGTAACAATTACCTCTATTGAGTTGATAACCAAGGGGAAAGTATTCAGAGGACACGCCTTCGAATATCAGTAACTCTAATTTTCCAACTTATAATTTTTTATATATTTTCGTTTATGACCCATTACCTCGGTTGAGCTGGAAACCAAGGAAAAAAGTATTCAGAGGACACATCTTTGAATCCCAAAAATTGCATATTAGAACATCTTTTTATTTTATTTTATGAACTATTACATTAGTTGAGTTGGCAGCCTAGGAAAAAGTATTTAGGGCACATACATTCGATTCTCAACAACTACATTTTAGCATTTTTTATTTATTATTTTTTGTATGACCTATAACCTCAGTTAAACTGACAATCAAGGGGGAAGTATTGATCAACCCCCTTTTCGAATTCCAATAATTGTATTTTAGCATTTTTTTATTTATTCTTTTTATTTATGACATATTACTTTGGCTGAGCTTGCAACCGAAAGAAAAACTTTTGTCCAATTTGGCGAAAAATATTACGTATCGCATTGTCATACATTTATAAAGTAACAATATATTGTCTACTCAATAATCCACATGAAACATCAGTAATCCATATGAAGCTCTAACCAACTACTCAGAACATGAATGCCACAACAATCCATCTTGGATGTTAAGTGCTAAAATACAAACCTAACGTAATGAAAAAAGTGATAATGAAAGTAGTTGCGTGAATTACAACACCATTATCTAAGATAAATTACAAGAGCAGGAAAAATTCAAGGTTTGTTTCTTAATGCAACCTTTTCTCTTATAATTTCTTGTTTAAAATATTTAATGTTAGTTATGAAAGCATGATGTAACTTTAAAATGTTAGTTGTTTTTGTGTCAAGTAAAATGTTTAATGTTGTTGTTGTTGAGATTTAATATTTGATGATTCTTATAATTTTGTTTATTTTTTGTTGTTGTTGTTGTTGTTGTTTATGATATTTAATATTTAAAGATTTTATTGATTTTGTGGTTGTTGTTTTTGTTGTTGAGATTTAATATTTATCGATTCTATTTATTTTGTTGTTGTTGATGATGATGACGAGGGTGAGTAAGATTCATAATTTTTGTAGATTGAAACAAAAGAAAATAGGTTAAAATAAAGATTATGTAAATAGGGTATTTCATTATGGGTATTGTTTTCAAACAAGAAAAAAAGTAGTGCAGTTTTGAAAATCGAAAAAATATTAGTGTTGGGGATCGAACCAATGACCAAGTGAACTAGTTACCTAAGTTAGCAGTTATACCCAGGAGAAAAGTAGCGAAATGTCCATGACACCCTTCTTTACCTTGGCCATCAAACCGAGGTAAAATCCTTTTTTCAATAGAGGTAAAATCACTTATTCCTAGTAGCGTCTTCTCTCACTTAAGCTCGCATAGCGCATTGCTGAACTTGGCCTAGCGAGCCTTCCTTGTAGGAAAAAGATATTGGTAAGATTTTTGTGTGTTGTTTGGTGGTTTTTCAATCCTTTTCATCTGTTTTGGATAAATGCGCAAGTAAGAAGTCCGAACACGTGTTATAACTTTTCATAAATAAATCAGATATTTTATTCAAGCTTTCCAGTTTCTTGTCTCCATAATGAAAAATTAAATAGTCTTCTCTTTCCACTTTATTCTCTAGAAAGAAAACATATAGGTGGGAGTGATGATCATGTTGTTTTTGGCTTGAGTACCGGTTGTTTTTGGCTTAAACTCCTAGTCTTAGGACTAGGGGCCTTGGCATCCGGTGTTCAACATTGGAGTTCCTTTATCTCATTTTAGTCTTTTTTGTCTTGAAATGGAAACACCATATGAGTGGATACAAATTAATGGTAGGAAGAGGAATCAATCTAAAGGAAGTTTCTCGGTTTGTAAAACTAATAACGGAAAGAGGGAGGCAGGTGAATAACACATCACAAGCTATTTTTTTGCCGAGTTTCCTGAAAAATATCAAGCTAGGGATATGTTTAACTTATTCCAAGATTAGAGAAGGGTGGAAGAGGTTTTCATTCCTGAGAGAAGAGATAGGAGAGGAAAGAGATTTGGTTTCGTTCGTTTTAGAAGGGTGGAGGATGAATAAGGCTGGGATTTAAGTTAGATAATGTATTCATTCAAGGGAAGAAGCTGTTTGTAAATCTTCCTAGGTTTTAGAGGAGAAATCCGTTGAGAGAGGATCTAAGGAGAAGAGATAAGATGGGGACGAGGTTAGATAGTAGAGAAGAGACTGCGCAGGTGGAGATACCGCTTTTGAAGAATGGAAACCCATGCAATCTTGAAGTGCCAAAATCATATTCTCGGGCAGATGGAAAAAATTCCAAATCAAAGCGGGATGGAGAAGGACTTAAACCAAAGTTTGCACACCTACAGTTGAACATAGGGAAAGAAGAGCTTGGAAGATTCGAAAGAGCCTATGTGGGTATTGTGGAGAAATCTGGATCAAGTTACAAGATTCAAGAAGCTTTGAATACTAGAGGCATTTTCACCATTAAGGTCACTCTTATGGGAGCTAGGAAATGTCTTATGGAGGAAATGGAAGAGGGTGTTCTCGCTGAGTTGATAGAATAGGATAGGGACTGGACATCAAAGTGGTTTGAAGAGATTAAACCATGGAATCCGGAAGAAGTTGATAATGAAAGATACACCTGGTTGAGGTGTTTTGGTCTCCCCTGCCATGCATGGAGAACTGAAACTTTTAAGCTGATAGCTGGTTGCATTGGGGAGTTCGTTAGAAACGATAAAGAAACTGAGAATATGGATTGCCTCGACGTTGCAAGATTTCTTGTCAAAACCAAGTACCCTTTATGTTTGAACGAAGTGTTTAATATTAGGATTAATGAAGACGTTTACATGATCAAAATCATGGAAAATTTCCACGAGCCAAAAAGCACTTCGCTCAATGAAGATGATGAAGTTGTTTTAGAGTCTGAAGAGGGGGACGACGGAGAGGACTGGGGAGACAGTGAGGGAGGAGATAGCGAGGGATATGGCAACGGAGGGGAGACGCGTGGAACGACACGGAAGAGAGAGAAGCTAGCCTTGGAAACCAAAATAACTCAGATGGGACAGAGGGGAGGTTTATCGAGGAAAATAGGTATCAGGTATCAGAAATAGGTAAGGATGGTGGCAAGGAAGGATTTTGGGGAAAAGAGAAACTGGGAATGTCACGGGTAGAAGCTCAAAAGGGTTTTTTTTTGAGTGGTTGGGGAAACCAAAGACAGAAAGAATTTTCATAATTCAAAGGATGTGGCAGCCAAGAGAGTAGAATTGACAGGAGATATTAATCATGACCCTAGTGCAGTAGCAGATGACCTTGGAGAGCGTGTATTAGAAGTAAGGCCAACTCAACATCAGTGCAGTGAAAATAATTTAACTGTGGGCTAGAAGGTAAGGTTGGGCTTTTATAGTTTCGATAAAGTTGGGCCTGAAGCTGAGGAGAAGACTCTTAGGTCCAAGAAGTGTAATTCCCTAGAAGAGATTTTGGGGAACATCAAGATCCCTTTCACTCCCTCCTATTTTGCATCTTTGGTTAATCAGGACACAAGAGCATTATTCATGATGAAAGACGTGTCATGCTATGCAAGCGATGCAAACTAAAAATAAAACCAGATAAATGAAAACTTGAAAAGGGTAGAAAAAATTTGGGGTGTGACAATTACCTCTATTGAGCTGATAACCAAGGGGAAAGTATTCAGAGGACACGCCTTCGAATACCAGCAACTCTAATTTTCCAACTTATAATTTTTTATATATTTTCGTTTAATTTATGACCCATTACCTCGGTTGAGCTGGAAACCAAGGACAAAAGTATTCAGAGGACACATCTTTGAATCCCAAAAATTGCATATTAGAACATCTTTTTATTTTATTTTATGAACTATTACATTAGTTGAGTTGGCAGCCTAGGGAAAAGTATTTAGGGCACATACATTCGATTCTCAACAACAACATTTTAGCATTTTTTATTTATTATTTATTGTATGACCCATAACCTCAGTTAAGCTGACAATTAAGGGGGAAAGTAATGATCATCCCCCCTTTCGAATCCCAATAATTGTACTTTAGCATTTTTTATTTATTCTTTTTATTTATGACATATTACTTTGGATGAGCTTGCAACCGAAAGGAAAACTTTTGTCCAATTTGTCGAAAAATATTACGTATCGCATTGTCATACATTTATAAAGTAACAATATATTGTCTACTCAATAATCCACATGAAACATCAGTAATCCATATAAAGCTCTAACCAACTACTCAGAACATGAACACAACAATCCATCTTGGATGTTAAGTGCTAAAATACAAACCTAACGTAATGAAAAAAGTGATAATGAAAGTAGTTGCGTGAATTACAACACCATTATCTAGGATAAATTACAAGAGCAGGAAAAATTCAAGGTTTGTTTCTTAATGCAACCTTTTCTCTTATAATTTCTTGTTTAAAATATTTAATGTTAGTTATGAAAGCATGATGTAACTTTAAAATGTTAGTTGTTTTTGTATCAAGTAAAACGTTTAATGTTGTCGTTGTTGAGATTTAATATTTGATTATTCTTATAATTTTGTTTATTTTTGTTGTTGTTGTTGTTGTTGTTGTTTATGATATTTAATATTTAAAGATTTTATTGATTTTGTGGTTGTTGTTTTTGTTGTTGAGATTTAATATTTATCGATTCTATTTATTTTGTTGTTGTTGATGATGATGACGAGGGTGAGTAAGATTCATAATTTTTGTTGATTGAAACAAAAGAAAATAGGTTAAAATAAAGATTATGTAAATAGGGTATTTCATTATGGGTATTATTTTCCACCAAGGAAAAAAGTAGCCCAGTTTTGAAAATCGAAAAATATTAGTGTTGGGGATTGAACCCATGACCAAGTGAACTAGTTACCTAAGTTAGCAGTTATACCAAGGAGAAAAGTAGCGAAATTTCCATGACACTCTTCTTTACCTTGGCCACCAAACCGAGGTAAAATCCTTTTTTCAATAGAGGTAAAATCACTTATTCCTAGTTGTGTCGTCTCTCACTTAAGCTCGCATAGCGCATTGCTGAACTTGGCCTAGCGAGCCTTCCTTGTAGGAAAAAGATATTGGTAAGATTTTTGTGTGTTGTTTGGTGGTTTTTCAAAACTTTTCATCTGTTTTGGATAAATGCGCAAGTAAAAAGTCCAAACACGTGTTATAACTTTTCATAAATAAATCAGATATTTTTATAGTGATTATTTGTAAAATAAGTCAACAATTACCTACGCATTTTACGTAAATTTTCACTTATCAATTACTGTGCCCACCCGACCTAGGTAAAATTCCAATTTTAACATAGGCAAAGACTATTTCAATTGTAGTGGTGTTGTACAAAAAACTTGAAAAAAAAAATTTATTTTAAAGGTTTTACGGAAAAAAATTAAGAAACTTATACAAAATTTTTTTCAAAACCTATGATTTATTGTGTTTAAGGTTTCAAAAACATTAATTTTTAAGAATTTATATACAAAAATAAATAAATAAATCATATAAAAAACAAAAATTTATATTAAAAAAAGTGTTTTAACTTGACCATAAAAAATATAACGATTTGGACATAATATATATATATATATATATATATATATATATATATATATATATATATATATATATATATATATATATATATATATAGTTTATAAATAGTATATATGTTTATAAAGATTTCAAAAACTTTAATTTTTAAGAATTTATATAAAAAAGCTATAAAATTAAAGTAAAATACACAAAATTATATCAAAAAAGTGTTGTATTTGACCATGAAAAATATAATAGTATATATATAATTTAAGAGAGGATTCATTTTTTAAATTCATTAAATAATTAAATAATTTGGTCTAGGTAAAAGATCACATACTTTATTTGAATTTTGTTAAAAAAATAAATTTTCTCTTATAAAAAAGGAAATGTTTGTTTTAGTATTAAATAATTTTTTTTTATATTTTTAAAAAAAGAATTTTATAAAACATATAAAAAAAATTATAAGAAAAAAATTTAAAGACTAATTTTGACATCTTATAACATAAACATACTTTATTATTTGTTGCCGGATGCTTCAAACGGGATTAAGCAATCTAATTATAAGAGATTTCTCTTTCCACAACATGTATTTTATTCAAGCTTTCCAGTTTCTTGTCTCCATAATGAAAAATTAAATAGTCTTCTCTTTCCACTTTATTCTCTAGAAAGAAAACATACGGGTGAGAATGATGATCATGTTGTTTTTGGCTTGAGTACCGGTTCTTTTTGGCTTAAACTCCTAGTCTTAGGACTAGGGGCCTTGGCATCCGGTGTTCAAAATTGGAGTTCCTCTATCTCATTTTAGTCTTTTTTGTCTTTAAATGGAAATACCATATGAGTGGATACAAATTAATGGTAGGAAGAGGAATCAAGCTAAAGGAAGTTTCTCGGTTTAAAAAACTAATAACGGAAAGAGGGAGGCAGGTGAAGAACACATCACAAGCTATTTTTTTACAGAGTTTCTTGAAAAATATGAAGCTAGGGATATGTTTAACTTATTCAAAGATTACGGAGTGGTGGAAGAGGTTTTCATTCCTCAGAGAAGCGATACGAGAGGAAAGACATTTGGTTTCGTTTGTTTTAGAAGGGTGGAGGATGAAAAAGGTTGGGATTCAAGTTAGATAATGTATTCATTCAAGGGAAGAAGCTGTTTGTAAATCTTCCTAGGTTTCAGAGGAGAAATGAGTTGAGAGAGGATCTAAGGAGAAGAGATAAGATGGGGACGAGGTTAAATAGTAGAGAAGAGACTGCACAGGTGGAGAGACCGCTTTTGAAGAATGGAAACCCATGCAATCTCGAAGTGCCAAAATCATATGCTCAGGCAGTTGGAAAAAATTCCAAACCAAAGCGGGATGGAGAAGGACTTAAGCTAAAGTTTGCACACCTACAATTGAACATCAGGAAAGAAGAGCTTGGAAAATTTGAAATAGCCTATGTGGGTATTGTGGAGAAATCCGGATCAAGTTACAAGATTCAGGAAGCTTTGAATACTAGAGGCATTTTCACCATTAAGGTCACTCCTATGGGAGGTAGGAAATGTCTTATGGAGGAAATGGAAAAGGGTGTTCTCGCTGAGTTGATAGAATAGGATAGGGACTGGACATTAAAGTGGTTTAAAGAGATTAAACCATGGAATCCAGGAGAAGTTGATAATGAAAGATACACCTGGTTTAGTTGTTTTGGTCTCCCCTGCCATGCTTGGAGAACTGAAACTTTTAAGCTGATAGCTGGTTGCATTGGGGAGTTCGCTAGAAACGATAAAGAAACTGAGAATATGGATTGCCTCGACATTGCAAGATTTCTTGTCAAAACCAAGTACCCTTTATGTTCGAACGAAGTGTTTAATATATGGGTTAATGAAGACGTTTACCGGATCAAAATCATGGAAGATTTCCATGGGCCAAAAAGAATTTCGCTCAATGAAGATGATGAAGTTGTTTCAGAGTCTGAAGAGGGGGACGACGGAGAGGACTGGGGAGACAGTGAGGGAGGAGATAGCGAGGGCTATAGCAACGGAGGGGGAGGCACTGTGAACACACGGAAGAGAGAGAAGCTAGCCTTGGAAACAAAAATAACTCAGATGGGACAGAGGGGAGGTTTATCGAGGAAAATTGGTATCAGGTATCAGAAATAGGTAAGGATGGTGTCAAGGAGGGATTTAGGGGAAAAGAGAAACTGGGAATGTCAGGAGTAGAAGCTCAAAAGGGGTTTTTTTGAGTGGTTGGGGAAACCAAAGACAGAAAGACTTTTCATAATTCCAAGGATGTGACAGCCAAGAGAGTAGATCTGACAGGAGATATTAATCATGACCCTAGTGCAGTAGCAGATGACCTTGGAGAACGTGTATTAGAAGTAAGGCCAACTCAACATCAATGCAGTGAAAATAATTTAACTGTGGGCTAGAAGGTAAGGTTGGGCTTTAACAGTTTCGATCAGGTTGGGCCTGAAGCTGAGGAGAAGACTCTTAGGTCCAAGAAGAGTAAATCCCTAGAAGAGATTTTGGGGAACATCAAGATCCCTTTCACTCCCTCCTATTTTGCATCTTTGGTTAATCAGGAGACAAGAAATAAACTGGGGAATACTTTATCTCTTTCACAACAGTCGAGTGGATCTGAGGATGGTGGTTCTAATTATTCTGGAGGCTTTGTGCTTTGCTGTGAGTCAATTTCAGACGGCGGTGTAATTAAGAGCAATTCAAGGATTAGGAAGAAGATCGAGGGTTTACCCAAAAGGATTTAGGAGTCTATCAAACAGATGGGAATCGAGGGTGACGAAGATGATGAGAACTTTGAGGGTTTTATTAGAAAAATGGAAGAGTCAGATAGGAAAGCATATGAATCTCAGAAGGAGACCCTTTGTCTCCTTTTCTGTTTGCAGTTGTGGTTGAAGACCTTGCATATATGGTAAGGAAGGCTTCTGAATCCGGAGTATTGAAAGGATTTAAGGTAAACAACACTTGCAACTATGAAATTTTGCAGTTCGCCGATGACACAATCTTACTATCTGACGATAATTAGAGTAATTTCTAGGCTTTCAAAGCTATACTAAAAGGTTTTTCTATGATATCTGGGCTGGAAATCAATTCTTCCAAGAGTAGTCTGATTGGTATAAGAGTGGAGGATTTTATTTTGAGAGCAGCTGCACAGTTTCTTATGTGTCGAGTTGGTACTCATTCTTTCAAATTTCTAGGCATCTGTGTTGGTTCTAACCAAAGACGTAAGTCATTCTGGAGGCCTGTTATAAAGATGTTTAGGGATAGACTGTCTGCTTTGAATGGTAGAGGGCTCTCAATAGGGGGGAGAGTTACTTTGATAAACTCTATCTTGACGAATATGCCTATACACCACTTATCTTTTTTCAAAGCTCCTAGTTGTGTTTTGAAGGAAATTGTTGCAATTCAGACGAGTTTCTTGTGGTCTGGATCAGATTCGAGTAGGGGAGTCGCTTGGGTCAGTTGGGAAAACATCTGCAAACCAAAAGAGAGAGGAGGTCTGGGAGTGAAAAACCTGAGAATTTTCAACATTGCACTGTTGGCCAAATGGCTATGGAGGCTCCTCGCGGAACCAAGATCTAACTGGTGTGGAATTTTGAGAGAAAAGTATGGCGACTTCAGCATATCTATTATATCTTTTGATGAGTTTAAACCATGCAATTCCACTCTCAGTGGTGGAAAGACATCATGAGAATTTGTGTTTCGTCGAATTTCACTTCATTTAGAGACTTCATTTTTGTTAGGCTGAGAGACGGAAAAACTATTCCTTTTGGAAGACTCAGTGGGTAGGATCTCAACCTCTTAGAGAAGTTTTCTCTAATCTTTTCCAAGAGGTGCTTTCTCAGGAGTCTTGCGTGGATGACATGGGGTTGATGATGAGATCGAGGTGGGAATGGAATCTTCAGATAACAAGTGAACTATTGTCTATTGAAGCAGCAGACGAGTTGAGACAGATGCAGACTATTTTGGTTGACGTTAGTCCATTTTAATCAAAACCAGACGTTATGTTGTGGAACTATGGGTCTTCATGCTCTTTTACTGTCAAATCTTATTATACAGGCATACAAGATGCTTTGGAGCAGAGTCTGGTTGATGACATTTCCATTACAGCTTTGAAGCTCTGTTGGAACTCTTCTATTATAACCAAAATCAAGTTGTTTTGTTGGCGGCTGATCCTCAATAGGTTACCTACTAGAAACAATTTAGTGAGGAGGGGGATCATTACCAACAGCCACGAAACTTGTTGTGTTTTCTGCTTTCATTTTGACGAAGATGTCGAGCATTTGTTCTTGACCTGCCATAGGAGTTTCATTATTTGGAACAAGGTATGCACTTGGATGGGGAGGAATCCAATTCAAGGTAACTCTATTTCTTCTCACTTCCTTGATTGGACTTCAAGTTTTCAAGGAAGATTCAAAAACAGCTTGGCTTCTAGTTTTTGGATGGTGGTTAGTTGGGTAATTTGGACTTCTAGAAACAACATCATTTTCAGGGGTGAATTTTGCGATCCGGAGTTGTGCCTTACCCGCATAAAATTTTACACTTGGTGGTGGATTCTTACTTTAGATAGAGGATATTTGAATTGTTCTTTTTATGAGTGGCACAAGTATCCTCTTCAATTTTTGTAACTGATTTGTATTAGGCGCTGTATTTTTTACTGGTGGTACATTTTGTATCTTCTGTTATAACTATATCTGGCTTATAAAAAAAATAAATAAACATACTTTATTGAAGACTAAATCATAATCAAAATAGCAATTTTTTTAAAAAAATTGTATTCAAATTATAATTTGTATGAAAAACTATATAAAATAACTTCAAAATTAAATAATTTTTTTTGAAATTTTGTTGTTCAAAAGAGTTTTAGTAAAAATATGAAATATTTAAAATAACATTTTAAAAATAATTATAAAAACAAAAGTTTCATTTAAAACTATTTTTAAAAAAAATTTTATAAATTTTATTTTTGCACAAAATAATGGTAGACTATAAAAATCATTTAAAAAAAAGCTGCCAAAAAATTTTCTTAAAAAATGGATTTTGAGTAAGTTTTGCATATATTTCAAACATAGTGTTATTTTCTTATAGATTTCAAAGGGAATACAATCTGTCTAAAAAAAACTCATAGTAAATTATAAAAATCCTACAATACTTCATTTATTTATGCTGCGTTCTTCATATGATAGGGCTGTTATATCTAATTTGGAACAAATCATGATAGAAAAGAAGGAATCACTCAGTATGGCCTCTCACCAACATAGTTACCAGGAGGATCATAATTGCAAGTAATAAAAGTTCCTCCATTTTCACATTTCACTTTAGCACATCCAATTCTACTTGTGTTTTTCCAAACAACTTGTGTATAATGGCCACACACTTTACCATCAGCACATGAATTACTATTATAATCATAGTAGGGTTTCTCACCAACCCACATCGTCACAGCATCTGTGCCAAACATCTCACCGCCGCTCATTGCAATATTTTCTCCATATCGGCCAGTACCGGAGTGGACCAACTGACAATCCTTGCGTTGATTAGCATAGTTATTTGCAAAAGCAGCAACCTTGTTGTCCCAAATAAGATTCGGAATTTTCACTTTGGTAATGGCGGATCTTGCTGCGTTGTGTCCTTTTAGATAGTCTGCTGGAGAATCTTGTGCTTGTACAACGTGAGTACATATAATGAGTATTAAGCTTAAGACACATGATACAGAAAATGAACTCATTTTGCTTATCAATTTCAAAATGCTCAATGAAAGTGCATGTATTTTGGTGTGTTTATATAGATTTTTTAAAATGGAAATTTGGTAATTCAAAAATATAACTTTATTTACAAAAAGAAAGTTGCGACAATAGCTAAAAAAAACCTATATATTTAGAAGCTTTTATTTTTAATAAACTTGATTTGACTTTATGATACTTTAATGGGTTTATAACATTTTTGCCCATAGTATAGAGAAGATTTCTGGTTTTTTTTTCTGTAAAAAAAAATTGTGAAATCAACCTTAAGATTATGTCGTTTTATATCTTGGAAAAAAATTACTCAACAAAAACGGCTATGTGCCGCGCTAATTGAGTTTTCTTTTTTTCTTTTAAATACAACTAAACTGACGTGGATTTACTTATTTTTCATTTTGAATCATTTTTATTTTCTCATAATATTCATTTTATTTATTTAAATTTTATTAAAATTATGAAAAATAAATAAAGTCAACTAAAATAAGGATTTTGATTGACTGTATGTATAATGTTGTTTTGCAATTTCTGGATACTACCTTTAAACTTTTATTAAATTATTATTATTTAATAATTTTATTTTAGTAATTTAAAAGAATTTCAATTTATTATATAATTATGTAATATACATTTAAATGAGAAACTTTAACAAAACAATAAGTTTGTTTCTTGTGGCAAGATTAATTTTACAATTTTTTTATAGAAAAAAAAAAATCATAAATAGCCTATATGACAGTGGCCAAAAATGTTTTTAACCTTAATTTAATTTATTTTAACTTTAAGTTGGAAATATAATTTGATAATTTTATATTACAATTAAATTTAATCTTAAATTAAATTGTTGAACTTTCTTTTATATTAAAAAATCTAAATACAATCATAGAATACGATGAGATCATGATTTTTATTAAATAGTCTAATGACTGAAATTAACTTTTTTTTAACGACGAAAGAGTGAGATGTCGTAAAAATCTAAATTCAATCATAGAATATGATTAGATCATGATTTATTTTAAATAATCTAATGAATTAAATTAATCTTTTTTTAATGATGAAAGAGTGAGATGTCGTAAAAATCTAAATACCATCATAGAATATGATGAGATCATGATTTTTTTTAAATAGTCTAATCAATGAAATTCACCTTTTTTTTCAACGATGAAAGAGTGAGATGTCGTTAGTTCAAAATCCCATCCTTATCTTTAATGTTATTATATAACTATCAACTGAGCTGACTTAACGAAAAATAAAAATGAGATCATAACTTTAACTTTTAATGTTAATTAATATATTATGATATCACTTTTTATTCATTATGGACTAATGAAGAAAAAAGAAATGTCTCTTAAAAAACGGCTGAAATTAAACTCAAAACCTTTTGAGAATTCCTAATCAATCTTGATTTCAAGAAAGATTATGCGCAACAACTGTTAATGAAATACGAGAAAGAAAGTAGAGTTTTAACAAAATAAAGATAGAAGAGAATGATTTTCAACTGCTGAATATCCACCCACAAACTGTGGAAAACTTCTTTTTATTCACTTTGCAACTGTAAAAATTCAGTGAATACAAGTTATTAGAAAATAGGGGTTACTTCCTCTATTTATAATAGATGAAAGCCCAAAATTACAAAAGCCCAAATTAAAATTTACTAATTTTTGTCTAAGTCGAAATTATGTGTCTAGCAACCTGCTTCGGCACTTTGACATCTAAACAACTCGACACACACAAATTAGGCTAATTCGACTAATCCTTATTTCTGTCGAGCTACACTGCTTCGACACAAGGAATTACAATTTCAACATACCACCTAATTCAATGTGTCTAAGCTATCTAAATTCATCATAGACCTTAGCTTCTTGAACACTTCAACTTGCACTCCTTTCGTCCTAATATCTGCAATCTGATTCTCAGTTCTGCAGTGTTCCAAATTCATCTTCCCTTCTGCAACCTGCTCTCGAACATAATGACCTTCATTTCGATGTGCTTGCTTCGTCCATGTGCTATTAGATTCTTCGCCAGGTTGATAGCTGACATGCTGTCGATCTTTATGGTAATTGCTCCATGACTCTATACTATAATCTCTTCGACCAGATTCACCTTCCACTTTTCTTGATATGTGTAACGCCCCGATTTTGATTATTCCATTATTCTTGAGTCTTTTAATTTAATTGGGTGATAATTTATTTTAATTGTTAAATTGGTGTGTTAAATGTTATTTTACCATTTTCGAGAGTTTTCGGGGAAATTAGAATGGAGAGTATTTTAGTCTTTTCTCAATTAATTATAAGTTAGAAATTTTGTGGAATTAGAATTGTGTGAGAAAAAAAAAATGAATTAAATTGATTTAGTGGAAAATGAGAGAAAAGAAATAGAATAGAAAGAAAATAGAAAGAAAAGAGGGAAAAAAGAGAATTAGAGAGAAATAGAGAAAGATAGAAAGAAAAAGGAGAGAAGGAAAGAAGAGGAAGAGAAAAGAAGAGGAAAGGAGGAAAAACTTAGAAATTCATCAAGATCAATCAATTAGCAAGCTTGGAATCCGGGTAAGGGTGTGAAACATTGTTATCTTATCAATGTATATGATTATGTATGAATTGTTGTAGTTGTTGATGAATTTTGTGAGTTTTAGGGTATAACCCATTTTTGAGAAATTGATTAGAAATTGATCCAAATGTATTAAAACTTATGTTGATTGTGTTCATAGTTGTTTATACATGATTGGTATGTATTGTTATACATCAAATTGGCATTTTTCTGAGTATTAGGTGAAGATTTGGATGATTGGGGAGTGGAAAACGCAGAACTTCGTTCTGCAGAATTTTTCTGGGTATGCTCTGGCCATACGCGTAAGGGGCATGTCCATACGCGTATGAGCCAAGGCAATACGCGTATCATTGGCTTATTTTTGGGCCAATACGCGTATGAATATTGGCATTACGCGTAACAGGGGCGAGCCATGGGCCAATACGCGTATGGGATTTGGAACGAGGAATTTGTGAAGGAAATAGGTTCTGTCCGTACGCGTATGGACATGGGTGATACGCGTATGGACAGGAGGAATGTAAAAATGGGATTTTTCAAAATGTCGTTTTCGATTTCGTCCGTAACTTTTGTTCCGAGTATCCGATTTTTACATTCTTGGTGTCGTTGGAAAGGTTTTGAGCTGTACTTTCTTATTATGATGTTTTGAAAATCGTTAGCCGATTTAATTATGTCGGAAAGTCGGGAATAGTGCTATTTAGCGACTTTTACCGTTTTGACTGTGTGTTTGAATGTGAATCATACAATAGTGCATTGATGTGAATGTATATAGATTGTATGTGATTGTATGAGATGAATGCATGAATATATTGTGAATATGTATGCATTTCAAGAATGTCTTTTGAGTCATTTTGCATGTGAAGCATCATGATGTGCATTCTTGTGTTGTGCGATTCTAATGAGAATCCGTCGTAACGTCGTGTGCCCATGTGGGGTGTGAGCGATGATTACGAATGATTGTGTGCCCATGTGGGGTGTGAGCAATCGGATCGTGTGCCCGTGTGGGGTGTGAGCGATCGGGTCGTGTGCCCATGTGGGGTGTGAGCGATCCATAAACATTGTGTGCCCATGTGGGGTGTGAGCAATGGGTGAACATCGTAGGCCCGACGGGGAGTTACTTCGGTAACGAGCGATGGTTCCAGCAGAGTTCCTGAGTGAACTAGTGATGATTGAGTCGGTACCGCATTGCATTTGCATAGAGTCGTGAGTCGGTCTCTATGATTTGCATTTATCATCTTTATAATGATGTGTTGTTGAATGAACATAATTGTGTATGTTCATACGGAATGATTGGGAAATGTGAAAGTGTGCATGATGAATATACTTGTTATATATATATATACATGGTGATGTATATAGATGAAAATGAGATGAATTGTGGTGAGAATGTGTAATATGTGTATTTTTATGTTAAGATATATATAATTGTATGCATTGTTATTATGATAATATTTCTCACCCTTCTGCTGTTTTATGATGCTCTATGAGGCATTGCAGAGTAGGTATGCTGGAGGTCTTTTTGTGAAGCGTGTCTTCATTCTTTTGGTCGGTTGGCTCTGATATGTAGCACCGGGTAGCTAGGATGTATATTATTCTTTTGTGATACATTTGCATATGTATCTTGCTGATGAATTTGTGTATAAGCATGATGTAGCTAGTGATTCATACTGGATGATGTACATATGTGTTGTTCTTCAATATTTTAGATGTTTCCGCTTTTATTCTAAATATTGAGATGTGGGTGTAAGGACAAAGTTCCTCTGTGATAAGTTACCCCACTGTTGCATATCAATAGAATGAGCAGGTGTTGTATGTATTAATTGCGTGTATGATGTGACATGCCTCTTTTATACCATGTTTTAATCGTACTCTGGCGAATTTTTATATTTTTTTATATATGTGCCTAAATGATTTATGTGATTATTTGGGGGTATAGAAAGGGGGTGTTACATTAAGTGGTATCAGAGCCAGAGTTGAGTCAGTTGTGTCTGTCTTGTTGTTGTGTTGGTTGAACTGTTGTTTAACCTTGTTGTCATTTTTGGGAATAATCAGAAGATGGCTGGTAGAAACGACAATGCGATGGCTGCTGCTTTGGAAGCAATGGCTAGGGCGGTGCAAGGTGCACCTAACGTGAATGCTAATGACGAGTTCAGGAAGAATCAACCACCGGTTTTCAAAGGAAGATTTGATCCCGATGGAGCTCAATTGTGGTTGAAAGAGATTGAAAGAATCTTCAGAGTGATGGGCTGTGCGGAGGAGAATAAGGTGAGGCTTGGGTCTCACATGCTGAAGGAAGAAGCCGACGATTGGTGGGTCGGTATGCGTGAAGTTCTTGAGGTGGATGATGAAGAGGTAACTTGGAATTTATTTCGTACTGAATTTTTGAGGAAGTATTACCCTGAGAGTGTGAAGGGAAAGAAGGAGATGGAGTTTCTTGAACTGAAACAAGGTAGTATGTCTGTGGTGGACTATACTGCTAAATTTGTGGAGTTGGTTCAATTCCATCCTCATTATGCTGCGATTACTGCTGAGTTCTCAAAGTGTATTAAATATGAGAATGGTTTACGTCCTGAGATCAAACAAGCTGTGGGATATCAAAGGATAAGGAGGTTTGCGGATTTGACGGAATGTTGTAGAATCTTCGAAGAAGATAGTAAGGCTCGTTCTACACATTACAAAAGTTTGAATGAGAGGAAGGGGAAGCAACAAGCTAGAAGTGGACCTTATGTGACACCCATTGATAAGGGTAAGCATAGGGGAAGCTTTGATAGGAGGTCTAGAGGAGGAGGTTCCGGTGTTGTTAGGTGTTACAAATGTGGTGATATAGGTCATAAATCTTTTGAGTGTGGGAAGCCTGTAGCGAAATGTTCTAATTGTGGTGGTCTTGGGCATGCTGCTACAGATTGTAGAAGAAATATGGTGAAGTGCTATAATTGTGGAGAAGTGGGTCACATTAGTACTAAGTGTACTAAGCCGAAACAAGCTCAAGCGGGCGGAAAGGTGTTTGCATTGGCGGGGACTCAAACTACGAATGCGGACCGTTTGATTAAAGGTACATGCTTTATTAATAGTACACCTTTAGTTGCTGTTATTGATACGGGAGCGACTCATTCGTTTATTTCGTCTGAGTGCGCGAAGCGTTTGAATCTTGCGTTAACTGTGATGGGTGCAGAAATGGTTATTGAGACTCCTGCTTCAGGGTCGGTAATTACATCTTTGGTGTGTATGAGTTGTCCTTTGACCATGTATGGTAAAGACTTTGTTATGGATTTAGTATGTTTGCCGTTGGAGGGATTGGACGTAATCTTGGGTATGAACTGGTTGCAATTTAACCGAGTTCATATAGATTGCTATCACAAGTTAGTAAGGTTTCCTTCTTTGGAAGATGATGAATTTGAGAGTTTCCTATCCACTAAAGAGTTGAAGAAACTTTTAGCGGACGAAGCTCAATTGTTTGGTTTGTTTGCATCATTGTCGGTGGAGAGTAAAGTTGAGCTTGATGTGTTCCCAGTGGTGTGCGAATTTCCAGAAGTGTTTCCGGAAGATATTACGGATGTACCGCCGGAAAGAGAAGTTGAATTTTCTATTGATCTAGTTCCGGGTACTAGACCGATTTCGATGGCACCGTATCGTATGTCGGCATCGGAATTGGTAGAATTGAAAAAGCAATTGAATGACTTGTTGGACAAGAAATTTGTAAGGCCAAGTGTTTCTCCTTGGGGTGCTCCGGTATTGTTGGTAAAGAAGAAGGACGGGAGTATGCGGTTATGCATTGATTATCGACAGTTGAACAAGGTGACAATTAAGAACAAGTATCCGCTTCCAAGGATCGATGATTTGATGGACCAATTGGTTGGTGCGAATGTTTTTAGCAAGATTGATTTGAGATTAGGATACCACCAGATTCGTGTGAAAGGAGAGGATATTCAAAAGACGGCATTTAGGACACGGTATGGTCATTACGAATACTCCGTGATGCCATTCGGGGTTTCTAACGCGCCGGGTGTGTTTATGGAATACATGAATCGTATTTTTCATGAACAGTTGGATCGTTTTGTGGTTGTGTTCATCGATGATATTTTGATTTACTCTAAGTCTCAAGAGGAGCATGAAGAGCATTTGAGAATTGTGTTGCAAATTTTGAAAGAGAAACAATTGTATGCTAAGTTGTCGAAGTGTGAATTTTGGTTGTCGGAAGTAAGTTTCCTTGGACATGTTATTTCCGGTAGTGGTATTAGTGTTGATCCATCCAAGATAGATGCGGTGATGCAATGGGAGGCTCCTAGGTCGGTTACGGAGATTCGAAGCTTTTTAGGCTTGGCGGGTTATTATCGGAGGTTTATTGAGGGATTTTCGAAATTGGCACTTCCTTTAACGCAATTGACTTGTAAAGGAAAGGCTTTCATTTGGGATATTCATTGTGAAGAGAGTTTCAATGAGTTAAAGAGAAGGTTGACAACGACTCCGATCTTGATTTTGCCTAATCCTAATGAACCATTTGTTGTGTATTGTGATGCTTCATTGACAGGTTTAGGTGGTGTTTTGATGCAAGATGGAAAAGTGGTGGCATATGCTTCTAGACAATTGAGAGTGCATGAAAAGAATTATCCTACACATGACTTGGAGTTAGCGGCGGTGGTGTTTGTTTTGAAAATATGGAGGCATTATCTTTATGGTGCGAGATTTGAAGTTTTTAGTGATCACAAAAGCTTAAGATATTTATTTGATCAGAAAGAATTGAACATGAGACAAAGGAGGTGGCTAGAACTTTTGAAGGATTATGATTTTGGTTTGAATTACCATCCGGGTAAGGCAAACGTGGTGGCCGATGCCTTAAGTCGGAGGTTGTTACATATGTCTGCATTGATGATGGAAGAATGGGAACTTTTGGAAGATTTCAGAGATTTGAGTTTGGTTTGTGAAATGACGCCGAGGAGTGTGCGACTTGGTATGTTACATGTTACGAATGATTTTCTTGCAACGGTTAGTGAAAAGCAAAAGTTGGACTTGAAGTTCGTTGATTTGATGTTGAATGAGAATGAGGATTTCAAGGTTGATAATTATGGAGTTTTGAGATTCCGTGGTCGTATTTGTATTCCCGACGACGCGGAGTTGAAAAAGATGATTCTAGAGGAAGGACACCGAAGTAATTTGAGTATTCATCCAGGTGCGAATAAGATGTATCAAGATTTGAAGAAGATCTTTTGGTGGTCCGGTTTAAAGAGGGATGTGGCTCGATTTGTGTATGCATGCTTAACTTGTCAAAAGTCTAAGGTGGAACATCAAAAACCAAGTGGATTTATGCAACCGTTGGATATTCCGGAATGGAAATGGGATAGTATATCGATGGATTTTGTTACGGGATTGCCAAATACGCAAAGAGGTCATAATGCTATTTGGGTAATTGTTGATAGGCTTACTAAATCTGCCCACTTTATTCCAATTGATATTAGTTATCCTTTGGAGAAGTTAGCCGAGATTTATGTTCTTGTGATTGTGAAGTTACATGGAGTTCCTAAGAGTATTGTATCGGATAGAGATCCAAGGTTTACATCGAGGTTTTGGGAGAGTTTACAAAAGGCTTTGGGTTCTAAGCTAAGATTGAGTTCGGCTTATCATCCGCAAACGGACGGTCAAACCGAGAGGACGATTCAATCGTTGGAGGATTTATTGCGTGCTTGTGTACTCGAGCAAGGTGGTGCTTGGGATGGTTATTTGGCGTTGATTGAATTCACTTACAATAACAGTTTTCATTCGAGTATAGGTATGGCACCATTTGAGGCTTTGTATGGCCGGAGATGTCGAACACCTTTGTGTTGGCATGAAACCGGCGAGAGGACGATAGTTGGACCGGAAATGGTACAACAAACAACGGAGAAAGTGAAGTTTATTCGGGAGGAGATGAAAGCTTCTCAAAGTAGACAAAAGAGCTATCATGACAAGAGAAGGAAGGATCTTGAGTTTCAAGAAGGTGACCATGTGTTTTTGAGAGTTACACCAGTTACTGGTGTGGGTCGTGCTTTGAAGTCGAAGAAGTTGACTTCTCGTTTTATTGGTCCGTATCAGATTACTTCACGAGTTGGTGTTGTGGCTTACCGTGTGGCGTTGCCTCCGAACCTTTCGAATTTGCATGACGTATTCCATGTTTCGCAACTTCGGAAATATGTTCCGGATCCGTCACATGTTATTCCTATGGACGAGGTTGAAGTGAGAGATAACCTTACGGTGGAAGCTTTACCGGTTAGGATTTTGGGCCGCGAAGTTAAGAAACTAAGAGGCAAGGATATTGCGCTTGTGAAAATAGCGTGGGGAGGCGCTGCGGAAGGCAATATGACGTGGGAACTAGAGAGTGGGATGCGAGAGTCGTATCCGGAGTTATTTGAATCAGGTATTATTTTCGAGGGCGAAAATTTCTAAGTGGGGGAGGGTTGTAACGCCCCGATTTTGATTATTCCATTATTCTTGAGTCTTTTAATTTAATTGGGTGATAATTTATTTTAATTGTTAAATTGGTGTGTTAAATGTTATTTTACCATTTTCGAGAGTTTTCGGGGAAATTAGAATGGAGAGTATTTTAGTCTTTTCTCAATTAATTATAAGTTAGAAATTTTGTGGAATTAGAATTGTGTGAAAAAAAAAAATGAATTAAATTGATTTAGTGGAAAATGAGAGAAAAGAAATAGAATAGAAAGAAAATAGAAAGAAAAGAGGGAAAAAAGAGAATTAGAGAGAAATAGAGAAAGATAGAAAGAAAAAGGAGAGAAGGAAAGAAGAGGAAGAGAAAAGAAGAGGAAAGGAGGAAAAACTTAGAAATTCATCAAGATCAATCAATTAGCAAGCTTGGAATCCGGGTAAGGGTGTGAAACATTGTTATCTTATCAATGTATATGATTATGTATGAATTGTTGTAGTTGTTGATGAATTTTGTGAGTTTTAGGGTATAACCCATTTTTGAGAAATTGATTAGAAATTGATCCAAATGTATTAAAACTTATGTTGATTGTGTTCATAGTTGTTTATACATGATTGGTATGTATTGTTATACATCAAATTGGCATTTTTCTGAGTATTAGGTGAAGATTTGGATGATTGGGGAGTGGAAAACGCAGAACTTCGTTCTGCAGAATTTTTCTGGGTATGCTCTGGCCATACGCGTAAGGGGCATGTCCATACGCGTATGAGCCAAGGCAATACGCGTATCATTGGCTTATTTTTGGGCCAATACGCGTATGAATATTGGCATTACGCGTAACAGGGGCGAGCCATGGGCCAATACGCGTATGGGATTTGGAACGAGGAATTTGTGAAGGAAATAGGTTCTGTCCGTACGCGTATGGACATGGGTGATACGCGTATGGACAGGAGGAATGTAAAAATGGGATTTTTCAAAATGTCGTTTTCGATTTCGTCCGTAACTTTTGTTCCGAGTATCCGATTTTTACATTCTTGGTGTCGTTGGAAAGGTTTTGAGCTGTACTTTCTTATTATGATGTTTTGAAAATCGTTAGCCGATTTAATTATGTCGGAAAGTCGGGAATAGTGCTATTTAGCGACTTTTACCGTTTTGACTGTGTGTTTGAATGTGAATCATACAATAGTGCATTGATGTGAATGTATATAGATTGTATGTGATTGTATGAGATGAATGCATGAATATATTGTGAATATGTATGCATTTCAAGAATGTCTTTTGAGTCATTTTGCATGTGAAGCATCATGATGTGCATTCTTGTGTTGTGCGATTCTAATGAGAATCCGTCGTAACGTCGTGTGCCCATGTGGGGTGTGAGCGATGATTACGAATGATTGTGTGCCCATGTGGGGTGTGAGCAATCGGATCGTGTGCCCGTGTGGGGTGTGAGCGATCGGGTCGTGTGCCCATGTGGGGTGTGAGCGATCCATAAACATTGTGTGCCCATGTGGGGTGTGAGCAATGGGTGAACATCGTAGGCCCGACGGGGAGTTACTTCGGTAACGAGCGATGGTTCCAGCAGAGTTCCTGAGTGAACTAGTGATGATTGAGTCGGTACCGCATTGCATTTGCATAGAGTCGTGAGTCGGTCTCTATGATTTGCATTTATCATCTTTATAATGATGTGTTGTTGAATGAACATAATTGTGTATGTTCATACGGAATGATTGGGAAATGTGAAAGTGTGCATGATGAATATACTTGTTATATATATATATACATGGTGATGTATATAGATGAAAATGAGATGAATTGTGGTGAGAATGTGTAATATGTGTATTTTTATGTTAAGATATATATAATTGTATGCATTGTTATTATGATAATATTTCTCACCCTTCTGCTGTTTTATGATGCTCTATGAGGCATTGCAGAGTAGGTATGCTGGAGGTCTTTTTGTGAAGCGTGTCTTCATTCTTTTGGTCGGTTGGCTCTGATATGTAGCACCGGGTAGCTAGGATGTATATTATTCTTTTGTGATACATTTGCATATGTATCTTGCTGATGAATTTGTGTATAAGCATGATGTAGCTAGTGATTCATACTGGATGATGTACATATGTGTTGTTCTTCAATATTTTAGATGTTTCCGCTTTTATTCTAAATATTGAGATGTGGGTGTAAGGACAAAGTTCCTCTGTGATAAGTTACCCCACTGTTGCATATCAATAGAATGAGCAGGTGTTGTATGTATTAATTGCGTGTATGATGTGACATGCCTCTTTTATACCATGTTTTAATCGTACTCTGGCGAATTTTTATATTTTTTTATATATGTGCCTAAATGATTTATGTGATTATTTGGGGGTATAGAAAGGGGGTGTTACATTAAGTGGTATCAGAGCCAGAGTTGAGTCAGTTGTGTCTGTCTTGTTGTTGTGTTGGTTGAACTGTTGTTTAACCTTGTTGTCATTTTTGGGAATAATCAGAAGATGGCTGGTAGAAACGACAATGCGATGGCTGCTGCTTTGGAAGCAATGGCTAGGGCGGTGCAAGGTGCACCTAACGTGAATGCTAATGACGAGTTCAGGAAGAATCAACCACCGGTTTTCAAAGGAAGATTTGATCCCGATGGAGCTCAATTGTGGTTGAAAGAGATTGAAAGAATCTTCAGAGTGATGGGCTGTGCGGAGGAGAATAAGGTGAGGCTTGGGTCTCACATGCTGAAGGAAGAAGCCGACGATTGGTGGGTCGGTATGCGTGAAGTTCTTGAGGTGGATGATGAAGAGGTAACTTGGAATTTATTTCGTACTGAATTTTTGAGGAAGTATTACCCTGAGAGTGTGAAGGGAAAGAAGGAGATGGAGTTTCTTGAACTGAAACAAGGTAGTATGTCTGTGGTGGACTATACTGCTAAATTTGTGGAGTTGGTTCAATTCCATCCTCATTATGCTGCGATTACTGCTGAGTTCTCAAAGTGTATTAAATATGAGAATGGTTTACGTCCTGAGATCAAACAAGCTGTGGGATATCAAAGGATAAGGAGGTTTGCGGATTTGACGGAATGTTGTAGAATCTTCGAAGAAGATAGTAAGGCTCGTTCTACACATTACAAAAGTTTGAATGAGAGGAAGGGGAAGCAACAAGCTAGAAGTGGACCTTATGTGACACCCATTGATAAGGGTAAGCATAGGGGAAGCTTTGATAGGAGGTCTAGAGGAGGAGGTTCCGGTGTTGTTAGGTGTTACAAATGTGGTGATATAGGTCATAAATCTTTTGAGTGTGGGAAGCCTGTAGCGAAATGTTCTAATTGTGGTGGTCTTGGGCATGCTGCTACAGATTGTAGAAGAAATATGGTGAAGTGCTATAATTGTGGAGAAGTGGGTCACATTAGTACTAAGTGTACTAAGCCGAAACAAGCTCAAGCGGGCGGAAAGGTGTTTGCATTGGCGGGGACTCAAACTACGAATGCGGACCGTTTGATTAAAGGTACATGCTTTATTAATAGTACACCTTTAGTTGCTGTTATTGATACGGGAGCGACTCATTCGTTTATTTCGTCTGAGTGCGCGAAGCGTTTGAATCTTGCGTTAACTGTGATGGGTGCAGAAATGGTTATTGAGACTCCTGCTTCAGGGTCGGTAATTACATCTTTGGTGTGTATGAGTTGTCCTTTGACCATGTATGGTAAAGACTTTGTTATGGATTTAGTATGTTTGCCGTTGGAGGGATTGGACGTAATCTTGGGTATGAACTGGTTGCAATTTAACCGAGTTCATATAGATTGCTATCACAAGTTAGTAAGGTTTCCTTCTTTGGAAGATGATGAATTTGAGAGTTTCCTATCCACTAAAGAGTTGAAGAAACTTTTAGCGGACGAAGCTCAATTGTTTGGTTTGTTTGCATCATTGTCGGTGGAGAGTAAAGTTGAGCTTGATGTGTTCCCAGTGGTGTGCGAATTTCCAGAAGTGTTTCCGGAAGATATTACGGATGTACCGCCGGAAAGAGAAGTTGAATTTTCTATTGATCTAGTTCCGGGTACTAGACCGATTTCGATGGCACCGTATCGTATGTCGGCATCGGAATTGGTAGAATTGAAAAAGCAATTGAATGACTTGTTGGACAAGAAATTTGTAAGGCCAAGTGTTTCTCCTTGGGGTGCTCCGGTATTGTTGGTAAAGAAGAAGGACGGGAGTATGCGGTTATGCATTGATTATCGACAGTTGAACAAGGTGACAATTAAGAACAAGTATCCGCTTCCAAGGATCGATGATTTGATGGACCAATTGGTTGGTGCGAATGTTTTTAGCAAGATTGATTTGAGATTAGGATACCACCAGATTCGTGTGAAAGGAGAGGATATTCAAAAGACGGCATTTAGGACACGGTATGGTCATTACGAATACTCCGTGATGCCATTCGGGGTTTCTAACGCGCCGGGTGTGTTTATGGAATACATGAATCGTATTTTTCATGAACAGTTGGATCGTTTTGTGGTTGTGTTCATCGATGATATTTTGATTTACTCTAAGTCTCAAGAGGAGCATGAAGAGCATTTGAGAATTGTGTTGCAAATTTTGAAAGAGAAACAATTGTATGCTAAGTTGTCGAAGTGTGAATTTTGGTTGTCGGAAGTAAGTTTCCTTGGACATGTTATTTCCGGTAGTGGTATTAGTGTTGATCCATCCAAGATAGATGCGGTGATGCAATGGGAGGCTCCTAGGTCGGTTACGGAGATTCGAAGCTTTTTAGGCTTGGCGGGTTATTATCGGAGGTTTATTGAGGGATTTTCGAAATTGGCACTTCCTTTAACGCAATTGACTTGTAAAGGAAAGGCTTTCATTTGGGATATTCATTGTGAAGAGAGTTTCAATGAGTTAAAGAGAAGGTTGACAACGACTCCGATCTTGATTTTGCCTAATCCTAATGAACCATTTGTTGTGTATTGTGATGCTTCATTGACAGGTTTAGGTGGTGTTTTGATGCAAGATGGAAAAGTGGTGGCATATGCTTCTAGACAATTGAGAGTGCATGAAAAGAATTATCCTACACATGACTTGGAGTTAGCGGCGGTGGTGTTTGTTTTGAAAATATGGAGGCATTATCTTTATGGTGCGAGATTTGAAGTTTTTAGTGATCACAAAAGCTTAAGATATTTATTTGATCAGAAAGAATTGAACATGAGACAAAGGAGGTGGCTAGAACTTTTGAAGGATTATGATTTTGGTTTGAATTACCATCCGGGTAAGGCAAACGTGGTGGCCGATGCCTTAAGTCGGAGGTTGTTACATATGTCCGCATTGATGATGGAAGAATGGGAACTTTTGGAAGATTTCAGAGATTTGAGTTTGGTTTGTGAAATGACGCCGAGGAGTGTGCGACTTGGTATGTTACATGTTACGAATGATTTTCTTGCAACGGTTAGTGAAAAGCAAAAGTTGGACTTGAAGTTCGTTGATTTGATGTTGAATGAGAATGAGGATTTCAAGGTTGATAATTATGGAGTTTTGAGATTCCGTGGTCGTATTTGTATTCCCGACGACGCGGAGTTGAAAAAGATGATTCTAGAGGAAGGACACCGAAGTAATTTGAGTATTCATCCAGGTGCGAATAAGATGTATCAAGATTTGAAGAAGATCTTTTGGTGGTCCGGTTTAAAGAGGGATGTGGCTCGATTTGTGTATGCATGCTTAACTTGTCAAAAGTCTAAGGTGGAACATCAAAAACCAAGTGGATTTATGCAACCGTTGGATATTCCGGAATGGAAATGGGATAGTATATCGATGGATTTTGTTACGGGATTGCCAAATACGCAAAGAGGTCATAATGCTATTTGGGTAATTGTTGATAGGCTTACTAAATCTGCCCACTTTATTCCAATTGATATTAGTTATCCTTTGGAGAAGTTAGCCGAGATTTATGTTCTTGTGATTGTGAAGTTACATGGAGTTCCTAAGAGTATTGTATCGGATAGAGATCCAAGGTTTACATCGAGGTTTTGGGAGAGTTTACAAAAGGCTTTGGGTTCTAAGCTAAGATTGAGTTCGGCTTATCATCCGCAAACGGACGGTCAAACCGAGAGGACGATTCAATCGTTGGAGGATTTATTGCGTGCTTGTGTACTCGAGCAAGGTGGTGCTTGGGATGGTTATTTGGCGTTGATTGAATTCACTTACAATAACAGTTTTCATTCGAGTATAGGTATGGCACCATTTGAGGCTTTGTATGGCCGGAGATGTCGAACACCTTTGTGTTGGCATGAAACCGGCGAGAGGACGATAGTTGGACCGGAAATGGTACAACAAACAACGGAGAAAGTGAAGTTTATTCGGGAGGAGATGAAAGCTTCTCAAAGTAGACAAAAGAGCTATCATGACAAGAGAAGGAAGGATCTTGAGTTTCAAGAAGGTGACCATGTGTTTTTGAGAGTTACACCAGTTACTGGTGTGGGTCGTGCTTTGAAGTCGAAGAAGTTGACTTCTCGTTTTATTGGTCCGTATCAGATTACTTCACGAGTTGGTGTTGTGGCTTACCGTGTGGCGTTGCCTCCGAACCTTTCGAATTTGCATGACGTATTCCATGTTTCGCAACTTCGGAAATATGTTCCGGATCCGTCACATGTTATTCCTATGGACGAGGTTGAAGTGAGAGATAACCTTACGGTGGAAGCTTTACCGGTTAGGATTTTGGGCCGCGAAGTTAAGAAACTAAGAGGCAAGGATATTGCGCTTGTGAAAATAGCGTGGGGAGGCGCTGCGGAAGGCAATATGACGTGGGAACTAGAGAGTGGGATGCGAGAGTCGTATCCGGAGTTATTTGAATCAGGTATTATTTTCGAGGGCGAAAATTTCTAAGTGGGGGAGGGTTGTAACGCCCCGATTTTGATTATTCCATTATTCTTGAGTCTTTTAATTTAATTGGGTGATAATTTATTTTAATTGTTAAATTGGTGTGTTAAATGTTATTTTACCATTTTCGAGAGTTTTCGGGGAAATTAGAATGGAGAGTATTTTAGTCTTTTCTCAATTAATTATAAGTTAGAAATTTTGTGGAATTAGAATTGTGTGAAAAAAAAAAATGAATTAAATTGATTTAGTGGAAAATGAGAGAAAAGAAATAGAATAGAAAGAAAATAGAAAGAAAAGAGGGAAAAAAGAGAATTAGAGAGAAATAGAGAAAGATAGAAAGAAAAAGGAGAGAAGGAAAGAAGAGGAAGAGAAAAGAAGAGGAAAGGAGGAAAAACTTAGAAATTCATCAAGATCAATCAATTAGCAAGCTTGGAATCCGGGTAAGGGTGTGAAACATTGTTATCTTATCAATGTATATGATTATGTATGAATTGTTGTAGTTGTTGATGAATTTTGTGAGTTTTAGGGTATAACCCATTTTTGAGAAATTGATTAGAAATTGATCCAAATGTATTAAAACTTATGTTGATTGTGTTCATAGTTGTTTATACATGATTGGTATGTATTGTTATACATCAAATTGGCATTTTTCTGAGTATTAGGTGAAGATTTGGATGATTGGGGAGTGGAAAACGCAGAACTTCGTTCTGCAGAATTTTTCTGGGTATGCTCTGGCCATACGCGTAAGGGGCATGTCCATACGCGTATGAGCCAAGGCAATACGCGTATCATTGGCTTATTTTTGGGCCAATACGCGTATGAATATTGGCATTACGCGTAACAGGGGCGAGCCATGGGCCAATACGCGTATGGGATTTGGAACGAGGAATTTGTGAAGGAAATAGGTTCTGTCCGTACGCGTATGGACATGGGTGATACGCGTATGGACAGGAGGAATGTAAAAATGGGATTTTTCAAAATGTCGTTTTCGATTTCGTCCGTAACTTTTGTTCCGAGTATCCGATTTTTACATTCTTGGTGTCGTTGGAAAGGTTTTGAGCTGTACTTTCTTATTATGATGTTTTGAAAATCGTTAGCCGATTTAATTATGTCGGAAAGTCGGGAATAGTGCTATTTAGCGACTTTTACCGTTTTGACTGTGTGTTTGAATGTGAATCATACAATAGTGCATTGATGTGAATGTATATAGATTGTATGTGATTGTATGAGATGAATGCATGAATATATTGTGAATATGTATGCATTTCAAGAATGTCTTTTGAGTCATTTTGCATGTGAAGCATCATGATGTGCATTCTTGTGTTGTGCGATTCTAATGAGAATCCGTCGTAACGTCGTGTGCCCATGTGGGGTGTGAGCGATGATTACGAATGATTGTGTGCCCATGTGGGGTGTGAGCAATCGGATCGTGTGCCCGTGTGGGGTGTGAGCGATCGGGTCGTGTGCCCATGTGGGGTGTGAGCGATCCATAAACATTGTGTGCCCATGTGGGGTGTGAGCAATGGGTGAACATCGTAGGCCCGACGGGGAGTTACTTCGGTAACGAGCGATGGTTCCAGCAGAGTTCCTGAGTGAACTAGTGATGATTGAGTCGGTACCGCATTGCATTTGCATAGAGTCGTGAGTCGGTCTCTATGATTTGCATTTATCATCTTTATAATGATGTGTTGTTGAATGAACATAATTGTGTATGTTCATACGGAATGATTGGGAAATGTGAAAGTGTGCATGATGAATATACTTGTTATATATATATATACATGGTGATGTATATAGATGAAAATGAGATGAATTGTGGTGAGAATGTGTAATATGTGTATTTTTATGTTAAGATATATATAATTGTATGCATTGTTATTATGATAATATTTCTCACCCTTCTGCTGTTTTATGATGCTCTATGAGGCATTGCAGAGTAGGTATGCTGGAGGTCTTTTTGTGAAGCGTGTCTTCATTCTTTTGGTCGGTTGGCTCTGATATGTAGCACCGGGTAGCTAGGATGTATATTATTCTTTTGTGATACATTTGCATATGTATCTTGCTGATGAATTTGTGTATAAGCATGATGTAGCTAGTGATTCATACTGGATGATGTACATATGTGTTGTTCTTCAATAT
Organism: Lathyrus tuberosus; assembly: GCA_022829125.1. Classification (NCBI taxonomy): domain Eukaryota; kingdom Viridiplantae; phylum Streptophyta; class Magnoliopsida; order Fabales; family Fabaceae; genus Lathyrus; species Lathyrus tuberosus. Next base: position 954,213 of record JALAZF010000633.1, read on the forward strand.
TTTAGATGTTTCCGCTTTTATTCTAAATATTGAGATGTGGGTGTAAGGACAAAGTTCCTCTGTGATAAGTTACCCCACTGTTGCATATCAATAGAATGAGCAGGTGTTGTATGTATTAATTGCGTGTATGATGTGACATGCCTCTTTTATACCATGTTTTAATCGTACTCTGGCGAATTTTTATATTTTTTTATATATGTGCCTAAATGATTTATGTGATTATTTGGGGGTATAGAAAGGGGGTGTTACAATATGCACAAAGAGAAACAGCTATGTATTTTGCTTCGTATGACGACAATGCCACTACTGGCTCCTTTTTCGAACTCCAAGCAACTGGTGCATTCCCTAGCATAAACACATAGCCAGCTGTGGATTTTCTATCCTCGGCATCACTACACCAACTTTAGTCAGTTTATCCCACTACCTTGCATTCTTTTCCTTCATCAACTGTAGGAAAAAAAATGCCGTAGTCGAGAGTTCCTTTCAGATACCTTAGTATCCTCTTCGTTACTGCTAGGTGTGATACCTTTGGCTTCTTCATGAATCTACTTACCATACCCACACTGTATGCTAAGTCAGGCCTTGTGTGACAAAGGTATCAAAGTGACCCAATAAGTTTTCTATAATGGGCTGGGTCGACATTATCTTCATCTGAATCTTTCGATAGTTGCAATTTGGGCTCAGTTGGAGTCGAAGTTGGGTTGCAATCTTCCATCTCAAATCTCTTGAGTATTTCTCCTGCATATCTTTTTTGATGCATCATCAAACCTCTACCACTTTTGTAGAATTTGATGCCAAGGAAATATGAGAAATTTCCCAAGTCTGGCATTTCAAACTCCTCACTTAGGTCATGTTTGAAATCTTCAATCTCCTTCTTGTAACTTCCTTTTATAAGCAGGTCATCGACATAGAGACATATTATAAGTAATTCACTGTTGCTTCTTCTTACATATACTTCATGCTCAGTCATGCACTCCACAAATTCCTTCTCCCTTAGAAAGCTATATATCTTCTTATTCCAAGCTCTTGGAGCTTGCTTAAGTCCATACAAGGCATTATGCAGCCTGTATACCTTTCTTTGTTCGCCATGTTTCACAAACCCAGCTGATTGTGCAACATAATCTTCTTCGTCTAAGAGACCATTTAGAAATGCACATTTCACATCCATCTAACACGTGTGCCAATTTTTCATGTTTGATAGACCAACAAACAACCTGATTGTTTCGATCCTAGCAACAGGTGCAAAAACTTTGTCGAAGTCGACTCCTTCTTTCTGAAGAAATCCTGTCGCCATGTGTCCTGCCTTGTGTCGAGTTACTTCTCCTTTAGGATTCAATTTCACCATGTATACCCACTTCACATCGATTTCCTTCTTTCCTTGTGGCAATTTGACAAGTGACCAAGTGTTGTTGACTTCGATGGACTTTCACTCCTCGTTCATTGGTTTCACCCACTTCGAATATTTCAATGCCCCAGCTGAATAGACTGGTTCGACATCTGCATAGAAAACATAATGTACCAGCTCATCTTTAACATCATTTGATGTAATCACACATTCTTGCAACCTTGCAAGCATATGTCTTGTTTGTTGAGGTCTGCTTGGGCCAGCATCACCTCGTACTTTTTCGTGTCGAACTTCTCTTTCGACTTCACTAGCTAGTTCTTCACATAAGATTCTCATTGAACCCTTCTTAACATTCTCAGTCAAATCCCATTCCTTTAGCTCATGTATGATCACATCCCTGTAGATCACTACTTGCTTGTTCACTGGGTTAAACAACTTGTATCCTCTAGTCGAATGATATCTTATTAGGATCATTTGACTAGACTTATCATCAAGCTTTCTTCTCAACTAATCTAGCACTTGTCTATGTGTGCTATATATCCAAACACCTTAAATGACTTAGGCTAGACTTGACACCAGGCCAACATTCTTCTTACGCGATTCCTTCTAGCTTCTTCGTCGGACATCTATTCAAAATGTATGTTATTGTCGACACAACTTTTCCCCATAATTCTTTGGGTAGATGCTTGCCTTTCAACATGTTTCTCACCATATTCATGATGGTTATATTCTTTCTTTCTACAGTTCTATTCTGCTATGGAGTGTAGGGTGGCACCACCTTATGCACAATCCCTTCTTTCTCACATAATGCATCGAAATTTTTCGACACATGCTCTCCACCACCATCAGTCCTCAGAATCTTTAGCCTTCAACCACTTTGTCTTTCGACCATAGATTTGAATTTGGCAAATACCTCGATCACTTCACTTTTCTTCTTGATCAGGTAAGTCTACAGTTTTCGACTAAAATCATCTATGAACGTGACAAAGTATATGTTATCTCCAATCGAATCCACCTGGATAGGACCACATACATCATAGTATATGACTTCGAGAATTTCCTTCGACTTGCTTTCTGCATCCTTGCTGAAACTATTCTTGTGTTGTTTTTCCTGAACACATTCTTCACACACTTCGCTTGGAATGTCGATTTCTGGTAATCCTAAAACCATATTTCTTCTCTTCAAATCTCTGATGTCTTTGAAGTTAAGATGACCAAGTCGATAATGCCATATCCATTCATCTCTACTGGCTGCAGTTGCAAGGCACTTATGCTCCATCACATTAAGCTCAATCTTGAAGGTTCTATTTTGAGACATAGGAGCCTTCAAGATTAACCTACCACCTGAATCGAGAACTCTCATCATCTTGTCTTCGATCGACACCTTATAGTTCTTTTCGACCAACTGCCCTATACTGAACAAATTATTTTTCATGTCTGGTATGTACAACACATAGCAAATTACTGACCTCTTGCCATCTTTCCTCATAATCAGAATATCACCAACACCTTCAGCTGCTAGAGTATTGTCATTTGCAAGTTTCACCAGGTTCTTCATCGAGGGTTTTATGTTGACAAACCAATCTTTTCTACCAGTCATATGTGATGAGCATCCTGAGTCCAAGTACCATTGGTCCTGAATCATACTTCATCTCTTGTTGTGACCATTAGCAACATCTCTTCGTCTTCATGTTTCGCCAGCTTTGCATCAGTTTCTTAATTCTTCTTCTTTTCTAGACAATCACTAAATAGTGACCATACTTTTGACAATTGTAACACTGAATGAGACTTTTGTTAGGTTTTCGACTACCACCTCTTCCTCTAACCGCAACACCACCTCTTTGGTTGCCTTGGTTCTGGGGTTTCCTCTGATTTGACCAGTTTCCTTCTTGTTGATTTTGACCAGTTGTATTCTTGTAGCCTCCTCTTCCTTTGTTGCCATTCCAACTTCATTTTCCTTTCTTTTCCTTTTCTGACTGCGCCTATAAAGCCATATCACTCTTCGACTTTCCTGCAGCACTTTCAACCATCATTTGTTCATGAGACTCAAGCATCCATTGAAGCTCTTCCTTCGTCAATGATGACAAGTCTTTCGACTCTTCTATGGCTACTACCACATCTTCGAACTTTGGAGTCAATTACCTCAAGATCTTTGCAACAACTGATCTTGATGTCAACACTTCTCCACATACCTTAATTTGATTCACAAATTTAGTATCCCTAGTGAAGAAATTAGTTATGCTCTCACTCTCTTCCATCTGAAGCAATTCATACATCCTTTTGTGAGTTTGTAACCTCACCTCTTCCACCTTCTCAGCGCCTCTAAACGATTTCTCCAAGATTTCTCATGCTTCTTTCGCTGATTCAACATCAATAACCTTTTTAAAGTTATCTGGATCAACACATTAATGAATTATAAATAGAGCTTTATAATCTTTCTTCTTCAATTCTTTGTATGCAGCCTTTCCTTGATTCGTCGTGTTTTCTGTAAGCGGTGCTACTCCTCCCTTCACAAGATCCCAAAGATCTTGATAACATAAAACCACCTTTATCTGCTTGCACCAATTCTCATAATTATTGTTCTTGAGAATTGGAAGGTTCGTTGGAAAATGTTTGTTTGGATGATTCAGCACCATCGTGATTTTCTTCCCTCGAATCACAACTTGAGCTCTAAAAACTACATGTTGGAATTAAACCCAAAACCTTTTGAGAATTCCTAATCAATCTTGATTTCAAGAAATATTATGCGCAACAACTGTTAATGAAAAACAAGAAATTAGAGTTTTAACAAAATAAAGGAAGAAGAGAATGATTTTCAACTGCGGAATATTCACCCACAAACTGTGGAAAACTTCTTTTTATTCACTTTGCAACTGTAAAAATTATGTGAATACAAGTTATTATAAAATATGGGTTACTTTCTCTATTTATAATATAAGAAAACCCAAAATTATAAAAGCCCAAAATTTACTAATGTTGGTCTAAGCCGAAATTCTGTGTCAAACAACCTGCTTCGACACTTCGACATCTAAACAACTCGACACGCACATTAGGCTAATTCGACCAATTCTTGTTTCTGTCAAACTACACTGCTTAAACACAAGAAATTACAATTTCAACAAAAACAAATCAGATATACAGTCTCCTGATTTGTTAATTGAAAATAAATTATTTAAATTAAATTTTTATTTAATTGAAAACATGAAAAATAATTGTTAAAGAGGACCGGAGATGCATAATTTAATAATAGTAGATTTTGTTTTGACATAATTCAATGTCAATAGACAAACATGATTATTTTAACAAAAATAGATATATGCTTGAATGTTCACGTCGAATCAATATAAATAACTATCATTAAACTAAATACTATACATCAAATGAGCAAACAATCTCGTAGGCATTATTTGCTATGTATGCAAATAATTAGCGGATATTTTTTTTAAGCAAGGATTAATATAAAAGGAGTACTAGGGGTACTGTAACTCCTGATACAAAGAATGCTCCAAAGAAAATAAGCACAAAAGCGAAACGACAAAAAAACCAAGGAAAATTCTAACCAACTGCAGATTAATACAAGCTAAACAACGGAGCTTGGCAAAAATCGAAAAAATTACAGTTGGATTTAGAATTATCCTTTATCATTGACCACTTCCACATCGGGAGCTTAATATCGCAAAAGAGATCCGAAACCACACGAGCAATTCCGTTAAAGATAACCGAATTTCTAACCTTCCATAAGTTCCAAACCACCACCATACAAATTATACTCGAGCTCGCTTTCCGCATACCCTTAAGGAACTTCTCACTATTCCAACACAACAGGCTTTGCCAAATAGTCTCCTTCGGGTCCCAAACGAAACCAGTCCAAACGGACACTATATGCCAAATGACTTTAGACACCACGCAACCGAAAAATAAGTGGTGAATATTTTCATCCACTTGAAAGCAAAGAGGACAGGGAAGGTCGTGCTCAGAGTTAATGATTCCTCTACGGTGTAAGGAGTCCTTTGTAGGAATACGATTCAAAAAGCATCTCCAAACGAAAGCGCGAACTCTGTAAGGTACATTGGAATGCCACAACTGATCAAGCGAGTGCTGATATGTAGGATCAATACCGTCGTTAAGCCTAATTTTCTCAAGGATGCGATTTGCAGAATTCACCGTGAATCTACCCTCCGCGTCAGGCAGCCATCTCACCCCGTCCAAAACTCCCTGTACCAGATTGATTTCCTGCATATTTTGCAGGATCTTCCCGTTTGATTCACAAATGAAATCTGCTAGACCCGTCTCGTTCGAGTACCAAGTTCCTTCGATCCATTTTCCCATGCTACGAACAGTAGCTTCCTTCGACTGACTAGCCAAAAAAGTTTCAGGAAACAGAGTTCTAATAGGTTCATCCGCTAATCAATTATCAAACCAGAAAGACAAGTTATTGCCATCACCCAAACAAAATTTGCAGTAGTCCATAAACCTGAATTCAAAAGTTGTTCCTGTAACCACCTTGTCAATATGAATACTATCCTTCCACCAGCTAGAGCACTTAGTCAAACCACCATTGCACTTACCAAGTTTTATTGTAACACCCCACTTCCCATCGCGAATAAATAATACATAAATAAAATCAGAGTAACTAAAAATTTATTTTTCCGATAGAAACAAGGATGTCTCATTTAAATAAACAAAACATCATCCCTGCTTATAAATTTGATACATAGTAGATTACCCTCAAATGGGAAACTTTTCCATATAAAGGTAATACCAAATATACTCAACAATCATATACATAAATAACATAATCGTTTCCCCGACTCCCGTGCTACGTATCAGAGCAGACACCAAGACCGACAACAGAACAGAGGGCTAGTCTCCACAAAAGACCTCCAGCAACTCTAATCTGCAATGCCTCATAGAGCATTATAAAACAGCAGAAGGGTGAGAAATAACAACTAAAATCAAGATTGTATAATAATATGCAAACACACATTCAAACACATGTATAAATCATCTCACCCATACCATCACATACTAACACATATAGCATGCCACAAATACAACATATCACACATAATAAATCAAATCATAATTTTCCACACATAACGCATCCATTCACAATTCTCACCACAATTCATCACAACTCACTCATATACATCACAATGTATATATGTACAAAACCAAGCATATTCATCATGCACACTTCCACAATTCTTATCACTCCACATAAACATACATATTTATGTTTATTCATCAATGCACAAATACAGAGATGATAAATGCAAATCATAGAGACCGACTCACGACTCTATGCAAATGCAATGCGGTACCGACTCAATCATCACAAGTTCACTCAGGAACTTATTGGAACCATCGCTCGTTACCAATGTAACTCCCCGTCGGGCATACGATGTTCCCCGTCGCTCACACCCCACATGGGCACACGACGTTTATGGATCGCTCACACCCCACACGGGCACACGACCCGATCGCTCACACCCCACACGGGCACACGATCGTCTATAATCATCGCTCGCACCCCACATGGGCACACGACGTTATAGCGGATTCCCTCTGGAACCAACCGTCGCTCACACCCCACACGGGCACACGACGTTTCTGGATTGCTCACACCCCACATGGGCACACGATCGCACAAGATGCATATCATGATTCTTGGCACACAAGAAATCATGACAATCAAATGCATCACCACAATTCAACAATATGAATTATCTCATCATCATTATTCATATTGAAAACAATTCAAACAATGCATTTCATCACATACCACATATCGGGCACACAATCCGATTGCTCACACCTCACCTAGGCACACAATCGTTTGTAATCATCGCTCACACCTCACATAGGCACATGACGTTACAACGGATTCTCATTACAATCACACAACACAAGAATGTACATCATTATGCTTCACATACAAAATGACTCAAGACATTCTTGAAATGCACACATATTCACAATATATTCATGCATTCATCTCATACAATCACAATTTAACCATATGAATTAATCAACATCATCACACTCATGCATTGCAAACCAATTCAAACAATGCATTTCAAACCATAAAGGCCACCAAATAACACACATTGAATTTCACATAAACAATGCATATCATCACAAACCACAACAATCATACAACCATAATTACTTCCACAAGGGATCCACACCACGAAGGCTACCCACAACACATCATAACAACACACATTGATATTCAATCAAACAATGTATTTTACTACACAACAACATCATTAATTTCGCATCGGAGTCTAATCCAAAACAATGCACATATTTGCCATAGGGCCACAACCCATCATCACAACATTTCATCATGTATATTCACATCATATAACGGTCTACAAGCTACACGTTACATGTCACAAGCATATATCATGCTAACACATCAATCACACACATTGTACGCGATAAAAACCCGACAACCCAACACTTTTCCAAAACCATGACCTAAATAGTTCATCTACTCCCCTCCAAACCATTTTTAATAGAAAGAGCTTTTCATTAGCTTTCCAACGCTTCGAACGGCGACCAAAACGGACTTACGGTTTGAAAATTACGACGAAAACAAAATTGGAAAATATCACGTTCGCTCCAGTATTCGCTAGGCGAACCCTAGCGAACCAAGGCAGTGGAAAACAGTCATAAAGTTCGCTAGGCGAACCATCTAGCGAACATTCGCCCGTTCCTTCGCTGGGGTTCGCTAGGCGAACCCGCGAAACCCAAAATTCACAGCAGCGTCAACCTAGGTCATATGGGGCCAAAATACATCATTTTTACCACCCAAACCCTTCTAATTCATACCAGAACAACCAAAACATGTTTAGACATAATCAACGAGTATTCTACGCGGTTTATATTGAATTTCATCCGTGAAAACATCGATTTCTATCAATTGCTCCTAATTTTAATCGATAAGAAAAAGTCGCGAAACAACCAAAACCATGACAACAAACAACACATATACATACACAAGCAAGATATAATTGAAACTTCTCACCCTTACCCGATTAATCGCGAGTGAAACGGAGAATCTTCGATTTTCCCCTCTTTTCTTCTTCTCCCTTTCTTTCCTCTCTTTTCTCTTCTTTTCCTTTTCTTTCTCTTCTTTTTCTTTTTTTTCTATTTCTCTCTCTCTATTTCTATTTATAACAAAATATCTAACTACCCAAAATGACCATTTTGCCCTTACGCTCAAATATCTCCCAAACGCTCTCAAAATGCGATAACACATAAGCATACCGATGAAATATATTTCGGAAATAAAAGTTGAAAAGAAATAATAATTTAATACAAATATTTTATCTATCTGAGAAATTAACCAATTAGCAGGTATAATACCATAAATTCACACATTTCACTAAATTCACACAAATGAAATAAATAAATGGAATTAAACAAATCGGGGCGTTACATTTATCGCATTCGAAATATCTCTGTATCGAGCCGACAGAACTTTCCGCCAAAGGGAATCTCTTTCGATAAGAATACGCCACTTCCACTTCATCAGTAACGCAGCATTAACTTCTTCAATTTTCTTCACCCTTAATCCTCCCTTGTTGAAAGGTTTACAAACCTCCTCCAGAGCTACCCAATGGACCTTCCTACGATCGTCTAAACTGCACCATAGAAACCTGTTTCTTATACTTTCGATTTCCTTCCACACAGATTTAGGAGCTTTGAAGAAAGATAGCATAAAAATGGTAAGGCTTCCAAGAACGGATTTCACGAGAGTTAATCTACCTCCGAACGACAGATATTTACCCTTTCAACAAGACAGTCTTGCTCTCACTTTGTTCACAAGAAATTTCCACGTCGCTATTCTTCTTGGGTTCGCTCCGATTGGTATTCCTAAGAAAGAGAACAACTTGTCTTCCACTTTACACGAGAGGAAGTTAGCTGCTACCTGCAACAGGTTGAAGTTTAAATAGACACCAAAAATACGGCTCTTATGAAATTTGACTCCCAGCCCTGAGACGATCTCGAAACCGCGTAGAATTGATTTGATTGCCCATATGTTCTCCTAATTTCCTTCCCCTATAAAAATTGTGTCATCCATGAACTGCAGAACATCAACTTCGCACTTCCCGTAGAAAGAAAAACCTCTGAATTCGCGTAGCTCAACAGCTTTTCTAACCATCCCAGCAAGGCCTTCAACGACAATAAAGAAAAAGAAAGGGGAAATGGGATCTCCTTGCCTTAAGCCCTTCTCCACCACGAAATCTTTCGGGGGGCTACCATTAACCAAGACCGACATATGACTCAAGAAAATCATTGCCTCCATCCACCTCATCCAACGATATCCGAAACCCATTCTCCTTAACATATATCTAAGAAAGTTCCAATTGACGTTGTCGTAGGCTTCCTCGAAGTCCACCTTAAATAGTAGACAACCTTTCCTCTCGCGAGTTGCAAAATCGACCGTTTCGTTAGCCACTAGGACCTCATCCAGTAAGTTTCTTCCAGGGACAAATGTCGTCTGACTCTTTGAAATCAAAGAATCCAACACCGCCTTTGGCCTCTTTAAAAGAATCTTACTCAGAATTTTGTAAATACTACCCACCAGACAGATGGTCCTGTACTCATCCAAACCCTTACGAGAATTGTTCTTAGGAACTAAAGTAAGAAAAGTAGAAATAATAGCTTTGGATACCTTCGACTTTCCATGAAACTCTTTGATGAAGCGAGTAATGTCGTCCTTAAGAACATTCCAAAACCTTCGAATAAACACGAAATAGAAACCGTCGGGACCTTGGCATCTCGAACCATCACAGCTCCACACGGCTTCCTTAATCTCGTCATCAGAAAATTCAAATTCTAACCCAGATTGGTCAGCGGTGGATAACCTGCTAAACTCAATTTCGTCCAGAGTAGGCCTATGCTCATCCTTTTCACTATACTTAGCAGTAAAGTGGCACCATATTTCTTCCTTTACCTATTTAACAGAATCACAATAACCATTCAATCCCGAAACAGCCCCTATGAAATTGCGTCTCCGTCTCTCTTTGACAACATTATGGAAGAAAGCAGTATTGATGTCTCCTTCTCGATTCCACCTGATACCAGATTTCGGAATCAGAATACGCTCTTGGTGATTGAGGTTCCTCCACATCTCACTCACAGCCTTACTTCTGTTCTTAACCAGCCCCCACCTCTTCTTCCTTACAACTAGTGAGCAAATTATCAATCATATTGATCTCATCCTTGTTATCTTCTACCTCAATCAAAATTTTACCGAACACCTCATAGTTCCACTTCCTAAGACTCAATTTGAGCAGTTTGAATTTCTCCTTAAGAACAAAATCGCTCCTCCCCACCACCCTAATTTTAAGCCAAAAGTTCTCAATGAACCTCGCGAACTCCTTGTGCTCGAATGAAAAGTCGAGAACTCTAAAGGGTTTAGGCCCCCAATCATCGAAGTTAATTGTTAGCCAAATAGGGCAATGGTCAGAAATATCTCTTGTACCTATAGATTGCCCGACGACCCCCCATGTCGATATCAAAGAATCAAATAAGAGGAACCGATCTAACCGACTCATTGACTTGCCATCTCCGCTAACCCAAGTGAAGGAATTGTCATTGAAAGGTAAATCTATAAGATTTGACTCATCTATGAATTCTGAAAACTGCATCATCTCAAGATTCCTACCAACTTGATTACTCCCTTTCCTCTCTTTGTTGCTAACCACAGAGTTAAAATCCCCTCTTAAGCACCATTCTCCATCTGAGTACAACTTCTTCAGTTCGATAATTCTAGTCCACAACTTCCGTTTCTTAACAATACAACAAGGAGAATACACGTTTACCAGATAATAAAAGTTGCCCTTCCACCTGACTTTCAACCCAAGGTAACCTTCTCCTCTAAAAGAGAATAGAGAGTCGAAAGTACCTTCCTTCCATATTATCAGCAAACCTCCCGAAAAACCAGAAGAACCAGATGAACCTGAGAAAAACCATCCAACCTTAGTTTGAGGCCAGAAGCACTCAATCAAAGATGCATAGATCATCTTCAATTTCGTTTCCTGCATGAAAAACACGTCCGCTTTACCCTTCTTAATCAATCTACCGATTCTACTCCTCTTCATTCTATTCCCCCCCCCCCCTGATATTCAAGGATCCTATAATCATTGGACCTTGATTGAGTTCACCTTCCTAGCTTTCGATCTTTTCTTATCTACAGACTCCATTTCTTCAATTTTCTTCTGGTAATCCCTTCCCTTATCCCTTGGAACTACCCCTAATCTTGTAATAGCTTTCCAAACTTTATCTCCGACGTTAGATTCAATTTTGTCCCAAAATCTTGTGTTTCATTTCCTGATGTCAGAATCGTGAGTAAAATTACAGCAAAGGTCTTCTCCACCCGAAAATTGAACCTCTTCATCAACCCTCATAGCTGATCCCCCTCCCAGTGAATGATTTGAAAGATCAACTACAGATTTTGACTTAATCTCATGTGAACGATTTTTTTAGTGATTATCCTTCTAGACTGAGCAGAAGATTCACTAAAAGGGTTGGATTTTGAATTACCAAACCCTTCTATAGGATTGGTCTTAGAGCACACCGCCCCACTCGCAATCCCCATCTTGCTAAATACCGCATTCTCTAAAAAAGCCTGCTTCCTTTTTAATTTTTCCACTTCCTGGCTAAATGCCTCTATCTAAACATCATTTTTTAAGTCAGGTAAAAAGTCTGATGTAACACATCATAACTAGTTACAATACCCATGTTTTTAAATTGTAGTCTTCTATTGTAATTGCACCTGTAATATTATTGATGCAGTAGCCTCCGCAACAGTATTTGATCAAAATTGTTGTGTGAATTTAAATCATAAATTTCATCGTCATTAAAAATCACATCAGACAATTTCACACATGTTATTTTAAATTTTTTTCAGCAAGCCTAAAAGTTCATAAATCAAAAATTCAATTTACTTTATATATATTGAAAAATATTAACATCAAATATTACTTAACGATATATTTCAAACATCTTCCAATTAAAATCATGTAGCAATGGCCGCAATGCGATTCAAAACAACCAAATGACTTCAATCACAAAATTCGCAATAGCAACCACATACTTGACCACAAATGCAATTTAAAACAATGACAACACCTACTCATAAGCCGGTTAAGAAATAGAGTTAACTGTTCATTTTAAATCGATTTAACATTATATTGTATTCAACAATATTAACCTAAAAGCAACATAGTTTAAAAATTACAAAAGTTAGAAAAAAAAATATTCCAACGTTTATTAAAAAGCGAAAGCATTGAAAAACGCGTTTGAAAAAAAAAAAAATCTTTAAAACTAGGTTTTAGGTTCATAAGTGAATTATGTGTAACAAAATATAAGTATCTTACCATAACCATTTAAAAATAGTTGTCTTTATCGTGCAAAAGAATTACGCATAGAGAAATATTAGCATTAATGTTTTAAAAACTGGACTGAATTGACGGTTGATTAAAGAACAGAGAAGTCAAAAATCAGGTCTGATTGTTAGACCGGATAAGTTATTGATTCGGTAGGTATTAACCAGAGTCGATGAAAACCGGCAAAAATTGGAGAATTGACAGTTTTGAAAAATCGGTTTGTTAAATGTTTTTCTTTTTTATTCTAAAATAAAACGACGTCATTTTAATATTTTAAAAAATATATGATTAAAATATAATTAAATTATGTTCAAAACTTATTTTAAACTAATTTCTCTCGATAAAATTCAATTTATTAGACACATCAATTAAAATTTTATTCAAATTACGTAACAATAAGACTTTGTTAAAAAAAAATTTTGAATTTTTATTTTGTATTATTTTGTTGTATGTGATGATAATGTTTAAAATTTAAATTTAAAAAATAAAATTGTGAAATTATGATATTTTAAAATTTTGTTAGTGTCATGATGTTTTTTTAAGAGAGTCATTTGGTTCGATAACTATAAAGTTTTGTTATATATATCAGTTTATTCAACCGAGTTATCTCATTTAATCTGGTTTACTCATGTGCCTCAATCAGTGATTCAGTGGTTCGACCAATAAACCAGTAACCTAATATTTTCATCAGTTTGATAATCAGTCTCATTTTTTTAAAAAAATTTAGCATTCTACGAGAAACATTTAAAAAATAGTTATCTTGATTGTGCAAAAATATATTTACTTTAAAATTATTTATTTATCCTTTATTATTAAATAAGTTAAGACTTAATTTGTTAAGTTATAATATTTTATTTAATCTTAGTTTAAGAAATTAATAGCGACGAGTACTTTTTCAATCGAAAAGTGATCATCTCAAAATCGATTCCAAAATGGTATAGTGACTGATTTTTAAATTTTTTTGATTTTTAATTCGGTTAGACTGTGAAATAAATACTTTAAATAATAAATTACATTTAAAAATGCATAAACTCGAGAGAAATATATGAAATCTAAGATACCAAGAATGCTATGATTAAAGTAAAAACTAAAGTTTATGGTTGAACGTACTAATCTCTATGAACTAAGGATATATATATATATATATATATATATATATATATATATATATATATATATATATATATATATATATAAAGATTGTTTTTTTTAATAAGTAACTGATTCATTCACTAAAAACGCGAGTACAAGGGGTACTCAAATCCCTTACAACACGGACTTGAACGAGAAAACGGAGAATCATAACAGAGAAGAAGATATCCAATCGGAAAATCTACTATGATTACTAAATTTTGAGTCCACCCTTAACCAATCCCACATTTTATTTTAGATGTTCAACCAACACAACTAAAAAATTGGCTCCGCACGTCTAAACAATATATCATTCCGTAATATCCACAGATTCCAAACAATCGTCAGCCAACCCACCCTAATTATACTGCTAAGTGCTAACCCGCTTGTTGTTCATATACGAAAAAAAGTACAGAAACAAAGAAATTTCTTCTATTGTTAATCCTATATCAAAACCTATCCAATTGGACAAACCTAATCAACACTTACTGCAAAAAACACAACTGCTAAAAACGTGATTCCAAAATTCCATTGCTGAAGAACTTAAAAGACAACTCAGCTCCCTTTCATCTGTAATGATCCTCCTTTTGAACAATTATTCTCTGGTAGGAAATCTATCGAAAATTCAACGCCTGCCTAAAAATAACGCATTCGATGGGGCTATAATTTTCCAAACACAAATTGCAGCAATACATTGCTCGCCTGAGATAGAACCAACATCACTATTTGAGTTCAACACCGTATGACTCGACTTGACAGTGTAAACCTTCTGATTTCCCGGCATTCATTAGCAAACGTCCACTTCCTCCATAACTAACAAACTATTATCTGACAAAACTTGAAGAAATTCTGCTTCTATCCATCCTTCACTCTTAGCCTGCGATATCATCACTGCGTGCCTGTTCCAGTTCCAAGAACCATTGAGCCAGAAACCCACTTCTGCAATGCTGCAAAACGAATCCGTAGCCTGATTAAAAAGCTCCAGAAACGCTTCCTTTAACGATTGCTTACCAGTCCAATTGTTGAACATAAAAGATGTGTTCATTCCATTCTTCACACTGCACAAAGTACTGGTTGAAAAACTGTTAGGATTTCCGTCTTCATTGGAATCTAACAAAATCAGATCTCTCCATCAAATGGAGTCACCACAATTAATGACGCGTTTATCACCAATAAACATCTTAACTGCCGCGTTCTTATATCTATAATTGATTAGACCTCTCCATATTGCATCGTGATTATTGACCACCCTTCACTTCCATTTCAAGAGCAAAGCTTTATTAAACACCTCTAAATCGATAATATCGAGCCCTCCTTCATCCTTTGGTTTACAAACTTGATCCCATCTAATCCAATGAATAGGTTTCTTGTCCTCACCCCCACCCCATAGGAAATTACTCATGATGCTACATAATTCAAGCAACACTTTTCTTGGCACTTTAAAGAAGGACATAGTGTTGCATCCCATCTTTCTCTCTTTCTCCTACTGCTGCTGTTTTTGTGAGAAACCTTTGTCCATCCACCATTCATGACACCGAACATCCTTAATCACTTCTCCTTTTGTAAAGAAAGTC
Source organism: Lathyrus tuberosus (assembly GCA_022829125.1). NCBI lineage: Eukaryota > Viridiplantae > Streptophyta > Magnoliopsida > Fabales > Fabaceae > Lathyrus > Lathyrus tuberosus. Next base: position 969,671 of record JALAZF010000633.1, read on the forward strand.
TTGATCAAAACATTGACAGAGATACTATCTTACTATGCAATAAGACAAGTCTTGATCTAAATGGTTGACTTGAACTTTTGGAGATTTTGGGTGAAAACATTCAAATTACTCGTGAACTTAGAAGAATAGAGAAATTCTTCAACTCATTTACCTTTTGGATCAAGTAAAATGTGTTAGATAAATAAGACAAAGTTTTAGTTTAAGAAAACGATATAAAAGGTAAATGGACAAAGTATTTTTATAATATATGTAATGAAATTTATGATATGTCCCCAGAGTCTATTAGGATGGAAATTTGAGAAGAGGATCACAAATATAACTACTATCATCATATTCAAAATCACAAGGAAAAAATAAGTGTTAAAAAGGATGTGTAATACGGTTGTGTTGTGGTTTTGTTGGTTAGCATGCCTATTAAAGTGTGAAATTTTTTTTAGATAAATGTGTTTGTGGGCTCAACAAACTTTCTAAAGAAATTATGTAGTCAATGTAAATATGGGATCAATGAAGAAGAAATAATTTAATTCTGATTTATTAGAATAAGAGGAATATACAAAATTGTTTAAGTTATAAGAGAATAAACATACAAGTCGTACCAAATTATAAGGGGGATAAAGGTTATGCTTGTAGATGGTTTATCAAATTTAGAGTATCTAAACTCACTTTTATTATTAAATAAACTTTTTTTTGCTTAACACACTTTCTTAACCAATTTTTCTTTTCTCATATTTCTTTAAAATTTGATTTAATTCAACAACTTTTTATTTAAGTGATTCACATTTATTATATACTGGATTTTTTTACCTTGTTTAATTCCACATTCATGTCATTAGTCTCACTTTCTAGAGATAAGATTTTTTTAACATGTTCTAGAAAAAGTCAAACATTCTGCATGCAATTTAAGAAAAGCGTTTTACAATCCATCATATGATATTTATTGTTTATTTTAAAATCACTAACCTCATTTTGTTCATCGTCGAAATTGTATGAAGCCATTAATGCGAAGTTTGCTCTTTCTTCATTTTCTGAATCAAAGTATGAAATTACTTCGTTGTCCCCCATTCAATGTAAGCCTTTCTTGGTTTGAAGCATTTTTTTTGTTTGAATTTATTTTTCTTTTCAAGAGATGAATAATCTTCTTTGATGTGACCTTTCTTTGTGCATTCAAAACATGTGAAATTCTGGTTTGGTGTTATAGTCTCCTTTTTTTTTTTAAACTTTATTCCTGGTCTAAATCATATACTTTTGTCTTTCTTGAGGAATTTACCAAATCTTTTGACTAGTAAGGTAATATTTTCGTCTTCACCAAAATCAACATCTTGTAGTGTTTCCTTTGAATATATTTTTAAAGCAATACTTTTGTGTTTCTTTTCTTGATCTTTGGGTTTTTTAGCATTCTAAGTTCTAACTCATGTTCTTGAAGTTTCTAAATATTGTCGCCAAATTTATTTTGGAAAGATTTTTCTTCTTCGACATAGTTGTTACTCTTGGTTTCCATGCTCTTATCAATGATTTTAGAACTTTAAGATTTAATTCATCAATTGTGAATGTTTTTCCAAGTTCCATCAAATGATTTGTCATGTCTGTAAATCTATTTTGCAAGTCAAAAATCTTCTCTAAAGGATGGATTCTAAAAATCTCATATTCTTAAGATAAAGTGTTTAGTTTTTATCTTTTTTACTTCCTATATGCCTTCATGTGTTACTTCTAATGTATCTCAAATTTCCTTGGCATATTTCCAATTTGACACTTTGAAAAATTCGTTCATTCCTAAGGCAGATGCAAGTATATTTTTGTGTATCAAACAAAACCCTCTTCTTGTCTTCATCGTTCCAAGATTCTTGTACCTTTGGTTGTTCTATTATTTTTGACATTTGTAGGAATGTAGGGTATACACTTGACAACATCCCATATTTCATACCCATGTGGTTCTAAGTATATTTGTATATAAATCTTCTAGAAATCATTGTATTTACCAAAGAAACATGGTGGCTTGTTGGTGTTTCCACCATCTTCTAAGGACGGTTTTGCGGAAACAATATTTATCCTGACCGACGAACAAGTTACCTTACCTTCATTACTATAAAACGCGAAAACAACAACGTCAGGTTTACAACGGATTCATATACACCGTTGCAATAGGTTAAAATTTTCGCGCCCACTGAGTAGCTGTATTTATAAACAATAAGTTAATGATGGTTGCCTTAAAACACCATAGTAATAAATGATGTGTAGCAAGCTTCTATTCCCAGAAACTACATTTTTTCCATTTTTTAGAGTACATTAAGCGTGTGTCACTTAAGTCCATTATTTAAAAAATAAAATGTAAAAGATTTTACAACAATGAAGTAAATCAACCGTTGTTAGAAGCGTGTGTCACTTAATTCCATTATTTAAAAAATAAATGGTAAATGATTTTACAATGGTGAAGGAAATCAACCGTTGTTAGAGGACTTACGATTCCACTACGGTTGTGTTACCCAACCGAGATTAAAGGCCTTACTGATAAATTAAAACAAAACTTATTCTGTATTTCTTTCATAAAATGCCATAGGCAAACAAGCGAGCCAGATACGACAGCAGCGGCGTAATCTTTACCCTCTTCGTATCCATTCATTTGGAGCTCAAATCCTCACCCTCTTCGTTCATTTGATTCTTCACCTTTGAAGTAAGGTAATCTTCAACATCTTCATTCCTTTTTTATTTGTTTATGTTGTATATGCTCAAATATTCACCCTCTTCTTTTATTTGATTCCTCAGCTTCGAAGTACGCTACTCTTCAACATCTTCATTCCTTACGTGCATAAGATTATTCAGCTTCAAAGTACTGTATTCTTCAACATATTCATTCTTTTTTATTTGTTTATGTTGTATATGCTCAAGTCAGTATGAGAGTACATGTTTCATATGCTTTAGGTTTAGATTTGCATATGCACATGCTTAAGTTTTTGGATTAAATTTTGTTGTGTCATTCACAATATTATACGTGTATAAATTTTAGAAGTTGTTATGGATCGTAGTTGGATGAAAGCTGATAGATTAGGTCCGGTTTATGAGAACAGAGTTCTTGAATTCCTCGAATACGCTTATAAAAATCTTCCCGACAATAATGGTATGTTTTATTATCCTTGTGTTATTTGCGCATCAAAAAGGGTACAAAGAAAGAAATATTCCATAGTGATGGTATATGTCAAAATTATATAATATGGATGTGGCATGGTGAGGTGGATAAAGAGGAAATTCGAGCGTCAGAAAGAAAAAGAGTGGATGAAGATGAATATATGGAAGAACAACTAAAGGATATGTTCCGTGATATTGGGGAATCTTCTTTTAAGAATGCTCATATTTATGATACTTTATGTAATGATAAAGATATACCTTTATATAAGGGATGCACAGATTTTACACGATTGTCGGCTGTGTTAACGTTGTTTAATCTGAAGGCAAAAAATGGATGGTCGGATAAAAGTTTCACGAAATTACTTGAATTGCTAAAGCAAATGTTACTAGAAGATAACAAATTGCCGAATCGTTGCTATGAGGCCAAGAAGATATTGTGTCTAATGGGTCTGGAGTATATCAAAATACATGATTGCCCTAATGATTGCATATTATACAGGAAAGAGTATGAATTCTTGTATCAATGTCCAAAATATGGTGTGTCGCGTTACAAGCTGAAGGCCAACAACGGTGATGACAATGACTATGACAATGTTAGTAGGAAGCATCCTCCTGCTAAAGTGTTATGGTACTTGCCAATAATTTCACGATTTAAGAGACTTTTTGCTAATTCGAATGACGCAAAGATTCTTAGATGGCATGTAGATGAAAGGACTCGTGATAGAAACATTCGCCATGTAGCTGATTCGTGGCAATAGAAGAAAATTGATTCGTTGTAGCTGACTCATCAAACATCAAGAAACTTGTATCAATGAAAGATGTCAAGTTAATTGGTTTAAAATCTCATGATTGTCATGTATTGATGCAACAACTTCTACCAGTGGCTATCTGTGGGATCCTACAAAAAAATGTGAGAGTAACTATAACGAGATTGTGCTTATTCTTCAATGCCATAGGTAATAAAGTTCTTGATTTTAAAAAATTAGATGAATTAGAAGATGAGGGTGCCATAATCTTGTGTCAATTGGAGATGTATTTTCCTCAATCATTTTTTGACATTATGGTTCACTTACTTGTTTATCTAGTCAGAGAAATCAGAATTTGTGGTCCAGTTTATTTAAGGTGGATGTATCCAATAGAGCGATATATGAAGATTTTTAAAGGATATACTAAGAATCATCACCGACCAAAAGCTTCGATTGTTAAAAGATACATCACAGAAGAAGCTGTTGAGTTTTGTACAAACTATTTGTTAGAGGCAGTTTCTATATGAATTCCAAAGTGTCGTCATGCTGTCATAGGCGGAAGAGGTATTCAAGGTCTAAATGTTAAGTCAATGGCTCGGGATGTAGTTATTTAAGCACATTTCTATATATTGAATAATATAGATGGAGTTCAACCTTTCAATAATACTCACAAAAGACTTTTGAGGAAAAAATATCCCCGAATGAGGGACAAGTTGTTGTTGATAGAGCATAACAAGAGATTTATAGATTAGTTTAATAAAAGTGTATCTAATGATCATAGTGCATCTGAGATACTTAAATGGTTGTCGTACGAGCCAAAATTTTGTGTCATTACTTGGATTGCATACGACATTGATCATTATACCTTTTATACTAAATCAAAAGATGATCGTAGTACAATGCAAAATAGTGGGGTTATGGTTGAAGCCGAATCGATGTATTTCTCTAGTGCGAAAGATAAGAATCCTGTATTGGCAACTACCACGTTTTATGGTGTCATTGATGAGATTTGGGAGATTGATTATGTTATTTTCAAAGTGACTTTATTTAAATGCAAGTGGGTTCCCAATAATAGTAATGGTGTACACATTGATGACTTAGGATTCACCCATGTCGACCTTGGCAAATCATCTTTTATGACCAAACCATTGATCGAGGCTTCTCAAGCTAAATAAATTTTCTATGTTACAGACCCATCAGACATATCGGGGAAATGACCAATCGTTCTCCAAGGAAAACACATTCCTCTTAGTGATGAAAGTCTTGATATTCCGTCCACACCTTCTTACACAACACAAGCTCCTACCTCATATGTTGAAGTTGATGGAGATGTCGTGCATGCTATTCGAATCGATCATGAAGAAGGCATATGGGAAAATTAACAAGTACGTAATTTATTCTTTATTCATAATGTATTAATTGTATGTTATAGTTTCTAAGTATTTTTACTAACAACACTACGGGAAAAGAGGGAAAAGAGGGCGCTTTTTTTGCCCTATAAAAGCGCTTAAAAGCGCTGTCTAAGCCTGTGCTGTCATAGGTAAAGACGGCGCTTTTTTATTTATGAAAAAGCGCTCTCTAAAAGGGAACTTTAGACAGCGCTTTTAAAAGCGCTGTCTAAAGTATACGTTTAAAATTCAATTTTTTTTTTTTATAAACTTTAGAAAGCGCTTTTTCCTTCAAAAGCGCTCTATAAAGGTGCTTTTAGACAGCGCTGTCTAATGTATACGGAAAATGATTTTTTTTATATACCTTTGGAGAGCGCTTTTCCCTAAAAGCGCTCTCTAAAGGGGACTTTAGAGAGCGCTTTTTCCTTAAAAGCGCTCTCTAAAGTATACCTATAATTTTATTGATTTTTTCTACGTATAAAAAATCCCATTTTAGCCATTTTTTTTTATGCAGAAACCTGCATAGTTTCAAACCAGCATTTCTTATATAATTTCTTGCAACAACAGAATTCTTATACATTTCAAGAAATAGAATTCTTGCAACAACAGAATTCATATATACATTTCAATAAAATTAACATTCACAAAACTTACAACAGAATTCACAAAATTTACAAAATTCACAAAATTCTTGCAACAACAGAATTCATATACATTAACAGAATTCACAAAATTTACAACAGAATTCTTCTTGCAACAAAATTTTCTTATATTCACAAAACTAAAATTTACATTCACAAAACTATACATTCAAAAAATTCTTCTTAGAAGAAAGAATTCGCACAATTCTTCCGTAATATAATTCAATTGTTTCCTTGTGTAAGAAGAACACGCCATATCTTCGAAATACTACATAACAAAACAAAATACGCATTATTTAGTTAAAAATAATAAATTATATGACATATCCGATAAATATTAATATAAATCCTAAGTTATAAAACCATGCATACCCTAATAGGAATCTCCAATTGTCCCATTTGAATGATTTCTCTCATGAACCTCAAAACGAAGTACCCGCAGTCTATGCCATTACGCTGACGAGGGCACTACACATAGACAAACAAATAAGAAATAATATATAGATGTTTTTTGTTATTAAGTAGCATCACTAATAAGCAATATTGTGAAAATTAATATACCTCCACTTTGACCCATGTAATATTGGTTGATCTAGCCCGTGCTACTCGAGTCTCTCTTTGTGCACGGTATAGTAGTATAGCTTTATAAAAGAAAAACGTAAACTTAGAACAATGTCACAGAAATAATTAGATATACAAATACACATGAATATTTCGAACAGTCTCACTTACGTGTCAACCACATCCTTCATATTCTGATATGGGGACCAATCAGTATCCAATGAATTAAGATAATAGACCACTTCTGTTATAGGATTAATGGCAACCAACAACCAGTGTCCACTGTAAAATATAACAAAAGTTTAGATGGATAATTTCTACGCAAAAGATACAAATTAAATATTAGAATGAAATTATAATGAAAATCTTACCCGTTTCCAGTATTATACGGTAAAAGAAACAGACATTATGTGTTGCTGGCCGTAAATCGCTCAAGTAAGTGGTCTCTTACTTCAATTGCATTCATACCAATTCTCGGTGCATTAACAAGGCTGCAAGAGAAGAAACGGAATTTGTTTAACAAATCCGTCCCCCGCATGAATTTTTCATACATGCACCTTAAATAAAAATATAATAAACATTAGACTATTATCATTGAAATGTGTAAATAAATTGTTCAACTAAATAAATAATAGATTGGTTGGAGTACCAGATGTATGAATGCATAACACCGATGCCTAATTCAGTATGATTGAAAACCTGCTCCATGTCCTCTTTTTCGATTATCTCGGAATGAGGAAAACCAAAAACACCTTTGTCCATGTTGATTTGACGAATAGCACCTTCCATCAAATTTGACATTGACAAAAGTGTTTCTAGACACGTCTGAAAGTGAGGTCTTTTTTCCTTCACGGTCCTTGTAGGAGCTTTTTTCTTGCCGGTCTATTGTGAAGGTTGAGCAGGAACCTAACAATCATATAAGTTAGGTAAAGTAGAAAATCATGAATTCGGATAATAGAATAACACTTAAAATCTACCTCTCTGTGTGATTCAACAGACTCATTTTGCAGCAAAACCCCTTTATTCTTTGCTGCGGGTTTTGTTGGAGTCTAACATTACCATGTAAAAAAAATGTAAGTAATGGTTCAGAATGATTTTCATAATCGTTCAGAATTGTCATTTGAATACTAAGAGATTCGTAATGGTTTTCAACATACCTCATCACCTATGGAAATGAGGTCTAACGGCCATGCAACAAACGAACCTATTGCATCCCGCAGCAATGTAACCTCTGAAACCGAGTCTAGTATCGGTAGTAACGCATCCGTTTCTAAAGCGATATCAACCGACACTTTCAGATAACCTTGTGGGAGCGGATGATGGTGAAGTAACGCTCCCATAAAGTTATGCACTTTTCCCTTGCCAACCATGCGATAAGTCGAAAACGACAAATACAGCTGGCAAGATGAAATGCCCTGAAGCAATAATAAATATGTAACTGTTAATATGTATAAAGGTCAAATAAAATAAATGTGTTAATTTAATTAAAATAAATATGTGCTAATTACCTCGGGAATTTTATTTGGAGAATTGATACTAGCTTTGTCACTAGCATCTTTCAAACCGGAACCGCGCCTTTCCGCCTCATATCTCTCTTTATCCTGCTGCAATGCTTGGACTTGCGCTTGTAGTGCCATCACAGTTTGCATTATTTCTTGGGTGGTGGGATTTTTTTTCTTTGATTGTTTATACAAGGATGATGGAGTCACACCAAATCCTTTACCTCTCACCCGACCGGGATACTCAGAAACATTTAGTACTCGACTAAGAATGCTCCTGCAATCATCCTCACTTGCGGGTATGGATTTAGATAGATTCTCCTGAAATTCATTGATATATCGAAAATTATTAGTGGGGATTAAAAATTAATTATAATTTAATAAAATTTCAATTAACTTTGAGACATAATGTTATACTTACACATTCTTCATAAACATGCTGAACATCTTCTGTAACAGCTCCACCCTTACCCACGCGAGCTTCCTTCCACAAAACATGGTCTGAAAGTGATGATTCTTCACTTTTAGACTCTTCTAACTACACATTTAGTTAAATAATAAGTTCATCAATTATAACACAATAATACAATTAATAAAATCATAGCATTAATATATACTTACCAATTTTTGTTGTAATCGTGCATATCCCAAACACCCTTTTCTGTATGGATACGCGGGGTTTGATGCTCTTTCGCGATTAATGGCACTCAATTTCTGGATAAATATTTTTAAGTCATATCATATCAAAACAAACTAATGAAACACATATATAATACAATCTATAGACATGACAAGACAACATTACATTGAATTCTTCGGTTTTCCGTTTGTCTACAAAAATGCCCCTTTCTTGCGGTGTAATCACATCCGCATACAACGGTGGAAGTTCTGCTTCAACAAAAATTTTGTTCTCATCCCTAAGATATTTGTTTGATAATAAGGTTCTAAACCCTCTGTGTCTCTTTCCGGCCAATTGAAGACAATACTTTTGTCGGCTTTCTTCAATATTAAAGGACCTCTACGAAAAAACATACACATATAAACATAAAGTGTTTTAGTATAAGTAAATTAAAGACTTAATCGTCAACAAAAATCTAATAACATCAATCATATTTGGTAAGTACCTGTATCTCAGTCCATATCTTTTCTTTACCGGCATCCAACGATTTACTCCTCCAATTATCACTAGTGATTGGAATATGCTGACGGACAAGTGAACCAATGTATGAAGATAACATTGAACCGTTAGGCTCAACTAGTTGGTTCTGGTCACTCCAATGTACATCAAATCTCATCCCTTTATCTCTGGCACGGATGATTCTCTTCATAATGGTTTTTCCTCTTTTTATTTCATGTTCTACATTCGAAGCTTCATTCTGAGCTTCCTGTGTATCTTGTGTCTCGTGGGTGTCTTCCTGGTTATTAGACATTTTACCTATAAGAAAGAAAAAAACAAAAATTAAATGACAAATATAAACTCATAAAGCAAAAGAGTTTCTTACCTAGCCCTTTCATCACACATACTACCAAGAAATATAAACTCATAAAGCAAAAGTGTTTCTTACCAACACCCTCACTTCACTGTTAATGAATACTTACAACTTACAAAGCCTAAGCAAGTTAAAGTGAAAATTGAAAAGGAAAAGAAAAATAATTAATAAACACTGAAATTGATACTTGTTAGTAACAGGTACCAAGTAAATAAACAAACACCCTTATAAAAGAATGATAAGATTCTGAGTTTCTAATTCTAACAAGAAATTGATACTTGTTAGTAACAGGTACCAAAAGGAGAGGTCAATAGTAATCCTACACAAAATATTCGAATTTTATCATCATTCTACACAGAAACTCTAGCTTTCACTGCAGGGTCATATTCTATTATATATACCAAACAAGAACAACAATAATAGTTTAAAAATCAAGAGAAATAAATTTATAAACAAAAAACATCAACAAAAATGTTGTTTTACGTTTCTTTTAAAAAAAAGAAGAAGAAGTTGCAGGTGGTGGTAAGAAACACTTTTGCTTTATGACAAGAACGAACAACAACGAACAACAGTAACATGCAAGAACGATTGACAATAACGATGACAAGAACAACAACAACGAACAATGTTAGAAGTAAGAACAGCAACAACAATGTACCTCTTCTTCGTCACGACGGCAGCAAAACGACGGCAGCAGTGAAGTCACGACAATGAACGACGGCAGCAGAACGACGACAACCGCGAATGAACGACGGCAATGGCGGATGAACGACGGCAATGGCAAAGGGTTTCAGCAGAGAAGAAAGAGAGCAAGGGTTTCAGCAGAGAAGAAAGAGAGCAAGGGTCGAGAGAAGAAAATGATCAGAAGCAGTTTCAGAAAATGAAATGAAATGTGTTTTATATTTTAATTAATAAATGACCTTAGAGGGCGCTTTCCTTAAAAAGCGCTTTCTAAAGTGAGGAGACTTAAAGACCTTAGAGGGCGCTTTTCTTAAAGCGCTTTCTAAGGTTAAACTTTAGACAGCGCTTTTCTAAAGCGCTTTCTAAAGGCTATTTTTAGAAGGCTTATAACAGCGCTTTGTCCTTAGAAAGCGCTGTCTAAGGTTTACCTGAAAATGTCAAAAAATATAAAAATGAGTCTGGGGCGAGGGGGATTCGAACCCCAGACTCAAAACATGGCAAACAAATACACAAACCTCCTTGACCAGCGGTACTACGCCCTCATCCATTGTTTATACTCACTCCATAAATATATAAAATACGGTGTCAACATATATATTTAAATATATTATTTGAATCATTTTAAATATAATTTAAAATAAATTAAAATATAATTTAATATAATTTAAATATATTAAATATAATTTTATATATTAATATAATTTAAAGTATATTTTCAATTATATATTAATATAATTTATATATATTAAATATAATTTAAATAAGTTAAAATGTTTGTATTTAAAACATATATAGTTAAATATATTATTTGAATAATTTAAAATAAATTAAAATATAATTTAATATAATTTAAATATATTAAATATAATTTGATATATTAATATAATTTAAAGTATATTTTAAATTAATATATTTTAAATTATATATTAATATAATTTATATATATTAAATATAATTTAAATAAGTTAAAATGTTTGTATTTAAAACATATATATTTAAATATATTATTTGAATAATTTAAAATATAATTTAAAATAATTTAAAATATAATTTAATATAATTTAAATATATTAAACATAATTTGATATATTAATATAATTTAAAGTATATTTTAAATTATATATTAATATAATTTATATATATTAAATATAATTTAAATAAGTTAAAATGTTTGTATTTAAAACATATATATTTAAATATATTATTTGAATAATTTAAAGTTTAATTTAAAATAAATTAAAATATAATGTAATATAATTTAAATATATTAAATATAATTTGATATATTAATATAATTTAAAGTATATTTTAAATTATATATTAATATAATTTATATATATTAAATATAATTTAAATAAGTTAAAATATTTGTATTTAAAACATATATATTTAAATATATTATTTGAATAATTTTAAATATAATTGAAAATAAATTAAAATATAATTTAATATAATTTAAATATATTAAATATAATTTGATATTTAATATAATTTAAAGTATATTTTAAACTAATATATTTTAAATTATATATATTAAATATAATTTAAATAAGTTAAAATATATAATTCAAATATATTAAATATAATTTGATATATTTATATAATTTAAAATTCCTTTCCCTACCTAAGGAGCGTGGGTTCGACCCCCCCTTTTGCCATTTTTTGTGATTCTTGATGTTTTTCAGTATAATTGTGCCAAACAACAAATACAGCGCTGTCTCTGAAAATGTTTAGAATTGTTTTATATTTTAATTAGTAAATGACTTTAGAGGGCATTTTTCCTTAGAAAGCGTTTTCTAAAGTGAAAAGAAATTGAGCCCTATTAGAGTGCTTTCTGAAAGCGCTTTCTAAGGTGATACCTATAGCAGCGCTTTTTAAAGGCGCTTTCTAAGGTGACACTCTTTTACATGCTTTTACAGCGCTTTTGAAAAGCGCTTTCTAAAGCCTTTCTTTTAAGGCGCTTTTTTTAGCGAAATTTTTTTATTCTTTTTAGCAGCGCTTTTGCATAATACCGCTGTTTTTTTGGTGCTGTCTAATCATACTTTTGGCGTAGTGCAAGTATAATTATTTGAAATCATAGTCAAGACACCAAGAGACAAGACACCAAGAGACAAGACTCCAAAAGACAATACACCAAGAGACAAGAAATCAAAACACGAAGTTACAATTATGTGATGTTATGTAATGTGTAAACTGTAGGTTGTTGGTTTTGATAAATTGTAGGATGTTTGTTCTGATACAATTGAATATGATATAATTATGTGATATTATGAATATGATACCATTAATATTATTATGATAACTTTATCAAAAATGTGAGTTGTATTTTTTGTTGTGATATGGTGAACAATAATACATATTAAAAAATGAGATTATTTATAAAAGCAGGATAATATTCGTTAATCCTGCAGAAAATATACTAACGGTTATACATCATAACCGTTATAATATCTCGCGCGCTGTCTAGAAAAAAATAAATATCAAAACGGCGCAGCTGAGAATCGAACCTAAGACCATTAATTTTATCACAACGTTCCTTTGGAACATCCGTTGGGATAGAGCGTGCGCTTTCCAGTTTATTACAACAGTTTATGGGCTGTGATAATAAGTATCATATATACAACGACACTCTACATAACAACGTCTGCGCCCGCGTGATTATATATCTTTTCCAATCATTGGTAAATGGGTTTTCCATAGTAGTGTCTGCTCAAATGTCAATTGTAACTATAGATTGTAACCTAAGATGGGGTGAATTAGCTTTTCTAAATTTTTTCTTCTTTTAAGCCAACATTCTTCCCTTTTTATTTTTCTAAAATTAAGTTATTAGAATTTGAAAGAAAAGTGCATAAAATTAAAAAGAAAGATTATAAATAATACAAGGATATATCCTAATTGCCCTCATAATCAAGGAACCTGCCCCAGTGGTTGGGGCGCTATTCGCTATTAATGGTGTGTAAGGGTAAGAGTTCAAATCTACTCATGCAATTCTTGTATTTATTTTGATATTTTAGGACTACTAATGATTAAAAATAATTAAGAAGAAAATTAAAAAAAAAACCACATGGCATTAAAAAAAAAAATAAAAGGTTTGTCATGTCATTGATTAGTTAACAGTTTGTCCGAGGTGAAAAAGAAGACAAATCCCCTTGGTTAACAACCTGAATGTTACCTCTGATGTTAAACCCATGTTACAACAAAGGGTTAAAATAGTGCGCTATCATTTTTTACCTCGACCAAATGAACATAAGGATGAAGTAGTGCATTTTTTTTACATTACTTCGTCCATCCGATCGAGGTAAAATCTCAATTTGAATCAAGGCAATGCCTATTTCAACCTATGTTACAACTAAGAGAGAAAATAGTGCGCTATAGTTTTTTTTTACCTCGACCAAATGTACATAAGGCAGAAGCAGTGCATTTTTCATTACACCCTAAGTTACTTCGTCCATCCGCGGTAAAATCTTAAAATCTTAATTTGAATCGAGGCAATGCCTATTTCTTTAGTAGATATTTTTCAAGAGAGTTGTCAAAAAATTAATTTTAAAAGTTTTTACACAAAATAAGAAAATTATAAAAATAAATTATATTTTTATAAAACCTGTAATATATTATGTTTATAAAGGTTTCAAACACATTAATTTTTAAGAATTTATACACAAAAAATAAACAAAATCATATAGAAAAACACAACTTTATATTATGTTTTGATTTGATCCTCATTGTAATTATAAAAATCCTACAATACTACATTTATTTATTTTGGGTTCTTCATGTGACGGGGCTGTTACATCTAAGTTGGAACAAATCATGATAGAAAAGAATGAATCACTCAGTATGGCCTCTCGCCAATATAGTTGCCAGGAGGATCATAATTGCAAGTAATAAAAGTTCCTCCATTTTCACATTTCACTTTGGCACATCCAATTCTCACTGTGTTTTTCCAAACAACTTGTGTATAATGGCCACACATCTGACCAGCAGCACACGAATTACTATTATAATCATAGTAGGGTTTCTCATCAATCCACAACTTCACAGCTTCTGTGCCACTCATGTCACTGGTGCTCATTGCGATATTTTCTCCGTAACGGTCGGTGCCAGAGTGGACCAACTGACAATCCTTGCGTTGATTAGCATAGTTATTTGCAAAAGCAGCAACCTTGTTGTCCCAAACAAGATTCGAAATTTTCACTTTGGTAATCGCGGATCTTGCTGCGTTGTGTCCTTTTAGATAGTCTGCTGGAGAATCTTGTGCTTGCACAACGTAACTACCTGTAATGAGTATTAAGCTTAAGACACATAATACAGAAAATGAACTCATTTTGTTTAACAGTTTCAAAATGTTAAATGGAATTGTATGTATTTGGTGAAAATTGTTGAGCTCTTGTGATGTATTTATGTAGATTTTTAAACATGGTAATTTGGTAATTCAAAAAAATATCTTTCTTTACCAAAACAAAGATGCGACAATAGCTAAATAATCCTATGTATTTAGAAGCTTTTTTTTAATAAACTTGATTCGACTTTATGATAAATTAATGGATTTTAACTTTAAGTTAGATATATAATTTGATAATTTTTTACTACAATTATCTTCAATAAAGTTGTTGAACATTCTTTTATATGGAAAAATCTAAATACAATCATAAAATATGAGGTAACGATTTTAACTTTTCGTACTGATTAATAAATTATGATATCTTTTTTATTCTTTATGGACTATTGAATTTGAAGAAAAAGGAAATGCCTCCTAAAAAACAAATTAAAAAAATACTGTCTCCTGATTTCTTACTAAAAAAGTGAAAATAAATTATATAAATAAATTATTTATTTAATAGAAAACTTGAAAAAGAATCATTAAAAAGGACTCGGGATCCATATTTTAATAGTAGCAGATTTGGATTTTTGACAGAATTCAATGTCAATAGACAAACATGAATATTTTAACAAAAATAGATATATGTTTGAATGAAACCCCAAGAGTTGGTCTAGTGGTGGAGGCTTGGATCTTAAGAGTGTTCTCCTCTTAAAATCATGAGTTTGATATATGTCCGTTAATAATTATTACAGAGTAATTGTGGCATGAATTAAAATCATGGACTTGATTGTCATTAAAAGTTATATCGGACAATTTCGCACACGTTTTTTTTAAGTATTTTGATAAAAACTCAACTTCATAACTCAAAGTGGATTTACACATTGAGAAGGTTGTTTTGGAGATTAATCAACTTAAAACCAAGTGGGCTAAGGGATCTCCTTGTCTAAGCCCCTTTGATCCGATAAAATCTGCGATTGGACTGCCATTAAACAAAATAAAGAAAGAGGTATTGAAGATGCAATCCTCCATCCAAAAGTTCCATCGGGATCCAAATCCAAGCCTTCTGAACATTAACGGAGAAAACTCCAGGAAATGCAATCGACTGCCTTTTCGAAGTCCATTTTTAAAATAAATCCCTCCTTCTTGAATCTATTGGCATAGTCAATGAGTTCGTTAACCACCACCACTCCGTCAATGAGTTCGTTGACCACCACCACTCAAAGCTCAAAAGAAGTTAAACATACAATACAATTTGGGATCTCTTGCTTAGAAGAGAAAGTTTGCTTAGACAGAAAGCTAGAGTGAAGTGGATCAAAGAAGGCGATATGAATTCGAGATTCTTTCACAATGCTATAAGAATTCGCAACAACAAACGGAACATTCTTCACATTGAATCAGATGGCAGAAGAATTGAAGGAGTTTTAGAGATAAAGGAGTGCATTAAAAGTTTCTTCGAAAAGGTCTATAAAGAAGATAAGACCAACATACCGCTGCTTCCTGGCATCGATTTCAAACAACCCTCTGTTGAAGATATTCTTTTTCTAGAGAAACCCTTTTCATTAGAAGAACTGAAGAATGTTGTTTGGGATTTTGACGGGGGTCTAGATGGTTTCTCCTTACATTTCTTCAAACAGAGCTGGGATCTAGTGAAGTCGGACATGATGAATTTTCTTAACGAATTTTATTTTGCATGTACTCTTCCTAAGGCGTTTTCAGCTTCGTTTATTGCTCTTTTTTCTAAAGTGGAGATTCCGCATTCGTTGGGAGAATATCGCCCGATATGTCTCATATCTAGCACCTACAAAATATTGTCAAAGATCTTAGCGGGAAGGTTGAAGAGTGTAACTGGCAAAGTCATTTTCCATTCCCAAACTGGTTTCATTCCTGATCGTGAAATCTATGACCAAGTGGTGGTGGTTAACGAACTCATTGACTATGCCAATAGATTCAAGAAGGAGGGATTGATTTTAAAAATGGACTTCGAAAAGGCATTCGATTGCATTTCCTAGAGTTTTCTCTGTTAATCTTCAGAAGGCTTGGATTTGGATCCCGATGGAACTTTTGGATGAAGGATTGCATCTTCAATACCTCTTTCTTTATTTTGTTTAATGGCAGTCCAATCGCAGATTTTACCGGATCGAAGGGGCTTAGACAATGGGATTCGTTATCCCCTTTTCTCTTTGCAATATAGTCTCAAAAGCGTCGGTTACTGGCCTGTAAAAGGGAATGAATTATGGTTTTGAAAGTTCCTACAACATTCTCCAATTCGCGGACAACACGATTCTGATGGGAGAGTGCAAATTTCTTTAAGAGTAATATTTACGGTATTAGCACATCGAATACCTTTCTTAAAACTGCTACAGATTTCTTGAGTTGTTGTGCTGCTAAAATTCCATTCAAATTTCTCAGTATTTTTGTTGGGCTCGAATCCTAGAAGGGTTTCATCATGGTCAGAAGTCTTTGATTATCTCAAGTGCAAACTTTCTTCGTGGAGAGGCAAGTATCTTTCTATAGGTGGTATGATTACGCTTATTAACTCTATTCTTAATAATATCCCCATCTTTATGCTTTCATTCTACAAAGCGCATGTCGCGGTTCTAAAGTCTATTGTTGCGAATTTGCTTCAGTTTCTAACCTTGGTGCTTGGGAAGAGTCTCTGGATCACGAAAGTTCCATCCAAAATTCACATCTTTGGTTGGAAAGTGTTTATCGATAGACGTCCAACCAAATCTGAGTTACAAAAGAGGGGGCTATTTCATTCTCTAATTGATATCTTATGTGATTCCTGCATTGTTGTAAAGGAAGACCTCTTCCATTTACTAATTGCTCGCCCTTTTTTCACAAGAGTTTGGGAAGCAATTGAAGATTGGTTGGAGTTGAAACACAATGTCAGAGTCTCAATCGTGAACCACGTCGAGCAATTTCTTCTTAATTTGAAAGGTAAAGCCACCAAGACTAAGAGGATGTTAATTTGGCTTGCAACCTGTTGGTGTTGTGGATCCGGTGTAATTACATCATCTTCAATGATAATGTCGTGGCAAGGGGTGTATTGAAGAATCTATTTACTTTATTAAACTTATTTTGTGGAATTGACTAGTTATAGGTTTGAAGAGTATATTAGTTCTATCTTTTTATAACTGGTAGTGTAATTCGGTAGACTATCTCATATTACGTTAACTTTGTATTTTGTATGAGCACAATTTGTGCTCCTTTTCAATCTAATTTCTTATTAAAAAAAAACTTCATAACTCAAAAACTCAATTTGCCCATAAACCTTCAACAACAAAAAGAAAACGCTTTAACACACTACAAGATTTTTAACATTAGGCAAAAAAAAAATAACTTAATAATCGTGGCCTAAAGGGTAAAAGGCTTCACTTTTTACATGTTGGTAAATTTCTAGATTTTTTTTAACTGTCGTTTATTTACTTTAAGCTATGGTTTTTAAGGGTGCACATAACAAAACCAGTCACTTATTTATTTGAAACCATGTTTTGAAACGCATTTCTTATTTTAAAGGCAACGGTTTAAAAGCGCATCCTTATATTAAAAACTACAGATTTGTTTTTTTTTTTTTTATAAGCAAAATTTTCATTCAACAAGATACTAAAGGGAGTATCCAACCCTGTACAACCACATCAACCATCCTGTCATACCCCAAATTTTGACCACTATGATTTTCCATCATTGTGCAAATCATCATCACAATATGGATGAACCATCAGGCCTCATCAAATGCCTCAAGGGTTGTTGAACATTCACTATAATCAAAATTAGGGTTTTATGCCCTCTCAGAGCCTTAAATAAAGGATCAATCAAGAAATGACTTGATCTTCAACTTGTCTAACCTATAAAATATCCTCAATGGATCAAAAGGACTCACACATCAAGGATTAAGCACAAGGTTGCTCCCTTCTAGGGGGATCAAGTCTCAAGATCGACAGTGTCACCAAATTAGGGTTTTGGTCGACCAGGATCTCTAGATGGAAATTTTCATCTGGGCACAAGCCAATGATCCAAAACATAACCTAATATACTCCATGGAACCTCATGGACCCAATCATCAAGTCAATTTGGCCTCATGGGATGCATTCATCAAAAATCAGGAATTAGGGTTTCTTGACCTAATTCACCCCTAAGTTGACTTTTGGGACAAATCATGAACCAAGACCTCAAGAGAGGATTTAAGGGTCTTTAATATACTATATTGATCCATTTGGAACAATGGATTAATCCAAGAAGCTTGAGCAACAAGTCTCAATTTCATCTGCACCACAATTAGGGTTTCGCGAGGAAGGTCAACTGTAACTTTGACTTTTGACCAGGACATGCTCCCAAACCCTAAGACATGATTCAATATACCCTATGACACCCATGGAACATGTCCATCAAGTTTGATTTAGGTCAAGGACATGATTTCCTGAAGAATTACACAGTTTGGAATTCATTTGATAAAAAGTCAACTGTGCACAAAAGTCAACTTTGACATTTTGAGATTTTTCACCAAAATGGATTTTTAACCCTAAAATGATGTTAATGTATGATTTGAATCATCATTCATTAAGAAAAATCAAAGAAAGTGGGAAACTTGTAAAAGGGGTAACCATAAAAACTTAGAAAAATTTCTAAGTTATGGAAAAAGTGACACTAATGTGCCAACTTTGGAGGACCATAACTCCTAAACCACAAGGCCATTGTTCCCCATTCAAAGCTTGATTTGTAGATCACATTGCCCTCTACAAAAGCTTCATACTGACCTATGTCCAAATTCCTCATGGATTTTGAGTTATGGAGTGATCAAAATCAAGAAAAGTCACTTTGTTCCAACACTTAGTGAAAATTTCACTAAGTCAGATTTTGCCTTACTTTTTTCCAAATGTAGGGACATTTTTCACTTGGATTCAAAAGAGATTAAAACCAAACATGTTCAAACAGTTGTTGTATCATGTAAGGGCTTTCCAAAATGACCAAGAACATTACCAAATTCAATTTGGGCTATGAGATATGACATTGGCAAGTTGCCTTGCTGAAATCTGCCAAGGCAAGGCAGATTTTTGCACTTTTGGTCGATTAGCCAAAATCAACCAAATTCAAATGCTCCTATCCACTTGGACACCTCTGAGGATTGAATATAAATGGGACAATCACTGAGTCAAGCCTCCAAAGTCTTTGGAACAAGAAATAGCATGTTGAACCTAGAATTGCCAAAATAGGGACAATACTCCAATTTTGGATTGGAGCATTCAATGGAAGCATCAAGGTGGCATGGACTAAGCCATTAACAACTGAATTCAGTCAAGACTTGTCCAAGACCAAGGGGGCCAGCAGCCTGTGCCCTAACCTCTAGTCAATGGCTAGAGGAGACTTAGATTTTCATTTGCCAACATTGGCCAAACCTACTCAGCAGTTGCCATTCACTATTCCTTGCAAAACAAACTTTCTCTACTATAAATAGAGCTCAATTGTGATCAGTTTAAGTACAACAAAGGCCTACAACACTTGCCTTTCTCAAAAACCACTTCTCACTCTCAAAAATGCCTTTCTTAGCAAGTCACTATCAGGTTTTTCATTAGAGAGCAATTCTGTAACGCCCCAGTTTTGTTAGATTTATTTAATAGAGTAGATTTAATTGGTTTTGGTTTTATATTATTTTATTATTGACTTTTATTTGACAATATATTATTTTTCATCGTTGTTTATGTTTTATCGCATTTTGAGAGCGTTTGAGAGATATTTGAGCTGAGGGGTATTTTGGTCTTTTGCTTGGGTAAGTTTTATGTTTTATATATAAATAGAAAGATATAGGGAGAAAATGAGAGAAAGAAAGAGAAAGAAGAGAAAGCGAAGAGAAGAGAAAAGGGAGGAAAGAAAAGGGAGAAGAGGAAAAGTGGGAAAAATCGACATAACTCCGTTTCAAGCGCGAATAATCGGGTAAGGGTGAGAAGTTTCAATTATATTTCGATTGTGTATGTATATGTGTTGTTTGTGTAATTGTTTTGGTTGTTTTCACAACTTTTCTCTAATTGATAAATTGATGAACAATTGATGAAAATTGATGTTTTCGCGGTTAGAATTGGGAATAGATCGTGTAGAATAGTCGAGTAATGTTTGGGTTTAGTCGAGAGTACTCGTTGGTATGATTTAGAGAGTTTTGGATTGAATGAGATAGTTTGTGAGAGTTAGGGCAATAATGGTAGAAATGAGTGGAAATCGATGTTTTCACGGTTGAAACTCGGAATAAGTTGCGTGGTGTAGTCGGGTAAGGTTTGGGTTTAATCGGGAATGGTTGTTTGCGTGTTTTCCCGCGATTTCGAGCGAGTTCGAATTTAGAATTCAATGATAAAATTATGTTTCAAAATATTTCAAAAATGGAAAATGTGTTAGATGGCTTTTTAATGATGGAAATATTGTAGTACGTCGAATTCTGAGATCGCAGCTTTTTACGGAATCGAAAACGGATGTCCGAAAGTCTAAAAATGGTGTTTTAAGGCTGAAATGCGTAGCAGGTTTCGCGCTCAGCGCGCAGGTCGGGCGCTCAGCGCGCATGTCTGGGCGAAAGGGAAAATTTCCGAAACTTTGAAAATTCATAACTTTTGATCCGTAAGTCCGTTTTGGTCCCCGTTCGAAGCGTTAGAAAGCTTATGAAATGTTCTTTCTTGTAAAAATGGTTTTGGGATTAGTGGATGATTTATTTAAGTCGTGGTTTTGGAAACGTGTCGTTTTGTCGACTTTTCCCGTCGTATTTGTGTGCGATTGATGTGATATCATGTTATATGCTTTTGTTATATAACGTATCGCTTGTGTGCTGTTATATGAAGTGAATACATGTAATGAGATGTTGTGATAATGTTGTTGTTGTGGTTTGTGAAATGCATTGCTTATGTGAAATGATGTGAATCATACAATAGTGCATTGGTGTGAATGTATATAGATTGTATGTGATTGTATGAGATAAATGCATGAATACATTGTGAATATGTATGCATTTCAAGAATGTCTTGAGTCATTTTGTATGTGAAGCATAATGATGTGCATTCTTGTGTTGAGGGATTCTAATGAGAATCCGCTACAACGTCGTGAGCCTCTCTTGGTGGAGGTGTGAGCGATCCATAAACACTGTGAGCCTCTCTTGGTGGAGGTGTGAGCGGTGGGTGAACATCGTAGGCCCGACGGGGAGTTACTTTGGTAACGAGCGATGGTTCCAGCAGAAGTTCCTGAGTGAACTTGAGATGATGAAGTCGGTACCCGCATTGCATTGCATAGAGTCGTTGTGTCGGTCTCTGTGCATATGCATGAATTATGAATGGATTGATTAGGTGTGAGCTTGTGATAACTTTGGTGATTTGAGATACATTTGTGATAAATGTATTGAGTATGATTGATATGCTGTGTGATGGATGCATAAAGGATTATGTGTTGTAAATTATGATTGAATTGGTGAATTATTATGCATATATGATAAATGCATTGGTTGTGAGTGATATGTTTTGTGTATAAACATATGATATGTGATGTTTGTGGTGAGAAATATTGTTTATGGGAATTTATTTGTGTTGTGGCATATTATTATGCAATCTTGTTATAGTTGTTATTTCTCACCCTTCTGCTGGAATATGCTTTTTATGGCATAGTGCAAATTGTCAGCTTTAGAGGCGTGGAGGCAAGTGGAAGAGTTAGATCTTCGTTTGCTTAGGTCTTGGTGTCTGCTCTGATACGTAGCACGGGAGTCGGGGAACGATTATGTTGTATATGTATATAATTGTGGAATATATTTGGTATTACCTTGTATATATAATTGGATGTTATCAAACTATTTATTTTGTAAAACAAGTCTGTTATGGATCTTTCCGCTTTATTCCCTAATTGACCATTCCTTTTATATGGAAAAGTTTCCCTTAAGGGTACTCTATTTTATGCTATGTATCAAATTTATGAGCAGGGATGATGTTTTATTTATTTAATTATGACATCCTTGTTTCTGTCGAAAAAATAAATTTTTAGTTACTCTGATTTTATTTATGTATTATTTTATTCTCGATGGGAATTGGGGTGTTACAAATTCCACTCAAACCAATCACACACACACCTCATATACATCATATGTGAGTTGATCAAACACTTAAACAACAACTGGAACACTGATTTCTCAGAATCACCAGTCAATTGCTCAAGGTTTTAACCAAAGTGCAGTTGAGATGCCATGAAGTGATCCAGCCATTCTCAGTCAAGTCCAAGCATTCAAACACACTCCATAGGATGTAGGGAAGCTGTTCAGATCATCACAATTCATCTGTAACACCTCCTACTCAGAAATCAACTTGCTCTTGCTGTCACGACCTAGAGGTAAGCTTAAACTTGGCCATCTCTCAATCTATGCATATTTCCTCGCACAATACTTTTGCCAAATGTTCATAACCATGCATGGAATGTTTCCCCTCAAGTAATTTCTTTGTTTGAATCGTGTATTAAAAATCCCAGCCTTCATGCAGAAATTAGGGTTCATAAGGATTTATCGTGCTTTCTTGTTTTATGCTTAATTTAAATGAAATTAATTGTCATAAACATGATCGTGAGGTTGAGACGAGCATATTGATATGTGGATTGCATGATATAATCAAGTATTCGGTGAGATTGGATAGAAAATAAAAATCAGCCAAACCCAGAACACGCGCATGTTCTTCAGCTGTTCTTGGCGCCATTTCTTTCTAATTCAAATATTTGAATTTTGTGATTTTTTTTAATTGATTCAAAAATTAATTTCTCTCTGAGTTTTAATGATTTTGAGTTGATTCTTTTTTTTTAAATTCACAAAAATGTTAAAATATTTTATTTTCCCAAAAAATCCCAAAAATATTATTTATTTCACATAATTGATATTTTTGCAAAGAATTAATGTTTTAATTGTTTTTAACATTTAAAATATTTTTTCCATCTTGATTTTGCAACTTTTAATGCCTTCTTATTATTTTGTAGGTCAACACTTAATTTTTGACGCATTAATCCAAGATCACAATTTGTTTTCCATATGTTAAACAATTTTGACCATTTTAATTGAATTTTTTATTCAATTAAAACACATTTTGAAAACAAATTAGGGTTTTGGATTAATTCAACCCTCATAAATCATTTTAAAAACTTTTTGGGCCTCTTGAGAGAGTGTAAGACCCAAATCCCCTTGTACAAACTATTTTTGGGCCTCACTTATTGTATAAGTCCCTCTGTACAAGTAAACGGCGCGATCATCGCCTTTTAAATCAATTGGGCCTCTCCTTGAGCTATAAGACCCATTCAAAACTTTTGGGCATCTAATAGAGTGTAAGACCCAACCCCCTTTTAACCAAAACAATTTTGGGTCTCACTTATTGTATAAGTCCCTCTGCGTTAAAAGAAAACCTCGGCGTGATCGCCATTTTTAACGAAAAATCAATTGGGCATACCCTCGTGTTATAAGCCCCACTCTTTTTCTTTAAACCTTTTAGGCCTCTTAAGAGAGTGTAAGACCCATCCCTTTGTACAGAAAACCTTTTTTGGGCCTCAGTCACTTGTATAAGTCCCTCTGTACAAAATTCAAACAGTGCGCTCACTGATAAAACTCTGGGCCTCTCATTGAGCTGTAAGCCCCAAATCTTTCTTTTTCAAAGCACTTTCTCCTTTGATTTTGAATATACTGTTGTTTTCAATTTTTATTTGTTGAACATCTAACCAAACAACATGGAAGCTCTACAACCGAGTAAGTGTTTATCCGCTTTCATTTACCGCTTTCATATACATATAACTGTATTGTGGGGCTGTTTCACTATAAGTCTTCTTTCATAAACTCATATCAACTGTGTAATAATAGTATAGATATTTAGAGTTTCCCCGGCAACTACGTCTAGAACTAGGAAAAGCCGTTTCCTTTATTCGTAGAAATAGACAACTAGATCCCCAATAGGATCACCAGATACAGTCTTCTCTTCGGCTGTCCTCATTAGGAATTGTCAAGAAACTCTACTCCCAGAGATGAATGTATTCTCCGTGAATGGCACCTTTGAGTTTCTTCCAAATTCTCAAACTTTCCTGGCTTGATCTATTCCTTGTGAATAGCCTGTCTTGAATTTCTCGGGGTTTGGGGACCCATCGACTTCTTAAAAGCATCGGCCTCCTCTTGGGCATTATACAAGGACCCGCAGGCTTCCTAAAAGCATCCTCGCCTCCTCTTGGGCTTAGTACAAGGACCCATCGGTTTCTTAGAAGTTTTCACAGCCTCCTCTTAGGCTTCGTATAATGATCTCTTCCCCCGGGAATGATAGCCTCCTCTTGGGCTTCGTACAAGGACCACTCGGCTTCTTAAAAGTTTCCAGCCTCCTCTTGGGCTTCGTACAAATTGTCCCTACGACCTCCTAGAGGTATAGGAACAGAACTTAGTCATCTTCATAGAATAATCCTTTCAAAGAGTCTACTACTGTTTCTCAAAGCATAATACAAAAGATGAAACTCTAGACACGGATAGTCTAATATCCTTGAGTCTCAAAGACATTCTCAAGTGACCCCTTCGTTAAATAGGAAGAAAACCCGTAGACTCTGACAGTCTCAATACCCTTCGGATTTCCCGTTTCCCCCAAGAAAAGGAAATATCCCTGGTCCTCGAATCAAATCCTTGAGTTTATCATTGCTCATATAAGAACTGATTTTCTCTTTTAAAATCAGTATATTGGACCTGTCACTCAACTGAAACAGCACCATAGCCTCCTCTTGGGCTTTGTATAATGATTCTCCCCAGCGGAGCTAACAATTTTAGCCTCCATCTCGGGCTTCGTACAAGATACCAAAGACTCCCTCGTTGAGTCAATCACCCCTTTCGCCTCCATCTCGGGCTTCGTACGAGATACAAAAACTCTCTTGTTGAGTCAAATAGCCTTCATCTCGGGCTTTATACGAGATACCAAAAGGTTCTCTCGTTGAGTAAAAACCTTTTAGCCTCTCTCTCGGGCTTTGTACGAGACACATATTAGCCTCCTCTTAGGCTTTGTATAAGAAAACCACAGGTTGATCTAATCAACCTTTTTGCATCAAAGTTGTGCCTCGTTCACAATACACAAACATCAACAACTCCTTCCCCTTCATCTAATCGCTGTAAGCGGCAAGCCTCTGGATCATCTACATCCATGCCACTGTCCCTCTTTTAGCATGAGAAATTCCTAAGGAAATATAGCATTGCTCTACACTGAGTTAAAGTCTTCTCCTTCAGGTTAAAAATCTCCTATAAAGGAAATTATGGCATTGCCGGATTCACACATCCTGGTTAAACTAATTCTCCTTTATAAACAGTTGTGACATACAACCCCCTCTTTAGAGTTGACAAATTCTCTCTAAAGTCAAACCCTTTTAGCTTCACATCTTGGGCTTTAAACAAGATACAAATAGACTCTTTAGCTTCACGTCTTGGGCTTTGAATAAGACACCAAAATACCATTTCCTCCCATAGAATAGGAGGAACTACGAACGCTCTGATTTCCCTGTTTCGGTAAACGGGAATACGTAGGCATAAGATCAAAAGAAAAGATCTAGCGAGCACACTAATCAAAAACCCTAAATCCCATACTCTCACATATCTATCAAAAAGCATCAGTCCTAACATCCTAATCCTTGTTCCCCGCCAGAAGCCTGTCATTTTGTCAAAATAACACAAGAAAGGCCCCACCACATTGATCGCATCCGTAACCTAACAGACCGCTGTTTAACCTCAGTATGCAAGCAGGTTTAATTGGAGACATCTATTTCCCTTCCTTCATCAGCTTTAATAGGATAAAAAATGACTCGACCTGTAGTAAACAAACCCAAAGAGCGGTAGCGCTTAAGAACCGCATCTAAAATCGCTCGCTACAGAAAAGTGGCGCCCACCGTGGGGCCCTTCTAACCTTTTTTCTCTTCTCTTGTGTAAAAACCACAGGTTGGGGCTTCCGCCGGGGAACCCATTTTCTGTCAGGAACTTAGGATTCCTAGCTTTAAAAGGTCTAGGATGTTTAGGACGAATATATATACTGCTTTTCCTAATTGCTATACCTGTTTATTTTTCTGCTAATGGGAATGCGTGTGATGCCGCATGTGGAAAGATTGAGTATACACTTAAGATAAGTGATGGCGACGAGGTCGACCATCAACCTCAGTGGAGGCTGACCAATGCAACCCATTCCCTCTCATAGGCAATAGGCCGATTGTGATGTCTAAGAAGCTGAGGAGCCAAACCCTTTTGTAGTGCGGAAACTATCAAAAATAGTTGTCACGCGATACTACCCTCATTTGAGGCTGTGATCTATTCTCGGTGAATGACACTTACTCTAAGATTGCTTTACAACTCGAGGGCGATCCGCTTGTTGTTCTGCGTTCCTGGGAGGAGCTGATGATAATGAGTACAGGTACAAAAATCACCCTAGTGTAAACCTTTGGGGATGGGTAGAGCCTTGACTTCATGACAACGACCCTTTGACCCCATGTTTTTTCTATGTTTTTGTGTGCTGCATTCATGCATTCATTTAAAAAATATTAAAACATTCAAAAAAATTCTTCTCTTCTAGTCTCTCTGTTTTTCAAATTAAACTAAGACTGTGATTGCAAATATCAGAGAAAAGGATTGTGCTAATGGATTTCGGTAGAAGGAGAACTCATACGTACACCTTCAAGGTTCCAAAACTAGAGGATTTGAGAGGTTTGGCGAGAATGATCACAAACCAAGAGGCCTTCAGAGCCAAGTACGGAGGTCTGCTACCTCTGTTAAGGGTACATGTGATTGAGGGAATCATGGACGCACTCGTTCAATTCTACGATCCAGTTTATCACTGCTTCACATTCTCGGATTACCAGCTAGCACCAACGCTGGAGGAGTATTCTCATCTGATCGACTTACATATCACTGATCGAGCTCCATTTTCTGGACTGGAAGAAATTCCAAAGAATCAGACCATTGCAAGAGCAATTCATTTGGATAAGTATAAGGTCAGGACTCACATGACTACCAAGGGTGGCATACAAGGTTTGCCAGCCCAGTTTCTGACACAGAAAGCTCTGTACTTCGCTAGTATAGGGAACGAGACTGCTTTCGAGAGTATCTTTGTTTTACTCACCTACGAGTTATTTCTGTTGCCCAACATTAATAACTTCGTCGATATCAACTCCATTAAGGTTTTTCTCATTGGAAACCCTGTGTCGACTTTGCTCGCGGATGCGTATCATTCTGTACACTTAGGGAATTTGTACAGTGGAGGGGAGATCACATGTTGTGTACCTTTGCTTTACAAATGGTTTATCTCCCATTTACCTAAGTCTGCTGCTTTCTGGGATTATAAGAGTGCCTTACGCTGGTCGCAGAAGATCATGTCTCTCACCAACTCTGATATAGATTGGTGCAATAGGATTTATGATGGAATTAGGATCGTTGACCGTTGTGGAAACTTCCTCAACGTACCCCTTATAGGAACAAAAGGAGGAATCAACTATCATCCGATACTGACATGCAGAAGTGATATTAGTCGGTCATCATACGTGTTACAGATTGAATGACAATCAACTTCGATATGTTTGGTGCGTTCGTGAAAAACATGATTCGCAACAATTTGGATAGCACTTGTATTGTCAGCATGAAGTGAGGTTGGCTCTATTTGAGGAAATCCAAGTTCATCCAAAAGACCACGAAGCCAAATTATTTCAGAACAAGCAGCAGACATGGCACGATACTCAGATTCAGTAGAAGATTTAGAGACTCTCGCTTGTTTCTTACTCTTCCATGAGATCAACGAAGAGCCAAGAAACATGCACCAACCAGTGACAGATCGTCGAGTATCAGGACACCCTGCCCAATCAGCATCACTATAAGCACTCAATTTAGGAGCAATTCCAGAAGGAAAGAATAAACCACGATGAAAGCTTCCTTTTAAGTAACGAATTATGCGATGAACTGCTGCCAAGTGAAGATGGCGAGGAGAGTGCATGAATTGACTGACTTGTTGAACCGTAAAAGATATGTCAGGGCGAGTAATAGTTAATTAATTAAGGCTACCCACTAATTGATGATACAATAAGGGATCAGGCAGGAGATCACCATCATCACGATGATATTTAACATTAACCTCAAGAGGAGTATCCACTGGATTAGCCGATTGGAGACCAGCCATAGAAATTAAATCTGCGGCATACTTGTGTTGATGGAGAAAAATGCCCTTGGATGTAGAATGAACCTAAAAACCAAGAAAATAATGCAAATTACCAAGATCTTTCATATGAAATGATGCTTGTAACTGTTGTTTAAGGCTTTGAATGGAAGCATGATCAGAACCAGTAATAATCATATCATAAACATACAAAAGAAGTAGGACAATTCCAGTAGACGTTCTATGAATAAATAGAGAAGAATCATACTGACTCTGAGTAAAGGAGAACCCAAGTAGAGTGGAGCAGAATTTTTCATACCAAGCTCTAGGCGCTTGTTTCAAACCGTATAAGGAGCGTTTGAGCTTGCACACACCCTTAGATGACGAGAATAAACCTTGAGGAGGAGTCATATAAATATCTTCTGTCAGATCTCCATGAAGAAAGGCATTTTTCACATCCATTTGATGAAGAGACCACCCGTTAGAAGCAGCTATAGAGAGTATCGTACGAACATATGTCATTTTGACAACCGGTGCAAATGTCTCATCATAATCAATTCCATATTCCTGCTTATTTCCCAAGGCAACCAATCTAGCTTTGAAACGGTTTAAAGACCCATCAGAATTTAGTTTCACAGAATACACCCATTTGCATCCTATGGGTTTGATACCAGGAAGACACGATACAATATCCCATGTAAAATTCTCTTGAAGAGCCTGAAGTTCCTCATTCATTGCTTTTATCCAACGCACGTCTTTAACAGCCTGTGCATAACAAGTAGGAATAGATATGCTAGACAGTGAGGCAGACAAATAAGTATGTGAGGAATCATACCTATCTGGTGAATATCTATCTGGTGCTCTAGATATTCGACCAGAACGTCGTGGTCCAACCGGCTCAGGATCAGGTGGCGGATCAGTGTCGGGAGGGACAGTGGGAACCTGTTGTCTGCGTTGTCTGGAATATGTGATTCCTAGTTTGTAACGTTCAATAGATCGAGGCATAACAGAAAAATTGGGAAGAATAACAATATCATTTGTGACAAGTGTAAGAGAATGAAACATATATTGATTATCAAAAAATGTAACATTCCTAGAAACTCGAAAGCGGTGATTAGAGATATCATAACACACAAACCCCTTATGAGAGTTACTATACCCCATAAATGCACATTGAACAGACTGTGCGCCAAGCTTATTTCGTTCAAATTGAGGTAAGTGAACAAAACACACATCCAAAAGTATGTAAATCACTATAATCAGGTTGAGTTTTAAAAAGACGAAAGAAGGGAGAATCAAAATCAATAACCGTAGAAGGAAGACGATTGATCAAAAATACAGCTATGGAGAGAGCCTCTACCCAAAATCGGGATGGCACTGAAGCTTGAAGAAGTAAGGTGCGTGTTACATCAAGCAAATGACGATTCTTTCGCTCTGCCATCCCATTTTGTTGGGGGGTATTGGGACAAGATCGTTGAGCCAATATACCTTTTTGTTGAAGGTATTCTTGAAATTCATGAGACATATACTCACCTCCCGAATCAGATCGAAAAATTTTAACACTTGCTTGAAATTGATTTTCAACATATGTCAAAAACTTCTGAAACATAGAAAACACTTCAGACTTAGATCTAAGAAAATATATCCAAGTAAAACGACTATGATCATCAATAAATGTGACAAAATATTTATAGTGAGCATGAGATGCTGCAGGAGACATTCCCCACACATCACTATGAATCTTCTCAAAACAAGTAGAAGCACGATGAGCACCTGACGGAAAAGGAAGTGTTTTACTTTTAGCCAATTTGCAAACAAAACATGAAATAGACGCAGTACAAGCATGTTTATTTCCCAACAAATTAGTTTTAAATAAATGAGACAAAACAATAGAATTTGGATGGCCCAATTTTCTATGCTAAACCTCATAAGAGTTCAAAACAGTATTACACGCAAAAGATAAATGACTAGAACTAAACTGGAGCGGAAACAATCTTCCCACTTTAGGCCCCTTTGCGATCACCTTCCCTGACACCTGCTCCTGCACAAGACAACCAGCACGAGAAAAATTAACATTACAATTGTTATCCACCAATTGACCAACCGACAATAAGTTAGAAGCATGTCCGGGTGATACAAGTACGTCACGAAAATTAGAGTTTATGTCACCAACATCAGTGATAGAGAGTTTATTACCATCAGCTATTTGAATTTGCTGATTACCATCATAGGAATGTAAATTTTGCAAGTATTCAGAGGAACCTGTCATGTGATTAGATGCACCAGAATCAAGAAACCATGGTTGAGAAACCTTAGAAGACTTACCCTGAATTCCCAAGGCTGAAAGAGCAGAAAGTACCATTTGTTGAATCATTTCAGGTTGTAGAACACCGCTAGTAGATGCACTGGTACTGAGAGGACCAACTGCAGCGTTGGTAGCGGCATGGAATGCTTGAGCTGGACGTTGTGCTGGTCAGGGAGGACGTGAGGGACAGTCAGAGATGATATGACCCTGTTGTTTGCAATAGTTGCAAAACTTCTTACTGCAGCTGCTAGCAAAATGTCCAAATTGTTTGCACGAAAAACATTGGACTTGTCGCATATCACGACCCTTTCCTTTATTTTGAGCAGCATATGCAATTGCCACAGGTTCGGAGCTGACAACATCATGAGACATGGTTCCTTGAGTAAATAGACTTTGTTCGTCCCTTAGAAGTTCACCAACACAAGTGTCCAAAGAAGGAACAGGATTTCGATTGAGCAAAGCACCTCTGACAACCTCAAATTCTGGATGAAGTTTCATGAGAAATTGATCTCTTTTACTTGTGTTGTAGACCTCTTGAATAGCCGCGAGAGATGTTTTGGGAACATTAGCATGTATAATAGCAGAGTGTTCTGTCCAGAGACTCAAAAAACCAGAATAGTATTCTTGAATAGACAAATCACCTTGTTTGTAGTTGGCTATGTCTAGCTCTAACTGAAAACGTTTTTTCGAATTGTCCTGGTTGTAAATGCGCTTCAGATAATTCCACATTTCTTGAGCAGTGGAAAAAGAGCGCAAATTTTTTATCATTTGAGGATTAATACTGTTGAGAATCCAAGTGATGATTTGAGCATCTTGAGTTTCCCATGCATCTAAAGTAGTTTTCTCTGTCGGAGCATTAGATACATCATCTAAGTGACTCCATAATCCCTTTCCTCTAACATACATCTTGAATTGAAATTCCCAAGCAGAATAATTCTTACCGGTAAAACGAACACAGAAATTATCTCTTTCTTTTTCGGAAGCCATCTGAATTATTATGAAGGAGAATTCAACCTCACTAATTAATAGATTATGATAATAATAATTATAATAATTATTATTATCTATAGTAATCAATCCACCGTCAGGAAAGCAACAAACCAAATATAATCTACCGTCAAGAACAACAACAAACCAAATATAATCCCCTGTCAGGAACAGCAACAAACCAAATATAAGCTATGAATAGTATATTCCACAATCCACAAACAATAGAACCGCGATGTTGAAGGAGCAGCATAACCAAAAGTCACGATCTAGAATCCTAAACCAAGAATATCCAAGAGCCAAAAAAATCAAAATTGCAACCGGAGAAAAAACCAAACACGACCCAGAATCAGCAAAACAAACCGAAGCCCTAACCCCAGAATCACGATCGCATCTGCACAAAACAAATTCCACGGTGATCTATCTGAGGATGCAGAAACGATGAACAACAAAACAAGAGCAATCACGATATTGTCTCAGACAGAGAAAAAAACCATCAGAACCAGAAAATCACAGGTTTGATCGATTATACTGATGCCATGTCAAGAATTCTTGGCTTTCTACCTTTCTCCTTATTATTTCTCGTATATATAGAGGTTACAGGGTTATACAAGTAATTACACTAAATTACATTTAATGAGAACAAATCAATTCCTGATTTGTTTCCCTTATTCTAGGAACCAACTAATACATATAATATGGAGCACAAATTAACTTCCTATTCACATGCATATATTTTGGAGTTAGGTAGGACTTCGGTCCAGTGATAGCCTGGTTCAGAGAGGGACTATGGCGGTCTCACATCTAAAGAGGGGCACGGTTCAAGAGGAACCGAAAACACAAGAAATCAGTAACATATACCTCAGACCCCGAACACCCAGTACCACATGCATTTTTTAAGAAGGAGTTAGTGGCATTAGCATTTGCATCACTATTTGAGCTTCAATTGTGTTTGTGTCAATGTTGTATTTAGGATTATCGATATTTTCCACCCTGTTGCTAAATTTCATCGTTATCATTTGTAAGGTGTATTCTCACCCCTTTTTTTGTTGTTGTGGCGTCTGTGCTCCTCTGGAGTAAAGACAATCAGGTACTCAAATGGAGTAGTGCTTGTGCGTGGAAGATGGCCTTGGAGATGTTTTTCATTTATTTTATATTTATCACTATTTTAGTCACTTTTATCTACTCTAGTATGTAACATTGGGAATGGGGCACATTATTTGTTTTGAGTTGTCTTTTGGAGTTCATTTTTGTTATGTGGTTGCTTTAATTTATTGTTTAACCTTTTGAAGATTTTTCAAATTTTCTGCTGCGAGTTTGAAATTTTTTCATGAAGAGTATGTTTTGTTACAGTTAGAGGTTACCTTAATGTTTTTTAGAATCATAAATTCATAGATGGAGGGGCCTGTAGCAAGATTACAGAGGCTTCAATTTGTGGCAACTAAATCCTTGATTTGAGAAATAATAGAGTTGAACATTAAAAAATGATCATTGAATCTCTTAGCATTCCTACTCCTCTAAATGGAGTTGAAAGTGGTCATAATGGATGAGGAGGCGACCAGGGAGAATTGAGGATGCTATCCCTATTTGTAACCTAAAAAATGGAAAGATTTGAGGAAAGCTCAATCTTGAGGTTAATCAAGCTCTGTAAACAATTCCACAACTGCGTGGGAAAAAGACAATATAAGAATAAGTAATCAAAATTTTTAGGACTATTCTAGAACATACTGCACATGGAAGGAGCGTAGCATCCTCTAATACAAAAATTCTTGTTTGTTGGGATTTTGTTATGGATGAGCCTCCACACCATAGAAGAGTTAGAGGGAGGAATTTCATGATTCCAAATTTTCTTGGATCAAACCTTAGTTTTGGAGGGGTATGAGATGAAGTTGTAGGAATCTTTAAGAGTGAGAAGACCAGAGTTTGAATGTTTCCAAGCCAACATGTCATAAATTATAACGATGAAAATGATAAAGTATTGAACTAGATTCTGAATCATATGAAGGAAAGCAAATCATTTTCCAAAAGAATGTTACCAACTTCCTTTGATTCATATCTCCACAACAATAAAATATCCTGAGGTGCTTGTCCAAATCCTGAAGTAAGCTAATAGGCTAAGAATAGATGCCGATTGATTATGTGAGCATACTGTAGATTGCACTCTTTAAAAGTTGAATTCTAACCACAAAGGGTAGAAGAGTTTCATTCCATGAAGCAAGTTTTTTTTGTGAATCTTGTTCATAACTGGTTGGAAGTGGACAATCTTATTTTGAAATGAAAGGAGCCTATGTTGAAGCCATAAGTTAAGGAAATATTATGAAGCATTGATTGGGAAATAGAGCCTCAAAAAATAGTAGATATTTTAGGGTTTATAATCTGGACAGAAATTTGACCATACTTGAAGAAGATGTCAGCTAAGGTTTGAAGGTTGGTAGGAGCTCTAGTACCAAAAATCATTGCATCATCAGCATATAAAACATGAGAGGGTATATGATTGTTCTTAGTCCCTTTAATGAGCTTGAGTTTGTCAGAAGTAACCAAATTTGAGATGCCTCGACTCAAAAGTTCCTCAGTTAGTCATAAAAGGAAAGGAGACAACGGATCGCTTGTCTCACTACTATAGCACAACCAAAGAAATACTTCTATTTTCCTTTGACAGAGATAGAAAGCATGGTTGAGTTTAGAATAGTGGGTATCCAATTAGAGAACTTGTTAAAAAAGCCCAAAGATTTCCAAACCTTAAAGATGAACTTCCACACCATTGTATCAAAAGCTTTAGCTATGTCAAATTTGAGGGCAAGATTACTGTAAAAGAATTTATGGTAAAGCATGTTAATAGCTTTGGATGTGAGAAATACAGTCGTTGATCTGTCTGTTATCAATGCAGCCTCTTTTGTTGAGTATAGATAATGTCAAGAAAAATGAGAGCAAGTTTATCACATAAAACCTTATAAATTATTTTGAATCAAGTGTTAAAAATATTTGTTTTTACCATGCATAAACCATTTGTTAGGTTTGAACTTGATCATAAAACTTTTAATCAATTGCATGAGTCAGTGGAATAAGAGTCATCTATGATATTGACTATAGTTAAGTGGAAAGAAAAATCTCAAAGTCTCATTGAAATTTTAAAAATTTGAGACTTTGGGTGTTTGATTTGAATCAAGCACAAATCCTAATTCGAATAATTTTGAACAGAGCCCAACCAAAAAATTTTAAACCATTTAATTCGAATCAAATTTTACATATGATTCGAATCATCAGACTCTAGGTCATCTCTACCTCAATCGATTCGAATCACAAATAAACACATGATTCGAATCATGTAAAATTTCCAAATTTTCTCAGTTGGCTCATCTCGTTTGATTCGAATCAAATTTAACACATTATTCGAATCACGAGGTCCTTGATTCGAATCACACTTTCCTCTTGATTCAAATCAACAGAAAATTGGGTCAAAACTCAGTTTTCTTTTATTCCACTTCACTTGTTCATTTGATTCAAATCACGAATTGTTCTTAATTCAAATCTGACTCACTTTTTCAACCATTTTCATAGCTTAATCTCAAGCACATATAAAACCTTTTTGTCATTAAGTTTTTAAAGAAACGAATCATAGTGATTATCATAATCAACATTGTGATTCTGTAAAAAAATCAATTTCCACTCTTTTGAATGTTCAAAAGTCGTGCAATGAAAGTTTTGCATCTTCAACTTCAATTTGATTCAGATATTTATAACGCGAGATTTGTAACTGATTGAAGGAGGCGCGTTCTTGAAACTAATTGATCTTGAAGAATTGGTTGAGATATTCAGGTTGTTTGTAAGATTGATGCGATTGTCAATGGTGATGGCAAATTCCATTGAAAAGAAGCATATTCTTCTCTCCAAAATTGCCTTAGTAGTGATTTTCTAGAAGGCTACAAATAAGACTAAGTTCTTCTCAAATCATCGAACAATTCATCGCTCAAGGAATCAGTAGGATCAAGGGGTTGATTGTTACGCATGAAGGTTTGGAGCTGATTGGTGATATTCGAAGATTAAATAGCATTAATCGAGTAAAGATTACATGGAAGAGTTTGACGTTGCGCTATATACAAGTCAAGATCCAAATAAGAGATTTTAACATTTTCAGATGTATTGTGGATTGGTGGATGTATGAACTCTTGCAAATATTTGTTAAATAAAAAAGGAACTATGCAGGTTTCAATGGGAAACCATTGAAGAGTGCACATAGTCAAAGAGAGGACGAACGCCGAACCACTGTAAACGTCTGTGTCATCTCTCTCTTACTTTTGCATTTAATTTCGTAGTATTTTCATGCTTAGGTATTTCTATTCTAGCATAGTTTATCGTTGATTCAATTGATAGCGATTTATTACATAAGCATTAGGTTTTGTTAGAATTGGATACCTTATTGATCTGAATTGGTGATTAATATTCCGAGAAACAATTGAAGTTAAGATCCTCTACATTAAATCGTTGTATAAACACACCTTGTGAATTATACAATCGAATAAGTCGAATACTTATAGTATTTCATCATATACATCTTTGATGTTTTTGAGACGATTTAGTGTTAAAGTGATAACAATTTCGAAAGGTATAATTTTTACATTTTTGCATTAAACCGTCCATTCGGAATTTTTCAAAAAATACTCAGATAATATTTTTAAAAGGTGATTGACTTTTATTTGAGTCTATTCACTCCATTCTAAATTTTTTTTCTACTCCCATATGCACATCCAACACACAACAGTTACAACAGTTAAAAAGAAGACAAATATTATAAGAGAAGACAAATATTGATCATCATTCCGACTCATACCTTCAATGATAACATGTTTTTGATTATTTTGTCCAAAAAAATACGATTATATCTAGTTGGAATGAGTTAGTTAAATAATGTAGTTACAAGGAAGCAGATATTTCAATCTCTACCATCAACACATATAAATATTTGTTTGACAAATTTCCCATATGATAAAATTGATATAGATCTCTTTAAGAACATAGGTGAATTAAACAAGTTGAAAGTCACTTTTAAAATGTAACAAATTTGAGTTCACATGAACATTATTTTAA
Organism: Lathyrus tuberosus; assembly: GCA_022829125.1. Lineage (NCBI taxonomy): Eukaryota > Viridiplantae > Streptophyta > Magnoliopsida > Fabales > Fabaceae > Lathyrus > Lathyrus tuberosus. The sequence continues at coordinate 1,006,621 of JALAZF010000633.1, forward strand.
AATTTAGAAAAATTAAAACACCATGCATGAGTCATAAACAAATGATCATGATGATAACAAAATTAAATACTTAGAACGGTTTTTGGCCAATAATATTTCCAGGAGGACTATAGTTGCAAGTGACGAATGTCCCTCCATTATCACAGTTCACTTTTGCACATCCAACATGTGTTGAATTTTTCCACACAACCTGCGTAAAACGATAACAATCAGAAGCCTTACACCCATTAATACGTATGTCGTAGTTGATTTTTTCATCCACCCACAACTTCACTGCTTCCGTTCCGCTTATTTTACTAGTGCTCAATGCAAGGTTCTCTCCATAACGACCACCATCACCACCAGAGGGGATCACTTTACAATCTTTGCGTTGATTGGCATAGTTTTGTGCAAAAGCAGCAATAGAGTCATCCCAAATAATATTTGGAATGTTTTTACCCCTAATCTCTGATCTTGCAGCATTGTGGGCGTTCACGTAATCTACTGGTGAATCTTGGCCATGTACAACGTCGCTAATGCCCATAATGAGTATTAAGCTGAAGATAAAAAATACAGAAAATGAACCCATTTTTGTTATCAATATAAAATTCAAAATGTTTGGTGAAAATTGTTGGAGATCTAGTGATGCTTTTATAGTGTAATATTTTAACAATTTTTTTTAAAGTAATTTTTTATTTTTATTTTTCAGATTCATTAAATAAATAGTGTATTTGGACTAAATAAAAATCATATACATAAATTATTTCATGAACATAAAAAGTTTATATACTTATATGGTTGAGATTGAAATATTTATTTAAATTTAAAATAATTATTATCCTTTAAATTTAAAAATATATGGTTGAGATTAAAATATTTATAAAATGAATATATATATATATATATATATATATATATATATATATATATATATATATATATATATATATATATATATATATATATATATATATATATATATATTCAAAGTTTACTTTAGATTAAATCTTGTCCCTTAAATATTTTTAATTCAAAGGGTTATGTTTATTTAGTTAAATACCAATTTGATCTATTTAATCATCAATTTATTTCCTTTTAAATAGTAGATATAATTTTTTATGCGATATTTTTTAAAAATACTCTCGCATTATTTTTTATTCTAATTTTAAAATTTTATATTTAAATTTGGAATTTCACTAATTTCTATTTACAAGATTATGTTTTTTTTAAAATTAGTTTAATTTATATCTTGAAGAGCGTGCATTTTATTTAATCATAGTATTTATATTATGAAAATGCTATATTTATTTGAAAGTTAATATTATATAATAAATTTACAAAACTTCTTAAAAAAATACCCATTAATGAATAATAATAATTATAATAACAACAACAATAATAATAATAATAATAATAATAATAATAATAATAATAATAATAATAATAATAATAATAATGGTATTAATAAACAATTGTCAAAAATTAATTAAAAAAGTATTTAATAATAGGAACAAAGTAATTTATGTATAGTTTTAAAAATATTAATACAATTTGTTGAGATAATTATACAATGATAATAAATAGTATTTAAATTATAAAAATGTTTATTTATAAGAAGATAAAACTAAAAAATACTTATAATTCGAAAAAGGTTTAACTCATTTTAAAAAATAGAATACTGAAGATAAAATTTTAAAAATTTATTGGGTAGAGTGAAAATTCATGAGTTTATTAACATATTTAGGCTACACATGTATAAAATAATGGTCAATTATTATATATTATTCAACAAAATAATAATAATAATAATAATAATAATAATAATAATAATATTATTATTATTATTATTATTATTATTATTATTAGTATTATTATTATTATTATTATTATTATTATTATTATTATTATTGTAACATATAAGTCTAGAATAATATGTAGTGATGCTATAATATGGTATAGGGATGGCAAAAATATTCATACCCGCGGATATCCGCGGATAAAATCCGTCACGGATATGGGACGGATTGGATATCCACGGATAAAATAAATAGATATTTAATACTCATTTGTTAATAGATATGGATACGAGTTTAATGATATCCGTGCTCGCGGATATCCATATCCGTTAATAAGTTATAAAAATCATTTAAATATTATTAATTTATTATACCTTATTATTTCATCTTCTAAAAAACAATTAGTCTTCTTATATTTCTTTCTTTTTTTGAAATTTTCTTTAAAGAAAACCTTTCACATTTCATTTTCAAATTCGAGTAACCATTTCATATTTAAACTCTTAATTGTTGTATATCTCACTTCAACCATTTCATAATTCAACCAACTAGTGTCGTCATTCCTCTGTCAAACTAGTGTCTCCTTTCCTATTCCTCTATCGTCCGCTCTTCCATTATAACTCATAATCACAATATCTTTTATTTGTTTGATTAAAAATGAAATGAATGGATGTTATGTTTGGATCTAATTATGTTTTGGTGAATAAGAAGAAAATTAATGTGATGAAATTTTATTGTTAAATTAACAGTGAATTGTATCAATTTTATGTGATAATAACTTTTTGTGTCTTTAAAAGAAGTTAAAAATACTTTTTTCAAAAAATAATTTTCATAAAAAATTATTATCCATTGATATCTGTAAATATCTGCGGATATCGTAAAACCCGCGAATTACCCGCTTAACAGATATCTAGATGGATATGGAGCGAATATAGTTATCATATTTATCCAATGGGGCGGATACGAATATCATAGTATCCGTCCTCATGGATATCCATTTATGTAACACCCCATTCTCCTTTTATTATTATTTGTGAATAATTATATGTTGTTGTGATCGATTATGTGTTGTTGTACTTTCGTTGTGTTTTGTGTACCCGTGGTGAAGGGTAGTGGCCTTAAGTAGTAGGTCTTGGGTGTAGTAGAGGTGTATGGCTAATAACATAGAGATTAGCGGTGCGTTGAGTAATGTTGATTGGATTATTTCAATTTATAATTTGTTGACTAATTTATTTCATTAGTTGAGTGATAATGTTAATATAATAAGATATTTAAAATAATTAAGAGGTGTAGTGAGTGGAAGGGCTTTATGGTAATTAGGCGCGAATTAAGTGAGGGCAAATAAGGCGATTCATTAATTGGGGTATATGAGAGAATTAGAGAGTGAGAGTTCATTATTCTAATTCCACGTGAAAAAGTGAAAAAGGGAGAAGAGCTAGGGCAAGAGGAAGAAAGGGAGAATCCATTGAAGTTAGGAAAGCTCATCACTTTAAGGTAAGGGTGGGATTTCTTTCATCTCTCAAGGGTTAAATGATGTAAGTATTGAAGTAGAAATCACTACGTTGGAATCCATGGGGTTGAATGAGGGTTTTAAGAAGATTTTGTGATAATATGATTGGAATTGATGAATTAGTCTTGTTTGATATGTTTGGTTGAATTGCAAATGTTAGATGTAGGCTATTGGTGCAAAATCTATGCAAAATTATTGTTGAAAATCGAGTTTAGTGTAGAAAAACACAGGTGGTTTGTTGCTGTCATCGCAGGGTTTTGGGCTGCAGAATCGCAGAGCCCGCTTAGCGCGGTTTGGAGAAATTTCGCCTCTTCGAGGCAGAGAGCTGCGCGATTAGCGTGGATGGGGCTTGCTTAGCGCGACCTGGGGCTGAAAAATATTATTTTTATTGACTTAAAATTCATGGAAAATATCTGTTTTATATTATATTAATGTTGTGTTGTTGCTGTTGTTTGGTGAGCAAGTATTGGGGTGTTATGTGCTTGTTTTGTTGATGTTGATGTGATAATGTGAAATGCATGATTGAATTATGTAAAGATGTGTAGTTGTTGTATTGGTGCATTGATGTATGTTTAGATGAATGCATGTTGACTGTTAAATGATGTTGGTATGAAGATGAGTATGCTATGTATATGCATGAGTAGTTGTCGCATGTTGTCATTGATGGTGCATGGCATGTGCATAGTTGTGGGATGACGTGCCCAGGTGGGGTGTTATCGTCTATCGGAATTCCTAGATGGAATTGTTGTTGTTGGTGTGATTGTGTGCCCAGATGGGGTGTAAGCAATCACAGTTGGTACGTGACCATGAAACATGGGTCGTTGGTGTGATCATGAAATAGGGGTCATACTTGACCATGAAACAGGGGTCGAGAGTTTCGACGGGAACTGTGATCATGAAACAGGGATCGATTTTGGTACCACGTGCATTGAGTCTAGTTGAGTCTCCTTTGCATTCTCTTGTTGGCTGTGTCGCATGATGGTTGGTATAATTATCAGTGATTGTCTATGCATAAGTTGAGGTGTGTGATTCTTGTTGGATGTTACGATATGGTTAACAACTTGATGATGTATGATTGTTTATTTATATCATCTCTCTTTTTCGTTGATTTAAGAATCTCATCCCTTCTGTTTGAATGTTGCCCCCACGTGGGTAACGTGCAGGTGATCAGGATTAATGCGGAGTCTTAGTGAGTGAAGATGACGCTTCTATTTTGCTTCGTTGTGTCGGCGTCTGTAACGCCCAGTTATTTAATTAATTATTTAATTAAACATCTTCGTATTATTTTTTTGAATTGTGTTGGTTGTCAAAATTATTGTGTTGAGTGCTATGTCAGTGTTAGTAGAATTAATTTAATTGATTTAAGTTGTGTTGTTGTTAGTTGATTAATTAAACCGATTAAGTTGTAGATATATTATTAAAAATAATACTAGATAATATTATTTGGGCTTTGATGATTAGAAGTAGAATTAGTGGGGGGTGTAGAAGTGGCCTAATGAAACAAATAGAATGGTAGTGTATTATATTAGGTTTTAATATAAAAAGAAAATTAGAAGTGGCAGTAAGTGGAAATTAAGAGAAAGAGGGGAATAGCAGTTACGGAGAAGAAGAGGAGCAAGGGTTTGGAAACCATACATAGAGGCTGCAAGCGGGAGAACCCAATCGGAGAGTAGAGCAGTTACGGAGATTTTGAACAATCACAAGAAGGCTTCTAGTCGGTTTTGGTTGAACCTTAGGATTAAGGAAAATATGCTTATTCAAAAGTCTAGATTAAAGTGGGCTAATGATGGAGATAATAATAGTCGGTTTTTCCTTAGTGTGATGAAAGAGAGAAGGAGGCGCAACTTTATTGGTGGTATCAATTCGGATAGAGGAATATTAGAATCGGTAGATGATGTCAATGAGGAGGTGAGAAATCATTTTTCTATGAAGTTCTTGAATAATGATTCGCATAGGCCTATTTTGGAGGAAATCCCTTTTAAATCCATAAGTTTGGAAGAGAGGGAGTCGCTTGAGAAACCATTCACGGAAGTCGAGATTAAGGAAGCGGTGTGGGGTTGCGAAGGTTCTAAAAGCCCGGGGCCGGATGGATACTCCTTGATGTTCATCAAGAAGTGTTGGTACTTTCTTAAAGAGGATTTTCATAGGTTTTTCAATGATTTTCATCGCGGGGCTGTTTTATCGAAAGCTATAACTTCTTCTTTTTTGATGTTGATTCCAAAGAAAGAGAACCCGTTGGATTTGGACGATTATAGACCTATATGTTTGGTGGGTTGCTTATACAAGATTTTGGCGAAGCTTTTGGTGGCAAGACTTAAGAAGGTGTTGAAGTCTATCATTTCAAATTGTCAAAGTGCTTTTGTGCCCGGTAGGCAAATGCTCGACGGTGTTTTGGTGGCGAATGAAGTGGTTGATTTTGCGGTTAAGGAAAGAAGGAAGTTACTCTTTTCACGGTTGATTTCAAGAAGGCTTATGATAAAGTGAATTGGGGTTTTCTAAGATACATGACGAGGAGAATGGGGTTTGGTGATCTCTGGTTGAGATGGATGGAGGCCACAATATTTACTAGCAAGATGTCCGTTTTGGTTAATGGTAGTCCGACTAAGGAATTCTTGGTGGAAAGGGGTTTAAGACAAGGAGATCCCCTATCTCCTTTTCTTTTTGTTATGGTGGCGGAAGGTCTAACGGGTTTGGTGAAGAGATCAGTTATGTTTGAAGAATTTGCGGGAATCAATGTTAAAGGTAGTTATTTCATTGATATACTACAATTCGCGGACGATACCCTTTTAGTCAGGGATGGGAGTTGAAGGCACTTGTGGGCAATCAAATCGGTCTTAAGAGGTTTCGAATTAGTTTCGTGATTTGGCATAAATTTTCATAAGAGTATGCTTATAGGAATCAATACAACACCTAACTTTTTGGACGTGGCGGCTTTCTTCTTATCTTGTAGAACGGAAAGGAAGGAATTTACTTTTCTAGACATTCCTATTGGATCTAATCCTATGAGGGTCTCCACTTGGTCCACTTTGGTCTCGAAATTGGAGGAAAGGTTGTCTAGATGGCAAAATCGCTTTTTGAGCACGGGGGGAAGAATCACTCTCCTTAAGTCCATCCTTACTAGTCTCCCGATTTTTCAACTCTCTTTTTATTTGGCTCCGGTGAAAATTTGCAAAGTTATCACTAAGATTCAAAATGGCTTTCTTTGGGGTTGCTCGGAATCTAAAAGTCTGATACATTGGATTAATTGGAATTATTTATGTCTTCCGGTTGAAAATGGGGGTTTAAATTTGAAGAGAATCAAGGATTTCAATTTTGCTCTACTTAGTAAGTGGCGGTGGAGAATTCTTCAAGGATCAGACGATCTTTGGTTTAAAGTGTTAAATGCTCGATATGGTGATATTAGAATGTTTATTTCAGGCGGAGATTTTTCTCGCAACAGTTGGAGTTCTTGTTCTTCGTGGTGGATGGATATTCTTTCTCTCCCGGGTAAATACCCGGACGATATTTTCTTGAATAACTGTTCTTTTCAGGTCCGAAACGGTTACACAGTTTCGTTTTGGAATGCTGATTGGACCGGGACAGGATGTTTAAAACACAGGTTTTCGAAGGTGTTTTCTTTATCTCGTTTAAAGGATGTAGTAGTGGCGGGAATGGGAGGATGGACCAATGGTGAGTGGACTTCGGCTGATTTCGGAACATCTCAGTTAGCTGTCTTGGGGGAATTATCTGCAAATACTACGCCTACTGTTAATTCTGGAAGGTTGCATTATTTTCAACCACATACTGATGAGGATATGGAGACGTCTATTTCAGTGCCTGGATCTTTTTCTATTGAAATTCTGGGCAATAATTTTTTAGGATCTGTTGGTGTGTTTAATAACAATTATGCTGGTAGGAGGGATATGCAGTACAGAACGGACCGCATCAGTTTTTATTTCCCTCGCGGCGTGAGCGATGCTGAAGTCTTCAGGTACTCTTCTGGCAGGCCTGCTGAGAATGTACAGACGCTATTGGACAATCTCACTGATACTCAGTCCAGCAGCCATGAGATGAGGGCTACTGTTGAAGAGTGGCATCAGCTGTGTCTTATTGTTAATTCGGTAAGTTTCGATTTAACGGCGAAGGATTGTGTGACATGGACGGGGGGGGGGCGGGGGGGGGGGGGGGGGGGGGGGACGACATCTTCTCGGTTAGTTCCATTTACAATTTGGCCAATAATTTTCATATTCCTTTCGGCCCTTCTAACCGAAACGATGTCGTTTTCAAATTAATTTGGAAAGTTGAGGTTCCTTTGAAAATCAAGGTGCACGGGTGGAGATGTTTTTTGAACAAACTACCGACTAGAGATTTACTGTTTTTTAGAGGAATTATTTCTTCATCGACAAACATTAAGTGTCTTCCGTGTAACTCTTATACGGAGTCGGCGTCGCACTCTCTTCACTCTCTTCTATTTTGTTCGGTGGCTAAATTGGTTTGGAAAGAAACAGCCGAGTGGATAGGTTATACTACCCCTAGTGGTAGCGATTTCAAAGGAAGTTTTTTGGATTGGTTTTCTTTTTGCAAAGCTAAGAAAGTTAAGCCGGGGAGAGAAGGTTGCATTTGGTTGACTGTTTGTTGGAACCTATGGATTCTCAGAAATGGCATAACGTTTAGGAATATTGGTTGGAATGTGGTAGATACGGTGTGGTTGGTGAAATTTTCGGTGTGTGGGTGGTCTTTTATTGGGGACATTACTAATTCCAATTGTAATTTTTACGATTTCGTTAAAAATTCTTTGTTCTATTTGTCGTAGATGTCAATTGGTTGGTAATTTCGGTCTTTTGTAGAGTTTTATCTCCCCTATTTTGTAATCAGGTTTGAGTACCCTTTGTACTCCTTTCAATATATTCTTGCTTAAAAAAAAACACATTGCGGTATACATAACTGAATGGAAAACATAGATCAGCTATGCACAAAGTCTATGATAAAGCAACCACAAAAGCAATACATTATATCACATCAGTATAGATCGTAAAAAAACAAAGCAAAACTAAGATCTAACAATAACGCAACAATATTCTGAAACGAGGATCGGCTATGCACAAATATGGATTATAACAACTCGATAACAAACACGCGTAAAACAATATGATTCACGAAACCACACAGCCGAATAACAAACAAAACTGTTCCAACATCAAATTAAAGCGACGAATCAACATAATCGTCGTAACAGCATATTCATCACAAGATGCGAAAATAAAACGTAGTCAAGATGTTACCGACTGAGTCAAAATGCTGTTGTCATTGTCGCAATGAAGAGTTCTCGCCGAAAACCGAGTTGGATGCATTGTTATGTTAAGCTCGTGCTGCCGTTGTGGATCTGAACACAGAGAGGTTGTTGCCCACTGAGTTGTTGTTGTCGCCATAAACGCGTTGTCGTGATGTGCGAAAACTTGATGATGGTGGATAGTGTATGGTTGGAGCTAATGAAGGTCCGATTTGAGAGGATGATTGGTGGTGTTAATGTGTGACCAAGGGTGGAGGCTTTGTCATTTGAGATTTCGTTTTGGCTATTGCAATTTAACGGAGGGAATTATGTTGAGGTTGTGACTTGTGAGCTGTGAAGTAGCGGCGGAGGGAGTGGCTTTCATCGACGGAGACACGGTGTTGCCGGAATGATGTGTAAAGGGTGATTTGTGTTGTTGAGAGAAGTTGTGATTAAAGAGGCTGTTAGTTGAGGATAATGAGAGTGAAGGGAAAGGATAGAACTGATGGTTTTGCTGTGTGACTCTTCTTCTCCGAAAACCCAAAAATGAGATCGAGAATTTGTGTGAGAGGTCCTCCTTTCTTTTTCTCGGTTCCTGCCATGCAATGATATATAAAATATTTGATTTATAAACTTTCCAAGACAAGATTTTAAAAGGAATTAAAACAAATATTTTAGTGTTTTTTTAAAATTAAATACAAAATCAACTAATTAAAATAAACTTAAACTAAAATACCTAATTAAATATAATTAAATTAAAAGATTATTTTAACAAAAAATAGAAATTAAATGGTTTAAAATGAATAAAAAGTTAGGTATCAAAGTTGTCGGAAAAAAAAATGACTGCACCAAAATGATCAGCGCAAAATGAACGATTTGGAAAAAAATACAACGTTTGGTCAGATTTTGAAATAAATTTAGCCCAGTTATAGGCTCAAACTGATCAAAATGTGGCTAAAAAGTCGTCGAAAATTAAAACGAGTAGACCAAGCTAAACTATGTGAACAGTTGATCAATATTACTGATGTCTGTAAGCTCGATTTTGAAACTTTTCAACCACTGATATTTTGTATATTTAAGAAACAATTCAACCAGACTGTCTGTATATCCAAGAATTTATTTTGGCCAATCATTTTAGGCATTATTCATGATGAAAGACGTGTCATGCTATGCAAGCGATGCAAACTAAAAATAAAACCAGATAAATGAAAACTTGAAAAGGGTAGGAAAAATTTGGGGTGTAACAATTACCTCTATTGAGTTGATAACCAAGGGGAAAGTATTCAGAGGACACGCCTTCGAATATCAGTAACTCTAATTTTCCAACTTATAATTTTTTATATATTTTCGTTTATGACCCATTACCTCGGTTGAGCTGGAAACCAAGGAAAAAAGTATTCAGAGGACACATCTTTGAATCCCAAAAATTGCATATTAGAACATCTTTTTATTTTATTTTATGAACTATTACATTAGTTGAGTTGGCAGCCTAGGAAAAAGTATTTAGGGCACATACATTCGATTCTCAACAACTACATTTTAGCATTTTTTATTTATTATTTTTTGTATGACCTATAACCTCAGTTAAACTGACAATCAAGGGGGAAGTATTGATCAACCCCCTTTTCGAATTCCAATAATTGTATTTTAGCATTTTTTTTATTTATTCTTTTTATTTATGACATATTACTTTGGCTGAGCTTGCAACCGAAAGAAAAACTTTTGTCCAATTTGGCGAAAAATATTACGTATCGCATTGTCATACATTTATAAAGTAACAATATATTGTCTACTCAATAATCCACATGAAACATCAGTAATCCATATGAAGCTCTAACCAACTACTCAGAACATGAATGCCACAACAATCCATCTTGGATGTTAAGTGCTAAAATACAAACCTAACGTAATGAAAAAAGTGATAATGAAAGTAGTTGCGTGAATTACAACACCATTATCTAAGATAAATTACAAGAGCAGGAAAAATTCAAGGTTTGTTTCTTAATGCAACCTTTTCTCTTATAATTTCTTGTTTAAAATATTTAATGTTAGTTATGAAAGCATGATGTAACTTTAAAATGTTAGTTGTTTTTGTGTCAAGTAAAATGTTTAATGTTGTTGTTGTTGAGATTTAATATTTGATGATTCTTATAATTTTGTTTATTTTTTGTTGTTGTTGTTGTTGTTGTTTATGATATTTAATATTTAAAGATTTTATTGATTTTGTGGTTGTTGTTTTTGTTGTTGAGATTTAATATTTATCGATTCTATTTATTTTGTTGTTGTTGATGATGATGACGAGGGTGAGTAAGATTCATAATTTTTGTAGATTGAAACAAAAGAAAATAGGTTAAAATAAAGATTATGTAAATAGGGTATTTCATTATGGGTATTGTTTTCAAACAAGAAAAAAAGTAGTGCAGTTTTGAAAATCGAAAAAATATTAGTGTTGGGGATCGAACCAATGACCAAGTGAACTAGTTACCTAAGTTAGCAGTTATACCCAGGAGAAAAGTAGCGAAATGTCCATGACACCCTTCTTTACCTTGGCCATCAAACCGAGGTAAAATCCTTTTTTCAATAGAGGTAAAATCACTTATTCCTAGTAGCGTCTTCTCTCACTTAAGCTCGCATAGCGCATTGCTGAACTTGGCCTAGCGAGCCTTCCTTGTAGGAAAAAGATATTGGTAAGATTTTTGTGTGTTGTTTGGTGGTTTTTCAATCCTTTTCATCTGTTTTGGATAAATGCGCAAGTAAGAAGTCCGAACACGTGTTATAACTTTTCATAAATAAATCAGATATTTTATTCAAGCTTTCCAGTTTCTTGTCTCCATAATGAAAAATTAAATAGTCTTCTCTTTCCACTTTATTCTCTAGAAAGAAAACATATAGGTGGGAGTGATGATCATGTTGTTTTTGGCTTGAGTACCGGTTGTTTTTGGCTTAAACTCCTAGTCTTAGGACTAGGGGCCTTGGCATCCGGTGTTCAACATTGGAGTTCCTTTATCTCATTTTAGTCTTTTTTGTCTTGAAATGGAAACACCATATGAGTGGATACAAATTAATGGTAGGAAGAGGAATCAATCTAAAGGAAGTTTCTCGGTTTGTAAAACTAATAACGGAAAGAGGGAGGCAGGTGAATAACACATCACAAGCTATTTTTTTGCCGAGTTTCCTGAAAAATATCAAGCTAGGGATATGTTTAACTTATTCCAAGATTAGAGAAGGGTGGAAGAGGTTTTCATTCCTGAGAGAAGAGATAGGAGAGGAAAGAGATTTGGTTTCGTTCGTTTTAGAAGGGTGGAGGATGAATAAGGCTGGGATTTAAGTTAGATAATGTATTCATTCAAGGGAAGAAGCTGTTTGTAAATCTTCCTAGGTTTTAGAGGAGAAATCCGTTGAGAGAGGATCTAAGGAGAAGAGATAAGATGGGGACGAGGTTAGATAGTAGAGAAGAGACTGCGCAGGTGGAGATACCGCTTTTGAAGAATGGAAACCCATGCAATCTTGAAGTGCCAAAATCATATTCTCGGGCAGATGGAAAAAATTCCAAATCAAAGCGGGATGGAGAAGGACTTAAACCAAAGTTTGCACACCTACAGTTGAACATAGGGAAAGAAGAGCTTGGAAGATTCGAAAGAGCCTATGTGGGTATTGTGGAGAAATCTGGATCAAGTTACAAGATTCAAGAAGCTTTGAATACTAGAGGCATTTTCACCATTAAGGTCACTCTTATGGGAGCTAGGAAATGTCTTATGGAGGAAATGGAAGAGGGTGTTCTCGCTGAGTTGATAGAATAGGATAGGGACTGGACATCAAAGTGGTTTGAAGAGATTAAACCATGGAATCCGGAAGAAGTTGATAATGAAAGATACACCTGGTTGAGGTGTTTTGGTCTCCCCTGCCATGCATGGAGAACTGAAACTTTTAAGCTGATAGCTGGTTGCATTGGGGAGTTCGTTAGAAACGATAAAGAAACTGAGAATATGGATTGCCTCGACGTTGCAAGATTTCTTGTCAAAACCAAGTACCCTTTATGTTTGAACGAAGTGTTTAATATTAGGATTAATGAAGACGTTTACATGATCAAAATCATGGAAAATTTCCACGGGCCAAAAAGCACTTCGCTCAATGAAGATGATGAAGTTGTTTTAGAGTCTGAAGAGGGGGACGACGGAGAGGACTGGGGAGACAGTGAGGGAGGAGATAGCGAGGGATATGGCAACGGAGGGGAGACGCGTGGAACGACACGGAAGAGAGAGAAGCTAGCCTTGGAAACCAAAATAACTCAGATGGGACAGAGGGGAGGTTTATCGAGGAAAATAGGTATCAGGTATCAGAAATAGGTAAGGATGGTGGCAAGGAAGGATTTTGGGGAAAAGAGAAACTGGGAATGTCACGGGTAGAAGCTCAAAAGGGTTTTTTTTTTAGTGGTTGGGGAAACCAAAGACAGAAAGAATTTTCATAATTCAAAGGATGTGGCAGCCAAGAGAGTAGAATTGACAGGAGATATTAATCATGACCCTAGTGCAGTAGCAGATGACCTTGGAGAGCGTGTATTAGAAGTAAGGCCAACTCAACATCAGTGCAGTGAAAATAATTTAACTGTGGGCTAGAAGGTAAGGTTGGGCTTTTATAGTTTCGATCAAGTTGGGCCTGAAGCTGAGGAGAAGACTCTTAGGTCCAAGAAGTGTAATTCCCTAGAAGAGATTTTGGGGAACATCAAGATCCCTTTCACTCCCTCCTATTTTGCATCTTTGGTTAATCAGGACACAAGAGCATTATTCATGATGAAAGACGTGTCATGCTATGCAAGCGATGCAAACTAAAAATAAAACCAGATAAATGAAAACTTGAAAAGGGTAGAAAAAATTTGGGGTGTGACAATTACCTCTATTGAGCTGATAACCAAGGGGAAAGTATTCAGAGGACACGCCTTCGAATACCAGCAACTCTAATTTTCCAACTTATAATTTTTTATATATTTTCGTTTAATTTATGACCCATTACCTCGGTTGAGCTGGAAACCAAGGACAAAAGTATTCAGAGGACACATCTTTGAATCCCAAAAATTGCATATTAGAACATCTTTTTATTTTATTTTATGAACTATTACATTAGTTGAGTTGGCAGCCTAGGGAAAAGTATTTAGGGCACATACATTCGATTCTCAACAACAACATTTTAGCATTTTTTATTTATTATTTATTGTATGACCCATAACCTCAGTTAAGCTGACAATTAAGGGGGAAAGTAATGATCATCCCCCCTTTCGAATCCCAATAATTGTACTTTAGCATTTTTTATTTATTCTTTTTATTTATGACATATTACTTTGGATGAGCTTGCAACCGAAAGGAAAACTTTTGTCCAATTTGTCGAAAAATATTACGTATCGCATTGTCATACATTTATAAAGTAACAATATATTGTCTACTCAATAATCCACATGAAACATCAGTAATCCATATAAAGCTCTAACCAACTACTCAGAACATGAACACAACAATCCATCTTGGATGTTAAGTGCTAAAATACAAACCTAACGTAATGAAAAAAGTGATAATGAAAGTAGTTGCGTGAATTACAACACCATTATCTAGGATAAATTACAAGAGCAGGAAAAATTCAAGGTTTGTTTCTTAATGCAACCTTTTCTCTTATAATTTCTTGTTTAAAATATTTAATGTTAGTTATGAAAGCATGATGTAACTTTAAAATGTTAGTTGTTTTTGTATCAAGTAAAACGTTTAATGTTGTCGTTGTTGAGATTTAATATTTGATTATTCTTATAATTTTGTTTATTTTTGTTGTTGTTGTTGTTGTTGTTGTTTATGATATTTAATATTTAAAGATTTTATTGATTTTGTGGTTGTTGTTTTTGTTGTTGAGATTTAATATTTATCGATTCTATTTATTTTGTTGTTGTTGATGATGATGACGAGGGTGAGTAAGATTCATAATTTTTGTTGATTGAAACAAAAGAAAATAGGTTAAAATAAAGATTATGTAAATAGGGTATTTCATTATGGGTATTATTTTCCACCAAGGAAAAAAGTAGCCCAGTTTTGAAAATCGAAAAATATTAGTGTTGGGGATTGAACCCATGACCAAGTGAACTAGTTACCTAAGTTAGCAGTTATACCAAGGAGAAAAGTAGCGAAATTTCCATGACACTCTTCTTTACCTTGGCCACCAAACCGAGGTAAAATCCTTTTTTCAATAGAGGTAAAATCACTTATTCCTAGTTGTGTCGTCTCTCACTTAAGCTCGCATAGCGCATTGCTGAACTTGGCCTAGCGAGCCTTCCTTGTAGGAAAAAGATATTGGTAAGATTTTTGTGTGTTGTTTGGTGGTTTTTCAAAACTTTTCATCTGTTTTGGATAAATGCGCAAGTAAAAAGTCCAAACACGTGTTATAACTTTTCATAAATAAATCAGATATTTTTATAGTGATTATTTGTAAAATAAGTCAACAATTACCTACGCATTTTACGTAAATTTTCACTTATCAATTACTGTGCCCACCCGACCTAGGTAAAATTCCAATTTTAACATAGGCAAAGACTATTTCAATTGTAGTGGTGTTGTACAAAAAACTTGAAAAAAAAAATTTATTTTAAAGGTTTTACGGAAAAAAATTAAGAAACTTATACAAAATTTTTTTCAAAACCTATGATTTATTGTGTTTAAGGTTTCAAAAACATTAATTTTTAAGAATTTATATACAAAAATAAATAAATAAATCATATAAAAAACAAAAATTTATATTAAAAAAAGTGTTTTAACTTGACCATAAAAAATATAACGATTTGGACATAATATATATATATATATATATATATATATATATATATATATATATATATATATATAGTTTATAAATAGTATATATGTTTATAAAGATTTCAAAAACTTTAATTTTTAAGAATTTATATAAAAAAGCTATAAAATTAAAGTAAAATACACAAAATTATATCAAAAAAGTGTTGTATTTGACCATGAAAAATATAATAGTATATATATAATTTAAGAGAGGATTCATTTTTTAAATTCATTAAATAATTAAATAATTTGGTCTAGGTAAAAGATCACATACTTTATTTGAATTTTGTTAAAAAAATAAATTTTCTCTTATAAAAAAGGAAATGTTTGTTTTAGTATTAAATAATTTTTTTTTATATTTTTAAAAAAAGAATTTTATAAAACATATAAAAAAAATTATAAGAAAAAAATTTAAAGACTAATTTTGACATCTTATAACATAAACATACTTTATTATTTGTTGCCGGATGCTTCAAACGGGATTAAGCAATCTAATTATAAGAGATTTCTCTTTCCACAACATGTATTTTATTCAAGCTTTCCAGATTCTTGTCTCCATAATGAAAAATTAAATAGTCTTCTCTTTCCACTTTATTCTCTAGAAAGAAAACATACGGGTGAGAATGATGATCATGTTGTTTTTGGCTTGAGTACCGGTTCTTTTTGGCTTAAACTCCTAGTCTTAGGACTAGGGGCCTTGGCATCCGGTGTTCAAAATTGGAGTTCCTCTATCTCATTTTAGTCTTTTTTGTCTTTAAATGGAAATACCATATGAGTGGATACAAATTAATGGTAGGAAGAGGAATCAAGCTAAAGGAAGTTTCTCGGTTTAAAAAACTAATAACGGAAAGAGGGAGGCAGGTGAAGAACACATCACAAGCTATTTTTTTACAGAGTTTCTTGAAAAATATGAAGCTAGGGATATGTTTAACTTATTCAAAGATTACGGAGTGGTGGAAGAGGTTTTCATTCCTCAGAGAAGCGATACGAGAGGAAAGACATTTGGTTTCGTTTGTTTTAGAAGGGTGGAGGATGAAAAAGGTTGGGATTCAAGTTAGATAATGTATTCATTCAAGGGAAGAAGCTGTTTGTAAATCTTCCTAGGTTTCAGAGGAGAAATGAGTTGAGAGAGGATCTAAGGAGAAGAGATAAGATGGGGACGAGGTTAAATAGTAGAGAAGAGACTGCACAGGTGGAGAGACCGCTTTTGAAGAATGGAAACCCATGCAATCTCGAAGTGCCAAAATCATATGCTCAGGCAGTTGGAAAAAATTCCAAACCAAAGCGGGATGGAGAAGGACTTAAGCTAAAGTTTGCACACCTACAATTGAACATCAGGAAAGAAGAGCTTGGAAATTTTGAAATAGCCTATGTGGGTATTGTGGAGAAATCCGGATCAAGTTACAAGATTCAGGAAGCTTTGAATACTAGAGGCATTTTCACCATTAAGGTCACTCCTATGGGAGGTAGGAAATGTCTTATGGAGGAAATGGAAAAGGGTGTTCTCGCTGAGTTGATAGAATAGGATAGGGACTGGACATTAAAGTGGTTTAAAGAGATTAAACCATGGAATCCAGGAGAAGTTGATAATGAAAGATACACCTGGTTTAGTTGTTTTGGTCTCCCCTGCCATGCTTGGAGAACTGAAACTTTTAAGCTGATAGCTGGTTGCATTGGGGAGTTCGCTAGAAACGATAAAGAAACTGAGAATATGGATTGCCTCGACATTGCAAGATTTCTTGTCAAAACCAAGTACCCTTTATGTTCGAACGAAGTGTTTAATATATGGGTTAATGAAGACGTTTACCGGATCAAAATCATGGAAGATTTCCATGGGCCAAAAAGAATTTCGCTCAATGAAGATGATGAAGTTGTTTCAGAGTCTGAAGAGGTGGACGACGGAGAGGACTGGGGAGACAGTGAGGGAGGAGATAGCGAGGGCTATAGCAACGGAGGGGGAGGCACTGTGAACACACGGAAGAGAGAGAAGCTAGCCTTGGAAACAAAAATAACTCAGATGGGACAGAGGGGAGGTTTATCGAGGAAAATTGGTATCAGGTATCAGAAATAGGTAAGGATGGTGTCAATGAGGGATTTAGGGGAAAAGAGAAACTGGGAATGTCAGGAGTAGAAGCTCAAAAGGGGTTTTTTTGAGTGGTTGGGGAAACCAAAGACAGAAAGACTTTTCATAATTCCAAGGATGTGACAGCCAAGAGAGTAGATCTGACAGGAGATATTAATCATGACCCTAGTGCAGTAGCAGATGACCTTGGAGAACGTGTATTAGAAGTAAGGCCAACTCAACATCAATGCAGTGAAAATAATTTAACTGTGGGCTAGAAGGTAAGGTTGGGCTTTAACAGTTTCGATCAGGTTGGGCCTGAAGCTGAGGAGAAGACTCTTAGGTCCAAGAAGAGTAAATCCCTAGAAGAGATTTTGGGGAACATCAAGATCCCTTTCACTCCCTCCTATTTTGCATCTTTGGTTAATCAGGAGACAAGAAATAAACTGGGGAATACTTTATCTCTTTCACAACAGTCGAGTGGATCTGAGGATGGTGGTTCTAATTATTCTGGAGGCTTTGTGCTTTGCTGTGAGTCAATTTCAGACGGCGGTGTAATTAAGAGCAATTCAAGGATTAGGAAGAAGATCGAGGGTTTACCCAAAAGGATTTAGGAGTCTATCAAACAGATGGGAATCGAGGGTGACGAAGATGATGAGAACTTTGAGGGTTTTATTAGAAAAATGGAAGAGTCAGATAGGAAAGCATATGAATCTCAGAAGGAGACCCTTTGTCTCCTTTTCTGTTTGCAGTTGTGGTTGAAGACCTTGCATATATGGTAAGGAAGGCTTCTGAATCCGGAGTATTGAAAGGATTTAAGGTAAACAACACTTGCAACTATGAAATTTTGCAGTTCGCCGATGACACAATCTTACTATCTGACGATAATTAGAGTAATTTCTGGGCTTTCAAAGCTATACTAAAAGGTTTTTCTATGATATCTGGGCTGGAAATCAATTCTTCCAAGAGTAGTCTGATTGGTATAAGAGTGGAGGATTTTATTTTGAGAGCAGCTGCACAGTTTCTTATGTGTCGAGTTGGTACTCATTCTTTCAAATTTCTAGGCATCTGTGTTGGTTCTAACCAAAGACGTAAGTCATTCTGGAGGCCTGTTATAAAGATGTTTAGGGATAGACTGTCTGCTTTGAATGGTAGAGGGCTCTCAATAGGGGGGAGAGTTACTTTGATAAACTCTATCTTGACGAATATGCCTATACACCACTTATCTTTTTTCAAAGCTCCTAGTTGTGTTTTGAAGGAAATTGTTGCAATTCAGACGAGTTTCTTGTGGTCTGGATCAGATTCGAGTAGGGGAGTCGCTTGGGTCAGTTGGGAAAACATCTGCAAACCAAAAGAGAGAGGAGGTCTGGGAGTGAAAAACCTGAGAATTTTCAACATTGCACTGTTGGCCAAATGGCTATGGAGGCTCCTCACGGAACCAAGATCTAACTGGTGTGGAATTTTGAGAGAAAAGTATGGCGACTTCAGCATATCTATTATATCTTTTGATGAGTTTAAACCATGCAATTCCACTCTCAGTGGTGGAAAGACATCATGAGAATTTGTGTTTCGTCGAATTTCACTTCATTTAGAGACTTCATTTTTGTTAGGCTGAGAGACGGAAAAACTATTCCTTTTGGAAGACTCAGTGGGTAGGATCTCAACCTCTTAGAGAAGTTTTCTCTAATCTTTTCCAAGAGGTGCTTTCTCAGGAGTCTTGCGTGGATGACATGGGGTTGATGATGAGATCGAGGTGGGAATGGAATCTTCAGATAACAAGTGAACTATTGTCTATTGAAGCAGCAGACGAGTTGAGACAGATGCAGACTATTTTGGTTGACGTTAGTCCATTTTAATCAAAACCAGACGTTATGTTGTGGAACTATGGGTCTTCATGCTCTTTTACTGTCAAATCTTATTATACAGGCATACAAGATGCTTTGGAGCAGAGTCTGGTTGATGACATTTCCATTACAGCTTTGAAGCTCTGTTGGAACTCTTCTATTATAACCAAAATCAAGTTGTTTTGTTGGCGGCTGATCCTCAATAGGTTACCTACTAGAAACAATTTAGTGAGGAGGGGGATCATTACCAACAGCCACGAAACTTGTTGTGTTTTCTGCTTTCATTTTGACGAAGATGTCGAGCATTTGTTCTTGACCTGCCATAGGAGTTTCATTATTTGGAACAAGGTATGCACTTGGATGGGGAGGAATCCAATTCAAGGTAACTCTATTTCTTCTCACTTCCTTGATTGGACTTCAAGTTTTCAAGGAAGATTCAAAAACAGCTTGGCTTCTAGTTTTTGGATGGTGGTTAGTTGGGTAATTTGGACTTCTAGAAACAACATCATTTTCAGGGGTGAATTTTGCGATCCGGAGTTGTGCCTTACCCGCATAAAATTTTACACTTGGTGGTGGATTCTTACTTTAGATAGAGGATATTTGAATTGTTCTTTTTATGAGTGGCACAAGTATCCTCTTCAATTTTTGTAACTGATTTGTATTAGGCGCTGTATTTTTTACTGGTGGTACATTTTGTATCTTCTGTTATAACTATATCTGGCTTATAAAAAAAATAAATAAACATACTTTATTGAAGACTAAATCATAATCAAAATAGCAATTTTTTTAAAAAAATTGTATTCAAATTATAATTTGTATGAAAAACTATATAAAATAACTTCAAAATTAAATAATTTTTTTTGAAATTTTGTTGTTCAAAAGAGTTTTAGTAAAAATATGAAATATTTAAAATAACATTTTAAAAATAATTATAAAAACAAAAGTTTCATTTAAAACTATTTTTAAAAAAAATTTTATAAATTTTATTTTTGCACAAAATAATGGTAGACTATAAAAATCATTTAAAAAAAAGCTGCCAAAAAATTTTCTTAAAAAATGGATTTTGAGTAAGTTTTGCATATATTTCAAACATAGTGTTATTTTCTTATAGATTTCAAAGGGAATACAATCTGTCTAAAAAAAACTCATAGTAAATTATAAAAATCCTACAATACTTCATTTATTTATGCTGCGTTCTTCATATGATAGGGCTGTTATATCTAATTTGGAACAAATCATGATAGAAAAGAAGGAATCACTCAGTATGGCCTCTCACCAACATAGTTACCAGGAGGATCATAATTGCAAGTAATAAAAGTTCCTCCATTTTCACATTTCACTTTAGCACATCCAATTCTACTTGTGTTTTTCCAAACAACTTGTGTATAATGGCCACACACTTTACCATCAGCACATGAATTACTATTATAATCATAGTAGGGTTTCTCACCAACCCACATCGTCACAGCATCTGTGCCAAACATCTCACCGCCGCTCATTGCAATATTTTCTCCATATCGGCCAGTACCGGAGTGGACCAACTGACAATCCTTGCGTTGATTAGCATAGTTATTTGCAAAAGCAGCAACCTTGTTGTCCCAAATAAGATTCGGAATTTTCACTTTGGTAATGGCGGATCTTGCTGCGTTGTGTCCTTTTAGATAGTCTGCTGGAGAATCTTGTGCTTGTACAACGTGAGTACATATAATGAGTATTAAGCTTAAGACACATGATACAGAAAATGAACTCATTTTGCTTATCAATTTCAAAATGCTCAATGAAAGTGCATGTATTTTGGTGTGTTTATATAGATTTTTTAAAATGGAAATTTGGTAATTCAAAAATATAACTTTATTTACAAAAAGAAAGTTGCGACAATAGCTAAAAAAAACCTATATATTTAGAAGCTTTTATTTTTAATAAACTTGATTTGACTTTATGATACTTTAATGGGTTTATAACATTTTTGCCCATAGTATAGAGAAGATTTCTGGTTTTTTTTTCTGTAAAAAAAAATTGTGAAATCAACCTTAAGATTATGTCGTTTTATATCTTGGAAAAAAATTACTCAACAAAAACGGCTATGTGCCGCGCTAATTGAGTTTTCTTTTTTTCTTTTAAATACAACTAAACTGACGTGGATTTACTTATTTTTCATTTTGAATCATTTTTATTTTCTCATAATATTCATTTTATTTATTTAAATTTTATTAAAATTATGAAAAATAAATAAAGTCAACTAAAATAAGGATTTTGATTGACTGTATGTATAATGTTGTTTTGCAATTTCTGGATACTACCTTTAAACTTTTATTAAATTATTATTATTTAATAATTTTATTTTAGTAATTTAAAAGAATTTCAATTTATTATATAATTATGTAATATACATTTAAATGAGAAACTTTAACAAAACAATAAGTTTGTTTCTTGTGGCAAGATTAATTTTACAATTTTTTTATAGAAAAAAAAAATCATAAATAGCCTATATGACAGTGGCCAAAAATGTTTTTAACCTTAATTTAATTTATTTTAACTTTAAGTTGGAAATATAATTTGATAATTTTATATTACAATTAAATTTAATCTTAAATTAAATTGTTGAACTTTCTTTTATATTAAAAAATCTAAATACAATCATAGAATACGATGAGATCATGATTTTTATTAAATAGTCTAATGACTGAAATTAACTTTTTTTTAACGACGAAAGAGTGAGATGTCGTAAAAATCTAAATTCAATCATAGAATATGATTAGATCATGATTTATTTTAAATAATCTAATGAATTAAATTAATCTTTTTTTAATGATGAAAGAGTGAGATGTCGTAAAAATCTAAATACCATCATAGAATATGATGAGATCATGATTTTTTTTAAATAGTCTAATCAATGAAATTCACCTTTTTTTTCAACGATGAAAGAGTGAGATGTCGTTAGTTCAAAATCCCATCCTTATCTTTAATGTTATTATATAACTATCAACTGAGCTGACTTAACGAAAAATAAAAATGAGATCATAACTTTAACTTTTAATGTTAATTAATATATTATGATATCACTTTTTATTCATTATGGACTAATGAAGAAAAAAGAAATGTCTCTTAAAAAACGGCTGAAATTAAACTCAAAACCTTTTGAGAATTCCTAATCAATCTTGATTTCAAGAAAGATTATGCGCAACAACTGTTAATGAAATACGAGAAAGAAAGTAGAGTTTTAACAAAATAAAGATAGAAGAGAATGATTTTCAACTGCTGAATATCCACCCACAAACTGTGGAAAACTTCTTTTTATTCACTTTGCAACTGTAAAAATTCAGTGAATACAAGTTATTAGAAAATAGGGGTTACTTCCTCTATTTATAATAGATGAAAGCCCAAAATTACAAAAGCCAAAATTAAAATTTACTAATTTTTGTCTAAGTCGAAATTATGTGTCTAGCAACCTGCTTCGGCACTTTGACATCTAAACAACTCGACACACACAAATTAGGCTAATTCGACTAATCCTTATTTCTGTCGAGCTACACTGCTTCGACACAAGGAATTACAATTTCAACATACCACCTAATTCAATGTGTCTAAGCTATCTAAATTCATCATAGACCTTAGCTTCTTGAACACTTCAACTTGCACTCCTTTCGTCCTAATATCTGCAATCTGATTCTCAGTTCTGCAGTGTTCCAAATTCATCTTCCCTTCTGCAACCTGCTCTCGAACATAATGACCTTCATTTCGATGTGCTTGCTTCGTCCATGTGCTATTAGATTCTTCGCCAGGTTGATAGCTGACATGCTGTCGATCTTTATGGTAATTGCTCCATGACTCTATACTATAATCTCTTCGACCAGATTCACCTTCCACTTTTCTTGATATGCACAAAGAGAAACAGCTATGTATTTTGCTTCGTATGACGACAATGCCACTACTGGCTCCTTTTTCGAACTCCAAGCAACTGGTGCATTCCCTAGCATAAACACATAGCCAGCTGTGGATTTTCTATCCTCGGCATCACTACACCAACTTTAGTCAGTTTATCCCACTACCTTGCATTCTTTTCCTTCATCAACTGTAGGAAAAAAAATGCCGTAGTCGAGAGTTCCTTTCAGATACCTTAGTATCCTCTTCGTTACTGCTAGGTGTGATACCTTTGGCTTCTTCATGAATCTACTTACCATACCCACACTGTATGCTAAGTCAGGCCTTGTGTGACAAAGGTATCAAAGTGACCCAATAAGTTTTCTATAATGGGCTGGGTCGACATTATCTTCATCTGAATCTTTCGATAGTTGCAATTTGGGCTCAGTTGGAGTCGAAGTTGGGTTGCAATCTTCCATCTCAAATCTCTTGAGTATTTCTCCTGCATATCTTTTTTGATGCATCATCAAACCTCTACCACTTTTGTAGAATTTGATGCCAAGGAAATATGAGAAATTTCCCAAGTCTGGCATTTCAAACTCCTCACTTAGGTCATGTTTGAAATCTTCAATCTCCTTCTTGTAACTTCCTTTTATAAGCAGGTCATCGACATAGATACATATTATAAGTAATTCACTGTTGCTTCTTCTTACATATACTTCATGCTCAGTCATGCACTCCACAAATTCCTTCTCCCTTAGAAAGCTATATATCTTCTTATTCCAAGCTCTTGGAGCTTGCTTAAGTCCATACAAGGCATTATGCAGCCTGTATACCTTTCTTTGTTCGCCATGTTTCACAAACCCAGCTGATTGTGCAACATAATCTTCTTCGTCTAAGAGACCATTTAGAAATGCACATTTCACATCCATCTAACACGTGTGCCAATTTTTCATGTTTGATAGACCAACAAACAACCTGATTGTTTCGATCCTAGCAACAGGTGCAAAAACTTTGTCGAAGTCGACTCCTTCTTTCTGAAGAAATCCTGTCGCCATGTGTCCTGCCTTGTGTCGAGTTACTTCTCCTTTAGGATTCAATTTCACCATGTATACCCACTTCACATCGATTTCCTTCTTTCCTTGTGGCAATTTGACAAGTGACCAAGTGTTGTTGACTTCGATGGACTTTCACTCCTCGTTCATTGGTTTCACCCACTTCGAATATTTCAATGCCCCAGCTGAATAGACTGGTTCGACATCTGCATAGAAAACATAATGTACCAGCTCATCTTTAACATCATTTGATGTAATCACACATTCTTGCAACCTTGCAAGCATGTGTCTTGTTTGTTGAGGTCTGCTTGGGCCAGCATCACCTCGTACTTTTTCGTGTCGAACTTCTCTTTCGACTTCACTAGCTAGTTCTTCACATAAGATTCTCATTGAACCCTTCTTAACATTCTCAGTCAAATCCCATTCCTTTAGCTCATGTATGATCACATCCCTGTAGATCACTACTTGCTTGTTCACTGGGTTAAACAACTTGTATCCTCTAGTCGAATGATATCTTATTAGGATCATTTGACTAGACTTATCATCAAGCTTTCTTCTCAACTAATCTAGCACTTGTCTATGTGTGCTATATATCCAAACACCTTAAATGACTTAGGCTAG
The DNA here is from genome assembly GCA_022829125.1 of Lathyrus tuberosus. Taxonomy (NCBI): domain Eukaryota; kingdom Viridiplantae; phylum Streptophyta; class Magnoliopsida; order Fabales; family Fabaceae; genus Lathyrus; species Lathyrus tuberosus. The sequence goes on from JALAZF010000633.1 coordinate 1,031,418, forward strand.
ACTTGACACCAGGCCAACATTCTTCTTACGCGATTCCTTCTAGCTTCTTCGTCGGACATCTATTCAAAATGTATGTTATTGTCGACACAACTTTTCCCCATAATTCTTTGGGTAGATGCTTGCCTTTCAACATGTTTCTCACCATATTCATGATGGTTATATTCTTTCTTTCTACAGTTCTATTCTGCTATGGAGTGTAGGGTGGCACCACCTTATGCACAATCCCTTCTTTCTCACATAATGCATCGAAATTTTTCGACACATGCTCTCCACCACCATCAGTCCTCAGAATCTTTAGCTTTCAACCACTTTGTCTTTCGACCATAGATTTGAATTTGGCAAATACCTCGATCACTTCACTTTTCTTCTTGATCAGGTAAGTCTACAGTTTTCGACTAAAATCATCTATGAACGTGACAAAGTATATGTTATCTCCAATCGAATCCACCTGGATAGGACCACATACATCATAGTATATGACTTCGAGAATTTCCTTCGACTTGCTTTCTGCATCCTTGCTGAAACTATTCTTGTGTTGTTTTTCCTGAACACATTCTTCACACACTTCGCTTGGAATGTCGATTTCTGGTAATCCTAAAACCATATTTCTTCTCTTCAAATCTCTGATGTCTTTGAAGTTAAGATGACCAAGTCGATAATGCCATATCCATTCATCTCTACTGGCTGCAGTTGCAAGGCACTTATGCTCCATCACATTAAGCTCAATCTTGAAGGTTCTATTTTGAGACATAGGAGCCTTCAAGATTAACCTACCACCTGAATCGAGAACTCTCATCATCTTGTCTTCGATCGACACCTTATAGTTCTTTTCGACCAACTGCCCTATACTGAACAAATTATTTTTCATGTCTGGTATGTACAACACATAGCAAATTACTGACCTCTTGCCATCTTTCCTCATAATCAGAATATCACCAACACCTTCAGCTGCTAGAGTATTGTCATTTGCAAGTTTCACCAGGTTCTTCATCGAGGGTTTTATGTTGACAAACCAATCTTTTCTACCAGTCATATGTGATGAGCATCCTGAGTCCAAGTACCATTGGTCCTGAATCATACTTCATCTCTTGTTGTGACCATTAGCAACATCTCTTCGTCTTCATGTTTCGCCAGCTTTGCATCAGTTTCTTAATTCTTCTTCTTTTCTGGACAATCACTAAATAGTGACCATACTTTTGACAATTGTAACACTGAATGAGACTTTTGTTAGGTTTTCGACTACCACCTCTTCCTCTAACCGCAACACCACCTCTTTGGTTGCCTTGGTTCTGGGGTTTCCTCTGATTTGACCAGTTTCCTTCTTGTTGATTTTGACCAGTTGTATTCTTGTAGCCTCCTCTTCCTTTGTTGCCATTCCAACTTCATTTTCCTTTCTTTTCCTTTTCTGACTGCGCCTATAAAGCCATATCACTCTTCGACTTTCCTGCAGCACTTTCAACCATCATTTGTTCATGAGACTCAAGCATCCATTGAAGCTCTTCCTTCGTCAATGATGACAAGTCTTTCGACTCTTCTATGGCTACTACCACATCTTCGAACTTTGGAGTCAATTACCTCAAGATCTTTGCAACAACTGATCTTGATGTCAACACTTCTCCACATACCTTAATTTGATTCACAAATTTAGTATCCCTAGTGAAGAAATTAGTTATGCTCTCACTCTCTTCCATCTGAAGCAATTCATACATCCTTTTGTGAGTTTGTAACCTCACCTCTTCCACCTTCTCAGCGCCTCTAAACGATTTCTCCAAGATTTCTCATGCTTCTTTCGCTGATTCAACATCAATAACCTTTTTAAAGTTATCTGGATCAACACATTAATGAATTATAAATAGAGCTTTATAATCTTTCTTCTTCAATTCTTTGTATGCAGCCTTTCCTTGATTCGTCGTGTTTTCTGTAAGCGGTGCTACTCCTCCCTTCACAAGATCCCAAAGATCTTGATAACATAAAACCACCTTTATCTGCTTGCACCAATTCTCATAATTATTGTTCTTGAGAATTGGAAGGTTCGTTGGAAAATGTTTGTTTGGATGATTCAGCACCATCGTGATTTTCTTCCCTCGAATCACAACTTGAGCTCTAAAAACTACATGTTGGAATTAAACCCAAAACCTTTTGAGAATTCCTAATCAATCTTGATTTCAAGAAATATTATGCGCAACAACTGTTAATGAAAAACAAGAAATTAGAGTTTTAACAAAATAAAGGAAGAAGAGAATGATTTTCAACTGCGGAATATTCACCCACAAACTGTGGAAAACTTCTTTTTATTCACTTTGCAACTGTAAAAATTATGTGAATACAAGTTATTATAAAATATGGGTTACTTTCTCTATTTATAATATAAGAAAACCCAAAATTATAAAAGCCCAAAATTTACTAATGTTGGTCTAAGCCGAAATTCTGTGTCAAACAACCTGCTTCGACACTTCGACATCTAAACAACTCGACACGCACATTAGGCTAATTCGACCAATTCTTGTTTCTGTCAAACTACACTGCTTAAACACAAGAAATTACAATTTCAACAAAAACAAATCAGATATACAGTCTCCTGATTTGTTAATTGAAAATAAATTATTTAAATTAAATTTTTATTTAATTGAAAACATGAAAAATAATTGTTAAAGAGGACCGGAGATGCATAATTTAATAATAGTAGATTTTGTTTTGACATAATTCAATGTCAATAGACAAACATGATTATTTTAACAAAAATAGATATATGCTTGAATGTTCACGTCGAATCAATATAAATAACTATCATTAAACTAAATACTATACATCAAATGAGCAAACAATCTCGTAGGCATTATTTGCTATGTATGCAAATAATTAGCGGATATTTTTTTTAAACAAGGATTAATATAAAAGGAGTACTAGGGGTACTGTAACTCCTGATACAAAGAATGCTCCAAAGAAAATAAGCACAAAAGCGAAACGACAAAAAAACCAAGGAAAATTCTAACCAACTGCAGATTAATACAAGCTAAACAACGGAGCTTGGCAAAAATCGAAAAAATTACAGTTGGATTTAGAATTATCCTTTATCATTGACCACTTCCACATCGGGAGCTTAATATCGCAAAAGAGATCCGAAACCACACGAGCAATTCCGTTAAAGATAACCGAATTTCTAACCTTCCATAAGTTCCAAACCACCACCATACAAATTATACTCGAGCTCGCTTTCCGCATACCCTTAAGGAACTTCTCACTATTCCAACACAACAGGCTTTGCCAAATAGTCTCCTTCGGGTCCCAAACGAAACCAGTCCAAACGGACACTATATGCCAAATGACTTTAGACACCACGCAACCGAAAAATAAGTGGTGAATATTTTCATCCACTTGAAAGCAAAGAGGACAGGGAAGGTCGTGCTCAGAGTTAATGATTCCTCTACGGTGTAAGGAGTCCTTTGTAGGAATACGATTCAAAAAGCATCTCCAAACGAAAGCGCGAACTCTGTAAGGTACATTGGAATGCCACAACTGATCAAGCGAGTGCTGATATGTAGGATCAATACCGTCGTTAAGCCTAATTTTCTCAAGGATGCGATTTGCAGAATTCACCGTGAATCTACCCTCCGCGTCAGGCAGCCATCTCACCCCGTCCAAAACTCCCTGTACCAGATTGATTTCCTGCATATTTTGCAGGATCTTCCCGTTTGATTCACAAATGAAATCTGCTAGACCCGTCTCGTTCGAGTACCAAGTTCCTTCGATCCATTTTCCCATGCTACGAACAGTAGCTTCCTTCGACTGACTAGCCAAAAAAGTTTCAGGAAACAGAGTTCTAATAGGTTCATCCGCTAATCAATTATCAAACCAGAAAGACAAGTTATTGCCATCACCCAAACAAAATTTGCAGTAGTCCATAAACCTGAATTCAAAAGTTGTTCCTGTAACCACCTTGTCAATATGAATACTATCCTTCCACCAGCTAGAGCACTTAGTCAAACCACCATTGCACTTACCAAGTTTTATTGTAACACCCCACTTCCCATCGCGAATAAATAATACATAAATAAAATCAGAGTAACTAAAAATTTATTTTTCCGATATAAACAAGGATGTCTCATTTAAATAAACAAAACATCATCCCTGCTTATAAATTTGATACATAGTAGATTACCCTCAAATGGGAAACTTTTCCATATAAAGGTAATACCAAATATACTCAACAATCATATACATAAATAACATAATCGTTTCCCCGACTCCCGTGCTACGTATCAGAGCAGACACCAAGACCGACAACAGAACAGAGGGCTAGTCTCCACAAAAGACCTCCAGCAACTCTAATCTGCAATGCCTCATAGAGCATTATAAAACAGCAGAAGGGTGAGAAATAACAACTAAAATCAAGATTGTATAATAATATGCAAACACACATTCAAACACATGTATAAATCATCTCACCCATACCATCACATACTAACACATATAGCATGCCACAAATACAACATATCACACATAATAAATCAAATCATAATTTTCCACACATAACGCATCCATTCACAATTCTCACCACAATTCATCACAACTCACTCATATACATCACAATGTATATATGTACAAAACCAAGCATATTCATCATGCACACTTCCACAATTCTTATCACTCCACATAAACATACATATTTATGTTTATTCATCAATGCACAAATACAGAGATGATAAATGCAAATCATAGAGACCGACTCACGACTCTATGCAAATGCAATGCGGTACCGACTCAATCATCACAAGTTCACTCAGGAACTTATTGGAACCATCGCTCGTTACCAATGTAACTCCCCGTCGGGCATACGATGTTCCCCGTCGCTCACACCCCACATGGGCACACGACGTTTATGGATCGCTCACACCCCACACAGGCACACGACCCGATCGCTCACACCCCACACGGGCACACGATCGTCTATAATCATCGCTCGCACCCCACATGGGCACACGACGTTATAGCGGATTCCCTCTGGAACCAACCGTCGCTCACACCCCACACGGGCACACGACGTTTCTGGATTTCTCACACCCCACATGGGCACACGATCGCACAAGATGCATATCATGATTCTTGGCACACAAGAAATCATGACAATCAAATGCATCACCACAATTCAACAATATGAATTATCTCATCATCATTATTCATATTGAAAACAATTCAAACAATGCATTTCATCACATACCACATATCGGGCACACAATCCGATTGCTCACACCTCACCTAGGCACACAATCGTTTGTAATCATCGCTCACACCTCACATAGGCACATGACGTTACAACGGATTCTCATTACAATCACACAACACAAGAATGTACATCATTATGCTTCACATACAAAATGACTCAAGACATTCTTGAAATGCACACATATTCACAATATATTCATGCATTCATCTCATACAATCACAATTTAACCATATGAATTAATCAACATCATCACACTCATGCATTGCAAACCAATTCAAACAATGCATTTCAAACCATAAAGGCCACCAAATAACACACATTGAATTTCACATAAACAATGCATATCATCACAAACCACAACAATCATACAACCATAATTACTTCCACAAGGGATCCACACCACGAAGGCTACCCACAACACATCATAACAACATACATTGATATTCAATCAAACAATGTATTTTACTACACAACAACATCATTAATTTCGCATCGGAGTCTAATCCAAAACAATGCACATATTTGCCATAGGGCCACAACCCATCATCACAACATTTCATCATGTATATTCACATCATATAACGGTCTACAAGCTACACGTTACATGTCACAAGCATATATCATGCTAACACATCAATCACACACATTGTACGCGATAAAAACCCGACAACCCAACACTTTTCCAAAACCATGACCTAAATAATTCATCTACTCCCCTCCAAACCATTTTTAATAGAAAGAGCTTTTCATTAGCTTTCCAACGCTTCGAACGGCGACCAAAACGGACTTACGGTTTGAAAATTACGACGAAAACAAAATTGGAAAATATCACGTTCGCTCCAGTATTCGCTAGGCGAACCCTAGCGAACCAAGGCAGTGGAAAACAGTCATAAAGTTCGCTAGGCGAACCATCTAGCGAACATTCGCCCGTTCCTTCGCTGGGGTTCGCTAGGCGAACCCGCGAAACCCAAAATTCACAGCAGCGTCAACCTAGGTCATATGGGGCCAAAATACATCATTTTTACCACCCAAACCCTTCTAATTCATACCAGAACAACCAAAACATGTTTAGACATAATCAACGAGTATTCTACGCGGTTTATATTGAATTTCATCCGTGAAAACATCGATTTCTATCAATTGCTCCTAATTTTAATCGATAAGAAAAAGTCGCGAAACAACCAAAACCATGACAACAAACAACACATATACATACACAAGCAAGATATAATTGAAACTTCTCACCCTTACCCGATTAATCGCGAGTGAAACGGAGAATCTTCGATTTTCCCCTCTTTTCTTCTTCTCCCTTTCTTTCCTCTCTTTTCTCTTCTTTTCCTTTTCTTTCTCTTCTTTTTCTTTTTTTTCTATTTCTCTCTCTCTATTTCTATTTATAACAAAATATCTAACTACCCAAAATGACCATTTTGCCCTTACGCTCAAATATCTCCCAAACGCTCTCAAAATGCGATAACACATAAGCATACCGATGAAATATATTTCGGAAATAAAAGTTGAAAAGAAATAATAATTTAATACAAATATTTTATCTATCTAAGAAATTAACCAATTAGCAGGTATAATACCATAAATTCACACATTTCACTAAATTCACACAAATGAAATAAATAAATGGAATTAAACAAATCGGGGCGTTACATTTATCGCATTCGAAATATCTCTGTATCGAGCCGACAGAACTTTCCGCCAAAGGGAATCTCTTTCGATAAGAATACGCCACTTCCACTTCATCAGTAACGCAACATTAACTTCTTCAATTTTCTTCACCCTTAATCCTCCCTTGTTGAAAGGTTTACAAACCTCCTCCAGAGCTACCCAATGGACCTTCCTACGATCGTCTAAACTGCACCATAGAAACCTGTTTCTTATACTTTCGATTTCCTTCCACACAGATTTAGGAGCTTTGAAGAAAGATAGCATAAAAATGGTAAGGCTTCCAAGAACGGATTTCACGAGAGTTAATCTACCTCCGAACGACAGATATTTACCCTTTCAACAAGACAGTCTTGCTCTCACTTTGTTCACAAGAAATTTCCACGTCGCTATTCTTCTTGGGTTCGCTCCGATTGGTATTCCTAAGAAAGAGAACAACTTGTCTTCCACTTTACACGAGAGGAAGTTAGCTGCTGCCTGCAACAGGTTGAAGTTTAAATAGACACCAAAAATACGGCTCTTATGAAATTTGACTCCCAGCCCTGAGACGATCTCGAAACCGCGTAGAATTGATTTGATTGCCCATATGTTCTCCTAATTTCCTTCCCCTATAAAAATTGTGTCATCCATGAACTGCAGAACATCAACTTCGCACTTCCCGTAGAAAGAAAAACCTCTGAATTCGCGTAGCTCAACAGCTTTTCTAACCATCCCAGCAAGGCCTTCAACGACAATAAAGAAAAAGAAAGGGGAAATGGGATCTCCTTGCCTTAAGCCCTTCTCCACCACGAAATCTTTCGGGGGGCTACCATTAACCAAGACCGACATATGACTCAAGAAAATCATTGCCTCCATCCACCTCATCCAACGATATCCGAAACCCATTCTCCTTAACATATATCTAAGAAAGTTCCAATTGACGTTGTCGTAGGCTTCCTCGAAGTCCACCTTAAATAGTAGACAACCTTTCCTCTCGCGAGTTGCAAAATCGACCGTTTCGTTAGCCACTAGGACCTCATCCAGTAAGTTTCTTCCAGGGACAAATGTCGTCTGACTCTTTGAAATCAAAGAATCCAACACCGCCTTTGGCCTCTTTAAAAGAATCTTACTCAGAATTTTGTAAATACTACCCACCAGACAGATGGTCCTGTACTCATCCAAACCCTTACGAGAATTGTTCTTAGGAACTAAAGTAAGAAAAGTAGAAATAATAGCTTTGGATACCTTCGACTTTCCATGAAACTCTTTGATGAAGCGAGTAATGTCGTCCTTAAGAACATTCCAAAACCTTCGAATAAACACGAAATAGAAACCGTCGGGACCTTGGCATCTCGAACCATCACAGCTCCACACGGCTTCCTTAATCTCGTCATCAGAAAATTCAAATTCTAACCCAGATTGGTCAGCGGTGGATAACCTGCTAAACTCAATTTCGTCCAGAGTAGGCATATGCTCATCCTTTTCACTATACTTAGCAGTAAAGTGGCACCATATTTCTTCCTTTACCTATTTAACAGAATCACAATAACCATTCAATCCCGAAACAGCCCCTATGAAATTGCGTCTCCGTCTCTCTTTGACAACATTATGGAAGAAAGCAGTATTGATGTCTCCTTCTCGATTCCACCTGATACCAGATTTTGGAATCAGAATACGCTCTTGGTGATTGAGGTTCCTCCACATCTCACTCACAGCCTTACTTCTGTTCTTAACCAGCCCCCACCTCTTCTTCCTTACAACTAGTGAGCAAATTATCAATCATATTGATCTCATCCTTGTTATCTTCTACCTCAATCAAAATTTTACCGAACACCTCATAGTTCCACTTCCTAAGACTCAATTTGAGCAGTTTGAATTTCTCCTTAAGAACAAAATCGCTCCTCCCCACCACCCTAATTTTAAGCCAAAAGTTCTCAATGAACCTCGCGAACTCCTTGTGCTCGAATGAAAAGTCGAGAACTCTAAAGGGTTTAGGCCCCCAATCATCGAAGTTAATTGTTAGCCAAATAGGGCAATGGTCAGAAATATCTCTTGTACCTATAGATTGCCCGACGACCCCCCATGTCGATATCAAAGAATCAAATAAGAGGAACCGATCTAACCGACTCATTGACTTGCCATCTCCGCTAACCCAAGTGAAGGAATTGTCATTGAAAGGTAAATCTATAAGATTTGACTCATCTATGAATTCTGAAAACTGCATCATCTCAAGATTCCTACCAACTTGATTACTCCCTTTCCTCTCTTTGTTGCTAACCACAGAGTTAAAATCCCCTCTTAAGCACCATTCTCCATCTGAGTACAACTTCTTCAGTTCGATAATTCTAGTCCACAACTTCCGTTTCTTAACAATACAACAAGGAGAATACACGTTTACCAGATAATAAAAGTTGCCCTTCCACCTGACTTTCAACCCAAGGTAACCTTCTCCTCTAAAAGAGAATAGAGAGTCGAAAGTACCTTCCTTCCATATTATCAGCAAACCTCCCGAAAAACCAGAAGAACCAGATGAACCTGAGAAAAACCATCCAACCTTAGTTTGAGGCCAGAAGCACTCAATCAAAGATGCATAGATCATCTTCAATTTCGTTTCCTGCATGAAAAACACGTCCGCTTTACCCTTCTTAATCAATCTACCGATTCTACTCCTCTTCATTCTATTCCCCCCCCCCTGATATTCAAGGATCCTATAATCATTGGACCTTGATTGAGTTCACCTTCCTAGCTTTCGATCTTTTCTTATCTACAGACTCCATTTCTTCAATTTTCTTCTGGTAATCCCTTCCCTTATCCCTTGGAACTACCCCTAATCTTGTAATAGCTTTCCAAACTTTATCTCCGACGTTAGATTCAATTTTGTCCCAAAATCTTGTGTTTCATTTCCTGATGTCAGAATCGTGAGTAAAATTACAGCAAAGGTCTTCTCCACCCGAAAATTGAACCTCTTCATCAACCCTCATAGCTGATCCCCCTCCCAGTGAATGATTTGAAAGATCAACTACAGATTTTGACTTAATCTCATGTGAACGATTTTTTTAGTGATTATCCTTCTAGACTGAGCAGAAGATTCACTAAAAGGGTTGGATTTTGAATTACCAAACCCTTCTATAGGATTGGTCTTAGAGCACACCGCCCCACTCGCAATCCCCATCTTGCTAAATACCGCATTCTCTAAAAAAGCCTGCTTCCTTTTTAATTTTTCCACTTCCTGGCTAAATGCCTCTATCTAAACATCATTTTTTAAGTCAGGTAAAAAGTCTGATGTAACACATCATAACTAGTTACAATACCCATGTTTTTAAATTGTAGTCTTCTATTGTAATTGCACCTGTAATATTATTGATGCAGTAGCCTCCGCAACAGTATTTGATCAAAATTGTTGTGTGAATTTAAATCATAAATTTCATCGTCATTAAAAATCACATCAGACAATTTCACACATGTTATTTTAAATTTTTTTCAGCAAGCCTAAAAGTTCATAAATCAAAAATTCAATTTACTTTATATATATTGAAAAATATTAACATCAAATATTACTTAACGATATATTTCAAACATCTTCCAATTAAAATCATGTAGCAATGGCCGCAATGCGATTCAAAACAACCAAATGACTTCAATCACAAAATTCGCAATAGCAACCACATACTTGACCACAAATGCAATTTAAAACAATGACAACACCTACTCATAAGCCGGTTAAGAAATAGAGTTAACTGTTCATTTTAAATCGATTTAACATTATATTGTATTCAACAATATTAACCTAAAAGCAACATAGTTTAAAAATTACAAAAGTTAGAAAAAAAAATATTCCAACGTTTATTAAAAAGCGAAAGCATTGAAAAACGCGTTTGAAAAAAAAAAAAATCTTTAAAACTAGGTTTTAGGTTCATAAGTGAATTATGTGTAACAAAATTTAAGTATCTTACCATAACCATTTAAAAATAGTTGTCTTTATCGTGCAAAAGAATTACGCATAGAGAAATATTAGCATTAATGTTTTAAAAACTGGACTGAATTGACGGTTGATTAAAGAACAGAGAAGTCAAAAATCAGGTCTGATTGTTAGACCGGATAAGTTATTGATTCGGTAGGTATTAACCAGAGTCGATGAAAACCGGCAAAAATTGGAGAATTGACAGTTTTGAAAAATCGGTTTGTTAAATGTTTTTCTTTTTTATTCTAAAATAAAACGACGTCATTTTAATATTTTAAAAAATATATGATTAAAATATAATTAAATTATGTTCAAAACTTATTTTAAACTAATTTCTCTCGATAAAATTCAATTTATTAGACACATCAATTAAAATTTTATTCAAATTACGTAACAATAAGACTTTGTTAAAAAAAAATTTTGAATTTTTATTTTGTATTATTTTGTTGTATGTGATGATAATGTTTAAAATTTAAATTTAAAAAATAAAATTGTGAAATTATGATATTTTAAAATTTTGTTAGTGTCATGATGTTTTTTTAAGAGAGTCATTTGGTTCGATAACTATAAAGTTTTGTTATATATATCAGTTTATTCAACCGAGTTATCTCATTTAATCTGGTTTACTCATGTGCCTCAATCAGTGATTCAGTGGTTCGACCAATAAACCAGTAACCTAATATTTTCATCAGTTTGATAATCAGTCTCATTTTTTTAAAAAAATTTAGCATTCTACGAGAAACATTTAAAAAATAGTTATCTTGATTGTGCAAAAATATATTTACTTTAAAATTATTTATTTATCCTTTATTATTAAATAAGTTAAGACTTAATTTGTTAAGTTATAATATTTTATTTAATCTTAGTTTAAGAAATTAATAGCGACGAGTACTTTTTCAATCGAAAAGTGATCATCTCAAAATCGATTCCAAAATGGTATAGTGACTGATTTTTAAATTTTTTTGATTTTTAATTCGGTTAGACTGTGAAATAAATACTTTAAATAATAAATTACATTTAAAAATGCATAAACTCGAGAGAAATATATGAAATCTAAGATACCAAGAATGCTATGATTAAAGTAAAAACTAAAGTTTATGGTTGAACGTACTAATCTCTATGAACTAAGGATATATATATATATATATATATATATATATATATATATATATATATATATATATATAAGATTGTTTTTTTTAATAAGTAACTGATTCATTCACTAAAAACGCGAGTACAAGGGGTACTCAAATCCCTTACAACACGGACTTGAACGAGAAAACGGAGAATCATAACAGAGAAGAAGATATCCAATCGGAAAATCTACTATGATTACTAAATTTTGAGTCCACCCTTAACCAATCCCACATTTTATTTTAGATGTTCAACCAACACAACTAAAAAATTGGCTCCGCACGTCTAAACAATATATCATTCCGTAATATCCACAGATTCCAAACAATCGTCAGCCAACCCACCCTAATTATACTGCTAAGTGCTAACCCGCTTGTTGTTCATATACGAAAAAAAGTACAGAAACAAAGAAATTTCTTCTATTGTTAATCCTATATCAAAACCTATCCAATTGGACAAACCTAATCAACACTTACTGCAAAAAACACAACTGCTAAAAACGTGATTCCAAAATTCCATTGCTGAAGAACTTAAAAGACAACTCAGCTCCCTTTCATCTGTAATGATCCTCCTTTTGAACAATTATTCTCTGGTAGGAAATCTATCGAAAATTCAACGCCTGCCTAAAAATAACGCATTCGATGGGGCTATAATTTTCCAAACACAAATTGCAGCAATACATTGCTCGCCTGAGATAGAACCAACATCACTATTTGAGTTCAACACCGTATGACTCGACTTGACAGTGTAAACCTTCTGATTTCCCGGCATTCATTAGCAAACGTCCACTTCCTCCATAACTAACAAACTATTATCTGACAAAACTTGAAGAAATTCTGCTTCTATCCATCCTTCACTCTTAGCCTGCGATATCATCACTGCGTGCCTGTTCCAGTTCCAAGAACCATTGAGCCAGAAACCCACTTCTGCAATGCTGCAAAACGAATCCGTAGCCTGATTAAAAAGCTCCAGAAACGCTTCCTTTAACGATTGCTTACCAGTCCAATTGTTGAACATAAAAGATGTGTTCATTCCATTCTTCACACTGCACAAAGTACTGGTTGAAAAACTGTTAGGATTTCCGTCTTCATTGGAATCTAACAAAATCAGATCTCTCCATCAAATGGAGTCACCACAATTAATGACGCGTTTATCACCAATAAACATCTTAACTGCCGCGTTCTTATATCTATAATTGATTAGACCTCTCCATATTGCATCGTGATTATTGACCACCCTTCACTTCCATTTCAAGAGCAAAGCTTTATTAAACACCTCTAAATCGATAATATCGAGCCCTCCTTCATCCTTTGGTTTACAAACTTGATCCCATCTAATCCAATGAATAGGTTTCTTGTCCTCACCCCCACCCCATAGGAAATTACTCATGATGCTACATAATTCAAGCAACACTTTTCTTGGCACTTTAAAGAAGGACATAGTGTTGCATCCCATCTTTCTCTCTTTCTCCTACTGCTGCTGTTTTTGTGAGAAACCTTTGTCCATCCACCATTCATGACACCGAACATCCTTAATCACTTCTCCTTTTGTAAAGAAAGTCTTGATCAAAACATTGACAGAGATACTATCTTACTATGCAATAAGACAAGTCTTGATCTAAATGGTTGACTTGAACTTTTGGAGATTTTGGGTGAAAACATTCAAATTACTCGTGAACTTAGAAGAATAGAGAAATTCTTCAACTCATTTACCTTTTGGATCAAGTAAAATGTGTTAGATAAATAAGACAAAGTTTTAGTTTAAGAAAACGATATAAAAGGTAAATGGACAAAGTATTTTTATAATATATGTAATGAAATTTATGATATGTCCCCAGAGTCTATTAGGATGGAAATTTGAGAAGAGGATCACAAATATAACTACTATCATCATATTCAAAATCACAAGGAAAAAATAAGTGTTAAAAAGGATGTGTAATACGGTTGTGTTGTGGTTTTGTTGGTTAGCATGCCTATTAAAGTGTGAAATTTTTTTTAGATAAATGTGTTTGTGGGCTCAACAAACTTTCTAAAGAAATTATGTAGTCAATGTAAATATGGGATCAATGAAGAAGAAATAATTTAATTCTGATTTATTAGAATAAGAGGAATATACAAAATTGTTTAAGTTATAAGAGAATAAACATACAAGTCGTACCAAATTATAAGGGGGATAAAGGTTATGCTTGTAGATGGTTTATCAAATTTAGAGTATCTAAACTCACTTTTATTATTAAATAAACTTTTTTTTGCTTAACACACTTTCTTAACCAATTTTTCTTTTCTCATATTTCTTTAAAATTTGATTTAATTCAACAACTTTTTATTTAAGTGATTCACATTTATTATATACTGGATTTTTTTACCTTGTTTAATTCCACATTCATGTCATTAGTCTCACTTTCTAGAGATAAGATTTTTTTAACATGTTCTAGAAAAAGTCAAACATTCTGCATGCAATTTAAGAAAAGCGTTTTACAATCCATCATATGATATTTATTGTTTATTTTAAAATCACTAACCTCATTTTGTTCATCGTCGAAATTGTATGAAGCCATTAATGCGAAGTTTGCTCTTTCTTCATTTTCTGAATCAAAGTATGAAATTACTTCGTTGTCCCCCATTCAATGTAAGCCTTTCTTGGTTTGAAGCATTTTTTTTGTTTGAATTTATTTTTCTTTTCAAGAGATGAATAATCTTCTTTGATGTCACCTTTCTTTGTGCATTCAAAACATGTGAAATTCTGGTTTGGTGTTATAGTCTCCTTTTTTTTTTTAAACTTTATTCCTGGTCTAAATCATATACTTTTGTCTTTCTTGAGGAATTTACCAAATCTTTTGACTAGTAAGGTAATATTTTCGTCTTCACCAAAATCAACATCTTGTAGTGTTTCCTTTGAATATATTTTTAAAGCAATACTTTTGTGTTTCTTTTCTTGATCTTTGGGTTTTTTAGCATTCTAAGTTCTAACTCATGTTCTTGAAGTTTCTAAATATTGTCGCCAAATTTATTTTGGAAAGATTTTTCTTCTTCGACATAGTTGTTACTCTTGGTTTCCATGCTCTTATCAATGATTTTAGAACTTTAAGATTTAATTCATCAATTGTGAATGTTTTTCCAAGTTCCATCAAATGATTTGTCATGTCTGTAAATCTATTTTGCAAGTCAAAAATCTTCTCTAAAGGATGGATTCTAAAAATCTCATATTCTTAAGATAAAGTGTTTAGTTTTTATCTTTTTTACTTCCTATATGCCTTCATGTGTTACTTCTAATGTATCTCAAATTTCCTTGGCATATTTCCAATTTGACACTTTGAAAAATTCGTTCATTCCTAAGGCAGATGCAAGTATATTTTTGTGTATCAAACAAAACCCTCTTCTTGTCTTCATCGTTCCAAGATTCTTGTACCTTTGGTTGTTCTATTATTTTTGACATTTGTAGGAATGTAGGGTATACACTTGACAACATCCCATATTTCATACCCATGTGGTTCTAAGTATATTTGTATATAAATCTTCTAGAAATCATTGTATTTACCAAAGAAACATGGTGGCTTGTTGGTGTTTCCACCATCTTCTAAGGACGGTTTTGCGGAAACAATATTTATCCTGACCGACGAACAAGTTACCTTACCTTCATTACTATAAAACGCGAAAACAACAACGTCAGGTTTACAACGGATTCATATACACCGTTGCAATAGGTTAAAATTTTCGCGCCCACTGAGTAGCTGTATTTATAAACAATAAGTTAATGATGGTTGCCTTAAAACACCATAGTAATAAATGATGTGTAGCAAGCTTCTATTCCCAGAAACTACATTTTTTCCATTTTTTAGAGTACATTAAGCGTGTGTCACTTAAGTCCATTATTTAAAAAATAAAATGTAAAAGATTTTACAACAATGAAGTAAATCAACCGTTGTTAGAAGCGTGTGTCACTTAATTCCATTATTTAAAAAATAAATGGTAAATGATTTTACAATGGTGAAGGAAATCAACCGTTGTTAGAGGACTTACGATTCCACTACGGTTGTGTTACCCAACCGAGATTAAAGGCCTTACTGATAAATTAAAACAAAACTTATTCTGTATTTCTTTCATAAAATGCCATAGGCAAACAAGCGAGCCAGATACGACAGCAGCGGCGTAATCTTTACCCTCTTCGTATCCATTCATTTGGAGCTCAAATCCTCACCCTCTTCGTTCATTTGATTCTTCACCTTTGAAGTAAGGTAATCTTCAACATCTTCATTCCTTTTTTATTTGTTTATGTTGTATATGCTCAAATATTCACCCTCTTCTTTTATTTGATTCCTCAGCTTCGAAGTACGCTACTCTTCAACATCTTCATTCCTTACGTGCATAAGATTATTCAGCTTCAAAGTACTGTATTCTTCAACATATTCATTCTTTTTTATTTGTTTATGCTGTATATGCTCAAGTCAGTATGAGAGTACATGTTTCATATGCTTTAGGTTTAGATTTGCATATGCACATGCTTAAGTTTTTGGATTAAATTTTGTTGTGTCATTCACAATATTATACGTGTATAAATTTTAGAAGTTGTTATGGATCGTAGTTGGATGAAAGCTGATAGATTAGGTCCGGTTTATGAGAACAGAGTTCTTGAATTCCTCGAATACGCTTATAAAAATCTTCCCGACAATAATGGTATGTTTTATTATCCTTGTGTTATTTGCGCATCAAAAAGGGTACAAAGAAAGAAATATTCCATAGTGATGGTATATGTCAAAATTATATAATATGGATGTGGCATGGTGAGGTGGATAAAGAGGAAATTCGAGCGTCAGAAAGAAAAAGAGTGGATGAAGATGAATATATGGAAGAACAACTAAAGGATATGTTCCGTGATATTGGGGAATCTTCTTTTAAGAATGCTCATATTTATGATACTTTATGTAATGATAAAGATATACCTTTATATAAGGGATGCACAGATTTTACACGATTGTCGGCTGTGTTAACATTGTTTAATCTGAAGGCAAAAAATGGATGGTCGGATAAAAGTTTCACGAAATTACTTGAATTGCTAAAGCAAATGTTACTAGAAGATAACAAATTGCCGAATCGTTGCTATGAGGCCAAGAAGATATTGTGTCTAATGGGTCTGGAGTATATCAAAATACATGATTGCCCTAATGATTGCATATTATACAGGAAAGAGTATGAATTCTTGTATCAATGTCCAAAATATGGTGTGTCGCGTTACAAGCTGAAGGCCAACAACGGTGATGACAATGACTATGACAATGTTAGTAGGAAGCATCCTCCTGCTAAAGTGTTATGGTACTTGCCAATAATTTCACGATTTAAGAGACTTTTTGCTAATTCGAATGACGCAAAGATTCTTAGATGGCATGTAGATGAAAGGACTCGTGATAGAAACATTCGCCATGTAGCTGATTCGTGGCAATAGAAGAAAATTGATTCGTTGTAGCTGACTCATCAAACATCAAGAAACTTGTATCAATGAAAGATGTCAAGTTAATTGGTTTAAAATCTCATGATTGTCATGTATTGATGCAACAACTTCTACCAGTGGCTATCTGTGGGATCCTACAAAAAAATGTGAGAGTAACTATAACGAGATTGTGCTTATTCTTCAATGCCATAGGTAATAAAGTTCTTGATTTTAAAAAATTAGATGAATTAGAAGATGAGGGTGCCATAATCTTGTGTCAATTGGAGATGTATTTTCCTCAATCATTTTTTGACATTATGGTTCACTTACTTGTTTATCTAGTCAGAGAAATCAGAATTTGTGGTCCAGTTTATTTAAGGTGGATGTATCCAATAGAGCGATATATGAAGATTTTTAAAGGATATACTAAGAATCATCACCGACCAAAAGCTTCGATTGTTAAAAGATACATCACAGAAGAAGCTGTTGAGTTTTGTACAAACTATTTGTTAGAGGCAGTTTCTATATGAATTCCAAAGTGTCGTCATGCTGTCATAGGCGGAAGAGGTATTCAAGGTCTAAATGTTAAGTCAATGGCTCGGGATGTAGTTATTTAAGCACATTTCTATATATTGAATAATATAGATGGAGTTCAACCTTTAAATAATACTCACAAAAGACTTTTGAGGAAAAAATATCCCCGAATGAGGGACAAGTTGTTGTTGATAGAGCATAACAAGAGATTTATAGATTAGTTTAATAAAAGTGTATCTAATGATCATAGTGCATCTGAGATACTTAAATGGTTGTCGTACGAGCCAAAATTTTGTGTCATTACTTGGATTGCATACGACATTGATCATTATACCTTTTATACTAAATCAAAAGATGATCGTAGTACAATGCAAAATAGTGGGGTTATGGTTGAAGCCGAATCGATGTATTTCTCTAGTGCGAAAGATAAGAATCCTGTATTGGCAACTACCACGTTTTATGGTGTCATTGATGAGATTTGGGAGATTGATTATGTTATTTTCAAAGTGACTTTATTTAAATGCAAGTGGGTTCCCAATAATAGTAATGGTGTACACATTGATGACTTAGGATTCACCCATGTCGACCTTGGCAAAGCATCTTTTATGACCAAACCATTGATCGAGGCTTCTCAAGCTAAATAAATTTTCTATGTTACAGACCCATCAGACATATCGGGGAAATGACCAATCGTTCTCCAAGGAAAACACATTCCTCTTAGTGATGAAAGTCTTGATATTCCGTCCACACCTTCTTACACAACACAAGCTCCTACCTCATATGTTGAAGTTGATGGAGATGTCGTGCATGCTATTCGAATCGATCATGAAGAAGGCATATGGGAAAATTAACAAGTACGTAATTTATTCTTTATTCATAATATATTAATTGTATGTTATAGTTTCTAAGTATTTTTACTAACAACACTACGGGAAAAGAGGGAAAAGAGGGCGCTTTTTTTGCCCTATAAAAGCGCTTAAAAGCGCTGTCTAAGCCTGTGCTGTCATAGGTAAAGACGGCGCTTTTTTATTTATGAAAAAGCGCTCTCTAAAAGGGAACTTTAGACAGCGCTTTTAAAAGCGCTGTCTAAAGTATACGTTTAAAATTCAATTTTTTTTTTTTATAAACTTTAGAAAGCGCTTTTTCCTTCAAAAGCGCTCTATAAAGGTGCTTTTAGACAGCGCTGTCTAATGTATACGGAAAATGATTTTTTTTATATACCTTTGGAGAGCGCTTTTCCCTAAAAGCGCTCTCTAAAGTCGCTTTTTCCTTAAAAGCGCTCTCTAAAGTATACCTATAATTTTATTGATTTTTTCTACGTATAAAAAATCCCATTTTAGCCATTTTTTTTATGCAGAAACCTGCATAGTTTCAAACCAGCATTTCTTATATAATTTCTTGCAACAACAGAATTCTTATACATTTCAAGAAATAGAATTCTTGCAACAACAGAATTCATATATACATTTCAATAAAATTAACATTCACAAAACTTACAACAGAATTCACAAAATTTACAAAATTCACAAAATTCTTGCAACAACAGAATTCATATACATTAACAGAATTCACAAAATTTACAACAGAATTCTTCTTGCAACAAAATTTTCTTATATTCACAAAACTAAAATTTACATTCACAAAACTATACATTCAAAAAATTCTTCTTAGAAGAAAGAATTCGCACAATTCTTCCGTAATATAATTCAATTGTTTCCTTGTGTAAGAAGAACACGCCATATCTTCGAAATACTACATAACAAAACAAAATACGCATTATTTAGTTAAAAATAATAAATTATATGACATATCCGATAAATATTAATATAAATCCTAAGTTATAAAACCATGCATACCCTAATAGGAATCTCCAATTGTCCCATTTGAATGATTTCTCTCATGAACCTCAAAACGAAGTACCCGCAGTCTATGCCATTACGCTGACGAGGGCACTACACATAGACAAACAAATAAGAAATAATATATAGATGTTTTTTGTTATTAAGTAGCATCACTAATAAGCAATATTGTGAAAATTAATATACCTCCACTTTGACCCATGTAATATTGGTTGATCTAGCCCGTGCTACTCGAGTCTCTCTTTGTGCACGGTATAGTAGTATAGCTTTATAAAAGAAAAACGTAAACTTAGAACAATGTCACAGAAATAATTAGATATACAAATACACATGAATATTTCGAACAGTCTCACTTACGTGTCAACCACATCCTTCATATTCTGATATGGGGACCAATCAGTATCCAATGAATTAAGATAATAGACCACTTCTGTTATAGGATTAATGGCAACCAACAACCAGTGTCCACTGTAAAATATAACAAAAGTTTAGATGGATAATTTCTACGCAAAAGATACAAATTAAATATTAGAATGAAATTATAATGAAAATCTTACCCGTTTCCAGTATTATACGGTAAAAGAAACAGACATTCTGTGTTGCTGGCCGTAAATCGCTCAAGTAAGTGGTCTCTTACTTCAATTGCATTCATACCAATTCTCGGTGCATTAACAAGGCTGCAAGAGAAGAAACGGAATTTGTTTAACAAATCCGTCCCCCGCATGAATTTTTCATACATGCACCTTAAATAAAAATATAATAAACATTAGACTATTATCATTGAAATGTGTAAATAAATTGTTCAACTAAATAAATAATAGATTGGTTGGAGTACCAGATGTATGAATGCATAACACCGATGCCTAATTCAGTATGATTGAAAACCTGCTCCATGTCCTCTTTTCCGATTATCTCGGAATGAGGAAAACCAAAAACACCTTTGTCCATGTTGATTTGACGAATAGCACCTTCCATCAAATTTGACATTGACAAAAGTGTTTCTAGACACGTCTGAAAGTGAGGTCTTTTTTCCTTCACGGTCCTTGTAGGAGCTTTTTTCTTGCCGGTCTATTGTGAAGGTTGAGCAGGAACCTAACAATCATATAAGTTAGGTAAAGTAGAAAATCATGAATTCGGATAATAGAATAACACTTAAAATCTACCTCTCTGTGTGATTCAACAGACTCATTTTGCAGCAAAACCCCTTTATTCTTTGCTGCGGGTTTTGTTGGAGTCTAACATTACCATGTAAAAAAAATGTAAGTAATGGTTCAGAATGATTTTCATAATCGTTCAGAATTGTCATTTGAATACTAAGAGATTCGTAATGGTTTTCAACATACCTCATCACCTATGGAAATGAGGTCTAACGGCCATGCAACAAACGAACCTATTGCATCCCGCAGCAATGTAACCTCTGAAACCGAGTCTAGTATCGGTAGTAACGCATCCGTTTCTAAAGCGATATCAACCGACACTTTCAGATAACCTTGTGGGAGCGGATGATGGTGAAGTAACGCTCCCATAAAGTTATGCACTTTTCCCTTGCCAACCATGCGATAAGTCGAAAACGACAAATACAGCTGGCAAGATGAAATGCCCTGAAGCAATAATAAATATGTAACTGTTAATATGTATAAAGGTCAAATAAAATAAATGTGTTAATTTAATTAAAATAAATATGTGCTAATTACCTCGGGAATTTTATTTGGAGAATTGATACTAGCTTTGTCACTAGCATCTTTCAAACCGGAACCGCGCCTTTCCGCCTCATATCTCTCTTTATCCTGCTGCAATGCTTGGACTTGCGCTTGTAGTGCCATCACAGTTTGCATTATTTCTTGGGTGGTGGGATTTTTTTCTTTGATTGTTTATACAAGGATGATGGAGTCACACCAAATCCTTTACCTCTCACCCGACCGGGATACTCAGAAACATTTAGTACTCGACTAAGAATGCTCCTGCAATCATCCTCACCTGCGGGTATGGATTTAGATAGATTCTCCTGAAATTCATTGATATATCGAAAATTATTAGTGGGGATTAAAAATTAATTATAATTTAATAAAATTTCAATTAACTTTGAGACATAATGTTATACTTACACATTCTTCATAAACATGCTGAACATCTTCTGTAACAGCTCCACCCTTACCCACGCGAGCTTCCTTCCACAAAACATGGTCTGAAAGTGATGATTCTTCACTTTTAGACTCTTCTAACTACACATTTAGTTAAATAATAAGTTCATCAATTATAACACAATAATACAATTAATAAAATCATAGCATTAATATATACTTACCAATTTTTGTTGTAATCGTGCATATCCCAAACACCCTTTTCTGTATGGATACGCGGGGTTTGATGCTCTTTCGCGATTAATGGCACTCAATTTCTGGATAAATATTTTTAAGTCATATCATATCAAAACAAACTAATGAAACACATATATAATACAATCTATAGACATGACAAGACAACATTACATTGAATTCTTCGGTTTTCCGTTTGTCTACAAAAATGCCCCTTTCTTGCGGTGTAATCACATCCGCATACAACGGTGGAAGTTCTGCTTCAACAAAAATTTTGTTCTCATCCCTAAGATATTTGTTTGATAATAAGGTTCTAAACCCTCTGTGTCTCTTTCCGGCCAATTGAAGACAATACTTTTGTCGGCTTTCTTCAATATTAAAGGACCTCTACGAAAAAACATACACATATAAACATAAAGTGTTTTAGTATAAGTAAATTAAAGACTTAATCGTCAACAAAAATCTAATAACATCAATCATATTTGGTAAGTACCTGTATCTCAGTCCATATCTTTTCTTTACCGGCATCCAACGATTTACTCCTCCAATTATCACTAGTGATTGGAATATGCTGACGGACAAGTGAACCAATGTATGAAGATAACATTGAACCGTTAGGCTCAACTAGTTGGTTCTGGTCACTCCAATGTACATCAAATCTCATCCCTTTATCTCTGGCACGGATGATTCTCTTCATAATGGTTTTTCCTCTTTTTATTTCATGTTCTACATTCGAAGCTTCATTCTGAGCTTCCTGTGTATCTTGTGTCTCGTGGGTGTCTTCCTGGTTATTAGACATTTTACCTATAAGAAAGAAAAAAACAAAAATTAAATGACAAATATAAACTCATAAAGCAAAAGAGTTTCTTACCTAGCCCTTTCATCACACATACTACCAAGAAATATAAACTCATAAAGCAAAAGTGTTTCTTACCAACACCCTCACTTCACTGTTAATGAATACTTACAACTTACAAAGCCTAAGCAAGTTAAAGTGAAAATTGAAAAGGAAAAGAAAAATAATTAATAAACACTGAAATTGATACTTGTTAGTAACAGGTACCAAGTAAATAAACAAACACCCTTATAAAAGAATGATAAGATTCTGAGTTTCTAATTCTAACAAGAAATTGATACTTGTTAGTAACAGGTACCAAAAGGAGAGGTCAATAGTAATCCTATACAAAATATTCGAATTTTATCATCATTCTACACAGAAACTCTAGCTTTCACTGCAGGGTCATATTCTATTATATATACCAAACAAGAACAACAATAATAGTTTAAAAATCAAGAGAAATAAATTTATAAACAAAAAACATCAACAAAAATGTTGTTTTCCGTTTCTTTTAAAAAAAAGAAGAAGAAGTTGCAGGTGGTGGTAAGAAACACTTTTGCTTTATGACAAGAACGAACAACAACGAACAACAGTAACATGCAAGAACGATTGACAATAACGATGACAAGAACAACAACAACGAACAATGTTAGAAGTAAGAACAGCAACAACAATGTACCTCTTCTTCGTCACGACGGCAGCAAAACGACGGCAGCAGTGAAGTCACGACAATGAACGACGGCAGCAGAACGACGACAACCGCGAATGAACGACGGCAATGGCGGATGAACGACGGCAATGGCAAAGGGTTTCAGCAGAGAAGAAAGAGAGCAAGGGTTTCAGCAGAGAAGAAAGAGAGCAAGGGTCGAGAGAAGAAAATGATCAGAAGCAGTTTCAGAAAATGAAATGAAATGTGTTTTATATTTTAATTAATAAATGACCTTAGAGGGCGCTTTCCTTAAAAAGCGCTTTCTAAAGTGAGGAGACTTAAAGACCTTAGAGGGCGCTTTTCTTAAAGCGCTTTCTAAGGTTAAACTTTAGACAGCGCTTTTCTAAAGCGCTTTCTAAAGGCTATTTTTAGAAGGCTTATAACAGCGCTTTGTCCTTAGAAAGCGCTGTCTAAGGTTTACCTGAAAATGTCAAAAAATATAAAAATGAGTCTGGGGCGAGGGGGATTCGAACCCCAGACTCAAAACATGGCAAACAAATACACAAACCTCCTTGACCAGCGGTACTACGCCCTCATCCATTGTTTATACTCACTCCATAAATATATAAAATACGGTGTCAACATATATATTTAAATATATTATTTGAATCATTTTAAATATAATTTAAAATAAATTAAAATATAATTTAATATAATTTAAATATATTAAATATAATTTTATATATTAATATAATTTAAAGTATATTTTCAATTATATATTAATATAATTTATATATATTAAATATAATTTAAATAAGTTAAAATGTTTGTATTTAAAACATATATAGTTAAATATATTATTTGAATAATTTAAAATAAATTAAAATATAATTTAATATAATTTAAATATATTAAATATAATTTGATATATTAATATAATTTAAAGTATATTTTAAATTAATATATTTTAAATTATATATTAATATAATTTATATATATTAAATATAATTTAAATAAGTTAAAATGTTTGTATTTAAAACATATATATTTAAATATATTATTTGAATAATTTAAAATATAATTTAAAATAATTTAAAATATAATTTAATATAATTTAAATATATTAAACATAATTTGATATATTAATATAATTTAAAGTATATTTTAAATTATATATTAATATAATTTATATATATTAAATATAATTTAAATAAGTTAAAATGTTTGTATTTAAAACATATATATTTAAATATATTATTTGAATAATTTAAAGTTTAATTTAAAATAAATTAAAATATAATGTAATATAATTTAAATATATTAAATATAATTTGATATATTAATATAATTTAAAGTATATTTTAAATTATATATTAATATAATTTATATATATTAAATATAATTTAAATAAGTTAAAATATTTGTATTTAAAACATATATATTTAAATATATTATTTGAATAATTTTAAATATAATTGAAAATAAATTAAAATATAATTTAATATAATTTAAATATATTAAATATAATTTGATATTTAATATAATTTAAAGTATATTTTAAACTAATATATTTTAAATTATATATATTAAATATAATTTAAATAAGTTAAAATATATAATTCAAATATATTAAATATAATTTGATATATTTATATAATTTAAAATTCCTTTCCCTACCTAAGGAGCGTGGGTTCGACCCCCCCTTTTGCCATTTTTTGTGATTCTTGATGTTTTTCAGTATAATTGTGCCAAACAACAAATACAGCGCTGTCTCTGAAAATGTTTAGAATTGTTTTATATTTTAATTAGTAAATGACTTTAGAGGGCATTTTTCCTTAGAAAGCGTTTTCTAAAGTGAAAAGAAATTGAGCCCTATTAGAGTGCTTTCTGAAAGCGCTTTCTAAGGTGATACCTATAGCAGCGCTTTTTAAAGGCGCTTTCTAAGGTGACACTCTTTTACATGCTTTTACAGCGCTTTTGAAAAGCGCTTTCTAAAGCCTTTCTTTTAAGGCGCTTTT
This sequence comes from Lathyrus tuberosus, assembly GCA_022829125.1. NCBI lineage: Eukaryota > Viridiplantae > Streptophyta > Magnoliopsida > Fabales > Fabaceae > Lathyrus > Lathyrus tuberosus. Next base: position 1,057,027 of record JALAZF010000633.1, read on the forward strand.
TTTAGCGAAATTTTTTTATTCTTTTTAGCAGCGCTTTTGCATAATACCGCTGTTTTTTTGGTGCTGTCTAATCATACTTTTGGCGTAGTGCAAGTATAATTATTTGAAATCATAGTCAAGACACCAAGAGACAAGACACCAAGAGACAAGACTCCAAAAGACAATACACCAAGAGACAAGAAATCAAAACACGAAGTTACAATTATGTGATGTTATGTAATGTGTAAACTGTAGGTTGTTGGTTTTGATAAATTGTAGGATGTTTGTTCTGATACAATTGAATATGATATAATTATGTGATATTATGAATATGATACCATTAATATTATTATGATAACTTTATCAAAAATGTGAGTTGTATTTTTTGTTGTGATATGGTGAACAATAATACATATTAAAAAATGAGATTATTTATAAAAGCAGGATAATATTCGTTAATCCTGCAGAAAATATACTAACGGTTATACATCATAACCGTTATAATATCTCGCGCGCTGTCTAGAAAAAAATAAATATCAAAACGGCGCAGCTGAGAATCGAACCTAAGACCATTAATTTTATCACAACGTTCCTTTGGAACATCCGTTGGGATAGAGCGTGCGCTTTCCAGTTTATTACAACAGTTTATGGGCTGTGATAATAAGTATCATATATACAACGACACTCTACATAACAACGTCTGCGCCCGCGTGATTATATATCTTTTCCAATCATTGGTAAATGGGTTTTCCATAGTAGTGTCTGCTCAAATGTCAATTGTAACTATAGATTGTAACCTAAGATGGGGTGAATTAGCTTTTCTAAATTTTTTCTTCTTTTAAGCCAACATTCTTCCCTTTTTATTTTTCTAAAATTAAGTTATTAGAATTTGAAAGAAAAGTGCATAAAATTAAAAAGAAAGATTATAAATAATACAAGGATATATCCTAATTGCCCTCATAATCAAGGAACCTGCCCCAGTGGTTGGGGCGCTATTCGCTATTAATGGTGTGTAAGGGTAAGAGTTCAAATCTACTCATGCAATTCTTGTATTTATTTTGATATTTTAGGACTACTAATGATTAAAAATAATTAAGAAGAAAATTAAAAAAAAAACCACATGGCATTAAAAAAAAAAATAAAAGGTTTGTCATGTCATTGATTAGTTAACAGTTTGTCCGAGGTGAAAAAGAAGACAAATCCCCTTGGTTAACAACCTGAATGTTACCTCTGATGTTAAACCCATGTTACAACAAAGGGTTAAAATAGTGCGCTATCATTTTTTACCTCGACCAAATGAACATAAGGATGAAGTAGTGCATTTTTTTTACATTACTTCGTCCATCCGATCGAGGTAAAATCTCAATTTGAATCAAGGCAATGCCTATTTCAACCTATGTTACAACTAAGAGAGAAAATAGTGCGCTATAGTTTTTTTTTACCTCGACCAAATGTACATAAGGCAGAAGCAGTGCATTTTTCATTACACCCTAAGTTACTTCGTCCATCCGCGGTAAAATCTTAAAATCTTAATTTGAATCGAGGCAATGCCTATTTCTTTAGTAGATATTTTTCAAGAGAGTTGTCAAAAAATTAATTTTAAAAGTTTTTACACAAAATAAGAAAATTATAAAAATAAATTATATTTTTATAAAACCTGTAATATATTATGTTTATAAAGGTTTCAAACACATTAATTTTTAAGAATTTATACACAAAAAATAAACAAAATCATATAGAAAAACACAACTTTATATTATGTTTTGATTTGACCCTCATTGTAATTATAAAAATCCTACAATACTACATTTATTTATTTTGGGTTCTTCATGTGACGGGGCTGTTACATCTAAGTTGGAACAAATCATGATAGAAAAGAATGAATCACTCAGTATGGCCTCTCGCCAATATAGTTGCCAGGAGGATCATAATTGCAAGTAATAAAAGTTCCTCCATTTTCACATTTCACTTTGGCACATCCAATTCTCACTGTGTTTTTCCAAACAACTTGTGTATAATGGCCACACATCTGACCAGCAGCACACGAATTACTATTATAATCATAGTAGGGTTTCTCATCAATCCACAACTTCACAGCTTCTGTGCCACTCATGTCACTGGTGCTCATTGCGATATTTTCTCCGTAACGGTCGGTGCCAGAGTGGACCAACTGACAATCCTTGCGTTGATTAGCATAGTTATTTGCAAAAGCAGCAACCTTGTTGTCCCAAACAAGATTCGAAATTTTCACTTTGGTAATCGCGGATCTTGCTGCGTTGTGTCCTTTTAGATAGTCTGCTGGAGAATCTTGTGCTTGCACAACGTAACTACCTGTAATGAGTATTAAGCTTAAGACACATAATACAGAAAATGAACTCATTTTGTTTAACAGTTTCAAAATGTTAAATGGAATTGTATGTATTTGGTGAAAATTGTTGAGCTCTTGTGATGTATTTATGTAGATTTTTAAACATGGTAATTTGGTAATTCAAAAAAATATCTTTCTTTACCAAAACAAAGATGCGACAATAGCTAAATAATCCTATGTATTTAGAAGCTTTTTTTTAATAAACTTGATTCGACTTTATGATAAATTAATGGATTTTAACTTTAAGTTAGATATATAATTTGATAATTTTTTGCTACAATTATCTTCAATAAAGTTGTTGAACATTCTTTTATATGGAAAAATCTAAATACAATCATAAAATATGAGGTAACGATTTTAACTTTTCGTACTGATTAATAAATTATGATATCTTTTTTATTCTTTATGGACTATTGAATTTGAAGAAAAAGGAAATGCCTCCTAAAAAACAAATTAAAAAAATACTGTCTCCTGATTTCTTACTAAAAAAGTGAAAATAAATTATATAAATAAATTATTTATTTAATAGAAAACTTGAAAAAGAATCATTAAAAAGGACTCGGGATCCATATTTTAATAGTAGCAGATTTGGATTTTTGACAGAATTCAATGTCAATAGACAAACATGAATATTTTAACAAAAATAGATATATGTTTGAATGAAACCCCAAGAGTTGGTCTAGTGGTGGAGGCTTGGATCTTAAGAGTGTTCTCCTCTTAAAATCATGAGTTTGATATATGTCCGTTAATAATTATTACAGAGTAATTGTGGCATGAATTAAAATCATGGACTTGATTGTCATTAAAAGTTATATCGGACAATTTCGCACACGTTTTTTTTAAGTATTTTGATAAAAACTCAACTTCATAACTCAAAGTGGATTTACACATTGAGAAGGTTGTTTTGGAGATTAATCAACTTAAAACCAAGTGGGCTAAGGGATCTCCTTGTCTAAGCCCCTTTGATCCGATAAAATCTGCGATTGGACTGCCATTAAACAAAATAAAGAAAGAGGTATTGAAGATGCAATCCTCCATCCAAAAGTTCCATCGGGATCCAAATCCAAGCCTTCTGAACATTAACGGAGAAAACTCCAGGAAATGCAATCGACTGCCTTTTCGAAGTCCATTTTTAAAATAAATCCCTCCTTCTTGAATCTATTGGCATAGTCAATGAGTTCGTTAACCACCACCACTCCGTCAATGAGTTCGTTGACCACCACCACTCAAAGTTCAAAAGAAGTTAAACATACAATACAATTTGGGATCTCTTGCTTAGAAGAGAAAGTTTGCTTAGACAGAAAGCTAGAGTGAAGTGGATCAAAGAAGGCGATATGAATTCGAGATTCTTTCACAATGCTATAAGAATTCGCAACAACAAACGGAACATTCTTCACATTGAATCAGATGGCAGAAGAATTGAAGGAGTTTTAGAGATAAAGGAGTGCATTAAAAGTTTCTTCGAAAAGGTCTATAAAGAAGATAAGACCAACATACCGCTGCTTCCTGGCATCGATTTCAAACAACCCTCTGTTGAAGATATTCTTTTTCTAGAGAAACCCTTTTCATTAGAAGAACTGAAGAATGTTGTTTGGGATTTTGACGGGGGTCTAGATGGTTTCTCCTTACATTTCTTCAAACAGAGCTGGGATCTAGTGAAGTCGGACATGATGAATTTTCTTAACGAATTTTATTTTGCATGTACTCTTCCTAAGGCGTTTTCAGCTTCGTTTATTGCTCTTTTTTCTAAAGTGGAGATTCCGCATTCGTTGGGAGAATATCGCCCGATATGTCTCATATCTAGCACCTACAAAATATTGTCAAAGATCTTAGCGGGAAGGTTGAAGAGTGTAACTGGCAAAGTCATTTTCCATTCCCAAACTGGTTTCATTCCTGATCGTGAAATCTATGACCAAGTGGTGGTGGTTAACGAACTCATTGACTATGCCAATAGATTCAAGAAGGAGGGATTGATTTTAAAAATGGACTTCGAAAAGGCATTCGATTGCATTTCCTAGAGTTTTCTCTGTTAATCTTCAGAAGGCTTGGATTTGGATCCCGATGGAACTTTTGGATGAAGGATTGCATCTTCAATACCTCTTTCTTTATTTTGTTTAATGGCAGTCCAATCGCAGATTTTACCGGATCGAAGGGGCTTAGACAAGGGGATTCGTTATCCCCTTTTCTCTTTGCAATATAGTCTCAAAAGCGTCGGTTACTGGCCTGTAAAAGGGAATGAATTATGGTTTTGAAAGTTCCTACAACATTCTCCAATTCGCGGACAACACGATTCTGATGGGAGAGTGCAAATTTCTTTAAGAGTAATATTTACGGTATTAGCACATCGAATACCTTTCTTAAAACTGCTACAGATTTCTTGAGTTGTTGTGCTGCTAAAATTCCATTCAAATTTCTCAGTATTTTTGTTGGGCTCGAATCCTAGAAGGGTTTCATCATGGTCAGAAGTCTTTGATTATCTCAAGTGCAAACTTTCTTCGTGGAGAGGCAAGTATCTTTCTATAGGTGGTATGATTACGCTTATTAACTCTATTCTTAATAATATCCCCATCTTTATGCTTTCATTCTACAAAGCGCATGTCGCGGTTCTAAAGTCTATTGTTGCGAATTTGCTTCAGTTTCTAACCTTGGTGCTTGGGAAGAGTCTCTGGATCACGAAAGTTCCATCCAAAATTCACATCTTTGGTTGGAAAGTGTTTATCGATAGACGTCCAACCAAATCTGAGTTACAAAAGAGGGGGCTATTTCATTCTCTAATTGATATCTTATGTGATTCCTGCATTGTTGTAAAGGAAGACCTCTTCCATTTACTAATTGCTCGCCCTTTTTTCACAAGAGTTTGGGAAGCAATTGAAGATTGGTTGGAGTTGAAACACAATGTCAGAGTCTCAATCGTGAACCACGTCGAGCAATTTCTTCTTAATTTGAAAGGTAAAGCCACCAAGACTAAGAGGATGTTAATTTGGCTTGCAACCTGTTGGTGTTGTGGATCCGGTGTAATTACATCATCTTCAATGATAATGTCGTGGCAAGGGGTGTATTGAAGAATCTATTTACTTTATTAAACTTATTTTGTGGAATTGACTAGTTATAGGTTTGAAGAGTATATTAGTTCTATCTTTTTATAACTGGTAGTGTAATTCGGTAGACTATCTCATATTACGTTAACTTTGTATTTTGTATGAGCACAATTTGTGCTCCTTTTCAATCTAATTTCTTATTAAAAAAAAACTTCATAACTCAAAAACTCAATTTGCCCATAAACCTTCAACAACAAAAAGAAAACGCTTTAACACACTACAAGATTTTTAACATTAGGCAAAAAAAAAAATAACTTAATAATCGTGGCCTAAAGGGTAAAAGGCTTCACTTTTTACATGTTGGTAAATTTCTAGATTTTTTTTAACTGTCGTTTATTTACTTTAAGCTATGGTTTTTAAGGGTGCACATAACAAAACCAGTCACTTATTTATTTGAAACCATGTTTTGAAACGCATTTCTTATTTTAAAGGCAACGGTTTAAAAGCGCATCCTTATATTAAAAACTACAGATTTGTTTTTTTTTTTTTATAAGCAAAATTTTCATTCAACAAGATACTAAAGGGAGTATCCAACCCTGTACAACCACATCAACCATCCTGTCATACCCCAAATTTTGACCACTATGATTTTCCATCATTGTGCAAATCATCATCACAATATGGATGAACCATCAGGCCTCATCAAATGCCTCAAGGGTTGTTGAACATTCACTATAATCAAAATTAGGGTTTTATGCCCTCTCAGAGCCTTAAATAAAGGATCAATCAAGAAATGACTTGATCTTCAACTTGTCTAACCTATAAAATATCCTCAATGAATCAAAAGGACTCACACATCAAGGATTAAGCACAAGGTTGCTCCCTTCTAGGGGGATCAAGTCTCAAGATCGACAGTGTCACCAAATTAGGGTTTTGGTCGACCAGGATCTCTAGATGGAAATTTTCATCTGGGCACAAGCCAATGATCCAAAACATAACCTAATATACTCCATGGAACCTCATGGACCCAATCATCAAGTCAATTTGGCCTCATGGGATGCATTCATCAAAAATCAGGAATTAGGGTTTCTTGACCTAATTCACCCCTAAGTTGACTTTTGGGACAAATCATGAACCAAGACCTCAAGAGAGGATTTGAGGGTCTTTAATATACTATATTGATCCATTTGGAACAATGGATTAATCCAAGAAGCTTGAGCAACAAGTCTCAATTTCATCTGCACCACAATTAGGGTTTCGCGAGGAAGGTCAACTGTAACTTTGACTTTTGACCAGGACATGCTCCCAAACCCTAAGACATGATTCAATATACCCTATGACACCCATGGAACATGTCCATCAAGTTTGATTTAGGTCAAGGACATGATTTCCTGAAGAATTACACAGTTTGGAATTCATTTGATAAAAAGTCAACTGTGCACAAAAGTCAACTTTGACATTTTGAGATTTTTCACCAAAATGGATTTTTAACCCTAAAATGATGTTAATGTATGATTTGAATCATCATTCATTAAGAAAAATCAAAGAAAGTGCCAACTTTGGAGGACCATAACTCCTAAACCACAAGGCCATTGTTCCCCATTCAAAGCTTGATTTGTAGATCACATTGCCCTCTACAAAAGCTTCATACTGACCTATGTCCAAATTCCTCATGGATTTTGAGTTATGGAGTGATCAAAATCAAGAAAAGTCACTTTGTTCCAACACTTAGTGAAAATTTCACTAAGTCAGATTTTGCCTTACTTTTTTCCAAATGTAGGGACATTTTTCACTTGGATTCAAAAGAGATTAAAACCAAACATGTTCAAACAGTTGTTGTATCATGTAAGGGCTTTCCAAAATGACCAAGAACATTACCAAATTCAATTTGGGCTATGAGATATGACATTGGCAAGTTGCCTTGCTGAAATCTGCCAAGGCAAGGCAGATTTTTGCACTTTTGGTCGATTAGCCAAAATCAACCAAATTCAAATGCTCCTATCCACTTGGACACCTCTGAGGATTGAATATAAATGGGACAATCACTGAGTCAAGCCTCCAAAGTCTTTGGAACAAGAAATAGCATGTTGAACCTAGAATTGCCAAAATAGGGACAATACTCCAATTTTGGATTGGAGCATTCAATGGAAGCATCAAGGTGGCATGGACTAAGCCATTAACAACTGAATTCAGTCAAGACTTGTCCAAGACCAAGGGGGCCAGCAGCCTGTGCCCTAACCTCTAGTCAATGGCTAGAGGAGACTTAGATTTTCATTTGCCAACATTGGCCAAACCTACTCAGCAGTTGCCATTCACTATTCCTTGCAAAACAAACTTTCTCTACTATAAATAGAGCTCAATTGTGATCAGTTTAAGTACAACAAAGGCCTACAACACTTGCCTTTCTCAAAAACCACTTCTCACTCTCAAAAATGCCTTTCTTAGCAAGTCACTATCAGGTTTTTCATTAGAGAGCAATTCTGTAACGCCCCAGTTTTGTTAGATTTATTTAATAGAGTAGATTTAATTGGTTTTGGTTTTATATTATTTTATTATTGACTTTTATTTGACAATATATTATTTTTCATCGTTGTTTATGTTTTATCGCATTTTGAGAGCGTTTGAGAGATATTTGAGCTGAGGGGTATTTTGGTCTTTTGCTTGGGTAAGTTTTATGTTTTATATATAAATAGAAAGATATAGGGAGAAAATGAGAGAAAGAAAGAGAAAGAAGAGAAAGCGAAGAGAAGAGAAAAGGGAGGAAAGAAAAGGGAGAAGAGGAAAAGTGGGAAAAATCGACATAACTCCGTTTCAAGCGCGAATAATCGGGTAAGGGTGAGAAGTTTCAATTATATTTCGATTGTGTATGTATATGTGTTGTTTGTGTAATTGTTTTGGTTGTTTTCACAACTTTTCTCTAATTGATAAATTGATGAACAATTGATGAAAATTGATGTTTTCGCGGTTAGAATTGGGAATAGATCGTGTAGAATAGTCGAGTAATGTTTGGGTTTAGTCGAGAGTACTCGTTGGTATGATTTAGAGAGTTTTGGATTGAATGAGATAGTTTGTGAGAGTTAGGGCAATAATGGTAGAAATGAGTGGAAATCGATGTTTTCACGGTTGAAACTCGGAATAAGTTGCGTGGTGTAGTCGGGTAAGGTTTGGGTTTAATCGGGAATGGTTGTTTGCGTGTTTTCCCGCGATTTCGAGCGAGTTCGAATTTAGAATTCAATGATAAAATTATGTTTCAAAATATTTCAAAAATGGAAAATGTGTTAGATGGCTTTTTAATGATGGAAATATTGTAGTACGTCGAATTCTGAGATCGCAGCTTTTTACGGAATCGAAAACGGATGTCCGAAAGTCTAAAAATGGTGTTTTAAGGCTGAAATGCGTAGCAGGTTTCGCGCTCAGCGCGCAGGTCGGGCGCTCAGCGCGCATGTCTGGGCGAAAGGGAAAATTTCCGAAACTTTGAAAATTCATAACTTTTGATCCGTAAGTCCGTTTTGGTCCCCGTTCGAAGCGTTAGAAAGCTTATGAAATGTTCTTTCTTGTAAAAATGGTTTTGGGATTAGTGGATGATTTATTTAAGTCGTGGTTTTGGAAACGTGTCGTTTTGTCGACTTTTCCCGTCGTATTTGTGTGCGATTGATGTGGTATCATGTTATATGCTTTTGTTATATAACGTATCGCTTGTGTGCTGTTATATGAAGTGAATACATGTAATGAGATGTTGTGATAATGTTGTTGTTGTGGTTTGTGAAATGCATTGCTTATGTGAAATGATGTGAATCATACAATAGTGCATTGGTGTGAATGTATATAGATTGTATGTGATTGTATGAGATAAATGCATGAATACATTGTGAATATGTATGCATTTCAAGAATGTCTTGAGTCATTTTGTATGTGAAGCATAATGATGTGCATTCTTGTGTTGAGGGATTCTAATGAGAATCCGCTACAACGTCGTGAGCCTCTCTTGGTGGAGGTGTGAGCGATCCATAAACACTGTGAGCCTCTCTTGGTGGAGGTGTGAGCGGTGGGTGAACATCGTAGGCCCGACGGGGAGTTACTTTGGTAACGAGCGATGGTTCCAGCAGAAGTTCCTGAGTGAACTTGAGATGATGAAGTCGGTACCGCATTGCATTGCATAGAGTCGTTGTGTCGGTCTCTGTGCATATGCATGAATTATGAATGGATTGATTAGGTGTGAGCTTGTGATAACTTTGGTGATTTGAGATACATTTGTGATAAATGTATTGAGTATGATTGATATGCTGTGTGATGGATGCATAAAGGATTATGTGTTGTAAATTATGATTGAATTGGTGAATTATTATGCATATGTGATAAATGCATTGGTTGTGAGTGATATGTTTTGTGTATAAACATATGATATGTGATGTTTGTGGTGAGAAATATTGTTTATGGGAATTTATTTGTGTTGTGGCATATTATTATGCAATCTTGTTATAGTTGTTATTTCTCACCCTTCTGCTGGAATATGCTTTTTATGGCATAGTGCAGATTGTCAGCTTTAGAGGCGTGGAGGCAAGTGGAAGAGTTAGATCTTCGTTTGCTTAGGTCTTGGTGTCTGCTCTGATACGTAGCACGGGAGTCGGGGAACGATTATGTTGTATATGTATATAATTGTGGAATATATTTGGTATTACCTTGTATATATAATTGGATGTTATCAAACTATTTATTTTGTAAAACAAGTCTGTTATGGATCTTTCCGCTTTATTCCCTAATTGACCATTCCTTTTATATGGAAAAAGTTTCCCTTAAGGGTACTCTATTTTATGCTATGTATCAAATTTATGAGCAGGGATGATGTTTTATTTATTTAATTGTGACATCCTTGTTTCTGTCGAAAAAATAAATTTTTAGTTACTCTGATTTTATTTATGTATTATTTTATTCTCGATGGGAATTGGGGTGTTACAAATTCCACTCAAACCAATCACACACACACCTCATATACATCATATGTGAGTTGATCAAACACTTAAACAACAACTGGAACACTGATTTCTCAGAATCACCAGTCAATTGCTCAAGGTTTTAACCAAAGTGCAGTTGAGATGCCATGAAGTGATCCAGCCATTCTCAGTCAAGTCCAAGCATTCAAACACACTCCATAGGATGTAGGGAAGCTGTTCAGATCATCACAATTCATCTGTAACACCTCCTACTCAGAAATCAACTTGCTCTTGCTGTCACGACCTAGAGGTAAGCTTAAACTTGGCCATCTCTCAATCTATGCATATTTCCTCGCACAATACTTTTGCCAAATGTTCATAACCATGCATGGAATGTTTCCCCTCAAGTAATTTCTTTGTTTGAATCGTGTATTAAAAATCCCAGCCTTCATGCAGAAATTAGGGTTCATAAGGATTTATCGTGCTTTCTTGTTTTATGCTTAATTTAAATGAAATTAATTGTCATAAACATGATCGTGAGGTTGAGACGAGCATATTGATATGTGGATTGCATGATATAATCAAGTATTCGGTGAGATTGGATAGAAAATAAAAATCAGCCAAACCCAGAACACGCGCATGTTCTTCAGCTGTTCTTGGCGCCATTTCTTTCTAATTCAAATATTTGAATTTTGTGATTTTTTTTAATTGATTCAAAAATTAATTTCTCTCTGAGTTTTAATGATTTTGAGTTGATTCTTTTTTTTTAAATTCACAAAAATGTTAAAATATTTTATTTTCCCAAAAAATCCCAAAAATATTATTTATTTCACATAATTGATATTTTTGCAAAGAATTAATGTTTTAATTGTTTTTAACATTTAAAATATTTTTTCCATCTTGATTTTGCAACTTTTAATGCCTTCTTATTATTTTGTAGGTCAACACTTAATTTTTGACGCATTAATCCAAGATCACAATTTGTTTTCCATATGTTAAACAATTTTGATCATTTTAATTGAATTTTTTATTCAATTAAAACACATTTTGAAAACAAATTAGGGTTTTGGATTAATTCAACCCTCATAAATCATTTTAAAAACTTTTTGGGCCTCTTGAGAGAGTGTAAGACCCAAATCCCCTTGTACAAACTATTTTTGGGCCTCACTTATTGTATAAGTCCCTCTGTACAAGTAAACGGCGCGATCATCGCCTTTTAAATCAATTGGGCCTCTCCTTGAGCTATAAGACCCATTCAAAACTTTTGGGCATCTAATAGAGTGTAAGACCCAACCCCCTTTTAACCAAAACAATTTTGGGTCTCACTTATTGTATAAGTCCCTCTGCGTTAAAAGAAAACCTCGGCGTGATCGCCATTTTTAACGAAAAATCAATTGGGCATACCCTCGTGTTATAAGCCCCACTCTTTTTCTTTAAACCTTTTAGGCCTCTTGAGAGAGTGTAAGACCCATCCCTTTGTACAGAAAACCTTTTTTGGGCCTCAGTCACTTGTATAAGTCCCTCTGTACAAAATTCAAACAGTGCGCTCACTGATAAAACTCTGGGCCTCTCATTGAGCTGTAAGCCCCAAATCTTTCTTTTTCAAAGCACTTTCTCCTTTGATTTTGAATATACTGTTGTTTTCAATTTTTATTTGTTGAACATCTAACCAAACAACATGGAAGCTCTACAACCGAGTAAGTGTTTATCCGCTTTCATTTACCGCTTTCATATACATATAACTGTATTGTGGGGCTGTTTCACTATAAGTCTTCTTTCATAAACTCATATCAACTGTGTAATAATAGTATAGATATTTAGAGTTTCCCCGGCAACTACGTCTAGAACTAGGAAAAGCCGTTTCCTTTATTCGTAGAAATAGACAACTAGATCCCCAATAGGATCACCAGATACAGTCTTCTCTTCGGCTGTCCTCATTAGGAATTGTCAAGAAACTCTACTCCCAGAGATGAATGTATTCTCCGTGAATGGCACCTTTGAGTTTCTTCCAAATTCTCAAACTTTCCTGGCTTGATCTATTCCTTGTGAATAGCCTGTCTTGAATTTCTCGGGGTTTGGGGACCCATCGACTTCTTAAAAGCATCGGCCTCCTCTTGGGCATTATACAAGGACCCGCAGGCTTCCTAAAAGCATCCTCGCCTCCTCTTGGGCTTAGTACAAGGACCCATCGGTTTCTTAGAAGTTTTCACAGCCTCCTCTTAGGCTTCGTATAATGATCTCTTCCCCCGGGAATGATAGCCTCCTCTTGGGCTTCGTACAAGGACCACTCGGCTTCTTAAAAGTTTCCAGCCTCCTCTTGGGCTTCGTACAAATTGTCCCTACGACCTCCTAGAGGTATAGGAACAGAACTTAGTCATCTTCATAGAATAATCCTTTCAAAGAGTCTACTACTGTTTCTCAAAGCATAATACAAAAGATGAAACTCTAGACACGGATAGTCTAATATCCTTGAGTCTCAAAGACATTCTCAAGTGACCCCTTCGTTAAATAGGAAGAAAACCCGTAGACTCTGACAGTCTCAATACCCTTCGGATTTCCCGTTTCCCCCAAGAAAAGGAAATATCCCTGGTCCTCGAATCAAATCCTTGAGTTTATCATTGCTCATATAAGAACTGATTTTCTCTTTTAAAATCAGTATATTGGACCTGTCACTCAACTGAAACAGCACCATAGCCTCCTCTTGGGCTTTGTATAATGATTCTCCCCAGCGGAGCTAACAATTTTAGCCTCCATCTCGGGCTTCGTACAAGATACCAAAGACTCCCTCGTTGAGTCAATCACCCCTTTCGCCTCCATCTCGGGCTTCGTACGAGATACAAAAACTCTCTTGTTGAGTCAAATAGCCTTCATCTCGGGCTTTATACGAGATACCAAAAGGTTCTCTCGTTGAGTAAAAACCTTTTAGCCTCTCTCTCGGGCTTTGTACGAGACACATATTAGCCTCCTCTTAGGCTTTGTATAAGAAAACCACAGGTTGATCTAATCAACCTTTTTGCATCAAAGTTGTGCCTCGTTCACAATACACAAACATCAACAACTCCTTCCCCTTCATCTAATCGCTGTAAGCGGCAAGCCTCTGGATCATCTACATCCATGCCACTGTCCCTCTTTTAGCATGAGAAATTCCTAAGGAAATATAGCATTGCTCTACACTGAGTTAAAGTCTTCTCCTTCAGGTTAAAAATCTCCTATAAAGGAAATTATGGCATTGCCGGATTCACACATCCTGGTTAAACTAATTCTCCTTTATAAACAGTTGTGACATACAACCCCCTCTTTAGAGTTGACAAATTCTCTCTAAAGTCAAACCCTTTTAGCTTCACATCTTGGGCTTTAAACAAGATACAAATAGACTCTTTAGCTTCACGTCTTGGGCTTTGAATAAGACACCAAAATACCATTTCCTCCCATAGAATAGGAGGAACTACGAACGCTCTGATTTCCCTGTTTCGGTAAACGGGAATACGTAGGCATAAGATCAAAAGAAAAGATCTAGCGAGCACACTAATCAAAAACCCTAAATCCCATACTCTCACATATCTATCAAAAAGCATCAGTCCTAACATCCTAATCCTTGTTCCCCGCCAGAAGCCTGTCATTTTGTCAAAATAACACAAGAAAGGCCCCACCACATTGATCGCATCCGTAACCTAACAGACCGCTGTTTAACCTCAGTATGCAAGCAGGTTTAATTGGAGACATCTATTTCCCTTCCTTCATCAGCTTTAATAGGATAAAAAATGACTCGACCTGTAGTAAACAAACCCAAAGAGCGGTAGCGCTTAAGAACCGCATCTAAAATCGCTCGCTACAGAAAAGTGGCGCCCACCGTGGGGCCCTTCTAACCTTTTTTCTCTTCTCTTGTGTAAAAACCACAGGTTGGGGCTTCCGCCGGGGAACCCATTTTCTGTCAGGAACTTAGGATTCCTAGCTTTAAAAGGTCTAGGATGTTTAGGACGAATATATATACTGCTTTTCCTAATTGCTATACCTGTTTATTTTTCTGCTAATGGGAATGCGTGTGATGCCGCATGTGGAAAGATTGAGTATACACTTAAGATAAGTGATGGCGACGAGGTCGACCATCAACCTCAGTGGAGGCTGACCAATGCAACCCATTCCCTCTCATAGGCAATAGGCCGATTGTGATGTCTAAGAAGCTGAGGAGCCAAACCCTTTTGTAGTGCGGAAACTATCAAAAATAGTTGTCACGCGATACTACCCTCATTTGAGGCTGTGATCTATTCTCGGTGAATGACACTTACTCTAAGATTGCTTTACAACTCGAGGGCGATCCGCTTGTTGTTCTGCTTTCCTGGGAGGAGCTGATGATAATGAGTACAGGTACAAAAATCACCCTAGTGTAAACCTTTGGGGATGGGTAGAGCCTTGACTTCATGACAACGACCCTTTGACCCCATGTTTTTTCTATGTTTTTGTGTGCTGCATTCATGCATTCATTTAAAAAATATTAAAACATTCAAAAAAATTCTTCTCTTCTAGTCTCTCTGTTTTTCAAATTAAACTAAGACTGTGATTGCAAATATCAGAGAAAAGGATTGTGCTAATGGATTTCGGTAGAAGGAGAACTCATACGTACACCTTCAAGGTTCCAAAACTAGAGGATTTGAGAGGTTTGGCGAGAATGATCACAAACCAAGAGGCCTTCAGAGCCAAGTACGGAGGTCTGCTACCTCTGTTAAGGGTACATGTGATTGAGGGAATCATGGACGCACTCGTTCAATTCTACGATCCAGTTTATCACTGCTTCACATTCTCGGATTACCAGCTAGCACCAACGCTGGAGGAGTATTCTCATCTGATCGACTTACATATCACTGATCGAGCTCCATTTTCTGGACTGGAAGAAATTCCAAAGAATCAGACCATTGCAAGAGCAATTCATTTGGATAAGTATAAGGTCAGGACTCACATGACTACCAAGGGTGGCATACAAGGTTTGCCAGCCCAGTTTCTGACACAGAAAGCTCTGTACTTCGCTAGTATAGGGAACGAGACTGCTTTCGAGAGTATCTTTGTTTTACTCACCTACGAGTTATTTCTGTTGCCCAACATTAATAACTTCGTCGATATCAACTCCATTAAGGTTTTTCTCATTGGAAACCCTGTGTCGACTTTGCTCGCGGATGCGTATCATTCTGTACACTTAGGGAATTTGTACAGTGGAGGGGAGATCACATGTTGTGTACCTTTGGTTTACAAATGGTTTATCTCCCATTTACCTAAGTCTGCTGCTTTCTGGGATTATAAGAGTGCCTTACGCTGGTCGCAGAAGATCATGTCTCTCACCAACTCTGATATAAATTGGTGCAATAGGATTTATGATGGAATTAGGATCGTTGACCGTTGTGGAAACTTCCTCAACGTACCCCTTATAGGAACAAAAGGAGGAATCAACTATCATCCGATATTGGTTCGCCGTCAGTTTGGATACCCGACGAGGCACATCCCACAGAATGCTCATCTGGAAGGTCTTTTCTTTAAGGAAGGAGAAAGTGACAGAGCACTAAAGACGGAAATAGTGCACGCTTGGAAACATGTTCATAAGAAAGGACGGGAGTCTCTAGGAAAACTGGACTGTGTCTCGGTGGAGCCTTATCTCCACTGGGTACAAACTAGAGCTCTCAAGCTAAATATGCCTTATCCTCGTTACGGAATTCTTCCGCCGAGGGAATATGTCATGTACTTCATGACGCAAACTGAAAAGCTTCAGGTTACTCTCAACGAAGTTCAACGGGAGAAGAGGTCTTGGAAGAACAAGTACCGTACCCTCAACATGGAGTGCATCAAAATACAGCAACTACTGAAAGATAAGGATGCTCTGATCGAGATTTTGGAGCAACAAGCTGTAGAAAATCAGGATGACCAAAGGAATTTGCTCGCTCCTTTCACTTGGCAAAGGAATGACTGCCCGACAACGGCTCAAGAGCCCCGGTCAAAGAAAAGGAAGATACCAGAATCAGCACCCGAGTTCTCTCGGGACCCATTAGCTTAGGTTTCTGTTTCTGCACCTTGTAATCTACTGTATTTTCATTTCCGCAATCCTTTGAATTTCAATAAAAAGGGGTTTCCCCACTGTTTGATATTTGCAATCTAATTGTCGAAGTTTATTTTCATTAAACCCAAAAAAAATTGATATAATCATTGCATTCATCATTCTCACATCGCGTATTCTTCTTACCTACGAATCTCACGTTTGTGTCTCGGTTCTAGAGTCAAACTGTCTCATTCGTATAATACTCGGGCTAATCGTCAGAAAAAGATGGATGATCTTGAGGAAGAGAACCGAGAGTTGAAAGAAGAGATCGACGCTCTAAGAGAGGATATGAGAAAGCTTCGTAACGACATGCAGGCCATGGCAGAAGCTCAGCTACAAAGGACTGTGATCTCAGAGATCACCTCAACACCCATAGTGGAGAAGTTTGATCCTAGGTATTAGATGCTGAAAGATCGTCCCTGGGGTATGCCTGCAAACTATATCCCAGAAGGATATGTTCCGCCGATCACTGAAGATCAAGGAATCATAACAGAAGCCGCTGGGCCTGAAGGTTACAAACTTCGGGAAAGCGAAGATGCCATGGGCATACTGAAGACTCCTGAAGGTTACAAACTTTGGGAAACGCCAAGATTCACTGTCGTAGTTACGGTACCACCCCCTGTGGTGCACACTGTCCCGGAAGGACAGATTCCACAGATACCTTCTGGTAAAAAGGAAACTATGTTTGACCGAATGGATGAATTCCATGAACAGTTCTTGGAAATGCAGAAGGAACTGCAAGCCATTCGCGGTCAGGATCTATTTGGAAAGGACGCTGCAGACCTCTGCTTGGCCCCCAATGTGAAAGTCCCGCACAAGTTCCAAGTTCCCGACTTTGAAAAGTACAAGGGTAACTCTTGCCCTCAAAGTCACTTGGTGATGTACGCTCGGCGAATGTCAGCTCAGACTGAGAATCAGGACCTGCTGATTAACTACTTTCAGGATAGTTTAACCGGTGCCGCACTCAAATGGTACATGGGTTTAAACCATGCTACGATTAGCACATTCAGAGATCTTGGCACTGCCTTCGTCCAATAATACAAATACAATTTGGACATGGCACCGGACAGAGATCAACTTAGATCAATGTCCCAAAAGTACAAGGAAACCTTTAAGGTGTACGCTCAGAGATGGCATGAAATTACCGCTCAGATCTGTTCACCTCTTGAGGAAAAAGAGATGACAAAGATCTTCTTAAAGACCTTATGCTCATTTTACTATGATAGAATGGTCGCCAGTGCGCCCATTGATTTCACCGAAATGGGGGGCATGGGAGTTCGTCTTGAGGAAGCCGTCCGAGAAGGACGTTTAGCAAAGGACGCTGGATCATCAAGTAGTACAAAACGATACAGTAGTGCTCTCCCTAAGAAAAAAGAGCAAGATATTGGGAATATCTCTCTCGGAAAGCAAAGGCGACGTTATCAACCAGTAGCAGCTGTAACTCCTGCTATCGGCCCTGCGACTATTCCTACGTATCAACCTCAGGTTGCACAGAGCCAACCTAATCAGCAAAGGACACAACAGCCTCTTCAACAGGATCGTCCTCCATATATCAACAACCGTACAACACGACCATCAGGGTTTGATCCTATACCCATGTTGTACGCAGAACTATTTCCGTTACTACTGTCTAAGGGGCACATCCAGACTAAGTCTCCTCTTACAGTACCGGAAAATCCGCCTTTTTGGTTTAAGGTGGATCAAGCATGCCCTTATCATCAAGGAGGATCAGGGCATAACATAGAGAATTATCTCAATTTCAAATCCGACGTGCAAAAGCTTGTTAGGAGCGGACTCTTATCTTTCAAAGATACGAATCCCAATGTTCTCACAAACCCGCTGCCTCTACATGAGAAAGCTGCAGTCAACCTGATTGAGAAAGAATTTAACAATGTCTATCAAATTCACGATGTACTCTTATTGAGGACCAATTTGGTCAAGATGCATTGTAGACAGAGTGGGTACGGCCATGTGCCACCTCACAATTATCACCAGTGTGATGTCTGCTCTAAAAACAATCAAGGATGTTCTGTGGTGCAAGCAACTCTACAGGAATAGATGGATCTCGGATGGATCCAAGAGCACCGAGTTCGTGGAGTTAACATGGTTTACATGAATTCCAACGTCATTCAAAACCACGACATCCGTGCGATGAATGTCAACTTGGTGGCGATGCACTCAAGGCAAAGCCAGTATCATAATCTGCCACGACACGACTACAGTTCATGTCTGACTTACGCGGTAAACAAACAGGGATGCTCTTTCATACAAAAGGCCCTCCAGCGTCAGATGGATCTTGGATGGATCCAAGACTACCATGATAGGAACCCTTATCAAATCAACATGGTTCAGATCTTTGATATTCGCGTGATGAATACCAACCTTGTAGAGTTACATGCTGAACAGGTCCGACTAAGATTCTTAATATCACACGACTATCAAAGTTGTAAAGCAGGTTGTGAAAACGATCGAGGTTGTACCCTTGTCCAGGAGGCACTTCAGCACTTGTTAAATCATTGGTGGATGCCAATCTACATGGATGAAGATACTCAGCAAATTAGTATCAGTAACAGGAATCCTACTCGGCGTCAAAGTCAGGATGTCCGATCTGTGGAAGCTAACCTAGTGAGGTTACATTGTATTCAAAATGGGCGTGACCAGGTGCCACCACACATTTATGAATGTTGTAGTGTCTGTTCGGAAAGTAACCAAGGGTGTTACCTTGTGAGAGCAGCTCTTCAAGGTCAGGTGGATCGTGGAGAGATTCGCCCATATCCGGGTTCTGGACCCATCAACTGGACGCCGAACTACCTTGCCGATCAAGTCAAGGATGTTGTCACAATCTCTGGTCGTCACCAGACCAGGGATGTTTTTGCCATCATCCGTCTGCTTGACGAATCTAGAGCTCCCAACCGGGAACGGATCGAGATTACTTATGATGGTCAGAAAAATCAGAAGGTCCCCATAGTCATCTATCTACCGGGACCACTACCGTATGAATAAGCTAAGGCTATCCCTTACAAATACGGTGCAACGACAATTGAAAATGGAAAGGAAATTCCATTACCTTCCGTCATGAATATTGCAGACATCAATCATGTAACACGGAGCGGTCGAATCTTCAACCGAGGAGTTGGAGAACCTAACAAGGAAAAGGAACTTCAAACAGAAGCTCCCGATCCATCAGTCGGTCAATCCAGTGATCCCGACCTTTCAAAAAATAATGATGAGATGCTGAAGCTCATCCAAAGGAGTGAATATAACATTGTTAATCAGCTGTTACAGACTCCTTCAAAGATCTCGATATTATCACTGTTACTCAGTTCAGAAGCCCACAGGGAGGCTCTACAGAAAATCTTGGAGCAAGCCTTTGTGGAACAGGATGTAACAATCAGACAGTTCGATAGTATTGTCTCTAACATCACTTCCAGCAATAATTTGGGATTTAGTGAATGAGGAATTACCCAAAGAGGGTCGCCGTCATAACATGGCGCTCAATATCACAATTAACTGCCAGGACGATGCTTTAGCCAGCGTACTGGTAGACATAGGGTCAGCCCTGAATGTTATGCCGAAGTCCACTTTGATGCAATTATCATTCAAAGGCCCTCCGATGAGAATCAGGGAGGTCGTCATCAAAGCATTCGACGGATCCAGAAAAACAGTTATCGGCGAAGTTGATCTTCCCATAACTATCGGTCCTCACACTTTCCAAGTCACTTTCCAGGTCATGGACATCCGGGCAACATACAGTTGTTTATTAGGAAGACCTTGGATACATCAGGCTGGAGCGGTCACTTCGACCCTGGACCAAAAGCTAAAGTTCGTTCAGAACGATCAACTTGTCACAGTCTGTGGAGAACAGGCCTTGCTCGTGAGTAACTTATCATCACCTGCTTGTGTAGAACCCGAGGAGGTTATTGGAACTCAGTTCCAAGCACTGTCGGTGAGCAAGGACAATCAATCCCAAGGAGGAACCTCGATTTCCTCATACAAAGATGCTATCAAAGCGGTCGAGAGTACCGATACAACCGGATGGGGACAGCTTGTCATTCCTATTGACAATAAAACAAAGAAGGGTCTTGGTTTTTCTGCAACCTGTACCCAGACAGCTGCCAGCGATGGAAGTCTTCATCCCATTCAGAACGTCTTCCACAGTGGAGGTTTTCTTCACCCAGTGTCTCAAGCAGTACATGCTATCAATGAGGAAGATCCCTCTGACACAAATGAAGAATGGAAGTCCTATCTTAATGAGGAAGGTTATATGTCTCAGGAAGAGGTGCCTACGCCATTTTGCTATCCCGCACAGAGTCCGATATTTATACCACGATCAGATGTCGAAATGATATACGGGGGTTGTGATCCGGAAGGATGTCGTGCTCCGCCAAATTCATTAGAGGAAGACACTCCGATGAAACACAATTTTGACTACACCTACTATGGCCCAATGGATGGTCTGCCAATGTGGCAACCTTATCCAGGAGACTTGGGGCAAGAGAGTCAGCCGAACAATGAAAATCAGCTGACCGTCATTGAACAGAATACCTGTGTCCCCACCATGTCATGGGATCTGCACTTTGGTCATTCAGAAACTACTCAACATGACGATGAATTCACAACGTTTGCAGGACTAGAATTCATTAACTACGCTTTTCCCGAGATCAACGTCATCGAGAGAGATGACTCCTCCAGTTCGAAAGAAGTATGGGACACCTTGGGACAACCGAGTGGAAAATTTGACTATATGGTCAAGTACACCGCTCCCGAAAGCTCTCGTATCAGGCTCGAGGATATCCAGCCAACTGGATGGGGAGAAACAGCTAAGAGCACCAATGTTATGCAAAATACAACTGAGGAATCCTCCTACGACAACTCTGCCTGGGAGACAGATTCCAACGATCCTGCTACACCAAAAATCAGCGTTATTTCTGAAGACAAATCGAGGAAGGTGCCAAACTTTGTGATTCACCGAGGAGTTCGTCGCTAATGGGTTGTTGTTGATGCTCCGAGAGTCGTTTGTTAGTCAAAGTAATTTCCATCTTTAACCTTTCACCCTGCCCAGGTGAAACAGATGTTTTGATAGGGCTCGCTTTGTGTAAATTTTCCCTCTTCGTTCCGCCCAAAGCGTCAGAGTTTTGTTTTATAGGGCTGTAGTTTCAAGGATCAACTTGTTCATTAATAAAATAACGTCGTTCTGTAATTTCTGCATTTATTGCTGTTTTCTCTTTTTGCTTTTTCCGAAAATGGTAATCCTAAAAAACAATTCAAATAAAAACAAGCAGTAAAATAAATACACTGCACACACTCTCGCATTTTCTCTATCTCTTCTAAACATGAATTATCACGTCATGCAGATTGCTTGTTTTAAACCCAGTTGAAACATATGATCTGATGCCTTCTCCCGACTTTGGGTTCCCGATATTTGGGGATGAAGAAGAAGTTGACAACTAAATTCCAAAAGAGATCTCCCGATTACTCAGACAAGAGGAAAGGTCCATTGAACCTCACAAAGAGCCGTTGGAAACGGTAAACTTAGGTTCAGAAAAAGAGAGAAAAGAAATTAGGATTGGGGCACGACTCAGTCCAACTGCCAGAGAGGGTTTGATAAAGCTTCTCAGAGAATTTCCCGATATATTCGCTTGGTCCTATCAGGATATGCCAGGGTTGGATACCAGCATCGTGGAACATCACTTATTGTTAAGATCGGAATGTCCTCCAGTAAAGCAAAGGTTGAGACGGACTCACTCGGACATGGCGATCAAAATTAAAGAGGAGGTACAAAAATAGATTGACGCAGGTTTCCTCGCTACATCTGAATATCCTCAATGGTTAGCCAACATCGTACCCGTTCCCAAAAAGGATGGAAAGGTCAGAATGTGTGTTGATTACAGGAATCTGAACAAGGAAAGTCTAAAGGACGACTTTCCTCTACCACACATTGACATGCTGGTAGACAGCACAACAAAGTTCAAAATTTTCTCTTTCATGGATGGATTCTCGGGCTATAACCAGATCAAAATGGCGCTGAAATACTTGGAGAAAACTTCGTTCATTACCCCATGGGGTACCTTATGTTACAAGGTAATGCCGTTCGGTTTGAAGAACGCCGGGGAAACCTATCAAAGGGCCATGACTACTCTGTTTCATGACATGATACACAAAGAGATAGAGGTATATGTCGATGACATGATTGCAAAATCTAAGACAGAAGAGGAGCGTGTGACCCACCTGTCGAAACTATTCGAGCGTTTGAGGAAATATAAACTCTGCTTGAATCCCAACAGGTGCACCTTCGGTGTCCGTTCGGGGAAACTCTTAGGGTTCATCGTCAGCCAGAAAGGAATTGAGGTTGATCCTGAAAAAGGTCAAGGCCATTCGAGAAACGCCTTCTCCGAAAGCTGAAAAACATGTCAGAGGATTCTTGGGACGTTTGAACTACATCTCCAGGTTCATATTCCTTATGACCGCCACGTGTGCGTCGATTTTCAAATTACTCAAAAAGAACCAGGATTGCATTTGGTCAGAAGATTTCCAAATCGCCTTCGACAATATTAAGAAATATCTATTGAATCCTCAGATTCTATTACCACCAGTGGAAGGAAGACCACTGATCATTTACCTTACAGTCCTAGAGGACTCAATGGGATGTGTACTTGGCCAACAAGACGAAACCAAACAGAAGGAGTCTGCCATTTACAATCTAAGCAAGAAGTTCACCGACTGCGAGACTCGGTACACGATGCTTGAGAAAACTTGTTGCGCTTTGGCATGGGCAGCCAAACGTCTTCGCCAATACATGATTCGTCACACTACTTGGTTAATCTCTGAAATGGATCCAATCAAGTATGTCTTCGAAAAGCCTACTCTCACGGGAAGAATTGCCCGTTGGCAGATGTTATTATCAGAATATGACATAGAGTACCACGCTCAAAAATCCGTTAAAGGAAGTATTTTAGCCGATCATTTGGCTCATCAACTGATTGACGATCAAGAACTAATCGGGTTTGACTTCCCAGACGAAGATGTCATGTATCTAAAAATGAAAGATTGCGATGAACCGTTACCCAGTGAAGGGTAGAACCAGGTTCCCAATAGGGACTTATTTTTGATGGAGCTGTCAATCATTACGGAAATGGAATTGGGGAAATCATTGTTACCCCTCAGGGTACCCACATTCCTTTCACTGCCAGACTTACGTTCAAATGTACAAACAACGAGGCCGAATACGAAGCTTGTATTATGGGTCTTGAAGAAGCGATTGATTTAAGGATCAAAAACTTGGACGTATACGGCGACTCAGCCCTGGTTATCAATCAGATAAAAGGAGATTGGAACACATACCAATCAGGACTGATTCCTTACAAAGACTATGCAAGAAGGTTGTTACCTTTCTTCAACAGAGTCGAGTTTCATCACATCCCTCGTGATGAGAATCACATGGCTGACGCTTTAGCCACCCTCTCTTCTATGATTAGTGTAGGTCAATGGAAAGACTTACCTAAGATTGACATAATGCGCCTTGAACGGCCCGCCTAGGTCTTCACGATTAAAGCAGTCATAGACGACAAACCTTGGTATCACGATATCAAATGCTTCCTTCAGAAATAAGAGTACTCATCTGGGGCACTCCGAAAAGACAGGAAAACCCTCAGAAGATTGGCTGGAAACTTCTTCTTGAGCGGTGATACACTTTATAAGAGGAATTTTGACTTGGTCTTGCTCCGATGCATAGACAGACCAGAAGCAGACATGCTTATGAAAGAAATTCATGAAGGATCCTTTGGCACTCATGCCAACCGACACACAATGGCGAGAAAAATTCTGAGAGCAGGGTATTACTGGTTGACCATAGAATCTGACTGCTACAAGTACATGAGGAGGTGTCACAAGTGTCAGATATACTCCGACAAAATTCATGTACCACCATTGCATCTCAAAGTTATCTCTTCCCCATGGCCTTTTTCCATATGGGGAATCGGCATGGTTGGCTTGATCGAACCTAAGGCTTCAAACGGACATCGTTTCATCCTGGTAGCCATTGACTATTTCACCAAGTGGGTCGAAGCAGCGTCATAATGTAACCCGACAAGTGGTGGTCCGATTTATCAAAAACAATATCATCTGCCGTTATGGTGTTCCGAGCCAGATCATTACTGATAATGGATCTAACTTGAACAATAAGATGATGAAAGAGTTGTGTGCAGAGTTCAAGATCGAACACCATAACTCATCTCCCTACCGACCCAAGATGAACAGAGCGGTAGAAGCGGCTAACAAGAACATCAAGAGGATCATTCAAATGATGGTTGTAACCTATAAAGGTTGGCACGAGATGCTACCCTTTGCTCTTCACGGTTATCGAACATCTGTCTCACTTCAATAGGGGAATCCCCTCTCTCTCTCTAGTATATGGCATGGAGACAGTTCTCCCCATAGAAGTAGAGATCCCATCAATCCGGGTATTGATGGAAGATAAGCTTTCAGAAGCTGAATGGTGTCAAAGTCGACACGAAGAATTAAACCTGATCGAAGAGAAGGGAATCACGGCACTATGCCACGGTTAGTTGTATCAACAGAGAATGAAGAAGGTGTTCGACAAAAAGGTCTGACCTCGCGTCTTCAGAAAAGGAGACCTTGTGCTCAAGAAGATACAATCATTTCTCACCGACTCTCGGGGCAAATGGACCCCAAATTACGATGGCCCCTATGTGGTCACGAAAGCTTTCTCAGACGGTGCCTTGAGACTTCCAACCATGGACGGAGAGGAATTTGCCTACCCCACGAATGTTGAGGTAGTCAAGAAATACTTCGCCTAAACTAAAAAAAAAGGTCTCGGTGGATTGAAAACCCGAAAGGGCAGTCCAGGCAAAAGTTAGAGACATGAAAAAAATCATCCCGATGGATTGGAAATCTCATAGTACAATCCAGGAAAAAATTAGGGATAATGGCAAGTAACTATGTTCAACAGAGGCAAGTCCCTCAGCAGCAGTTACACCGTCCATCGAAGGAAACTCCATTCAAGGTCGTCTTGGATAGAAGCTCAGGATGTCCCGAATTCAAAGTTGGTAGAAGGACAGTGGTCGTTATGTTTCAACGTAGCCCTTTTCCCTGTAAATTACCATTTTCAAACTTTGTATATACTCTTTGGAATCACGCGTTTGGCTGATCTCCATCTTATCAATAAAATTTGAGCCCTTGTGCTTTTGTTTGTAATTCTTATTTCTTTTAGCTTTATAAAATGGCGTTTTAACATGATTAGGGATTCTTGAAATGAAACAAAAATGAATTTACTTGTTAAAACTTTTTCTGCTTTTAAATTATAGATGGCAATTTCTTTTGACTGTTAAACATCAGAAGAGCATCGACCGCTTCTCCAGAAATAAGCGAACTTCAAAATGCAGAATCAAAGTATTTCTCCTACGCCAGTGTGCCTGAATGAAGGATCAACAATGTCGGATGCGACTATTCCATCTGACACCTTCGGCCGAGTTCTTATCTCCTAAGCCGATCAACGGTATTCCCCGCAGGGACTATCTCTCCTAAGCAAGGTAGAATTGCTACTTTTTTTACCAACGATACTTCTTCGCCCCGCGATGGCCGAGTATCCACTCGTGTTCATTCGTCAGTCTGTATGTCACGTCAGTTTTGTTAGCATATACATACATACATACATCATGTATTTTTGATTTGCATTCATATTCATATTGCAACACTATCACTCTAGTCGGTCTTGTCCCCTAGTGATAACAGTCTTCTCAATAGAGTTGTCAGTTCTTGCCTCGTCAGGAAACGCTGCGTTTGAACAATCTCTCCTCCAGTTTATTTCTAGAATGAAGTTGGCTCCTCGACCACTTTGATAACTTGAACCTCTGAAAAGCCAGAGAAGCTTTCTACAGATGTCACTCTTCGCCATCGAAGATGATATCCTTGCTTTCCCGGATTAAAGAAAAATCCCCAGAGAAAGCCTCCTAGGCAGAGATTTGGCAGTACAGCTGCCTTTCTCTGAAAGACCGCTGATGAAAAGGTCATCGGCACCTCAAAATTGGAGCCCATCATATGGCATTTCTCCGGGAAGATCCCGAGAAAAGTGTGATGTAAGACCCCAAACGAAGGCAGTCTTTTAGGAGACTCGTCTTCCCCAGTAGAAACAAATGGCGTCTCCAACAGAGAAGTTTGTGCAACTCTATAACTCAGATGACTAGATTCCCCAGCAAGTCTGACATCAAAACTTTTTCCACTCAAATGGCATCTCCCCAGGAAAATTCGGCGAGAAGTTTGAGGAAAACCGCTACGAATAGCGTCCCTTGTCAATAAAGTTTATTGACAAAAGAAACTTAGACTAGTTCCTTGGTAGGAAACCAGGATTGAGGGGAAGTTTACTTCAGAAACTGAGACCAGTTCCTTGGTAGGAAACCAGGATCGAGGGGAAGTTGACAAAAGACACTGAGACCAGTTCCTTGGTAGGAAACCAGGATCGAGGGGAGGTTTATTTCAAAAGAAAACTGAGACCAGCTCCTTGGCTGAAGACCAGGATCGAGGGGAAGTTTACCTTTTCTAAGCATCATCGCTTAGCTAAAGAAGATGAATGCGTAAGCTACCATTCATAACCACCATCAAAATTTCGGGTATTCTGATATTTAATCCTCTTGCACCCCGAATGCCCAAATACCTTCGTCATTCACACCTTCGGGTCCAAGAAGATTTAATAGGGGCATCTGTCATACCCCAAATTTTGACCACTAAGATTTCCCATCATTGTACAAATCATCATCAAAATATGGATGAACCATCATGCCTCATCAAATTCCTCAAGGGTTGTTGAGCATTCACTACAATCAAAATTAGGGTTTTATGCCCTCTCAGAGCCTTGGACAAAGGATCAATCAAGAAATGCCAAAATAGGGACAAGACTTCAAATTTGGATTGGAGCATTCAATGGAAGCATCAAGGTGGCATGAACTGAGCCATTTTCATTTGAATTCAGTCAAGACTTATCCAAGACCAAGGGAACCAGCAGCCTGTGCCCTAACCTCTAGTCAATGGCTAGAGGAGACTTAAACTTCCATTGGCCAACATTGAACAAACCTACTCAGCAGTTTCCATTCACTATTCCTTGCAAAACAAACATGCTCTACTATAAATAGAGCTCAATTGTGTTCAGTTTAAGTACACCAAATGCCTACAACACTTGCCTTTCTCAAAATCTCTTTCTCTTGGCAAAAATGCCTTTCTTAGCAAGGTAGCTATCGAGTTTTGAGCTAGAGGGCAATTCCACTCAAACCAATCACACACACACCTCATATACATCACATATGAGCTGATCAAACACTTAAACAACAACTGGAACACTGATTTCTCATAATCACCAGTCAATTGCTCAAGGTTTTAACCAAAATGCAGTTGAGATGCCATGAAGTGATCCAGCCAATTTCAATCAAGTCCAAGCATTCAAACACATTCCATATGGTGTAAGGAAGCTGTTCAGATCATCACCACTCATCTGTAACACCTCCAAATCAAAAATCACATTGCACTTGCTGTCACGGCCTAGAGGTAAGCATATACTTGGTCATCTCTCAATCTATACATATTTCCTCGCACAATAATTTGGCCATATGTTCATAATCATGCATAGAATATTTCCCCTCAATTAATTGCATTGTTTGAATTGTTTATAAAAAATCCTAGCCTTCATGCAGAAATTTGGGTTCTTGAGGATTTTTCGTGATTTCTTGTTATATGTTTAATTTAAATGAAATTAATGGACATAGACATGATCGTGAGGTTGAGACGAGCATAATGATATGTGGATTACATGATATGATTAAGTATTCAGTGAGATTAGAGAGAAAATTCAAATCTGGGAATCTCAGAACACGCGCGTGTTCTTCAGCTTGTTCTTGGCGCCATTTTTCCAAATTTGAATATTTGAATTTTGTGGTTTTATTTAATTGATTCAAAAAATAATTTCTCTCTGAGTTTTAATGATTTTGAGTTGATTCTTTTTTTAATAATTCACAAAAATGTTAAAATATTTTATTTTCCCAAAAAATCCCAAAATATTATTTATTTCATATAATTGATATTTTTGCAAAGAATTAATGTTTTAATTGTTTTTAACATTTAAAATATTTTTTCTACATTGATTTTGCAACTTTTAATGCCTTCTAATTATTTTGTAGGTCAATACTTAATTTTTGAAGCATTAATCCAAGATCATAATTTTTTTTCCATATGTAAAACAATTTTGATCATTTTAATTGAATTTTTATTCAATTAAATACATTTTTGAAAACAAATTAGGGTTTTTGGATTAATTCAACCCTCATAAATCATTTTCAAAACATTGGGCCTCTAATAAAGTGTAAGACCCAATCCTTTTTTTGACCAAATCATTTTTGGGCCTCAGTGTATTGTATAAGTCCCGATACCGTAAAAAACAAACAGCGCGATCGTCGCCTTTTGAAATCAAACACTGGGCCTCTCCTTGAGCTATAAGACTCATTCAAAACTTTTGGGCCTCTAATAGAGTGTAAGACCCAATCCCCTTTTAACCAAAACATTTTTGGGCCTCACTTATTGTATAAGTCCCCATGCGTTAAAAGAAAATCTCGGCGCGATCGCCATTTTTAACGAAAAATCAATCGGGCCTACCCTCGTGTTATAAACCCCACTCTTTTTCTTTAAACCTTTTGGGCCTCTTGAGAGAGTGTAAGACCCATCCCTTTGTACAGAAAACATTTTGGGCCTCAGTCACTTGTATAAGTCCCTCTGTACAAATTCAAACAGTGCGCTCACTGATAAAACCCTGGGCCTCTCCTTGAGCTGTAAGCCCCAAATCTTTCTTTTTCAAAGCACTTTCTCCTTTGATTTTGAATATACTTTTGTTTTCAATCTTTCTTTGTTGAACAACTAACCAAACAGCATGGAAGCTCTACCACCGAGTAAATGTTTACACGCTTTCATTTACCGCTTTCATATACATATAACTGTATTGTGGGGTTGTTTCACTGTAAGTCTTCTTTCATAAACTCATATCAACTGTGTAATAATAGTATAGATATTTAGAGTTTCCCCGGCAACTACGTCTAGCATTAAGCCTGTTGATCACTCTTAGAAATAGTCTAAACTAGATCCCCATAGGATTACCAGACACAGTCTTCCCTCCTCTTGGGGTTAAACAATATGGAAATATGAAAGGCAGCATTCTCTGTGAACCCTTTCATAGACTGTCACTCGTAGAAGTTGTCAAAGAAACTCTATTCCCCAGAGATGATCTTTTCTCCGTGAATGGCATCTCTTGAGTTTCTTCCAAATTCTCGGACTTTCCTGGCTTGATCTATTCTCGGTGAATGGAATGTCTTGAACTTCTCGGGGTTTGGGGACCCACAGGCTTCTTAAAAGCACTTGTCAAGAAACTCTATTCCCCAGATATGATCTTTTCTCTGTGAATGGCATCTCTTGAGTTTCTTCCAAATTCCCGAACTTTCCTGACTTGATCTATTCCTTGTAAATAGCTTGCCTTGAATTTCTCGGGGGTTTGGGGACCCCCAGGCTTCCTAAAAGCAACCCTGCCTCCTCTTGGGCTTAGTACAAGGACCCTACGGCTTCTTAGAAGTATTCACAGCCTCCTCTTAGGCTTTGTATAATGATCTCTTCCTCCGGGAATGATAGCCTCCTCTTGGGCATCGTACAAGGACCCGTCGGCTTCTTAAAAGTTTCCAGCCTCCTCTTGGGCTTCATACAAATTGTCCCCACGACCTCCTACTGGTATAGGAACAGAACCTAGTCATCTTCATAGAACAGTCCTTTCATAGAGTCTACTACTGTTTCTCAGAGCATAGTACAAAAGATGAAACTCTAGACTAGGGCAGTCTAATCTCCTTGAGTCTCAAAGACATTCTCAAGTGACCCCTTCGTTAAATAGGAAGGAAACCCATAGACTCGGACAATCTCAATACCCTTCGGATTTCCCACTCCCTTAAAGAACAGGAATAACCCGGATCCTCAAATCAAATCAGTATACTAGACCTGTCACTCAACTGAAACAGTCACCATAGCCTCCTCTTGGGCTTTGTACAATGATCCTCCCCAGCGGAGTCAAACAACGTTTAGCCTCTCTCTCGGGCTTTGTACGAGGCACATAAGAGACTCATTCGTTGAGTTAATCACCCCTTTCGCCTCCATCTCGGGCTTTATACGAGATACAAAAAGGTTCTTATTGAGCCAAACAAACAATAGCCTCCATCTCGGGCTTCGTACGAGATACAAAAAACTCTCTTGTTGAGTCAATTAGCCTCCATCTCGGGCTTTATACGATACCAAAAGATTCCATCGTCGAGTTAAAACCTTTTAGCCTCTCTCTCGGGCTTTGTACGAGACACCTTTCAGCCTCCTCTTAGGCTTTGTATAAGAAAACCACTGGTTAATCCAATTAACCTTTTAGCATCAAAGTTGTGCCTCATTCACAGTACACAAACATCAACAACTCCTTCCCCTTCATCTAATCGCTGTAACCGGCAAGCCTCTGGATCGTCTACATCCATGCCACTGTCCCTCTTTTAGCATGAGAAATTCCTAAGGAAAGATAGCATTGCTCTACACTGAGTTAAAGTCTTCTCCTTCAGGTTAAAATCCCCTATAAAGGAAATTATGGCATTGCTAGGGTCCGCGTATCCCGGTTAAAGTAATCCCTCCTTTATAACCAGTCACCCAACAGTTGTGACATACAACCCCATCTTTAGAGATGACAAATTCTCTCTAAAGTCAACACCTTTTAGCTTCACATCTTGGGCTTTGAACAAGATACAAATAGACTTTTCAGCTTCACATCTTGGGCTTTGAACAAGATACAAACCACCTTTTCGCTTCACGTCTTGGGCTTTGAACAAGGCACCAAAAACAACCATTTCCTCCCATAGAATAGGAGGAACTACAAACGCTCTGATTTCCCTGTTTCGGTAAACGGGAATACGTAGGCATAAGATCGAAAGAAAAGATCTTAGCTAGCACAATCAACAAAAAACCTAAATCCGATACGCATCAGTCCTAACATCCTAATCCTTGTTCCCCGCTATAAAATCCCAGGAAGAAAGAAATCAGTATTGGCGAAAATACAAATAACCAATACAAAAGCCCCCCCACATTGATCGCATCCGTAACCTAACAGACCGCTGTTTAAACTGAGTATGCAAAGCAGGGTTAATTGGAGACATCTATTTCCCTTCCTTCATCAGCTCACAATAGGATAAAAAATGAATCGACCTGTAGTAAACTCAACCGCAGAGAGCGACCAGCGCTTAAGAACCGCGTCCAAAATCGCTCGCTACAGAAAAATGGCGCCCACCTTGGGGCCTCTCTGTTTTTCTTCTTCCTTTTCACCTCTTGTGAGAATACCACAGATTGGGGCTTCTGCCAGGGAACCCATTTTCTGTCAGGAACTTAGGATTCATAGCTTTAAAGGTCTAGGATGTTTAGGACACATATATATACTGCTTTTCCTAATTGCTATACATGTTTATTTTTCTGCTAATGGGAATGTGTGTGATGCCGCATGTGGAAAGATTGAGTATACACTTAAGATAAGTGATGGCGACGAGGTTGACCATCAACCTCAGTGGAGGCTGACCAATGCAACCCATTCTCTCACCTAGACAATGGGCCGATTGTTAAGTCTGAGAAGCTGGGGAGCCAAACCCTTTTGTAGTGCGGAAACTATCAGGAATAGTTGTTACGCGATACTACCCTCATTTGAGGCTGGTGATCTATTCTCGGTGAATGGCACTTACTCTAAGATTGCTCTATAACTCGCTGGTGATCCGCTTGTTGTTTTGCTTTCCTGGGAGGAGCTGATGATAATGAGTACAGGTACAAAAATCACCCTAGTATAAACCTTTGGGGATGGGTAGAGACTTGACTTCATGACAACGACCCTTTGACCCCATGTTTTTTCTATGTTTTTGTGTGTTGCATTCATACATTCATTTAAAAAACATTAAAACATTCAAAAAAAAACTTCTCTTCTAGTCTCTCTGTTTTTCAAAGTAAACTAAGACTGTGATTGCAAATATCAGAGAAAAGGATTGCACTAATGGATTTCGGTAGAAGGAGAACTCATACGTACACCTTCAAGGTTCCAAAACTAGAGGATTTGAGAAGGTTAGCCAGGATGATCACTAACCCTGAGGCTTTTAGAGCCAAGCACGGAGGTTTGCTACCACAGTTAAGAGTCCTTGTGATTGAGGGAATCATGGATACGCTCATTCAGTTTTACGATCCGGTTTATCACTATTTCACATTCCCGGATTACCAGCTTGCACCAGTACTAGAGGAGTATTCTCATCTGATTGATCTACACATTACTGATCGAGCTCCATTTTCTGGACTGGAAGAAATTCCAAAGAATCAGACCATTGCAAGAGGAATTCATTTGGACGAGTCTGAGGTCAGGACTCACATGACTACCAAGGGTGGCATACAAGGTTTGCCAGCCCAGTTCTTGACAAAGAAGGCCCTGTATTTTGCCAGTATTGGGAACGTCACTGCTTTTGAAAGCATCTTTGTCTTGCTCACCTACGGGTTATTTTTGTTTCCCAACATCAATAACTTTGTAGATATCAACTCCATTAAGGTTTTTCTCATTGGAAATCTTGTGCCGACTTTGCTCGCAGATGCGTATCATTCTGTACACTTGGGGAATTTGTACAGTGGAAGGGAGATCACGTGTTGTGTACCTCTGCTTTACAAATGGTTCATCTCTCATTTGCCCAAGTCAGCTGCTTTTTGGGATTGCAAGAGTGTCTTACGTTGGTCGCAGAAGATCATGTCTCTTACCAACTCTGATATAGATTGGTGTAGTAGGATCTATGATGGAATCAGAATTATTGACCGTTGTGGACACTTCCCCAACGTACCCCTTATAGGAATTAAAGGAGGAATCAACTGCCATCCGGTATTGGTTCTTCGTCAATTTGGATACCCGATGAGACACGTCCCACGGGGTGTTCATCTGGAAGGTCTTTTCTTCAAAGAAGGATAAAATGACAGAGCACTAAAGATGGAAATAGTGCACGCTTGGAAGCATGTTCATAAGAAAGGACGAGAGTCTCTAGGAAAACCGGATTGTGTCTCGGTGGAGCCTTATCTCCATTGGGTACAAACTAGGGCTCTCAAGCTAAAAATGCCTTTCCTCGTTACGAAATTCTTCCGCCGAGGGAATATGTCATGTACTTCATGACTGAGACTGAAAAGCTTCAAGTTACTCTCAACAAAGTTTAACGGGAGAGGAGGTCTTGGAAGAACAAGTACTGCACCTTCGACGTCGAGTGCATCAAAATACAACAATTACTGAAAGAGAAAGATGCCCTGATTGAAATTTTGGAGCAACATGCTGTAGAGAATCAGGATGGCCAAAGGAATTTGCTCACTCCTTTCACTTGGAAAAGGAATGACAACCCGACAACGGCCCAAGAGCCCCGGTCAAAGAAAAGGAAAGTACCAGAATCAGCACCCGATTTCTCTTCAGAGAGGACTCGGGACCCATTAGCTTAGGTTTCTGTTTCTGCACCTTGTAATCTACTGTATTTCCATTTCTGCAATCCTTTGAATTTCAATAAAAAAGGGTTTCCCCACTATTTGATATTTGCAATCTAATTGTCGAAGTTTATTTTGATTAAACCAAAAAACAATTAATATAATCATTGCATTCATCATTCTCACATCACGTATTCTTCTTCCCTATGAATCTCACGTTTGTGTCTCGGTTCTAGAGTCAAACTGTCTCATTCGTATAATACTCGGACCAATCATCAGAAAAGGATGGATGATCTTGAGGAAGAAAACAGAGAGTTGAAGGAAGAGATCGACGCTCTGAGAGAGGATATGAGAAAGCTTCGTAGCGACATGCAAGCCATGGCAGAAGCTCAGTTACAACGAACTGTGATCTCAGAGATCACCTCAACGCCCATAATGGAGAAGTATGATCCTAGGTATCAAATACCTAAAGATCATCCTTGGGGCATGCATGTTAACTATATCCCGGAAGGATATGTTCCGCCGATCACTGAAGATCAGGGAATCACAACAGAAGCCGCTGGGCCTGAAGGTTACAAACTTCGGGAAAGCGAAGATGCCAGGGGCATACTGAAGACTCCTGAAGGTTACAAACTTCGGGAAACGCCAAGATTCGCTACCGTAGTCACGGTACCACCCCCTGTGGTGCACACTATCTTGGAAGGACAGATTCCACAAATACCTGCTGATAAGAAGGAAACTATGTTTGACAGAATGGAGGAATTACAGGAGCAGTTCTTGGAAATGCAGAAGGAACTACAAGCCATTCGCGGTCAGGATTTATTTGGAAAGGACGCCGCAGACCTCTGCTTGGTCCCCAATGTGAAAGTTCCGCACAAATTTCAAGTGCCCGACTTTGAAAAATACAAGGGTAACTCTTGCCCTCAGAGCCATCTGGTGATGTACGCTCGGCGGATGTCAGCTCAGACGGAAAATCAGGACCTACTGATTCATTACTTTCAGGATAGTTTAATCGGTGCCGCACTCAAATGGTACATGGGTTTAAACCGTGCCACGATCAGCACATTCAGAGATCTTGGCACTGCCTTCGTCCAACAATACAAATACAATTTGGATATGGCACCCGACAGAGATCAGCTCAGATTGATGTCGCAAAAGGACAAGGAAACATTTAAGGAGTATGCTCAAAGGTGGTGTGAAATTGCTGCTCAAATTTGTCCACCTCTTGAGGAAAAAGAGATGACAAAGATCTTCTTAAAGACCTTAAGCTCATTTTACTATGACCGAATGGTTTCTAGTGCACCCAGTGATTTCACCGAGATGGTGGGCATGGGCGTACGTCTTGAGGAAGCCGTCCGAGAAGGACGTTTGTTAAAAGACACTGAATCGACAAGCGGTACTAAAAAATACGGTAGTGCTCTCCCTAAGAAAAAAGAGCAAAATATTGGGAATATCTCTCTCGGACAATAGTGGGTTTAGGGAAGATCTCCTAAAGATATTGGGAAGATCTCCTAAACCACAAGGCCATTTTTTTCCATCCAAAGCTTGATTTATAAATCAGATTACCCTCTACAAAAGCTTAAAACTGACCTCCCTCCAAGTTCCCCATGGATTTTGAGTTATGGAATGATCAAAATCACAAAAAAGTGAAAATGTCACTTTTTTCCAACACTTAGTGAAATTTTCACTAAGTCAGAATCTGCCTTCACTTTTTCCCAAATGTAGGGGGACTTTTCACTTGGATCCAAAAGGTATCAAAACCAAATATGATCAAACAGTTGTTGTATCATATGAGGGCTTTCCAAAGTGACCAAGAACATCAGCAAATTCCACTTGAGCCATGAGATATGACAAGGGCAATGTGCCTTGTTGAAAACTGCAAAGGCTAGGCAGAATTGTGCATTTTTGCTCGATTTGGCAAAATTATCTAATTCCAAACCTTGTCATCATCTTGGACACATCTGAGGATCAACTCCAAAGGAGACAAACACTAAGCCAAGCCTCCAAAGTCCTTGGAATAAGAAGTAGCATGCCAAACCTAGAAATCCCTAAAAGAGGGACAAGACTCCAATTTTGGATTGGAGCATTTAATGGATGCACCAAGGTGGCATGGACTGACACATTTGCAACTAAATTTAGTCAAGATTCATCCAACAACTAGGGAACCAAAGGCCTGTGCTCTAACCTCTAGTCAATGGCTAGAGGAGACTTGGATTTCCATTGGACAACATTGGCCAAACCTCTGCTGCAGTTGCCATTCTCTATTGATCCCAAAACAAACTTGCTCTACTATAAATATAACTCATTTGTGATCAGTTTGAATACACCAAAGCCATCAAACAGATGCTTTCCTTAAAATCTCTTCTTTCACTCCAATTTTGCCTTCTAAGGCAAGTCACTATCGGGTTTTGAGTTTGAGATCTTTTCCAATCAAACCAATCACTCACACACCTCACATACATCATATAGAAGTGATCCAAACACTCACATAACATCTGGAACACCAAAATCACAAAATCACCAGCCAGTTGCTCAAGTTCTTGACAGATTTGCAGTTGGGGTACCATCTAAAGTTCCAGATCATTTCAATCCATTCCAAGCATCCAGACACACTCCATGGCACATAGGGAAGCTATCCAGATCATTGGAACCTAGTTGTAACACCTCTAACACAAAACACGATCACCAGTTGCAAGAGGTAAGCATGAGCTCTTCTAACTCTATGATCCATGCAATTTTTGCTGCCCAATAATTTGGCCATATGTTCATAATCATGCATGGAATGTTTTCCCTCAATCAATTGCATTGTTTGAATCGTGTGTAGAATTTCTGAACCTTCATGCAGAAATTAGGGTTCTTGAGGTTTCTCTTTGATTTCTTATTCCATGTTAAAAATAAATGAAATTAAAGACCATAGACATGATCGTGAGGTTAAAACGAGTAGATTGATATGTAGATTGCATGATATAATCAAGTATTCAGTGAGATTGGATAGAAAACGCAAATCTGCAGAAACAGAGGGTGACGCGTGTTCTTGCCATGTTCTTGGCGCCCTTTTTCAAATATTTGAATATTTGAATTTTGTGATTTTATTTAATTGATTCAAAAATTAATTTCTCTATGAGTTTTAATGATTTTGAGTTGATTCTTTTTTTAATAATTCACGAAAATGTTAAAATATTTTATTTTACCAAAAAATCTCAAAAATAGTATTTAATTCATATAATTGATATTTTTACAAAGAATTAATATTTTAATTGTTTTTGACATTTAAAATATTTTTTCCTCTTGATTTTGTAAATTTTAATGACTTCTAGGTCAAAACATGATTTTTGAAACATTAATCCAAGATCACAATTTGTTTTCCACATGTTAAACAATTTTTGATCATTTTAATTGAATTTATTATTCAATTAAAATGCATTTTGAAAACAAATTAGGCTTTTTGATTAATTCGACCCTCATCAAACTTTTTCGAACACTTTTGGGCCTCTATTAGAGTGTAAGACCCAACCCTTTGTAAATACAAACCTTTTAGGCCTCACTCATTGTATAAGTCCCGTTGTATTTCAAAAATTCGGCGCGATCACTGCCCGTTTAAAACAAACTATATGGGCCTCTCCTCGAGCTATAAGACCCATTCAATAAATATTTGGGCCTCTAATAGAGTGTAAGACCCAATCCCCTTTTAACCAAAACAATTTTGGGCCTCATACATTGTATAAGTCCCTCTGGTTAAAAGAAAACCTCGGCACGATCGCCAGTTAAAAAATCAACCCTGGGCCTACCCTCGTGTTATAAGCCCCATTTATTTCCTTAAAACACTTGGGCCTCTTGAGAGAGTGTAAGACCCATCCCTTTGTACAGAAAAAACCTTTATTGGGCCTCAGTCACTTGTATAAGTCCCTGTACAAATTCAAAACCACAGTGCAATCACTGATAAAATCTTGGGCCTCTCCTTGAGTTGTAAGCCCCAACATCTTTTCAAAGCACTTTCTCCTTTGATTTTGAATATACTGTTGTTTTCAATCTTTCTTTGTTGAACAACTAACCAAACAGCATGGAAGCTCTACAACCGAGTAAGTGTTTATATGCTTTCTTTACCTGCTTTCATATACATATAACTGTATTGTGGGGCTGTTTCACTGTAAGTCTTATTTCATAAACTCATATCAACTGTGTAATAATAGTATAGATATTTAGAGTTCCCCGACAACTACATCTAGCACTAAGCCTTGTTGATCACTCTTAAATAAACTAAACTAGATCCCCATAGGATTACCAGATACAGTCTTTCCTCCTCTTGGGGTTAAACAATATGGAGATGTGAAAGGCAGATTCTTCTTGAACCCTTTCTCAGACTGTCACCTTTAAAAGTTGTCAAAGAAACTCTACTCCCCAGAGATGATCTTTTCTCCGTGAATGATATCTCTTGAGTTTCTTCCAAATTCTCGAACTTTCCTGGCTTGATCCATTCTCGGTGAATGGCATGTCTTGAACTTCTCGGGGTTTGGGGACCCACGGGCTTCCTAAAAGCATCCCCGCCTCCTCTTGGGCACTGTACAAGGACCCAACGGCTTCTTAGAGGTATTCACAGCCTCCTCTTAGGCTTCGTATAAGGATTCTTCCTTCGGGAAGAGAGCCTCTTCTTGGGCTTCGTACAAATTGTCCCTCGGCTTCTTAAAAGTTTCCAGCCTCCTCTTGGGCTTCGTACAAATTGTCCCGACGACCTCCTAAAGGTATAGGAACATAAATTAGTCATCTTAATAGAACAGTCTTTCAAAGAGTCTAGATCCTACTACTGTTTCTCTAAGCATAGGGAAAAAGATAAAACTCTAGACGTGGACAGTCTAATCTCCTTGAGTCTCGAAGGCATTCTCAAGAAGGGAAAAACACCAGTAGACTTGGACAGTCTCAACACCCCTCTGGATTTCCCATTTCCTT
The DNA here is from genome assembly GCA_022829125.1 of Lathyrus tuberosus. Classification (NCBI taxonomy): domain Eukaryota; kingdom Viridiplantae; phylum Streptophyta; class Magnoliopsida; order Fabales; family Fabaceae; genus Lathyrus; species Lathyrus tuberosus. The sequence goes on from JALAZF010000633.1 coordinate 1,095,898, forward strand.
AAAGAACAGGAAATAACCCTGATCATCTGATCAAATCCCAAAGCATAGCCTTACTTTTAATCAGTCTCTTTATAAGAAATGATTTTCTCTTTTAACCAACATACTGGACCTGTCACTTAACTGAAACAGCCATCCTTTAGCCTCTATCTCGGGCTTCGTACGAGATACAAAAAGACTCTCTTGTTGAGTCAAAACCCCTTTTGCCTCTATCTCGGGCTTCGTACGAGATACAAAAACACTCTCTTGTTGAGTCAAACCCTTTTAGCCTCATTCTCTGGCTTTGTACAAGACAGAAAGAACATTTTCCCCGGAAAAGTCAACCTTTTAGCCTCCTCTTAGGCTTTGTATAAGGAAAACTCTGGTTGATACAATCAACCTTTTAGCATAAAAATCTGTGCCTAGTTCACAGTATAAAAACATCAACAACTCCTTGCCCTCCATCTAATTGCTGTAAGCGGCAAGCCTCTGGATTATTTACATCCACGCCACTGTCCCTCTTTTAGCATGAGAAATTCCTAAGGAAAGATGGCATTGCTCTACACTGAGTTAAAGTCTTCTCCTTCAGGTTAAAAATCCCCTATAAAGAAAATTATGGCATTGCTGGATTCACATATCCCAGTTAAAGTAATTCTCCTTTATAATCAGTCACCCCTGACAAACAGACCACTTTAGAGATGACAAGTTCGCTCTAAAGTCAAAACCCTTTAGCTTCATATCTTGGGCTTTGAACAAGATACAAATAGACTCTTCAGCTTCACATCTTGGGCTTCGAACAAGATACAAATCACTTTTAGCTTCACGTCTTGGGCTTTGAACAAGACACCAAAACACCATTTCCTCCCATAGAATAGGAGGAACTACGATCGCTCTGATTTCCCTGTCTCGGTAAACAGGAATACGTAGGCATAAGATTGAAAGAAAAATCTTAGCGAGCACACTAATCAAAAACCCAAAATCCCGTACCTTCACCCATCAATCGAAAAACAGCAGTCCTAACATCCTACCCATGAATAGTCCCGGTATTTTTCACTTTGAACAAAGTAAGAAGAAAGATGCCCCATTACCATATAGCATCCGTAACCTAACAGACCGCTGTTTAAATTCAGTATGCAAGCAGGGTTAGTTGGAGACATCTATTTCCCTTCCTTCATCAGCTTCAATAGGATAAAAAATGAATCGACCTGTAGTAACCCCGAAAGAGCGACAGTGCTTAAGAACCACGTCCAAAATCGCTCGCTACAGTAGCAGCTGCATTACAGTTACTTATCTTGAACCTCTTCAAGATATCTTGGGCAAACTTCATTTTGTGCAGGAACACTCCTTAACACGTGTCTTTGAACTCCATCCCTAAGAAATATGACAAATTCCCTAAGTCGGACATTTCAAATTCTTGCATCAGGGGGGGTGGGTAAATGAATCACATATTTAAAACCAAAACTTTTGGAAAAAATAGTTTTCAAAAGTTTTATGGCACATCGGAAACAACCTGAGTCTAATCGTCTAACTGAACCTACTATCGAAAAGCTCAGATATGCGTAACATAAACCAATTAGTTGATAACAAACATAAATTAATTGTTCAACAACAATTAATTCACTAAACAATTAAATGTTAAGCTATGTGCAGAGCTTGTTTCTAATGAACAAAACTCAATTAAAATACTTAAATGAAATTTATCAAACACTTTGTGTGCGATCGATAATGTTTGGAAATTCTATTTGTTTTGTTTATGTTAAAATCCAATCACAATCAAAGTGGTTATGATTATATCAACAATAACACTTTAAAAAGATAATTGAAAAACAATTTCCAATTGAATTGATCAAAACAACAATGAACTCGATAATTTGCAAGATTAACAATTAAAGAGATATAGAGAGAAAGAAAGAGTGATACAAAGATTAGTTTAGGCAGTTCCCCATTTGGCCTCTTTATGGGTACGTATGCCCTCAATTCGAAATCGAATTAAGATACTTCTAATTAACCTTATCTTTGTAAAAATGTTTATACAAGAGATGAAGAACTTTAACCCCACAAAACCTATAGTTTATTGTTGATTCTACCACCTCCAAACCCTTGATCAAAGCTTGATCAAGTCACCAACAATGCTGCTGCAATCCACCAGTTCTTGACTACTTGCTTGCAAGTCCTTCTTGTCTTCAAGATTTTTGCTCGGTCAGATTGATCCCTGGCACGCACTTGTTGAACCCAAGATTCACGTACACGATTCATCATCTCACGCTACTCCCTTGTAAAGACCCACCTTATCCCAAGGCCTTCACTAGGCCGAATCCGTATTTGCGTGATCTTGTCCAAAACCTTCAAATCACAATGATCTTGAAGGAGAACCCCATCTTGCTTTTTTTATTTGTAACACAGAAAGATCCCAACCTAATATTCTCGATTACACCAACCAAATTCGATGTTATCAACCCTAATCTAGATGGTCACCCAATCAAAAAATGATTATGTTGATTTTGATTCTGTGTATGCATAGAAGAGAGGTTGAAGATGATGGGAATGCTTTGTAATTCTGGTTATGTTTAGGTTTTACACTAGTACCTTGCTATATCAGGTACATATCTAACACCAGTCAATAGCCTTATTGACACACCATCTTGATCACATAATTCCTCAAACACGTCTTTGTTTGGAGTCATGTGCCATGTACACCCTAAATCCATAACCCACTCCTTGCTAGAGTCACTTCTTTAAACCACTAGGACATCAGATGATTCATAACCATCTTGCACAATGGTTGCATTATCATTATCCATCAGTCGATCAGGGCTTAGTTTTTTTGTATGACCCTCCTTCTTACAATGATAACACTTAATAGTAGGAGAAGAATTACCACCATAAGAATTACGTAAAACTTTACCCTTCTTCTTCTCAAACCTACCATCTTTCTTCAAGAATATCCCCTTAACAGACAAACCTTCACCAACAGAAAATGACTTGTGCTCGTTTGGTTCGTTCAAATCCTTAGAGTTCAAGGCAGATTAAACATATTCAAAGGTCAATGACTCTCTTCCATACAAGAGAGTTTATTTGAAGTGAGCATGAGCCTTAGATAAAGAGCACAACAACAACAACACTAGATCTTCATCATTAATCTTGACCTCGATATGTTCAAGATCAAGAATTAACTTGTTGAACATATCCAAATGTTATGCCAAGGCTTTGTCTTCACACATCTTGAATGAATACAAATCTTGCTTCAGGTAGAGACAATTAACCAACAATTTCGTTATGTACAAACCTTCAAGTTTCGTCCACACACCAGCTGCAGTTCTCCTTTGAAACCTGCCTGAGAACCTTATCACCAAGACTTGATACAATAGCACTGTGTGTTTTTTCGACCACCGTTGTCTTCTCCTTCTCCCATAGGGAAGTGTCCATCTTCTCTGATCCTTTCAACGCTTCTAACAAACCCTGTTGAACAAGAAGGTCTTGCATATTCAAGCGCCACAAACCTTAATCATTCGCACCGGTGAATTTCTGAATCCCATACTTTGTTGTCGACATCTTCTCCTTTACGCTCACCGCACCAATTTGTTGTGAATTGATGTCGTTAAAAACAAACCAAAATATGAGAAAAAGATTGAGTTTCTTGAACAAACACAAGAAACCTTATTAGGTTTTACAAAAGATAGAGAAGACGGAAGAAGAAGAGTAAGAATTGGTAAAAACTGTTTTAATATTCACTTACTCAATAAGGATTTAAAGATTATAAGTGAATACCAACAATTAACCTCTTTCAACAACTTGAGAGAACTAATCTATTTATAGACTATCAAGTTAACTTAAGCTACAAGCTAACTGAACAATTGGGCTTATAAGAAAGATCTGATTCGACATGCTAACTTAAACACAAAGCTAATATATTTTGACAACATGCTTGAACAAATTTCGACTACAACATGCACAACTCCTATCGAACTATAAAGACACATTTGTAAACCCTAGAGTTCAATCCAAATACGTATCACATATCCAATTGACACTCCTCGGACTCACTAATAGTTGTGTTCAATTTTTTTGTTAAAAATACCTTATAATAATGAAAAACAAATTTTAACTCATGTTGTTTTACATTACAATAGTGAGACAATTTGAATCTTACACAACTAGTTTTAATGATCTTTTTTTCAATAATGAAATAATGTGACACCCTAAGTTATTATTTATTATATGATTATAGTAGTTTTAATAAGCTTTGTTCAATAATGTGTTTATGTTACATCATGAAAACCACAATCTGTAAAGCATTATCCGTCTCAAATAAAATCTAGAAATTGACCTTGACATGACCGCTATTTAAAACAATGATTCCTAAAACTCCAAGAAATATATTGAATTACGATACATTCTTCCAATACTAAGTCACACCACCTTTGATATCCATCAATGTTGGTAATTGATACAACCATAATTTCAACTACTGCTCTTGTAGCTGTGCAAGAGTTTTATTCACCAGATAATTCGACTGATATAGCAGATATAAGAGGGCCATATACAGAACTATCTGGCAGATTCTGTGTCCCTTTACCAGCCCAATACAAATGGATCTCAAGAGTGTTACTAGTAATAAAAACATTGTTGAATTGTTTTATGATTTTCTTGCCTACTCCTCCTGCTTCTTTTGCAATATTGAAGTCCTTTTGCACTAACTCTCCCTGCAACATTTCAATCAAAAACATTCTTAATGCTTCAATAATAATTACAATTTACAACCATTTTTAATTGTTAAATATGTATGTACCTGGATGTAGATATCAAATACACGCCTTCCCAGACTACCATAAGTTTGATCATCTGGGATCATTATTTCCGCAAAATGTAGATTTACCGTGTAAGTACCATTTTGCAGACAATATCCATAATAAGTCAAAGAAATAGGAGAAATCCGAGCACGTGTGTATAATTCGGCATCTTCCATAGTAAGTTTAGAGATATTGTGTGGGGCGTAAGTGTCTTCAACTTCTTTACTTCCAAGGAATGCACCAGTGGTGCTAAATGCCCAATTTCCTGTTGGATATGCATGGAATCTCGCTGGTCCACCCGAACCTGAATCATCTTGGTAACTTTTTCCGTCGACTATTACTTGGTTTCCACCACAACTTATATAAAGAGAGTTTGAGGCTGGATTAAGAAGATCATATAAGCAAATTATGCTTAAAACAAATGTACATTCATCTATTTGTTTTCACAATTAAGAAACTCACGCTTGGGACAAGTAAAGCTCAAACACGAATTTGTTCCGCTGACAGAATGATGGAAGGAAAAGAATGAATTAGCATAATTTGTATAATAAAAGGGAATTGTAAATGTATATATAAATATATATAACCGAACTTACACGTTGTTGCGTGCCCATGAGGGAGAAAATAAGTTCCTGTAACATATTAGCGAAAATGTTGTCATAGAAAGGTTATCAAGTAATTTACAAGAAAATGAACACAAATTCAAATATTCTTACACATTTTCATTTTGACATATTTGACTCCCTTGGATGATGCTGAAGTTATTGTATGAAAGATCTCTATATCATAAAATTTGATTAAGAATATGATATTAATGCAATAATCATAGGCTTAAATGGAATATTTGGTCTAATTAAAATAATCCAAAAACACTAGTATATGTAGAATATAGTTTTAAATTGCAGTCCACAACCGCAGTTGCAATTTTACAGACGTGGTAGCCTCTACAACTGCATCGGTCTGCAAGTGATATTAGATAGATGACTCACATGTCTAAGTTAGTTTTCTTTTGGAATGCAGGCACTTGTCCGATGAGTAGGTTTCCAGTTAAAAAACTGTCATCAAAGAGTATCAAGATAAAACAGGAGTGTCATCCTTCTGACACAAAAATTTGGTATAGAAAGTTGTAAATAATAAAAGAGAGTGTCATCGATACATGTAATTCGCGCCGATCATGTCAGCATAGGTCCTCGGAATTGTTCCACTTAGTTTGTTAAAGCTAAGGTCTCTGAAAGAGATTTCATATTAAAAACATGTTATAAATATACTCCAAAAATTTGTCATTGAAAAACATTCAGGTTACTCAAAATACAGTAAGCTAACAAAATGTAGTTTGTATTTAATTACAAGAGCTGTAATTTTGTCATAGTCCCAAGATATTCAGGTAGTGTTCCGTTGATGTTGCAATTCTTCAGAACTCTGAAAAAAATACGATATCCAACAATATATTAATATATGATACTTTCTTTATTATTCAAAAAATATATATTAAGTGATTTTCTTTCTGCTTTTCTATTTGTAAAAGAGAAATAGAAATCAACTTACAATATTTTTAACAATGTGTGATTATTCAGCTGTGGCAAAGGTGCATATTCAGATCCATTCAAATCACTAATTCTCCTGAATATCACATTTTAATCAAAGTTATATACACAACTAAAATGAAAGTTAAATTTCAAAACTTTCTTTACCAATATATAAAATATAAAATATTATACATACAAGTCAGTTAAGTTTTTCAAAAGTGAAATTCCAGAAGGAATCGGCGCACTTAATCCACTTCCTTGAATCATTCTGTCAAAAGTAAAATAACCATTAATCATTCTTTAAAATAATCAAGGAATACTAAAACAAATAAATTTGAGCAAAAAAAAAAAAAGAAAGTGCATACAGGTTATTAATACTTGTCCAGTTCTGAATATAATCGGGTATCTTTCCGGTGAATTGATTGTCATCGATTCGGCTACATTTAAAAATAATATGAAAATTTGAAGCATCATAAAAAATAATTTAGTAAAGAGTAAACAACCCTATAAAAATTTGAAGCTTACAAATCTAGCAATGTAGTGAGCTTGCCGAATGTATCAGGTAGTTCTCCAGTAAAGTTGTTAGAGAAAAGTCGCCTATAAATATTTGTAAGACAAAACAATCAAATTAAGATTCTAAACAATTGAAATCAAAATAACTTTAAAACATCGCGATTTCAAATTTCGGTTAGAACATCAACCAAGAGGGAAAACATAAAATGCTTACATTATTTGAATTTGAGTTAGATAACCAAGCTCAGGAGGTAGATTTCCAGACAATTGATTGTTGTGTAACTCCCTATTCATATCAAGGTAAAGTTGATTTCGAATTAAACTCTTTGAATTGAAAACATACATGTTTATTAACTTATAAATGGTTATTTTTCCATGAAATGGTGGGAAATAAGAAACTTACAATACTTGGAGGTTAGATATGTTTGCGATCTCCACCGGTATTGAACCGGTTAATCGATTGCTGAGAAGAGCCCTAAGTGATGGTTAAGAAACATGTTTTCATTAGCTTATCGTAATATATCGAACAATCAATGGTTAAAATCGGAAAAGAACAGTAAGAAACAAATCATACAATTTACTAATATTCGTCAAGGAGCCCCATTCCTTAGGAATTGTACCATTCAAGTTATTACGTGCGAGGTCACTGAAATAAAAGAGGGAAAGAGTTTGTCATGCAAAATAATAATAGTTTGTTAATAAAAATATAATACAAGTTTTCAATTATTTTGTTGTTATTGATGTAAAGAGAATTTTAGAAATTACATACATCATTTGTAGGTATCGCAACCTGCTCAGTTCTGGTGGTAGAGTGCCTTGGAGATTTTGCCCTTTCAAACTTCTGAATATTCAGTTTTCCATAGAAAAAAAATTAAATATAAACAATAAGCAAAATAAAGTAATAAATTCTAATATATTTCTTTGCCCATAGATTTAAGTGAAAAAAGTTGCAATAAACTCTTTTACTACGTAGAGTTATATAAATGAATTTATTATTGGTCAAACACAATTTTTAAAAAACACAATATTGTTGGTTAGTTGATAAAAGATAGTTTTAGAAAATTGTTTAGAAGAAGACTATGTCATTGATTTCTTGGATGATCAATTACATGATACCAATGGCCTATTTATAGACTCAAGTCACTACCTTCTACATTACATTAGTTCTTTCTAGAGTTTTCATGATAGATGAGTATCATGATAGTTCTAGGTTCTTCTATCATTTTAATATACTTATAGTTCTAGATTGTTCTACCATATTCATAACTATTATAATTCTAGGATCTTCTACCATTTTCCTACATATTATATTTAAGAATATTCTAGAAATTTGTAGCAATTTCAACACTCCTCCTTGATGCAAATTTCTGTGACTCCAAGCATAGCTCGTAGCTCTTCGAATCTTGGTCTCGGCAACGCCTTCGTGAATATGTCTGCAATTTGATCTTCTGTTCTACAGTAGTCGAGTTTGATCTCTTTAGTTGCTCCAGCTTCTCTGATAAAGTGATACTTGATTGCTATGTGTTTTGTTCTGTTGTGATGTACTGGATTTTTCGCTATTGCAATTGCTGATTTGTTGTCGCAATTGATTTTAGTAGGCCCGTCCAGTTTTTCTCCCATGTCTTCAAGTATCCTTCGAAGCCATATAGCTTGACTCGTTGCTTCAGCAGCTGCCACATACTTTGCTTCTGCTGTAGATTGTGAAACCGTAGCTTGCTTCTTCGACGCCCAAGAGAAAATTCCCGATCCTAGTGAGAAAGCATAGCCAGAGGTACTTTTCATGTCATCTACCGAACCTGCCCAATCACTGTCGGTGTAGCCAAGTAATCCTGAGTTGCTTTCGGTAGTGTACCATAACCTAATTCTTTTGTTCCTTGTAGATACCTCAAAATTCTTTTTCCTACTCCAAAGTGTATTTGACTTGGGCTTTGCATGAATCTTGATAGAAGACTTGTAGCATACATTATGTCTGGCCGTGTAGCTGTCAAATATAGGAGGCTTCCAACTAGACTTCTGTATATGGAAGCATCAGCTTCTGGTGCTCCATCATTCTTCTGTAGTTTCTCATTTGTTTTGAGTGGAGTAGCAACAGGTTTGCAACCATACATCTTGAATTTCTTAAGTAAGCCTTCTGTGTATTTCTTTTGCGAGATGAATATTCCTTCTTTTCTCTGACTTACCTCTATACCGAGGAAGTAACTCATCAAACCAAGGTCGGTCATCTCAAAGGTCTTCATCATGTCTTCTTTAAACTCCATCATCATCTTAGTATTACTTCCCGTGTAGATAAGATCGTCCACATATAGAGAGAGTAAGAGAGTATGCTGACCTTGAGACTTGATGTAAAGTGTAGGCTCACTTTTGCTCCTCCTGAATCCTCGACCCATGAAATACTGATCGATTCTGCTATACCATGCTCGAGGTGCTTGCTTCAAACCGTAGAGTGCCTTTCTTAGTCTTAACACTTTGCTTTCGTCTCCTTCAGACATGAATCCTTGTGGCTGCTCCACATAGATCTCTTCTTCAAGTACTCCGTTGAGGAAGGCAGATTTGACATCTAGTTGATGTATACTCCATCCTTTTTGTGCCGCAAGAGCTATTAGAGCTCTAATGGTATCAAGACGAGCTACTGGTGCAAATGTCTCATTGTAGTCAATCCCAGGTTGTTGTGAGTAACCCTTAGCTACTAGTCTCGCCTTGTGTTTTTGTATGGTGCCATCAGGGTTGAGCTTTGTCTTATAGACCCACTTAACCCCAATGATATCTTTTCCAAGAGGACGATTTACTAACTCCCATGTGTTGTTTTTTTCGATCATCTTTATCTCTTCTTCCATTGCCTTGACCCATACTTCCTGCTTTGACGCTTCTTCAAAGCTTCCAGGTTCAAGAATGGCCAAGTTACAGGTTTCATATATATCCACCAAGGATCTTACTCGTCTTGGATTAGACTCTGGTGATGATAGTTCTTGATCTTCTTGTTGTGGTGGAGGTGAAGCAGATTCACCTGAGTCTTCTTCCTCAGCTTCTTCTTGAGGTAGTTGGACTGGTATAAGGATGTTCTTCTCCACTTTTTCTTCATCCCAATTCCAAGAAACATTCTCATCAACTTCAACATCTCGACTGATGATGAGTTTTTTTGTTTGCAAGTTGTAGACACGGTAGCCTTTAGAGATAGTGCTATACCCCAGAAAGATACCTCGTATAGTCTTATCTTCAAGCTTGTGCCTCTTCACGTCTGGAATATGAATGTAGCATATAGATCCAAAGACCCTTAGGTGTTTTGCTGATGGCTTCTTTCCATTCCAAGCTTCAATTGGAGTCTTATCTTGTACTGCCTTAGTTGGACATCTGTTGAGTATGTAAACAGCAGTGTATACTGCTTCAGCCCAGAATGTGTTAGGAAGTCCCTTCTCCTTGAGCATCGATCTAGCCATTTCCATAACTGTGCGATTCTTTCTCTCTGACACACCATTTTGTTGAGGAGAATATGCGACCGTAAGTTGACGCTCAATGCCTTCATCCTCACAAAATTTGTCAAACTCGCGGGACGTGTATTCCTTGCCTCGATCACTTCTTAGTACTTTTATCCGTTTTCCACTTTGATTTTCAGCAAGGGCCTTGAACTTTTTGAAAACTCCAAAAACTTCTGATTTTTCTTTTAGGAAATAGACCCATGTCATTCTAGAGAAGTCATCAATGAATAGTATGAAGTACCTGTTGTTCTCGTGTGATGGCGTTCTCATTGGTCCACAGACGTCCGTATGTATCAGCTCCAATAGATCTTTCGCTCTCCATGCTCCGCTTGTTGAGAACGGAAATCGGTGTTGCTTACCAACGAGACATCCTTCACACACTTCATTATTCTCCTTTATGCTTGGAAGATCTCTCATCATATTCTTCTCATGTAACAACTTCAAGGCATGTGTGTTGAAGTGGCCAAATCTTCGATGCCAGAGCCATGAATCATCAACTTGCACCTTCATGGCAATGTTAGTTACATATTTTAAATTTAGCGGGAAGCTTCTATTGCTCTTATTCATCTTCACTTGGGCTATCTCAGACCTTTTATTTTTGTTGTCTAAGATTTTGCATACACCTCCTTCAAAGTGAAGTGTGTAGCCTCTCTCCATCATTTGGCCAATGCTTAGAAGATTTTCTTTTAGGCTGGGAACTAGTAAAACATCATGGATGAGTCGTGTACCTTTATTTGTCTCCACCATGACAGTGCCTTTGCCTTTTGATTCAACCACACTTCCATTTCCCAGTCGAACTTTGACTTTGACAGACTCGTCAATGCTTTTGAAAATAGTCTCATCCTTAGCCATGTGGTTGCTACATCCACTATCCAAATACCAACTTCCACCTTTTTCTTTGATTGAGTCTTGAGTGGCATAGAACATACATTGTTCTTGATCATGCTCCTCTGCGATATTAGCTTGATGCCTATTTTTGTTGCGACAATTTTTCTCTACGTGCCCGAACTTCTTGCAGTGGTTGCATTGTGGCATATTACGGTACCAACAATTTTTCTCTGCGTGGCCTAGTCTTTTGCATATATCGCATTGAGAGTTTTTGTCTAGCTTGTTCTTAAGGAAATTTCTAGAAACTTCTCTTCTTCTGGAAGTTTCTCCATAATTTTTCTTTCCTTCACTTTCTTTATTTTGGGGCTGAAATTTTAGCTTTGACTGGAAGGCATTTTCTAGTGTATCTTCTTTATGCCTATACAGTCTTTGCTCATATGCTTCAAGAGAGCCCATAAGTTCTGTCACTGATAGAGTGGATAGATCTTTGGTTTCTTCAATCGTTGTCACGATTGGGTCAAACTTTGGAGGCATAGTAATTAGAATTTTTTCAACGATTTTCTTGTCAAAAATTTCTTCCCCAAAAGCTCTCATTTGATTAACTATTTCTTTAACTTTAGAATAGTAATCTTTAACTGTCTCAGACTCCTTCATCTTCAATAGTTCAAAATCTCTTCTTAGAGATTGAAGTTTAACGGCACGTACCTTATCGCTTCCTTGAAACTCCTCCTGCAGCGTGTTCCATGCTTCTTTGGCAGTCTTAGCTCCCATAATTCTTGGAAAAATTGCATCAGTCACCGCTTGTTGCAAGGTGAACAACGCCTTTGAATTTTTCTGTTTGTTTTGCTTCAACTCTTTTTCTTGAGCTGCATTAAGAGCCGAAGTATTCGCGGGAACGGTGAAGCCTTTTTCTACTATGTCCCATAAATCTTGAGATGAAAAAAATGTTTCCATTTTAACACGCCAGAAATCATAATTTTCACCATTGAAAATAGGGACAGAAATAAATGATGATTGAGTGGTGTTATCCATAGTTTAGAAAAAAAAATTCGGAGTGGGTTTATAGTACAAAGAAAATTTTTGTAGTAGTTTGGAGGATTTTAGAATGTTAGGTAGGTAATATAACTACGCCCAATATATGACCGAACGTAGCTCTGATGCCACTGTTGGTAGTTGGTTAGTTGATAGTTGATAAAAGATAGTTTTAGAAAATTGTTTAGAAGAAGACTATGTCATTGATTTCTTGGATGATCAATTACATGATACCAATGGCCTATTTATAGACTCAAGTCACTACCTTCTACATTACATTAGTTCTTTCTAGAGTTTTCATGATAGATGAGTATCATGATAGTTCTAGGTTCTTCTATCATTTTAATATACTTATAGTTCTAGATTGTTCTACCATATTCATAACTATTATAATTCTAGGATCTTCTACCATTTTCCTACATATTATATTTAAGAATATTCTAGAAATTTGTAGCAATTTCAACAAGTATCAATGTTACATAATGTTAGTGACATCAAAGGATCAGTTCCAAAGAAAATAGACTTACATCCAAATAACATGGCAAAAGTTATCATTGGCAACAGAGCAATCACAGGTGACATTGTTATCATAGATATGAGGTATGGGAGGCGTAACCCAATTAGGTTTGTTGCTGCACGGATCAATATCGAAGTTCCAATCCTTCTTTCCAAGTGATTTAGCTATGTCTTCAAGAGCTTTCTCTAAACATAAAATTCAGAAGCTATCAGAAAAGTACTGAATAAAAAAAATCAACTAAACTACATGAGATTTAAAACTAACATGAATCCTTAGATAAAAAAATTGTAAAATAAAGATTAACAAAATTCTCAGTATATGGTAGCTATGGTATAACAATATATATCATACTTTCCTCCGGGTGAATAGTTTTAGCTCCAAAAGCTGTAAGAGATATGAACCAAATGGCAATGAGTGAAAGAAAGAAAAACTGAGAGAAAATGCTCATCTTAATATTAAAAGGAAAAGAGATGTTAGGAGAATTCAATAATTTAGAGGTAAAAGTCTCAATATATATTCTGTATATTTCATAATTTTTTTTCAATAATTTCATTAATTTCATAATTAAAATTGAGATTGTGTACAATAAAAGTGTCGAAACTATTTACTTTTTCAAGATTTTTGTACAAAAAATAGGAAACTTACCTAACTTATAAAAAATTGAGATTGTTTTTTGGAAAACAACACTTTATATTAAAGAAGTGACCACCATAAATATAGTAGTTCGGAAATAATATATATATATATATATATATATATATATATAGGAAACGTATCAAATGAGAATGCTATTTTTATTTAAGAATATGAGAATGAATCTGAACCATTAGATTTTAAAATAAATGGTGGAGATTATGTGTCAGTTTTTTTTTTCTCTCTCCTCCATTATTAAAATTAATAATGGAGGAGAGAGAAAAACAAAAATCACACATAATCTCCACCATTTATTTTAAAATCTAATGATTCAGATTCATTCTCATGTTCTTACATAAAAATGGCATTCTTATAAGATATGAACCATATATATATATATATATATATATATATATATATATATATATATATATGTTTTTTTTTTTGGTTTCATTTTTCATATAAGAGACCGTTACTTTTTAAGTTTATTCAATAGTTAATTGTTTAATTGTTCAATGAATATAAAAAGAAATGTCGAAACTATTTACTTTTTCAAGATTTTTGTACAAAAAATAGGAAACTTACCTAACTTATAAAAATTTGAGATTGTTTTTTGAAAAACAACACTTTATATTAAAGAAGTGACCACCATAAATATAGTAGTTCGGAAATTTAAAAAAAAAAAAAAATATATATATATATATATATATATATATATATATATATATATATATATATTTCATTTTTCATATAAGAGACCGTTACTTTTTAAGTCAACAACAAAGGAATTTACAATGTATTAAAGTGGCAAGTTGGGAATGGAAGTAAAACACAGTTTTGGCACTCAAGATGGCTTGGAGGCAAGGCACTGAAATTTCAATACCCTGATGTATACCAAAGATCAGGAAACAAAGATGCATTTGTTAATGAATGTGGAAATTGGGTGGACGATATTTGGGTATGGAATCTAAGAAACTCAAATGTTATAGGCAATGTAAATGAAGGAGATCAGGAAATTGAAATCGAGATAATTGTGGAGGAAGTATGCCTTAACAGACTGGTTGAGGATAATGTGTTATGGCCTAGTGGACCCGATGGTAGGTTCAGTGTTAAGGGGTGTTATCAGGGAATGATCAACAACAACAACAATGATAGAGATGAGGAAGTCAGCCCTGAATTGGAAATGGCTTTGGGTGTTCTGTGGAAAATTAAAGTGCCTCTAAAAGTCAAATTGTTTGGTTGGAGAATGCTACTTGACAGGTTGCCTACTAGAAAGATTTTAACAGAACGAGGGATTATAGCAGACATCCATCAACAGGTCTGTGTCTTTTGTTTTCTAGAGATTGAGGACATATCTCATGTATTCTTAACTTGTAGTAAAACAATGCAACTGTGGGAGGAGATGGAAAACTGGTTGGGAGTTTATCTACCATTTAATGGGAATAGCAAAGAGACTTTAATTCATTGGGCTAGTAAACAAGGAATAGGAAATCTACTCACTTTTATGTGGCTGGTGGGCTGTTGGAACATCTGGAACTACAGGAACCAAATATTGTTCAGGGATGCATTTGCCGAAACCAAAGAGATGTTTTTCACTGTTGTTAACACATCCTGGAATTGGAGTATTCTTCACAACAAGAATAACAAGAGAGAAGAATTTTATTCCTGGCTTAAAAGGCCTGTGGAACTGTTATAAGTTGTTAGGTGTAGTAGTAGATTGGAAACTTTTGTATGTTGTAAGACTGGGATATTATGTTGGTTTAGAAATTAGTGTTCCTGAAACATTCTCTCTTCAGGTTGATCACTAAACTGGTGTAATTTCCTGTAGTAACAGGTTTTGATATTGGGCGGCATTAGCCTTTAATACATTTGCTTATTAAAAAAAAAAGTGTTACATAGTAATTAAAACACTACTAAAAAGTTTCAGATAACTTTTTGATGAGATTAAAAAAGGGATTTTGGATATTTTTCAAAAAACGAAAAATATTTTTTTTTGTCATGCTAACCAATGCCCCGGGCACTAGTTAAAAATTGCAAAAAAGAAAAATATAGTATGTTCAGTTCATTCAATACACACAATATTCTTTAAAAAAATTGATTTTTTCTCTTTTCAGTATATTTAATACACATATATTTAGAAAAAATATATATATTTTTAATCTCTTAAATAATGCTTAATTACCATTTTAATCTCTTAACTAGTGTCCTGGGGGCACTCGTTAGAAGCAGAAGAATGAAGAGGAACTTGCTACCAAGAAGAGGAAGGTGGAAGAGGATTTATTTTCCTCTGACATTCAGTCAGCTCCTATTGTTCAGCAGAGTTCAAACATTCCTCCTCCCTCGGTTGCTTGGAAGTTGGTTGTCGACAAGCTTGTATTTGAGAAGGCTCAGATGGAAGAACAGATCAAGAAGCTCACTAGGAAGTTGGAAGGAGGGGTTGGATCTTCTCATGAGATTTCTTAGGATTTCTAGATTCTAGTTTCTTGTATTTTTTATTCTGTTTAGGATTTTTGAAAGTTGTATTTTTACTGCAATCCCTCTATCATTAATGAAATGAGATTTTTAAACTATTCAAAAATGTTATCTCTTTGTCTTGTTTGCAATTTTATGATCATTTAGTTCCTTGAAACTAACATATGTAACTCATTTGCATTGCATAATCATGCATCATTCAACATTGCATTTTTTACATTCCAGTTTAACCTTGTCCTCTATCTTCAGTCAAGCTGATACATCAGTACATCACTCGAGCCAACTGCAAGTGAAGGTGGACAAACTTGAACAAGAAAACCAAGAACTCCGAATAGAGGTAACTACTTTGAAGGTTGATATGGGCCGTCTGATTACTCTAGTTGAAGCCTTATTCACTGCTCAAGTCAAACCTCCTATGGGAAAAGAAGAAGATATGACTAAGATCTTCTTGAAGACTCTGAGTTCATTCTTTTCTGAGAAGATAGTAGCCAGTACACCTCATGATCTTGCTGAAATGATGGACGTTGGAATAAATCTAGAAGAAGTTGTCCAACAGGGAGGTCTTTCCAAAGACATTGGTTTGTCCAGTGGTGTCAAGAAGTCCGGAAGTTGTTTTCCCGAGAGCCAGGATCAAGATAATGTTCGTCCAGTGGTGTCAAGAAGTTCGAAAGTTGTTTTCAGAGATAATCATCAGCATGTTGATGTTGTTGTGAACACAGCACCAGTACCTTCAGTCTATCAGCCACATTTCCTGCAGCAACATCATCAGCCTAATCAGCAGGCATGTAGACATACAAATGATGGACTTAAGGTTGAGGTTCAAAGGGACTACCCTAATGTTGTAATGCATGGTTTAGCACCTAATGTCTATCCAACCCCATGCTTAATCAAAAATTAAGTTGGACTAGGAAGCCCTAAGGGATCATGCAAAAGCAAGCAAAAACCAAGAAAGTAAACCAAAAATAGCAGATACAACAATGCTTCTGCTCAGAACAACCATAACATCCAGCAACACCACTGCTGGTGCGGTAAAGTGGCAAGCAACAAAAGTTTTTGGAAGTATTTTTCTGGAAATTTATCGTGTCCACAGAGATCGGTGCTATTGAACTGTCGTTCGACAAGTCTCGCATTTATGAGTTTGGATTAAATTAGTTAAAGTAAAAGCAGAAAAGTAAATATGAACATAAAAAGAATTCATTCTTCAGAGAGAAGAAACTTGTCGGTATGCATATAATCCACTCCTCACAAACTTAAACTTATCGACCAATTATACTCAACCTACAATACTCCTCAATATCATCCAGCATCGCTCACAACAGTGTCCATCTCTGACACACTGAGTTGAGAGAACAACTGTATTACTCTTGTCGATGATCTCGCACCCGACTCAAACAACACGGAGGCATTAAGCTCCAATACCCATAAAGATTGTTAGCTCTAAATCTATCTCTAACATACAGAAACTAATAGATAATCATCCATAATCAAGGTTTGTGATGTTTATCTCTAACACAACCCAAACCCCGAGCATAAAGCAAAAAATCAAGGACAATCACCGATAAAGATTTGTAAAGCAGATTTTATACAACGCCATGAGCGATAAATATACATAAGATCAAAGTAAATACATATACAAAACCCAACAAATGAAGAATACACAAAAAAGAAGAGAAATGAACCAAAAATCTCCCGGTTTGTTAGCGTCGATCGATGATCAATCCACTCCAGATAGACAGGATTTTCTGTTTTCTTGTTTCTGCCATAACTTTTGAATCGTAACTCTGTTTTTCGCCCGGTTCGAAGCGTTGGAAGGCTTATTCAATGTTCTTTATGAATATGACAAGATATCCTTGCTTGAATACCTTCAAAAATAAATGGAAAAAAATTAAACTCAATGATATTTACACGATAACGCAATATATAAACTATAACGTAAAGTAAATGTATTTATAAACAAAGCGGGGTTTATTCGTACGATATTAATAAAAAGTATCGATAAGTGCAACAAAACTTATATACAAAAACATCTACAATTTGAACTTATCAAGCACAACACATCATTTAACAACATGCAATTCCATAGCAGAACAGGTGTAAAATGCCGCAAACAAAATGAATACATTTCACATCACACATTCAATACATCAGCAGTGTATACAACAGCATGCAAAGCATCAAATAGGCACCAAGCATAGATGATCATGTGACATCACAACATCAAGTTAATCATGCATCAAAGATTAAACAATCAACAATGAACATGTTCAACAACTAAGCATAAACATGCGTCAAAAGGATTAAATGAAAGAATGCCTCCACATTTAAACAAATGCATATGAATCGCAAAGATCGAGTATGAAAATGTTTCAAGTAAAATCAATTGATGAATATGTATCAACAATTAAGCATTATAAAGTTTCAACAACGTTGCACACTTAAGCAATAAACAAGAGCTACATCAATATTCATTAACAATTGATCATCTCAACAAACGCGCATTTGCGGAACCGAAAGCAAACATGAGCATGTATCATGGATCAAGCAAAATAAGCATCAAGAGAAAATAAACAAGTATGAACAAATAAGAATCATGAAGAATGCATCAAGAATACCATACAATTAGTCATGAACATGCATCATGAAAATCGATGCGTCGTGTGTGTCGCTCTCGAAAGATTCGTATCCAACGGTACAAACGCGAGAGTGGCGCAGAAAACACAGAGTCGCCAGCAATGTGTATTTATCCCGAGAGAGGGAAAGGAAACACTGCATAAACCTGAAGAGAAATGGCGAAAGTCATGGTCATCGCAACCATAGTCAGGGTTCGGGAGTCGGTTATGCGAGGGGAAGGTGTTAGCACCCCACGCATCCATCGTACTCGATGGGATCCATGCTTGTTGTCTAAACGGAGGGTGAGCTGTCCTACTATCTATGGCTGAACAAAAGAAAACGGGGATAGGGGTGACTAAGACGGACTCGGTAGGACATATTCGATTCCCTAGGCCTACGTACTCCCTTAGTGCAATGGGAAAGTCAGAGTCAACGTAGTTCGGACGGGAACTGTGGGGGAAGGTTGCTCGCCAAGACAACTGCTGTCTTGTGCCTACATATCCTCAATCGGACGAGAGAGAGGAATTAGAGCTAATGTAGTTCGTGGGTACGACCACGGATGGGTGAGTGTTTTTTATGAGCGACGTTAGATTCGCGTCCAGCAGTTAGGGTCGATGCCTGTTTGCGACTTAGACGGAAGGTAACGTGCTCTTTTCTGAAAATGGTCTGGAACCAAACAATCCCGAAGGATAAAAAGATTTGAATTTGTTTTTGTGTTTTTTAGACAGAAGTGTTTTAAGTTAGTTCATAACTTGCATTGCACTAAAGTCTAGGGCACAGGGACGAATACTTAACGAATCGTCCCAAGACAGGACGCCCGCTAAGCACTCCAGAAAGATGAGAGGAAGCCCCTCATTTCTCATTCCCCACGCTTAACGCTCGTGCGCAATACACTTTATCTTAATTAAGTGTTTTCAAGAAGTTTTGAGATGAGAAGAGAGAAGACCCAAAGGAAACTCTAAAGGGAACTAAGAGTCCTAATGTTATCATGCAAAATGGCCCTAAGGTCAGGATTAGGTGGGAATTCTACCTAATGTTAGCATGCTTGGATTGACAGCCTAATGTCTATCCTACTCCGAGCTTAATCAGAAATTAAGTCGGACTATGAGCCTTAAGGGAGCATATGAATACAGAGTAAATCAACAAGTAAATATCAGACAGCTCAATCACAAAGAGAAATCGAATAAGATGCAGTCAAGTATTTAATCAAGGATTAATCAAAATCAAAATCAAGATCAACAATTAATCAAGAATATCCAAATTAAAATTAAAGTGCTAATTAAAACAAGATTAAATTCTAAGTAAAAAAGTTAATCTAAAATTAAAACTAGTTCTAAAATTAATCCTAAAATTAATTCAAGTTAATTTCTAATCTTGAAGAAAACTAATCTAATTATCCTAATTAAACATAAAATCTAATTAGCTCAAGATTAATTCTAAACCACAATTAAAATCTAAACTAATTAAAAGAAGGCTAATTACAACCTAAAATTAAGAGTTTAATCATCTAATTAATTCTAAAAATTAAAACAATTAGCAAACAAAAACAAATAAAATAAAATACAACAAAAAGAAGGGTGCAAACAGACTTCAGGGGGTGTGAGTAGTTCCAGGCGCATGGGCCTGAGTCTTAAGCCCAAAAATTCCATTCATGAGCCAAGGAGGGTGCGGAGTGTTATCATGTGGTCTGAAAAGGAAATCGTATGGGCTATGAATTTAAGGCCCAAGGACCTGTCAAACATGAAGTGAGGGAGGGTGTAGCGAGTAATCTTGGTGTACAAGAGAGAAATCCAAATGGGCCATAGAGCCCGGTCCACAATATCAAGGATTAACCTAAAGGAAAAACCTAACAAGAACATAAACTCAGCCAGCCTTCTTCAACCTCTCCTTCTCCAAATCGCTTCATCCTCAACAACACTCCATCGTCGAAAATGCATCACGGCGACCATCACGATTCATCTCTCCTTCGTTTCCACTTCGCGCCGCCAACTTTCTTCTCCATACCTCGCCACCACATCTCAACTTTCCATTCTCTCCGCCGTGACAAACATCTTATCACCACTGCAGAATCTCAGCTTCAACTCTCTCGAACAACTCACCATGGAACACGTTCAAGCCAAGGATCTCAGGTTACAAACAAAAAGCCACCACAAATCAAATAACAAACACCAACAATGAAAACTATAACAATCACATCGCGACAACAAAATTCGGAGCATAGCCGACGTACCTACCGGAGAGAGTCCGGTGCTCCTTCGAATCGGCAAATATGCACAGAAAACCAGAGGTACCATCAACTCCATTTCATTTCTGATTCTTGTGCGCAAGTGTCTTTGAATCTCGTGAATCTTCTTCTTAATTCACTTCTTGCTGAGCGTTGTTTTAATTGTTATTGTTGTGTTCAAATCGTGTTGGATTTGTGAATTTGTTGTGATTGTTGTGGAAACTACACATTACTGAACTGAGATATTAGGAAATTACTGTTGAATCGATTCAAATCACTCTTTCTTTCCTCTGCAGCGAACTGATGAAGGCTGAGAAGTGATGATTCGGAGATGGTAAATGATGAAGAAGCTTTGATGAGAAGGATATGGAAGATGATTCGTAGCTTTTTGTGAATTTTATTGTGAAGCTGTGATTCTCTGCAGGTTGAAAATTCGTGAAGAGAGAGCTGCAGGTTTTAGAGTTTTTGCATATTTTCAAATTGGAGCTCCTGATTGAATGAACAGGGTGCTGGTTTTATAACATGACGCCAGGGGTAGAATGGGCTTTTTGGAATGAATTTTGTTATTCAAATTGAGCTGTGATTTTTGTGAATTTGTCACGAGTTTTGGTGGCTTGGCTGAAGGATTTGTGAATTTGTTTTGCAGCTGAAATTCTGTTAGAGGAATTTTGGTTGTGAATGAGCTGTGAAATGATGTCACAAGTGTTGTATGTGCTCACCAATTTTTGCAATGCTATGAAATTGTTTCTTTTTTGTATTTTTATGCTAGTTTTCGTATGTGAATCTTTCCTGTTAAAACTTCTCTCTTTTTTTTTTCTTCTGAAATTGGATGGGCTGACGGCTACATTGTATCAGTGGTTCCAAGCCAAAGAGAAATGCCTCGTTTCACAATAGATGTAACAACCAAACTGGGCCATGATAACAATTAGATAAGGTAGCATGAAAACAAAAGTTGGCATTGAGCAATAATCTGTATCCGAAACATCTTGGCTTTGGTTTTATCAAAAATAGAATTTGGGTCCAAAATTGGTTATGGGCTAACTTGAAAGAAATGTTTGTGGACTTTATATGGACATTGACCAAAATGAATATGGATTGAATGAAGTGTGTTTGGATTCTTAGAAATAAACTTGAATCTTGAACCAACCCAAACTTGTAATTAAAACTTGCAAACTTGACTATGACTTGAAATCTTGAGATGAATTTGAAATGAGTTAGGAAATTGGGTTTAAAAAAATGAGAAAGGGTTTATAAAGTGGATATTTGGAATTTAAATGGAAATGGATTTAAGAATGGATAATGGAATGGTTTAATGGTTATTAACATAGTGATTTAAAATATGGAGTAAAATTGGATGTGAATAAGAGTGGGAAAAATTGAAAAATGGTAAATTGGTTAATGAATGGATAATAAAAAAAAAGGTTAAAACAAATGGATATGGACATGAATTGAAATGGATATGGTTTTATGAATTTGGTTATTGGAACATATGGGTTTGAAGAGTGGATAAATGAATTTATATGAATTTAAAATGAAACATGGTTATGAGATGAAATGGATAATTGGTTTAGAAAAATGGATATGGATATTAGGAAATGAACAATGGATTTGAAAATCAAAAGGTGGATAAGAACATGATTTAGCACATGGGTAGCCAAATGAATCCAAAACCAATCTCAAACTATTTCACGAGCCTCTGATAAAAGTGCACACAGCTACCACTGAATAATCTTGCCATTGAAACAACACATCTGAATCAAACATCCTCTGAATCTTTGATCAAGTGAATCCTCACATGAACCCTTGCTTGACAACCTGATGAGTTCTACAACTCAACCTTGAAAACAAACCCTAATTCACCTTGATGTACACTGATAAATCTTAAAGAAGATGACTTGAACTGAGAAGAAAATAAACTCTGATTCACACCAATGAACCCCTGACTCAAAGCCTTTGATGAATCCTCTTAATAAGAATATTACAAGGACTAGACTTCAAACTCTTGCAAATAGAAAACCCTTATTTAAAGAAATGTTGTAATCCCATGCCTTAGAAGACCAATGCATTATATGATTATGAATTATGACCTAAATAAGATGCAAATGAGCGCGAAACAAAAGCCAAGAAAAGGTAGGGCAAATTTTGGGGTGCTATAGCTACCCCTATTCAATCGACTTGAACCTGAAGGGATGATAGCAACGGCTTTCAAACATTCAAGGTAGAAGGTGATTGAATACAAAAAGAACCCGGAAATTTGCAAACTGGTGGTAATGAAAATGAAAACGAGCACGACCGAAAGCGGACTCGAAAAGGATAAACGATTACGACCGAAAGCGGACTCAAAAAGGATAGATGAGCACGACCGAAAGCAAACTCGACAAGGATAAATGAGTACGACCGAAAGCGGACTCGACAAGGATAGATGAGTACGACCAAAAGCAGACTCGACAAGGATAGACGAGTACGACCGAAAGCAGACTCGAAAAGGATAGACGAGTACGACCGAAAGCGGACTCGAAAAGGATAAACGAGTACGACCGAAAGCGGACTCGAAAAGAAAGACCCAGCCGAAGATGAACTTTCCAACCCAAGATAAGTATAATCAACGGATCTACTAAGATAACTCCGCTGGGGAATAGAGAAATCAAAACAGACAACCCTGTAGGGGAGACAGCCAAACATCGCCAAGGAATTGATGAAGATAACACATTGTCATAGGGATGACAGAAAGAAAATTCCATCGTAGGAATACATCGTCATGGGGATGCCGGAAAGAAAATCTGAAAAGATAACACATTGTCATAGGGATGACAGAAAGAAAATTCCACCGTAGGAATACATCGTCATGGGGATGACGGAAAGAAAATATGAAAAGATAACACATTGTCATAGGGATGACAGAAAGAAAATTCCACCGTAGGAATACATCGTCATGGGGATGACGGAAAGAAAACTGAACATATCTGAAGGTACGAAACCTGAGCTCGGAACACATCGTCAAGGGGTTGACGGAAAGAAAGTGAAAACATCCGAAGGTACGAAACCTGAGCTCGGAACACATCGTCAAAGGGTTGACGAAAAGAAGCTGAAAATATCCTAAGGTACGAAACCTGAGCTCGGAACACATCGTCAAGGGGTTGATGGAAAGAAGGTGAAAACATCCAAAGGTACGAAACCTGAGCTCGGAACACATCGTCAAGGGGTTGACAGAAAGAAAGTGAAAACATCCGAAGGTATGAAACCTAAGCTCGGAACACATCGTCAAAGGGTTGACAAAAAGAAGCTGAAAACATCCGAAGGTACGAAACCTGAGCTCGGAACACATCGTCAAGGGGTTGATGGAAAGAAGGTGAAAACATCCGAAGGTACGAAACCTGAGCTCGGAACACATCGTCAAAGGGTTGACGGGAAGAAACTGAAAACATCCGAAGGTACGAAACCTGAGCTCGGAACACATCGTCAAAGGGTTGACGGGAAGAAGGTGAAAACATCTGAAGGTACGAAACCTGAGCTCGGAACACATCGTCAAGGGGTTGACGGAAAGAAGGTGAAAACATCCGAAGGTACGAAACCTGAACTCGGAACACATCGTCAAGGGGTTGACGGAAAGAAGGTGAAAACATCCGAAGGTACGAAACCTGAGCTCGGAACACATTGTCAAGGGGTTGACGGAAAGAAGGTGAAAACATCCGAAGGTACGAAACCTGAGCTCGGAACACATCGTCAAAGGGTTGACGAGAAGAAACTGAAAACATCCAATGGTACGAAACCTGAGCTCGGAACACATCGTCAAAGGGTTGACAGGAAGAAACTAAAAACATACGAAGGTACAAAACCTGAGCTCGGAACACATCGTCAAAGGGTTGACGGAAAGAAACTGAAAACATCCGAAGGTACGAAACCTGAGCTCGGAACACATCGTCAAAGGGTTGACGGGAAGAAAATGTCTACTGAGGAATGGCTTTGGCATTCTCTTTTGGGATATGTCACTGTTCTGACTGAAAATTGATTCGGGTTTCTGTACAAGGTACCAAATCCGGCTTATGCTTCACATGCATATGTTTGAATGTTTTTTGGCGTAATGCTCCATACACAATGGAAATGCTATGCGTTTGAGGATGAAATGCAAAATGCTTATGATATGCAAAAGAGACCCCTCTAGCAAAATAAGTGCTGAAGAGAAGAGGCCAAATCCGCTGGGGATGGCGAACTGAACTGTCTCCGAGGTTACGAACCCTGCCGAGGAAGTCACACTGACCGGCCTTCCTGATATAACCACTGCTAAAGATGAAACCCGAAGAGAACTCCCACTCCGTTGGGGATTACGAATAAACCTTGAAGATGGACCCGAAAGATCTGTTATGGAAGAGGTGTCAATAACCATTGGACTTTGAATCTGGTGGGGATGTCAACCACTGTTGATCAAGCCATTGAGATGACTATCACCTGCTTGGGGAATGAAGTCAATAACAGCGAACCTGCTGAAGAATATCATTGAACTTAGCCTGTAGTCGGGGAAACACCCTTAACCTGCTGGGGAATACCAGCCATCACCAACAACTCTGTTCGTGGAACGACGGTTGATGATATCCACTCTGCTAGGGGACAACATTGAGCTTACTCCTCTGCTGGAGACTTACTTTCTACCCTTACTCTGTTGGGGAGAGAAACTCTACTGGGGACGTCACGTGTCGACCATCAACATGAACCCTGCAGATGTGATATGACCAAAAGATGCCCTGATACAGCATAGCTCATAAAGGAACCTGTCTTCGTGAGGTCTCATGAAGATCTTATATATCTTGCCTCGTGATCTTGATTAACCGTTCTCCTGAGAAAAAACCTTTTTGCTTTTGGGGTGACCTGCCCCAGCCTTGAAGTGATTTTGCCCTTGACTGGCTGATTTGTGAAGGAGTACCTCTGACTGACTGACCTTCGAGAGATTTGTCGAATCTCGACCTGATTGCCCCAGATTGGCTGAATCTTGGAATGAATTGCCCATTTGATATGACTATTTGATGGCTTGCCCCTGCTCAACGGAGTACTTAGGCACTCTGCATTTATATTGATCAATATTTTCATTGCAGAAACTTCCCTGATCAAGCACTTACTCGCAAGTAAAACAATTCGTTTTGAAAATGACAATTTTAATGCAATGCATATGACAGTTTTGAAATCCAAGTCTGTTCACTGGAAAAAAAGTTGTGACATATAGTGAATGAATCACTGATCAAAGTGTCGCTGATACCAACATGAATGGTAAGAAGATCCTTTTAGGAGTCAGGTTCGACGCGATCTTTACCGAAGTATGCTTTCGAAACAACCTTGCTTCAATTAGGTCTTTTAAAGGTTGTAACGTGGCTTGGTTCACGGTTTGAGAAAGAAAGGATATAAGGCTCAAAGTTTTGTTTTAACCCACCCATTCTCCTTGATGTTCTCCAGTCCTACATTCAGCTAACTTGACATAAGCGCTCACCTTTCAACAAGGTTAATGAATAGTATGAGGATAGAAAGAACCCACACGATTTTCGGAGTGACAGCCACCCCTTTTGCCTTTGGTGTCTGTAAACACACGACTTGTTCTTTATTTGAGGATTTTTCTTTTTCCATTTTTTCGCTTTTTATTCTTTTGTTTTTCCCTGATTTTTCCTGGACTAACTCTTTTGAATTTTTTTATTTCGAAGTCCAGCGGGATGCCCTAACTTTTGCCTAAGCCATTTGTTTTCAAGTTTCGACTTAGCGGGCTTTCTTTTTCTTTTGATTCTTTTTCTCTTTTTTTTTGAACAAATCGTGTAACACTTGCTTGTCTGACTTGTTTGAAAGGGATGTGACTGCCTCACTCTTCAGTTGGTGAGGGATAACCATAAATTTGATCCTCGAATTGAATGCTCGGTCAAATTAATTGACACCTACCCTGCCCCAGGTTAAGATTGAGGGTTTTTTCATTTTCAGAAAAAACTCCTACTTCTAGGCTAAAAGGGGTTGACAAGGGATTATCTTCCTTATATCTCCAGTGTTTAGGGATTTGAAACAATGCATGTACATCATCAGCAAGGTTTTGTCCCAAAAGCATACCATCAGAAGTTCTGTGTCTTTGAATTTCATCATCCTCCCTCAGATCCTGCTTAAACAAGGGTTAGATATCAATAAAGAAAATATGAGTGAACACAGATAGATTTAATCAAAACATGCATATTCATTTCATTATCATTATCAACTGAAAACAGACGAGTTTTACAAATGAGTTTGCACTTTAACAGAAAAGAAACTACAAATGCAAAGAAACGACATGATCTAAAAGATTGCCAGCTTCGGGGAACTGGGCTTTCCAAGCTTGACTTGCTGCTGAACTAGCCATCTTCATAATTGCTCATCAAAGTCAGTCTGATAAAAACTTGCACCACTGCTCTCGGTGTCTTCTTCCATAATTTGAACTGATGAACCCACATGACTGGATGAAGGAGAGTCGCGGGTCTGAATACCCTGAGGCGTGAATGAGAACATGTTGGAGTCAAGCAGTGTCTGAATCTTACTCTTGAGCACCTTACAATCTTCAGTTGAATGCCCCTGTGCCCCAGCATGATAGTCACAACGGGCGTTGACATCAAAACCTGGTGGATAAGGAAAAGGCACTGGCTTCAATTCCTTCGGCACTATCAATCCACCTCTTATCAAATCTGGTAGCATCTGACGATATGACATTGGTAATTGAGTGAAGTGCCTCTCTGGCTTCCTGGGTCTTTGTCGGGCGTGCTGACGCGGATGACGGCGGTATGATCGTTCATTCTTAGGAGATCCCTGATACGAAGACCCAGAAGATTGCTGACTCTGAACCGTTGAAACACCTGAATACTGAGGATAAGGTGGGGGATATTCTTGGCCGAAATTACTTTCTTCCTCCCATTCCTCTTGAGAACTGACAACTGATTCACTTTCACTAGCCGGGAAGTTCAAGGCGCCTTGGATTTTTCCACACTTGATACCGAACTCAACGTGTTCTCCAAGTATTACCAAGTCAGAGAATTTTAATACAGTAATCAACTTATCGAAGTATGGTTCTTGCAAAGTATCCTTAAACATATTAACCAATTCTCTTTCCACAAGTGGTGGTTGAACGCGAGCAGCTAACTCTCTCCATCTCTGAGCATACTCTTTGAATGATTCGTTATCCGCTTTAGATAAACCTTGCAACTGCAGGCGGCTAGGAGCAATGTCAAGATTATAACTGTACTGCTTTACAAAGGCATTGGCTAGATCTGACCATGATCAGATGCAACCACTTTCCAACTACATATACCAACTCAATGATGCCCCACTCAGACTGTCTTGGAAACAGTGAATCATAAGCTTGTCATTATAGACATGTGAGTTCATTCTTCGGCTAAACATCACTAAATGTAGCTTCGGACAGCCATCCCCTTTGTATTTCTCAAAATTCGGCATCTTAAATTTCGGAGGCATCACAAGACCAGGCACTAAACACATGCCTGAAGCATCCAAATCAAGGGTATCACGCTTCATTAAGGCATCAAGCTTTTCTTCCAACACACGACATCTTTCATCAAACGCAACGGCCCTTGGATCCTTAGGTTTAATCTTTGGAACTACCCCTTGGAAATCTGGAACAGAGAAGGCAAAGCTTTGATAGTATGTGGCATCAAGAGAAGAAGAATGCCCATCTCGGACGATGGCACGCTCGTGTATAGCTTGATTCTCAGCAGGGATTCGCACATGCTGCACTTGAGAAACATTGTTCATTGGAGGTGGAATGACATTCCTAGTAACTGAAGTCCTCTGAACATTGGCCTCTCCCCTATTCATGGCTGCCATAGCTTCCACAAGTTGGTCCAACTAACTCTTCATCAATTCAACGTCTGCCCGAGTCACAAACTGATTCTGCTTCCCTGAGTTCATGATGATCTCCCCAAAAGTTGATTCAAGTCCGATGAGAAAGTCTAGAAATCAACTGCGGTTCAGACAAATGATGGATGAGCTCACTGATTCGGCTAGAGAAGGACATGCAAAATGATGCAAGATGCAAATGCAATGTAATATGAATGCAGCATACATGGGATCAAAGCTTCCACAAATTCTGAATAACTGTTGTGCTGCTGACTGAATAAGCTCGAGGGTCTGTTCTGAAGAAAATACCGGAATACCAGAATATCCGAATAACCAGAACACCAGAATACCCAGCTGATAAGTCCATACTGATAAGAAGATCAGTCTTCCAGGTAGGATGAAGGTTACAGTTATCTACAAACCTGCAAACACCCGCCCCTCTCACATGTGGGTTCAAGAAAACCGAGGATCCTCAGTATCCCGGGCTCTTAGGTCGAGAAATGATGATACGGTCACCATTTCTGGTTTGGCATCATCATCAATCGAGGAGGCCTCAACTGATTCCCTTCAAAAATAAGATCATCCTATGCGAGTCCCTCAGCATTGGGTCCTCGGATCGACAAGTGTAATGGGTTTGCCATTTCTGGTCTGCCATTATCACAGGTCGGGAGGAGAGGCGCAACTGAGGTATCGGAGAAACGGTCACCAGAGTCGACAGCTCTCTAGATCAACACCCTGAAATGCGCAAGACACACACGTCAGAATGCGCACCAAGATGGCACGTAGGTCCCACTACTCTCCACTCTAGTCATAGGGTGTACTCAAGCCTGTGTATTGGGCTTATCTCTCAGAACAACCCAACCTGCCAAACAGAAACCAGCCAGCACAACACAGCAATATCCAGTATGACAGTAATAATATGAAATGCAATGCAATAAAAGCTGTAAAACAGTAATATACAACATAATAAAGCACAACAAATAAACACCCAACGAAAAAAACAAACAAGCGCTAGGATCGACTCGCTAAAGGGGATAGACCAGCAAGAGGTCAACCAGAGTCCCCAACAGAGTCTCCAGTTGTCGCTCCCGAAAGATTCGCATCCAACGGTACAAACGCGAGAGTGGCACAGAAAACACAGAGTCGCCAGCAATGTGTATTTATCCCGAGAGAGGGAAAGGAAACACTGCATAAACCTGAAGAGAAAGGGGGAAAGACATGGTCATCACAACCATAGTCAGGGTTCGGGAGTCGGTTATGCGAGGGGAAGGTGTTAGCACCCCACGCATCCATCGTACTCGATGGGATCCATGCTTGTTGTCTAAATGGAGGGTGAGCTGTCCTACTATCTATGGCTGAACAAAAGAAAACGGGGATGGGGGTGACTAAGACGGACTCGGTAGGACATATTCGATGCCATAGGCCTACGTACTCCCTCAGTGCAATGGGAAAGTCAGAGTCAACGTAGTTCGGACGGGAACTGTGGGGGAAGGTTGCTTGCCAAGATAATCGCTGTCTTGTGCCTACATATCCTCAATCGGACGAGAGAGATGAATCAGAGCTAATGTAGTTCGTGGGTACGACCACGGATGGGTGAGTGTTTTTTATGAGCGACGTTAGATTCGCGTCCGACAGTTAGGGTCGATGCCTGTTTGCGACTTAGACGGAAGGTAACGTGCTCTTTTCTAAAAATGGTCTGGAACCAAAAAATCCCGAAGAATAAAAAGATTTGAATTTGTTTTTGTGTTTTTTAGACAGAAGTGTTTTAAGTTAGTTCATAACTTGCATTGCACCAAAGTCTAGGGCACAGGGACGAATACTTAACGAATCGTCCCAAGACAGGACGCCCGCTAAGCACTCTAGAAAGATGAGAGGAAGCCCCTCATTTCTCATTCCCCACGCTTAAGGCTCGTGCGCAATACACTTTATCTTTATTAAGTGTTTTCAAGAAGTTTTGAGATGAGAAGAGAGAAGACCCAAAGGAAACTCTAAAGGGAACTAAGAGTCCTAATGTTATCATGCAAAATGGCCCTAAGGTCAGGATTAGGAGGGAATTCTACCTAATGTTAGCATGCTTGGGTTGAGAACCTAATGTCTATCCTACTCCGAGCTTAATCAGAAATTAACTCGGACTAGGAGCCTTAAGGGAGC
Source organism: Lathyrus tuberosus (assembly GCA_022829125.1). NCBI lineage: Eukaryota > Viridiplantae > Streptophyta > Magnoliopsida > Fabales > Fabaceae > Lathyrus > Lathyrus tuberosus. The sequence continues at coordinate 1,126,485 of JALAZF010000633.1, forward strand.
ATGTGAATATAGAGTAAATCAACAAGTAAACATCAGACAGCTCAATCACAAAGAGAAATCGAATAAGATGCAGTCAAGTATTTAATCAAGGATTAATCAAAATCAAAATCAAGATCAACAATTAATCAAGAATATCCAAATTAAAATTAAAGTGCTAATTAAAACAAGAATAAATTCTAAGTAAAAAAGTTAATCTAAAATTAAAACTAGTTCTAAAATTAATCCTAAAATTAATTCAAGTTAATTTCTAATCTTGAAGAAAACTAATCTAATTATCCTAATTAAACATAAAATCTAATTAGCTCAAGATTAATTCTAAACCACACTTAAAATCTAAACTAATTAAAAGAAGGCTAATTACAACCTAAAATTAAGAGTTTAATCATCTAATTAATTCTAAAAATTAAAACAATTAGCAAACAAAAACAAATAAAATAAAATACAATAAAAAGAAGGGTGCAAACAGACTTCAGGGGGTGTGAGTAGTTCCAGGCGCATGGGCCTGAGTCTTAAGCCCAAAAATTTCATTCATGAGCCAAGAAGGGTGCAGAGTGTTATCAAGTGGTGTGAAAAGGAAATCGTATGGGCTATGAATTTAAGGTCCAAGGACCTGTCAAAAATGAAGTGAGGGAGGGTGTAGCGAGTAATCTTGGTGTACAAGAGAGAAATCCACATGGGCCATAGAGCCCGGTCCACAATATCAAGGATTAACCTAAAGGAAAAACCTAACAAGAACATAAACTCAGCCAGCCTTCTTCAACCTCTCCTTCTCCAAATCGCTTCATCCTCGACAACACTCCATCGTCAGAAATGCATCACGGCGACCATCACGATTCATCTCTCCTTCGTTTCCACTTCGCGCCGCCAACTTTCTTCTCCATACCTCGCCACCACATCTCAACTTTCCATTCTCTCCGCCGTGACAAACATCTTATCACCACTGCAGAATCTCAGCTTCAACTCTCTCGAACAACTCACCATGGAACACGTTCAAGCCAAGGATCTCAGGTTACAAACAAAAAGCCACCACAAATCAAATAACAAACACCAACAATGAAAACTATAACAATCACATTGCGACAACAAAATTCGGAGCAAAGCCGACGTACCTACCGGAGAGAGTCCGGTGCTCCTTCGAATCGGCGAATATGAACAGAAAACAAGAGGTACCATCAACTCCATTTCATTTCTGATTCTTGTGCGCGAGTGTCTTTGAATCTCGTGAATCTTCTTCTTAATTCACTTCTTGCTGAGCGTTGTTTTAATTGTTATTGTTGTGTTCAAATCGTGTTGGATTTGCGAATTTGTTGTGTAAGTTGTGGAAACTACACATTACTGAACTGAGATATTAGGAAATTACTGCTGAATCGATCTCAAATCACTCTTTCTTTCCTCTGCAGTGAACTGATGAAGGCTGGGAAGTGATGATTCGGAGATGGTAAGTGATGAAGAAGCTTTGATGAGAAGGATATGGAAGATGATTCGTAGCTTTTTGTGAATTTTATTGTGATGCTGTGATTCTCTGTAGGTTGAGAATTCGTGAAGAGAGAGCTGCAGGTTTTAGAGTTTTTGCATCTTTTCAAATTGGAGCTCCTAATTGAATGAACAGGGTGCTGGTTTTATAACATGACACCAGGGGTAGAATGGACATTTTGGAATGAATTCTGTTATTCAAATTGAGCTGTGATTTTTGTGAATTTGTCACGAGTTTTGGTGGCTTGGCTGAAGGATTTGTGAATTGGTTTTGCAGCTGAAATTCTGTTAGAGGAATTTTGGTTGTGAATGAGCTGTGAAATGATGTCACAAGTGTTGTATGTGCTCACCAATTTTTGCACTGCTATGAAATTGTTTCTTTTTTGTATTTTTCTGCTAGTTTTCTGATGTGAATCTTTCCTGTTAAATCTTCTCTCTTTTTTTTTCCTTCTGAAATTGGATGGGCTGACGGCTACATTGTATCAGTGGTTCCAAGCCAAAAAGAAATGCCTCGTTTCACAATAGATGTAACAACCAAACTGGGCCATGATAACAATTAGACAAGGTAGCATGAAAACAAAAGTTGGCATTGAGCAATAATCTGTATCCGTAACATCTTGGCTTTGGTTTTATCAAAAATAGAATTTGGGTCCAAAATTGGTTATGGGCTAACTTGAAAGAAATGTTTGTGGACTTTATATGGACATTGACCAAAATGAATATGGATTGAATGAAGTGTGTTTGGATTCTTAGAAATAAACTTGAATCTTGAACCAAACCAAACTTGTAATTAAAACTTGCAAACTTGACTATGACCTGAAATCTTGAGATGAATTTGAAATGAGTTTGGAAATTGGGTTTAAAAAAAATGAGAAAGGGTTTATAAAGTGGATATTTGGAATTTAAATGGAAATGGATTTAAGAATGGATAATGGAATGGTTTAATGTTTATTAACATAGTGATTTAAAATATGGAGTAAAATTGGATGTGAATAAGAGTGGAAAAAAATTGAAAAATGGTAAATTGGTTAATGAATGGATAATAATAAAAAAAAGGTTAAAACGAATGGATATGGACATGAATTGAAATGGATATGGTTTTATGAATTTGGTTATTGGAACATATGGATTTGAAGAGTGGATAAATGAATTTAGATGAATTTAAAATGAAACATGGTAATGAGATGAAATGGATAATTCGTTTAGAAAAATGGATATGGATATTAGGAAATGAACAATGGATTTGAAAATCAAAAGGTGTATAAGAACACGATTTAGCACATGGGTAGCCAAATGAATCCAAAACCAATCTCAAACTTTTTCACGAGCCTCTGATAAAAGTGCACACAACTACCACTGAATAATCTTGCCATTGAAACAACACATCTGAATCAAACATCCTTTGAATCTTTGATCAAGTAAATCCTCACATGAACCCTTACTTGACAACCTGATGAGTTCTACAACTCAACCTTGAAAACAAACCCTAATTCACCTTGATGTACACTGATAAATCTTGAAGAAGATGGCTTGAACTGAGAAGAAAATAAACTCTGATTCACACCAATGAACCTCTGACTCAAAGCCTTTGATGAATCCTCTTAATAAGAATATTACAAGGACTAGACTTCAAACTCTTGCAAATAGAAAACCCTTATTTAAAGAAATGTTGTAATCCCATGCCTTAGAAGACCAATGCATTATATGATTATGAATTATGACCTAAATAAGATGCAAATGAGCGCGAAACAAAAGCCAAGAAAAGGTAGGGAAAATTTTGGGGTGCTACAGCGTGTCGAAGATTCACATACATACTATAAAATGGAGTTAAACAATACAAGAATATTCCACAAATATGTGTCATGCAAAGCCATAAAGTTTAGACGTGGAAAGAAATCAAAACAAGCTTGAAAATGCACAAAAAACACATTCTGCAACAGTGTTAATCGATTAACCATTTGCTAGGCAAAACTGGTTAATCGATTAACTCTTTGAAAATCAGCAAAAAAACACACAAAACATACTGGTTAATCGATTAACCAGATTTACCTAGCAAATGGTTAATCGATTAACACTGCACCAGAAGCAAAAAAATCAGCATTTCAAAAGCACTTTCAGCAGCAAATCAATTCTACAATCATCCACATGTTATGGCATGCAATTGTACACGAAAATTACATGAAATAGCAACAATCAAACATCAATTGAATCCATCAAACATCAAGATCAACAATTAAATCAATCAAAGGATCAATTCACATCAAAAACCAATGGATTTACATTGTGATAGTTGTAAATAAGCTAAAATTACCAACCTACAAAGTAGAGATTTGCTTTGGTAAGTGTTGCAAACTGAATTTGATAGATCAAGCACAGAAAATCCAAGATCTAATGACTTCCTAGCAAGAAAAGTTGAAGATCAAAGAAATTAACCGAAAATAATCCAAAAGCTCTTCAAGAAGTGATTCTAAAACTTGATCAAGATCCAAATGAGCTCCAACTTCAGAATTAAACAAAGGATGAAGATGTAATGGAGGTTTAGGTCAATCAAAATAGAGAGTGAAAAAGTGAGAGAAAATTTAGAGAATTGGAATGTGAAGTGTTGAAAAATCAGAAAAATGAGTGTAGTTATGTGAGGTTTGGAGCAAATTTACTTAAATAAGCCCTAGGTTTGGAGTGTAAATGTGGTTTGGATTGTGGGTTTGAATGGGGGTTAGTATTAGGAATGGAATTAGAAGTGGAATTATTTAAATTTTGGGAGGGAAAGTGAAGTTAATTTTGAAAATGAACCAAAATTTGGAAGCATTCTAGATCCTTCTCTTGATGTAAATATGAAACCAAGTGATCAAAATGAGTTTAAACTGCTACAGTGCTGAAATCTGAACTTTCTAGGAAAAAATTCCTCGTGTTAATCAATTAACCATTCGCAAGGTAAAATGTGTTAATCGATTAACACATAAAAAATTTAAATTTAGGCACCTTTTGGAAGGAAAGCTTGGAGGAATCAATTGTTTCCACCATAAATTTTGATCTATGTATCTATTGAAGTTGCTTCCTTCTATAAACTTGTAGTATGTGATGTCCTATTTACTTTGATTAAAAGTTTGCCTCATTTGGATCAAAGATGAGGAAGTTATGAATCTTGTAAAACTCTTCCACACTTGGAAAAATTCACAAAACCCTAATTTAGCAACTTCTCCTGATTTTATAATTTCTCTTGATTCCTCTTGAGAAAACCTCATAATACCATGGATGATGACTTGGAATGCCCAAGTAAGACCTTAGAACTCAAGAGTTGACTTTTGTAGGGTACCAGTTGACTTTTTGACCAGATGAATTCAATTCCTCCTCTATCCACTTCAGAAACTCTTGAAATAACTTGTGATGAACCATGGGACATGTAGAGATTATTTAAGGTGTATATTAAGCCATGGAACTTTTCCTTGCTCAAGAATATAGCCACAGGTGCTCTTTGACAAAAACCCTAATTCAGACACAAAAAATAAGAGAATGTGATCAATGCTTGAAACCCTAATCCAGATGATTGTGTGAGATTGTTGAGGAAGCCTTCATGAATAAGAGACCCTTGAAGCTTGAGAATACCACAAGATTAAGTACATCTCCTTCTCTTGAGGAAAGTCAAGAACCCTTGATCCCATGTATAAAGCCAATGCTAAGCACAAATGAAGATGAAAATGAAATGAAGCATAAGCCAAAAGGGTTAAAGAAAAGGAGAGAAAATTTTGGGGTGCTACAGTAATACATATCTCTCTCTTGGACCTACCCTGTGTTTAAGTTACCCTGTGATTGGTACTTGGTAGTCTCATCCCCAATGGAGTTGCAATCCTTTCCCCAATTATTATAAATTCTCTCCCCAGTGGATTAGCTTGTTGTTATTCCCCTGTGATTTTCCCTTTGTCCTGCTTCATTTCTCTAGAAGTGGTTTATTCCCTGTGGCATCATTTCCCATAAATCTCAGCGCCTTGCATTCATACCATGTCATGTCATATAATATCATATCATGAGTATCTTTGTAGTATCTTTGGGCAAAAAATTGTGCATGTTGGTGAAGAGTGAGAAACACAAGAAATAGGGGGTTTGAATTGGGTTTCACCAAAAATGGTATTTTCTGCGGAATTAAAGTTCAATGCTAACAAGAGAAATAAAATAAATAGACATGATTTTTTTTATCCTGGTTCACTGTTAACAAAGTTACTCTAGTCCACCCACCAAAGTGATTTCGCCTTAGACAAGGAATTAATCCAATAATCTAGAAAGATTACAACCTCTAAGTGTTAGAAAACAACTTAGCCCTCTCAAGTATCTAGAATAGCAACTTATTCACTTAAGGAATCTCCATTTTGAAAAGTGTTACAAAGGTGTGTACAAGAATTGCTTCTAAACAAGCATATGACACAATTGAATGCAATAACACAAAAGTGTTTTTCTAGCAAGATATGAACAACAGCTCCTTGCTAATTTACAAAACTATATTAAGAATAATCTCTAAGAGATTTTCATCGTATTAGCATGAGTTTTGTGAGCTTAAAAGCTTCTTTTAATGCTTCTCTCATTTCTTGTAAAGCAGCGCTCTATTTTGGTTGAGCATTGATCATCTTCTTCATGAGCTTACAACTTGGTGCTTGCTTCCGCCTTACACACATACTCCCGTGTTTTCTTCAGCTTTTTTATTCTTGTTCTCGTTACTCTCTCATGATTTTCTCTTTGGCTCTTCTGGCTTTTGGCATTTTAGCATTTGTGCTCATCACGCACACACACCAGCTACAACAGCTTTTTTTTAAGCATTCAGATCTTCAATATATAGAGCTTGAGAATATATCCATCGGAGGGTATGATGGGAAACATATTCCAATTGTAATATCCCAATGTTCACTTACAGGAATGGTCACATCATAATACAAAAGAGTTGTCCTTGCGCTACCTAATCTTGGTAGTGGTCACATACTACTTTGTACTTTTAAATTCGTTGGAACATGCAAACCATTCTTGATCTTATGTCTTTTAATATTCAGAGGCTTCAGATATATATTTGATGAAGCATGTATGGAGAGAATAAATACTTATAAATTTAGAACCTAAGTCTTCAGAATATCAGATCTTCGTTCAGCAGAACTATCTTAAGAGTCTTCGGCGCTTGGACTTTAGAAGTGATATCTTTAGAAACTTCAGAGCTTGTCCAACAAAACCTCGTCTTTAGAATCTTCAGAGCTTGTTCAGCACATATTTATCTTCAGAGTCTTCAGAACTTGAACTTAGAAATTGATGTCTTTAGAATCTTTAGAACTTCTTTCAACAGAACATTGCCTTTAGAAACTTCAAAACATGAACAGATAGAAGCACATCTCTTAGAAAGCCTTTAATTCTTACTTACTAAGTCAAAATCAGAAGTTTTAGTACAAACGTTCTTCAGAACCGTTGCATTAAAAAAGCATTCCTGAATATTGACTTTAGCTTGTAGACAACATACATTTTTTTTTCAGAGTGTTTGGACCAGAGTCTGATGACGTCACACGCTTTCTATCAGATTCAGATCCTGTTTAGCAAAAGCTACACACTAGAGAGAAATCATAGAGTACATAATTGTTCTCTAAGATAACATGTGCATTTATCGTCAAAACTTAAGGCTAGATGCAGAACGACTCTTGTTCTTAAAATCTCCCCCTTTTTGATGATGACAAACAATGTATTTTGATAGAGCAATTCGTATAGGGTAATAACCAAAAACCACAAAATCAAAGTTAAGTTAACTAGCTCCCCCTGAATCTGCTACTCTCAAAATTCATTTATAATTGTTCAGAGTCTCCCCCTGATCTCAAGACTCACAAAATAATTTTGAAGTACAGAGCATATGAACAAAAAAGGAATACTTCTCAGAGACGTCTCATTAGAGTCAGACTAGAACTGCCTGATCGTCATCTAGAACCTGTCTTGCTATCAGAAAATGATTGACGTACTCAGAACCTGATTTGTAACTTTCTTGATGCTTCGCATCATGTATCAGAGCTGGGTTCTTTTAATATCTTATGCATGTCACCAGAAGGTGCAGAAATTAACATGTCATCAGAAGGTTCAAAACTTGAACATTTCCTGAATGAAAATTTCTTGACTAGATATTCATAAGGTCCATCTTTGAAGTACTAGAGTCTAGCTACCATACTTTCAGAGAGTTCACAACTTCTGACAAGCCTGAGGTATCAGATAACTCACATACGTTCTTTCAGATTATTTTTTTTCTTCAGATTAAAGAGTGGTCAAAGCCAATTTTTCATTGAATAATGTAATGTATCATAGCAAACTCATTTAGAGCATTCTTCTTGTTTCTTGAACATATCTTCTGATAACATGTTCTGGCAGATAGTGAACTTTTACAAAGTTCCAAGTCAAATTTTAAACAAAGGTTAGTGGTAAAAGCATATTGAAATATGTATTTGGGATCAAGATTCTTGGAATAGGTATATCAAAATCATTTCACTTTCTCCCCCTTTGTCAGAAATAAAAAAGGTTATATATAAAAAAAAAATAACAATACCAAAACAGAAATGAAGCGATTATCCATTATCAAGAGAAAAGTACAAATGAACCATAATATAGTACATCATAACAACTAGAAAAATAACAACACGACCAAAAACTCTCAGGGTCTGAGGTTTATAAGCTCCCACTGTGTCAAATAGTCTTAGAGATGAGGTTTCTAAGCTCCTCCTAAGTTCTATTTGTGAAGTTTAAGATGTGAAGTTAGTTTCTCAAAAAAAATATTTGAAACCAAAAACATAACCAAGAAGGAAATTAAAAGATAGTTAATAATACAAATAGTAAAATAAATAAAGAGAAATTTTCATTCAACTATCAAACAATTAAAACAAAAGACAAAAACATGGGGTATCCCTAATGTGTCAAAGGCATGGAAGAAGAAGGTGTTCTTGAGATGAGCTGAGTGAGCAAGTTCTGAATATTCTTGTTGAATTCTTCTTGCTTCTCAAGTCTAGTTCTTAGAAGCTTATGTTCCTTCTGAATTTAATTTAAGATGGTAATCAACCGAAGAAGAAGATTAGTATCAGAATGAAGTGACTGGTCAGAATTAACAACAAGACCCATATAGGTTTCTGCAGATTTCTTTTAAGTGGTAACCATTCCAACAACTTCTTTCTCATTTTCTTTAGACAGAACAGACATTGCAACTTCTCTCTTTCTTTTTCTACTTGAACTAGTTTCGAGATTCAGTTATATAGGTGCCTTAATCACATTGGTAATCAAGGACATGTCTACCAGGTCATCACCATGGAAAGGTTTTCCAAAACTAATTTCTGGTGCAGATCGAGGATTCAATAACTCCATATACTTGCAATCATTCAGAATTGCAGAGATTAATCTTCCATATAGAATCCAGGTCTCAGATTTTTTGGATATTTTCTTAGCATGGTTGATAGAGGAACAAAGATAGTAGAAAAGACACGCTGGCAAGTTGATTTTATCTCCTTTAGCCAAATGAAATAACATGTACTTGGTGTCTATATCCACGTGATTAGAAGACTTAGATGAGAACCTGTGATAGATGCAACCAATGATGATTATGAACCAAACCCTTAGATTATCAAAGATATTTGTTGCTGAGGTTGAGTCCTTTCTATTTTTGAAAATGGTAGGGGTGATCATTTCGATAATCTCTGTATAGTTCATCGTGGATTTAAGCAGTATAGCAATATTATGGTCGTAACACCGAACCCCTGAGTTGTCATGAAGAAGTAATCTAGCAATGTCAGCTTCACTTATACATATAACATTTCCCTTCATATTTGAGTGAACCTTGTTGTCATCCAGGACATATGCATTTTCTCAAAACTCTTTGACAAGCTCCGGGTAGGTTGGCCCTTTTAGATGGTTAAAGTAACTCTTCCAACCTTGGGTTTCCAGTATTTCCAAGAAATCAAAGCCATTAACAGATAGATCTCTAAATTTTATTATTAATTCAGATAGAACAGTCAAGTGTTCTATAGGAATGGCTAAAGTAATATAAGGAATAACATCGCTTTCAAGGCTTCCTAAACGTTGTTGTTGTCGAGCCCTAAGTTGATTATTGGACATGTAGTCGGCCATTGTTCAACGAGAGAAGGAAATACACACTGGGTTTTTTTAGGGTTAAGAGAGCGAAAGGATTGAAAGAGTAAAAGTGTGGGAAGTTGTAGCGTAAGTGTGTGATGTGAAGTGAGTGAGTATAAATAAGAGATTTTGCAATGATTGTAATTAACTAGAGAAGAAAAAACAGTTTAAAAAAGAGAGGGTTGAAAAGGTTTATCACATGATCCCAATAAAATCTCGACTCCTAAGGTGTCATGTTAAGCACGTAGCGACGTGAGAACTAAGTGTGGTTATCAAAAGACAATTGTCTTATAATGACATCACAAACTCTTCACTTTCCTGACAACGTGTTAATAAAGTAAACTCGTCAGTTTTCAACGATCAAAAACAAACTCAATAGAGAATTCTGACCATGGATACTTCAGATACATGAGAACTTCACTTGTCAGAAGATTCACATCTCATAAGTAAAATGCTACAAATCTAGCATTAGAAACATATTTTTCTATTCTAGAGGACATGTTATCTTAGACACTTCTCTTCATTCTGAACATAGAACAGTTTTCACATGTAAGAATGAGAACAAGTTTATCTTCAGCACGGAATTTGAAATAGATAACAACCATAAGAAAAGACTATATCAAAAGTTTCTAAAAAAAATAGTTCATTTCTAAACATAATCTCTAAGTTTTAATACAAGAATATAAAAATAGATTCTTAGACAATTAAGTAAAAAGTAGTAAGAGTTAGAAAAACGTTATAAAATTATATGGTAGACTTCCAGTTTTCTTTGTATTCTAAGATGTAGACGCTCCTTCAAAGTTGACATGCAATTAGCTTCTCCGATTGAGGACGTTATTGATGATGTCTCTAGCAGGACTGCTAGATCAGATTCTCCTTAGTAACTATTTTCACAATATCTTCTTTCTTCCTTTAGATCTTGAATGAGATGCAGAGGAGTCTTTGAATATTGTGCAGAGACAAGATCGTCTTCATAGCTTCTTTGGTCTTCTCATTCTGATGGATGAAACATATTTCCTTATGTTTGTTGTATCTAGATCATCAGAGGGAACTGTGTTACCCCTTTAGTCTTTTGCTTTTGATCAACTGCTTCTATCTTTACAATGACTCGTTTCCAGAAATCCAATTGATTAAATCAACTAATTCTTAATTCCAGATTTAGAAAACTAAACGTCATATGCTGATAGATTTAGTTAAATTATTCTTGTGTCACTATAGTTTAGTCTTTGACAAGATGCTCTTCTTCAACAGATGCAGATATCATCATGATCATCAAACCGCGAAACATTTCTTCAGAGAGTTTGAATGTTGATTTTGTTCTTACTAGCTTTAGTCTTGTCACCCAGAATCAGTACATCAGAGAGTAAAGACTTTTGTCCAAGTTTTCTCAAGGAAGTAAGAACTGCGACGACTTCTAATTGAGCATCTTCTAATTTCTTCATCTTGTACTTCTTCAGTTGCTTTGTTACTTTCAGCATCTGAAAAGGTAATTTCCTGATTTTCAATTTTCCAATAAGCTTTAGATTCAACTACCAAGCTTATTATCAAATCTGATATCCAGTTGATTCATCTGCAGAAGTACTTCAACTGCAAGTACTTGAGACTTTGAGCATTCTAATCATATTGCATTAGAATAGATCTAAAAAGAGCTATATTTTGAATAGCATGCTACAACTTCCTTAGAAATGCTTTGTCGTGACACCTGTCGCAAATGGTAAATAAGGGCAGTTTATATGTAACCGTCGCAACTCAACTGTCACAAATCAATAAAATTCTTGTAGTGAAACTGTAAAGGCATGGAAAGTAAATGGCTGAATCTTAAACATGCTGAAGATAAATTATATTGATGAAGAAAATGGTGTTACATTACGTACATTCTCACGAACTCGTTTCTCTACACGCGGGTACTTTGAGTTTCTTTTGAGTAACTTGTACAAGAATATGAACACCCCATTTACATAGAACTAACTCCTATTTATAGTGCTAGGAAATAATTACTAAGTGGTGGTTACTGCTTCGAACGTGTGGATTCTGGCGCCTTCTCCTTGATCTCAACTGTTCCCACGTTCACAACTGCTCTTATTTAAATTTAAAATATTGGAAATTCCCTCCAATAACCACTGCAGCGCTTACTACTGCATTCTCATGGTCGAAACCCTTTCAGCACTTAGCCATTTTTTGAGGTTCCTACACCTCTATTCGACTCAGGCCTCTCCACAAACAAGGTCGAAGCCTTTTTTTATATTAAAAATAATTTTTTAACATAAGATAGCTTTGATTTTGACTAGCGTCAAAATTGAGGGTTAACAAATTGCCCCCAAGGAATGTCCTTTCGCCAGTATTGGTAGGAAGGCCATTTCTTGATATAATAACCATTTCGACGCCTATTTGCATGACCTTAACTGAACATCCCACTAATTACTTAATGGCTGAACTGTTCAGTTTCTTTAACCCACGCCTCTGACGTAATACCATCATGACAAATCCTTAAAACGTCCTTTCAGCAGTATTCATCATAACATCTTTCTTGAAAATAGACGTTAACAGTCTGCACATAACTGCTACTTTCCATCACGCCTTCAGGAGAAAGACACGCGTCCCAATAACCCCTCAGCTTCAACGGTGGATCCAAGTCCCTTGAGATTTTCAAATATCTATATATACCCATTTCCGCCACTTTATGATCTTTCCACACTTTTCGTACTCTCAAGCAAACTCTTCTTCTCTTCAGTTTTCTCACGCAAACCCAGCAAAGACACCATCTTTTCATCTTCTTCCACAATGGCATCTTCCCAAATTAATCCTCAAGCAAAGAAGACTCAAAAGGGCAAAGCCACTCCATTTAAGCAAACCATCCCTCCGTTCGCTAACATCCCAGGCCCTCAACTGGTAGATAATCGTCGTTGTATGCCGGAACCTACCTCTACAGAATCAAGAGCCATCTACCAATCTCAGGTAATGATTCCCCTAGTTATGGCTGATAAAACTTATGCGTTATCTGGTCCTTTGGCTGAGGTGGACATTTCTAACAAGAGGCTGAGTGAGTTTTTCCCCTCGTACCGGAGATCCAGACCATTAGGGCAAAAGAGTTTCCCCAAAATTAATTCTGCTGCTGGAGCTTCCCCTGAAGAGATTCCTTTACCCAAAATCAATGTTGGCTATCTCACTGATGGCACCAGACTGGTGAGAGCTGTCAACCCTTTAAAGGATTTCGACCAATGGATGGCAAAGATGGAGAAGGTTAAAGCTGACAATTAGAAGGAGATAGGGATTTATGACCTGCTTATGCTGTCGAAGACCAGCATACCCTATTGTTTGAACATGTTGGCAGCATCTTTATACTTTTGGGACAACACCCATTATACATTCCATCTGCCATGTGGAATGGTTACTCCAACCCTTTTCGACATAGCTGCCATCACGGGGCTTCGTCCAGATGGCCTTGTCTATAATCCTGAGGTTGATGCTGAGGATACCATCAACATTTCAGGCTCCAAACTGACCTACACCCTCTTTATCAAGCACCACTTCAAACAAGAAGATGATGAGGTGTCTGATGAAGAACACATTGCTTTCCTCACAGTCTGGCTGTCGAGGTATGTTTTTTGTACAAAGTCTTTGCAGGTGGCTAAGAAGTACCTGCCCCTGGCGTACCAACTCCATCACAACAGAGGGACCTGCCTGAGTGAACTCATTCTGGCGAACCTTTACGAATCTATCAATAAAGGGGCTTCTCGACTTAAGAATGTGGAAGCCTAAGGTCCTATGCATTTGAGCGGTCCCCTTTGGCTACTTCAACTGTGGCTCAATGCTACATTTGAGGCTAGCCTCCACAGAAAAGGCATAGTCGATGAAGCCTCTACTGAGATCAAGGAAAGGGGTGTCGAAGGGACACGTCTGGCTAAGCTCACTCCTAATGATAATGGTGAAAACCTTCTAAGGGCTTTCACCAGTTATATTATGATGTTCGCCAAGCGCTATGAGTTCACTCCTAGCATGGCACCCTTTGCTCGACGAAGCTATGGCCCTGGGTGGTTTCAAAGGCCATTTCCAAATCCTCTTCAACCTCTTGATCCAGAATCTATTGCTATCTGGGAAGCCTTTTTGATTCCTATATTCATTATCCACAGGTTGAACTTGGGGAGAGGTTTATCAGCATTGATTGCCTACCAACCAAACTTGGTCTCTCGACAATTTGGGCTGGCCCAAAGCTTCCCTCAGTGCCTATATGAGAAAAAGGGCCAAGTAATTCTTCACACCGCCTGCTTCGACGAGGAAAACGTCTCTCAAACCCTCGACAGCCGGAATGACAAAAGAAGAATCCTATCTCCTGTGTTTTTTGAACCTTCCTTTTTATGCACTTCATCCTTCCACCAATGGTGGTCGAAGCATTATAGTGAGCACTTTCTTGATGTGACCACATTTTCTTCGTTACTTGACCAAGGTTTTCTCCATGTGCAGGACAAGACGAAAAAAAGTAAGTTCACTCACATCGAAGAAATACAAACTTTTCAAAAATACTTTGAAACTATCTATCGACCAGATGATCTTTATCGAACCATTCATGAGGCTGCTGTTACTCTAAAGAGAAAATTTCTAGAAAAGCTGGATCAACTAAAAATTCCTCCCAACGTCCCTCGTGAGAAACGTTATGAGGTAGCTTTTAAACTTTTTCCTCTAAAGTTCCCTCGACTTCCTAATGCTGATTTTGGAGTGACGCTTGCCCCTCCATTTCCAGATTGGTTTGTCTGTGGGGAGCATTTAAAACTTCATCGACAGCAGTCTCAGCCAAAAGCCCAACGAGTGGTTTCGACTAAGCATACGTTAGACAGTTTTAAAGGGCACCTTCATATAGGAATTTAGGACGTTCGTGTCGAATATGAAATATATGAAGGTTTGAAATCCTTAATCCATGGCTTTATGACTAACCATGTAATCATTAACTTATAACAATTGTGTGCTATCTTTCAGCTATGCCTAGGAAAGCTGCTTCGACTAGAGTTGCCACCTTGCAAAGTGGCAAAGAACAAGAGAGTACACAGGTATATTTCACCCCCTCTGTTTTTGCTTGTACTCTATGAATTTCTTTCTTATTTTTTCATTGCCTCTTCAGACTGGTCGAAAGCCTCCGACACCTTCCAAGAAAGGTAAGAAGGATACCCCAGCTGTGGTTACAGCTTTAGAGGCCTCAGATGAATCTCCTGAGGAGGTTCTCACAAGGAAAAGGAAAAAACCCACAAAGGCCTCTGGACCTACTAGCCCACCTCCTTCGAAGGTGGCCAAAATACTCGAAAAGGCATCCACCACAAGTGGTGTCGAGAAGGAATCCTCCAAGGTAGCCTTGAGAACCCCTCTTGGTGACCATGGGGGTGATAAATCAAGTCCTGCTGTTGAACAAACTCAGGTATGTGCACCATTGCCTTTTTCTATTATGCTTGACATCTTTCGCCTCCTACTTCATTCTCATTATCTCCACTTGTGTTCTTTAGGCACCCATAATCAACAATCCAGATTCTCGACCAACTCCAAGCAACTTCTCCGCCACCACAATTGACGATTATGTTCCTCACCCAACTTCAGAAAGCCTCACCACCACGCTCCTCAACAGCCAAGGTGATCCAACTTATCACCCATCTTCTGATATTGGCTCTGGTTTGAGTGAGATTAATCAACCTATTCCACATGTTACAGCACCTACTGCAGCACCAGCTCCAACCCCAACTCAAAATGCACAGGCTGATGGAGCCAACTCTGATGAGGATGACGCCTCAAGCCCACCACCTTTCAATCTGGGTACCTCCATGGATAAAGGTCAGTTGGTTGAAGAAGAAAGGCGTGAACCTGAAATCCAAACACATAACGCCAATCCTGATCAAGCTACACCAGTTGATGACCAGAAGAATATGCAACCAGCTGCTGAGGAATCTGATGAAGAAATGGAAGAAGGACACGATGAAGAGGGAGAAGAATCAGCAGAGGAGGAAGAAGAACAAGCTGAGCCTTGCCCCCACCATATTCCTTCACCTATGGTCACTCCACTACCTGGGGACTCACTGACAACACTCAAGTGGTCGAACCCACGTGAGTTTACCAAATTAATTCTTGAGCAAAGGTATGGTTCTTCTTCTGTCTCTTCGACCTCAGCATCAGATGACTTTGCCCAATCAATTCTCCAAGCCATCAAGAAAAAATTCTTCAAGGGGGATATTTACAAGGTTCTGGCCTCAGATCCAACTGCAACTGCTTACTTGAAGGACACCCTTGCAAAGATTGAGCTCACTACTCTCAATCCAGATGTTTCTGGTTTTCTGATAGAGCTAACTGCTGTGGTAAACCAGATAGCTGCAGAAATAAAACTGCTTCCCTCGATCAAGGATACCATAGAGAGAACATCTGGTTGTGAGAGTGCAGGCTGGTGTGGCGCAAAAGAGGCGCACGAAGAGATCCAACGTATGGAGGTTGATCAAAGGAAAAAGTAAGATGAGATAGCCTCCAACCAGAAGGACATTGAAGCCTGGAAGCAACAAATCACGGAGCTACAAGCCAAAATTAAAACTGCTGAAAAACGCAACCGTGATTTGCACCATTTCGACGACACTGAGATAGCTGAAGAAACGAAGAATGCTATTGATCATATTGAGGCGGCCCAAAGATATGAGAAAGAGCTCGCAGAAGCAAAACTTGACGAATCTTTGTGCAACGCTCGCCTCAAACATCACATAGAATCTTTTTCTCAATTGGCGTCGAGGCTTCCCTTCTGATACTTTCGACACCTTCATTTGTTTACTCATCAATTGTTTCTTGGCCTTTTCAGGCTTTTTATGTAATGACAATTTTATGCCTTTTGGCATTCATTTAATCAATTATTTTTCCTTTAACTGCTTTCGACCTATATTGCATGATGATGTACTTTATTGTTATCTTTTATCAGTCAAATTTGCAATTAAGACATTCTATCTTTTTCTTGGAAAGTCACCCCTCCAGCTTTAAATTCCAAGGCATAAGCCTCTAGCTTTTAAAGTAACATTTATAGCCTAGCCCTCAGGCCCACTTCCAAGAATAACTCGCCTATTTCCACCGTTTGGCTGGCCAATCCAATCAGCCATTAGCCTCTATAAATTTCTTCCACCTGACCATGTTTTGCGTAGAAGCCAACATGAATAATTCAAAGAAATCCTCAACCAAGAAGATGGCTGGAAAAGCCAAGGCAGTTGAGACAACAAAAGAGATGAAGGCGCCCCGGCAACCTAAAGCCTCCATTGGAGCAACCTCTCTAGCCAAGAAGAGAGAAACCAACATGAAGATCTCTAAGAAAGGGCGCTCCAACACCCAAGACTCTGATGATGAACTAGATGCAGATTATATGGACTTCCTCAAATCCATAGACTGGAGAGATTATGAATGACCTTTCCTTGATTAAAAATTGTTGTACTAGTTTCTCTTTGCTTTGTATGCCATATTAGCCTGATTTGGCCTATTTTGGCTTTCTTTTATTAAATAAAGCTTATGTTTTAATATGAATCTCTTGCAGCATAGGCTTATATTTTTTCAAATACTTGCCATTTACTTTCAAGACCCTTTTATCTTTGTCTAACTCTTCCACTTCATAAGCTCCATTAGAGAAAACTTGTATGACTTGGAATGGACCTTCCCACTTAGGGGACCACTTGCCCAATGTTCTATCCTTTCGATCCATGGGCAAAATCACTTTCCAAACCAATTCCCCACATGCAAAAGATTTAGATTTAACCTTTTTGTTGTAGGATTCTTCGACCCTCTTCTTTTGTCTCCTTAGCAACTCCAAGGCTCTGAGCCTTTCTTCATCCAAATCCACTAATTCATTCATCATCATTTCCCAATAATTTTCAGAGGGAATTTCATGATGTCTTTGAACTCTTACAGACTGTAGATAAATCTCAACAGGCAACACTGCATCATGACCAAAAGTGAGTCAAAATGGGGTAGTGTTGGTAACCTCTTTAGGGGATGTTCGACACGCCCAAAGAACTTGGTCTAACGTCTTGTGCCAACTTCTAGGCCTTTTTCCCACATGCTTCTTAATTAGTCCAATTACTACCTTATTGGCAGCTTCGACTTGCCCATTGGCCTGAGCATAATAAGGTGTAGAAGTTAATAACTTAAAACCTATTTCCTTGGCAAATTCCTGCATCTTTCGACCGGTGAACACTGATCCCTGATCTGTAGTAATTGTTTCAGGAATACCAAATCTATAAATAATGTGATTTTGAATGAATTCAATAACATCTTCTTGACCTATATTCACCAGTGGTATTGCCTCAATCCACTTGGTGAAATAATCAATTCCCACCAAAATATATCTCTGGTTCTTTGAAGATGCTGGTCAAATCTCTCCCACTATATCCAAAGCCCATCCTCTAAAAGGCCATGGTTTCACTATGTAATGTAACTCACTTGCAGGGATGTGCTGTATGCCACCATGAATTTGACATTCTTGGCACCCTTTAGCAAATTCTATGCAATCCTTCAGCATAGTGGGCCAATACATGCCTTGTCAAAACAACAGCCATTTCATCTTCTGGCCAACTTGGTGTGCTCCACATGCCCCACTATGTACTGTCGAAAGGGCCAAATATGCCTCTGCTTCACTAAGGCATTTCAATTAGACTCCCTCAGGGGTCTTTTTAAACAATTCATTACCCACCAGTACATAGCTCAAAGCTTGATATCTGATTTTCCGCTCTGTCGAAGCCGTTGGGTTTTGCAAATACTCAACTATAGGCTTCCTTCAATCTTCGTCTGTTAAATTATCTATGGCAAAAATTTCAAAATTTTCGTCATCTATACACCCAAGCTTAGTTGTTTCTAAGTCTGATGGACATAATCCAACAGCCACCACCTTACCTCTTGCCTCAATTACTTCTTGAAGGTTTTCCTTCGACACCTTGTATCCAGAGGCAATTTAGGCCAAGTCGTTAGCAACTTGATTCTCTATTCTAGGTATGTGTTGGATGGCCACTACCTCAAATTTCTTTAATAATCTATTGGCTATCACAAAGTACATAATGAGATTTTCTTTAACACATCTATACTCCTTTGTGATTTGTTTTATAACTAATTCTGAGTCTCCCATTATTTCGACTCTAGTTGCCCCCAATTCTAATAAAATTTCAAGGCCAGCAATTAATGCTTCATATTCAGCCTCATTGTTAGAGCAAGGTCCTTCGACCTGGTACTTGAATTTTGTTGGAATTTTTTCAGGAGAAATAATGTGTATTCCTACTCCTGTTCCATTTTTATGACTTGATCCATCAAAGTATAACTTCCAGGATTTTAATTCGACGTAATTCAAATCATTTTCATTTATGGAATGATCAACTATAAAGTCTGCAACTATTTGCCCTTTCACAGCTTTTAAAGGTTGATATGTTAAGGAAAATTATGTTAATGCTAATGCCCATTTGCCAATTCGACTATGCAAAATAGGTTCAGATAATATATGTTTTACAATATCAAAGTGAGACGAAACATACACATCAACGGGTTTTATATATTGCTTCAGTTTAGTACAAGAGAAATACAAGCATAAACATAACTTTTCAATCATCCTATACCTAGTTTCTGCATCATTTAAAACTCGACTAAGGTAATAAATGGCGCTTTCAACTCCATTTTCATCCTCCTGAGCTAACATGCTCCCTAGAGTTTTATCTGATGCAGCTATATATAATCTCATACTCTTGTTTCTACAAGGTGGTGAAAGAATTGGAGGGTGGCTTAGGTACTCCTTGATCTTGTCGAAGGCTTCCTGCTGTAATTGCCCCCACTCAAAACCATCTTTGTTAAAATGAAGCAATGGCGAAAAAGCTTGTGTTTTGCCACTCAGGTTGGATATAAACCTTCTTAAGAAGTTGATTTTGCCCAACAACGACTGCAACTCTTTTTTAGTTGATGGCGCTTTCGCCTCCATTATGGCTTTGGTTTTATTCTGATTTATTTCAATCCCTTTCTTGTGGACCACAAAGCCTAAGAAATCCCCTGCCTGCACACAAAAAGCACATTTGAGAGGATTCATTTTAAGACCATATTTTCTCATCCTTTCAAAGGACTGTCGAGGATGGTCAATGTGACTTTTCCCAGAAATAGATTTTATAACAATATCATCAATATAAATTTGCATGAATGTGTCTATAAAATCGTGGAAAATTGAATTCATTGCCCTTTGATAAGTGGCACCAGCATTCTTGAGACCAAAAGGCATCACTACCCACTCATAGGTGCATAAGGCTCCAGGGCATCTAAAAGCAGTTTTATGAACATCTTCCTCAACAATGAATATTTGGTTGTAGCCAGAATATCCATCCAGCATACTAAGATATTCATGTCCTGCTGCAGAATCTATTAACATTTCTGCTACTGGCATTGAATATTCATCTTTGGGAGTTGCAGAGTTTAAATCTCTAAAATCAATGCAAACTCTCAAAGACACATTCTTTTTAATAACAGGTACTATATTAGCCTACCATTCGACATACCTTGCAGTGCGAATGAATTTGCAATGAAGCAGTTTTTTGACTTCCTCTTTGATCTTTGACAGTATCTCTGGTGCAAATCGTCTTGGATTTTGCTTGACTGGTTTTTTCCCAGGCGTCATAGGCAACCTGTGTTCGACCAACTCCTTGCTCAAACCAGGCATCTCATCATAATCCCAGGCGAAGCAGTCTTTGAATTCTTTCAACAGCTGAACTACTTTAACCTTCAACTGGGGATCAAGATTGGCACTGATGTAGGTAGGCCTTTTGGTTGTCCCCTCACTGAGGTCCACTTCTTCTAAAGGATCTTGTGCTAGCATTTTTATATTATTTGCCAACGGATCCTTCTCAAATCCCAAAGGCTCATCTTCATAGATGGCGTCGAGCCTCTGGCTTTGCTCTCCAATTTCAACCTTATCTGGAGGTTTTGGGTCGAAGTGCTTACCAGGACCTTCTTGATATACTTCAGAAATGGCTTCACCATCCATATAATCATTGGCGGCTTCCAAAGCCGCTTGTAGTTTTGTTTCGGCCACATAGGCCGAAGTACTTTTCAAAACGTCAAACTCAGTCATGATCACTGAATTCATCTCCCCACCTTGTGGGCTCTATTGAAGGTGTGCCTAAGCATGGCAATCTTCCTCCTGGTACCTCCCTGTCCCATCTGAAACCTTCAACAGGGTGTAAGTACAACGAATAAAACGTCTCCCGTCAGGTGTAAACTCAAAATCAGCTGGAGGGCATGGAGCAATGTTCGCCAGATGTTTCTCAAATTGCCTACTATCCACATGATTAACAGGCACCTTGAAGTACCCTTGATCAGCTTCAATGTTTTCCACTATCCCATCTGGTCTCCAAATGGTGATTCTTTGATGCATAGATGAGGGTACAGCTCCTATCCCATGAATCCACTCCCTAGCCAAGAGTAGATTGTAGTTAGCTTTTGTTTCGACGACCATAAACACTGTTGGTCTGGTAATAGTTCCCACAGTGAGATCCACCTGAATCACTCCCAGAGTGGAACCAACTTTTCCTTCATAGTTCGATAGAACCATGTTGTGGGGTTTAGTATCGGTCTCAAACTTCCCAATCTTGCTTAACAAAAATCTTGGCATCAAATTAACCGTTGCACCACAGTCTACCAAAATTTTGTTGACAGGGACGTTCTCTACTTTTCCAGTAATGTAAAGAGGCTTTAAATGACCCTTCATTGCCTCTGTGGGACGTTCAAAGAAAGCATTCTGTTCTTCGACGCACCCATTGTTCATGATGTAATAGCACACAGGCTTATGTGCCATCATTTCCAATTCAGCAGTTTGGTCTAAGTCTTCAACCTCTGAGACTTGACCAAATTCCCTTGGCATTACTGACACTACATTCACCAGAATATCCAGGGAAGCTGCTGATTCATTTTCGAAGTTATCAGTCATATTCTCATCCTCTTCGACCTTCTTTTCTGGCTGGACAGTGAACAATTTTCGTCGTATGGGCATCTTCTCCACATTGGTGCTTGACTCTCCTTGCACCTGAGCCTCCCTGACAGTTTTACGCCTGCGTTGCTCTCTTCGCCATTGCGATCTAGACATGGGGTTTTTACCCTTGTAGTTCTGAGAAATGTATGCTGATTTGTTTGTGGTGTGATTCTCTTTTCTGTACTCAAATGACGAACCTCTTTCCACATCAAACTTCTCCCACTTTTTCTTCTATCCTCT
Organism: Lathyrus tuberosus; assembly: GCA_022829125.1. Lineage (NCBI taxonomy): Eukaryota > Viridiplantae > Streptophyta > Magnoliopsida > Fabales > Fabaceae > Lathyrus > Lathyrus tuberosus. The sequence continues at coordinate 1,148,299 of JALAZF010000633.1, forward strand.
CCCTTCGACAGGCTTGATCCAACTACCTGTTGGCACATTCGCAGCTGGTTTGAACGTACCTGGCCTAATTCCTGGTGCTTGGTTTTTTAGCCCTATCGAAAGTCGCCTATGGTCAAAACCTCTGTGCCCTTTGTTCACCTTCTGCCCCAGGTTTCACCAACCTTCTTTGCACCTTCCAGCTTGTGGGCCGCTTTTTCATCAAAAATGGCGCTGCATCTGGGGCATAGCATTACTCCAGAGCCTTTCTTCTGGCAACGATGCAAGAAGTCCACGATTGTCTCTTCTAGCTTAGGATAAGCCATCTTGTTGTGCTTCTCTTGCTTATCTACCTGACTCACTTGTTCAGCTTTTCGATCCGTAATTCTAACCATGTTGACATCCATTATGTCCTTTAGGTGCATCTTGGAGAAACGAGCTTCCAGACTTTCAGTGGTCTTTGCCAAGCAGCCACCACCTACTGCTACTTTTGCAGCTCTTTGGGAAGCTTTTTGCCAAGCAGCTTTCTCAGCCTCAACCATCTCCTCAGCATTGACTCTCTCGACATCAGGAGATGTCTTGAAAAAATTTTCAGCAGCCATACATATCCAATTTTCCACCAGACAGCCATCCATGTCTATCATCTCTCCTACCAAGAGCATGTCATCTTCTAATTCCTTAACAACTTGGACTTTAGGGGCATTTCTGTCCATAGCCTCATTGGTGTTGATACTATCTGAGCTAGAATCAGATTCTTCAGCCAACTCGACCATGTTAATGCCTTCATTGGCATTTATCTTCCACCCACTCACGGTCATATCCAAACCCTTAGCAGCATTATCCATTTCAACAAACTTATCAGCAGTTTCTTTGGTTACCAACATTAGATTGGTACCATCAACATTTAGGCCACTTGCAGCCTTACTAGAACCTTCAATTATCACAGAACTAGTTGCGAAGTCTTCAGTAACCTCTACCATGTTGACTGACTCGTCGAACCCCTCTGTGGCTTCCACCATCTGAACCTCGTGAGGCTCTGTATAGTTAGCCTCTGCAACTTGCAATGGGTCAGAGTCAATCTTCATCTGGGCTTTGCCTTTGTCACCAAACTTTAGCCTTCCTTCTTGGATAGCATTTTGCACTAAATCCCTGAAAAGAAAACATTGAGAAGTTTTATGACCCAAAAAATTATGGTACTTACAAAAACCTCTTTTCTTTCTTTGTTCTAAACATGGTGTTTTAGCACCAGCAGGCACTATCATTTGCCCATCTTTAACTAACAAATCAAAAATTTCGTCACATTTAGTGACGTCGAAAGTATATGTTTTCTTAGGAAATTTGTCGTTAGATTCGACAGGATTTTTCCCTTCTGAAGGAGCTAATAATTTGCAAGCATAAAGTGGACCTTGCTTTAACTCAGCAACGTCAACCTCATTTTCGTCGAAATAAGATGGTTCACTATACATATTCTCCACATCTTCCTTGCATTCGACAAAGGCTACTTTTTTACCCCTATTGAATCTGGCCTTCTCTTCTTTTAGCCTTTCTAGTTGTCGAACCCTATCAGCCAACTGGGCCATATCTCTAAGATATTGGGTATCTAATTTCTTCCTAATGGAATAATCAAGACCCCCAGCAGCCATTTCGACCAACTCATGTTCTGGCACTTGTGTAAAGCACCTGGCTTTAAGAAGTCGAAACCTATTCAGGTAATCATCAATTGGCTCAGTAACTTTGCGCTTAATGCTAGCCAATTCTTTCAAACTAATCTTAGTTTGCCCCATGTAGAACTGTTCATGAAACAAACGTTCTAGTTGGGTCCAATTGTATATGGAATTTGGAGGCAAAGTAGTAAACCATGTGAAGGCATTCTTGGTAAGGGAACTTGGGAAGTATTTGATCCTAAGGCTTTCGTCAGCTGGAATTTCGCATGCTTCGATCAAATATCTAGCCACATGTTCGACAGTAGACTCAGTAGTATCTCCTGAAAACTTGCTGAACTTTGGAACCTTCATCCTAGGGGGTAGTTCTGCTTGGAGAATGTAATCCACTATAGGTGAAGTATAATTTAGCCTGGTGAAGCCAAAATTCATACCATTTCTAGTCATTATCCTTTCGACCATGGCTGCAAGATTATTTTTTTCTGCTTGATTTTGGTGTCGAACCTATCTAAGTAGTTGATCTGCGTTTTGGTTCCTGTTCACCATCACTACTGGTTCTTCCTTCATCTGGTATGGCATCTGGTTTCTTGGTGGTTCGACTCTAAAATGATCAATCATCTCTTGATCCTCCAAGTTAGCATCAGGTATCTGACGTGGATGACGTCTTGGGATGTCTTCGACAACAGTTGCTCTTCGATCTACCGCTGGTAGTCCCATGAAATCAGCCATACGTGCCACTTGTGCAGCCAATTGTTGGTTAGTTTGGGTCGTATTTTGAATCAAAGGTTGAAAAACTTCTCCCATTGTCTGAGACAACGTATGTACCATTTGCATGTTACTTTCATCCATCTGCTGTCTCAAACAATTTATGGATGTATTTGTAAGGCTAGGTGTTTGAATAGAATAACCAACACCTATATTCTGGTTGTTTCGCCCTCCTGATCCTGACCCTTGTAGTGGCGAAGACACAACAGTTTCTGAAAATACGGGTGGAGCATTCTGCAGATTTTGCATCATTGATGTAGGCATACCATAGGGTTGACTCCTTGACCCTGGATGTGGAAAACCTGGAGGAGGAACGTGCCTGTACATTGAATTTCCTCCTGGGGGTGTTGGTGAATTAGAACTTTGTGGTCCTATGTATTCCAACACAGGTTGATATGATTTTGTATATGTTGATCCTGGCTCAGACACTACTAATGGAAGTGACGCCAGTCCTCCTGTCGAAGACACTGGTGATGGTGTGCTTTGAGACCCCATACTGCTACTTGACTGAGTGTTTGAAATACTCCCTTGAGGATCAACTTGTTGGTTGGCATTGGTTGCCATTTTCTTAGTGTGTCTTCTCTTTGGTATTCCTTCGTTTGCTGTGGCTAACTTCCCACTTCTCAATAACATACAACGAAAGTACTTCTTCACCAAGAGAGATGAGGTTGACAAAAAGGTTTAACTTAGCACTGGGTCCCACTGGGCGTGCCAATTTGTTTACTGTGAATTTTGGTAAACAACCTCTGGTCTATCAATCTAAACACAAATTTATTTAACTTGCAGGATCGACCACACAAATCCTAGGACATGTGCTAAATTTGAGAGACAAGTGTAAATTGAAGAAAATGTAAACTGAACTCCACGTTCGACAATGCTGAAATAAAATCTAACTGAACTCCACGTTCGACTATGTCCAATAAAGTAAAGTAAAGACTTGAAATTTAAAGAAATGCAAGTAAAGGGTGCAGAAATTAAAGGCGTCGAAGCAAATAACAATGAGTAAAAAGCTTTGAAAGTAAAATGCAACGAACTCCACGTTCTTGGAAAGTAAAGGCTGGGATAATAAAAGTGTTGTCGAAAGTAAAATGCAGGAAAGTAAAAGACTTTGAAAATAAATGCAATGGATTTAAAGGAGAACTCCACATTCTTGAAAATAAAAGACTTTGAAAAGTAAAGGCTTAAAGATTAAATGTTTGAACGTAAAGGTGCAGTCGAAGGTAAAACGCAGAAAGTTTAAATGGCTTTGAAAATAAATTTGGCATGGAAGATAAAGTTCAAGAAACACTACAAGAAAATTGGCAAGTTGCGACGGTTAATATTGGCAGATTACGGCGGTTTAAACCGCCGCAATTTACTAGTTGCGGCGGTATTGCTTCTGTCGCGAAAACGTGTGTCACCAGGCTATATCGCGACGGTTCCTAAAACTGCCACTCCAACTGTCGTTCTATGTTGCGACGGGTAAGGAACTGTCGTAAATTGAAAATTGCGGCGGTTAAAACCGCCATAAATAATTATTTTTGTTTTTCAAAAATAAAAAACCATAGGAATTTCCAATGGTAAATCCGCAGGTAATTCCGCAGCTAATATATTTCTAAAATTAAAAAAAAATAATCAAATGAACTTTTAGCGCGCACAGCATTATTTTCATTTACAAAAATAATCCATACGAATAATGCCAAAGTTTTATTTACATAACCTTATCAGAGAATTTATATATGGGATTTGTTACATCTGACCGACTCCATTGATAATTACCAGCTCCTTTGATTATATTTTGAAAGACATTGATTTTTATTCACAAACAATAATTTCTATGTTGCTGTGTATGCTCCTAATCACCCCGTGAACAAGAAATTTAAATCATCCACTATAAGCCGACTTTGAGGACCACCAGTTTCATCCTCTCCAAGCGCAGATGCAATCATCTTTCGCTTCTTTTCCTGCAAATATATATCAAACATCATATCTTCAACTGTCCACAACACATATATTTCTGTGACGACAATGGAACCAAGAAAAATACCTGCAGTGCTAAAATTCCGTCTTCAATCATATTTTTAACAGTTAAACGCAAAACTTTAACCGGACGAGTCTGTCCAATTTGATGTGCTCTGTCTATGGCTTGATCATCAATTGTAGGATTCCACCATAGATCTAGCATGACAACATAGCAGGCTGCCACCATGTTCAGACCAAGACTAGCAGCCTTCAAAGACATTATCATAACTGTTACCTGAAACATATATGTGAGGTTGGCTCAGTAACAATACTCGTTTTTCAATATAATAATCATTTTTCTATATTATAATAGTGTGCGTGCTTCATGTGAGTTCTTTTTTTAGTAACTTACAAAAACACTTTGCCTATTGCTTTCTTGGCTTTTTCAATAAAAACTAAGTTTACTATTATTAGATACACACTGTTCTGATCTATATGTTATCTTCAATTCCTTAACCAAAGATAGATGGATGTTGTTTGGATTCTAATTATCAATGGACCAACAAGATAAAGTGTAACTCAAAGAAGCCAACAATTCAGCACTTACATTGATGGTTTTGTATTATTTTGCCAATTGTACATGAAAAATCTAAATATGACTTTACAAACCTCAGGGAGTGTGTTAAAATCCTTAACAGCATTATCAGTAAAATTGACAGACTTCTCATATCAGTAAAAAGAGTGCAATATCAAAATTTAACTGACTGATAACACCAATGCACCTTTGTAATGAGCAACTAGATACAGTAAAAAAACAATAAAAAATGCCAATACAGCCATAACCAAGTATAGTGCAATATCAAGGAGAATAAGTACTTCTCATATATGAGAGCTAGGGAATGAAGAACATATCACCCAACACAACAAAAATTAAAATATCACACATCATACCAGCAGAATCTTTTGCTGATTGAGCTTGAACCTGAGCTGCATGAGTTTAAAGGGCTTGGGCAACAACTATTGCCTGAGCGGCGGCCATTGCAGCAGCAGAAGGTGCCATAGGAGCCTGGCTTAGTGTTCCCATTGAAGTAGTCACAGTTAAGGCAGTCATTAGGCAATTGTGAGGTGGGTGATTCAACTTACAATCAACTTTTGCACAGCGCCCATTCAACTTTTGTAAGGCTGTTACTGTATCAGTTGTGCTGCATGACGATGGCGGGTAAACTTAAATTTGTTCATTGCATGTTGTGGGAAAAATTCGCCCAATAACACATTAGCACTATAACATGAAAATTTACTCAACCTTGCTATGTTGCTTATATTAATATTAATTTATATTAACTTGAAGGAGAGAAAAATATGGAAAACCTAAATATTGTTTTTTATGATCCAAAAATGTATAGACATCAGTTACACTTTTATTGACTAATGTAAAAATATCCTATTAATAGCTATTCTAGAATTAAGGGAAATCTGAAAAACTTGGAAATAAATCCTATTGTAAAAACTAAGTATAGTACAAATAAGCTGACATCAGGAGACATACAGAATTGATAAGATGGGGGGAATAATATCTGTATAATAGTCAAGAAAAATGCATTTGCTTGCACTGCCCGACAATTTATATAGTCCTGGAGTAAGATCTTGTATAGACTAATGGACACAAGGTGAAATAGCTTAAAGAGGCTCTCCTTGAAACCACAGGTGATGAGGTACTTCACTCTTTAGAGAATATGACGACATTCTGTTTATTGGATAATCAGAAGTGAGCAAAACAACACCTTAGAATTTTACTGGTGTATTGACACCTATCAAAAGGGTACAAATAGTTTAATGGTATGTATGACACTGTTTTCTCTTTGAAATACCAATTTGTTGGGGAGCATATGGGAAACCAGTCATTCCATGAGATGTTATAAAAAAACAAAAAAATATATTTTACATTGACTACTCGGAATGTTGATAGGATGCTCAAACAGGATTCAGATTTCATTACAGAAATTGTGAAATATATACTAACGAGAGATTTTCTTTTATTTGGAGTGTCCACATTTGTCTTGAAACTCGTCAATGAGAGTAAAAAACACTAAACAGTGCTAACACAGTTTGGATCCTACACATCCGAAGAATGAACAGGTTCAAAAAGAGGGTTTGCTTGAAATCAACTTTGCTTAAAAAGGTATCCCTAAAAAGTTTACCAAGTTGACATGATTCACACACCACAGATTCTAAAGACTGTAAATGAGGAAGATTGAGAACTGCTTTCTTCAATTTATTTAGGTTGGGATAACCTATGCACTTGGAGATCTGTCGTAGGGCAAACAACAAAAGAACGTAGGCTTAAATAATAGAGACCATGTGATTCATATTCCCCAACATACCAATCATCTATCTTGTATACAAGAAGAGTTGGTAGTAAAAGTGTAGAAAAATCAAAAGTACAAATGAGTTGATTGGATGGAACTAAATTAAAGGATCAATCAGGCACAAACGATCAAAATTTAAAGATAATGAAGGAAAGGGGATGGCTTGATCAATGCCCACAACTTTTTCTTTAGAACCATCAACAAGGGTGATGTGGTGTGAGTGCTTGAGTTGTAATATGGAGAAAAGTGAGGAATTTTTAGCTATGCGGAAGCACTAGAATCCAAAATCCAACACCAAAAGGAATGACAAGTAAGAGACAAACCATAAAACTACCTCACCTGTGAATACTACACCAGTTGAAGTTAGCTGAGCTGTCTTGGATTAGAGATACATTTCACGTTCAACGGTGGACAGATTTTTATGGCTTCCAGTGCTTGCTACAATTGGTTTAGAAGTAGATGAATAAGAGGAAGGAACATGTACGGACTTGTTAGGGAGTTCAATCAACTGGTAATTGGTAACGGTTGTCTTGGGTGTGTTTCAAATGTTCAGAACACGACCTATGAACAACTACTAAACAATAAACTTATTTTCATTTTAAAGTACAAGTGCTTATCAATATAAGCACTTATGCATAAGCTTACATAAGGACACAGTTAAGAAGAAACCTGGAAATCTTTCCTGTAGTTATGATATTATCAAGGATCAACATGAGGACACAGTTAAGCAATCAGAACATAGTGCCACTATAGACAAGGCTGGCTTCAGTAGTGTAGCTTCAACAAAACAACTTTACTTAGACATTTGACTAGATAACTAATCAAAATAAAAAAGATTCCACTAGGGATATCACTATAACTCAAATTGAAATCAAAACCTGGAAATTGAAATACCTTCAAATTGTAATCAAAACCTAGAAATTGAAATACCTTCAAATTGAAATCAAACCCTGGAAATTGAAATACCTTCAAATGTAATTTGAAACCTGAAAATGTAGTGAGTTATAAATCAAAATCGAAACTGATATTGAAAATGAAAGAGAAACTTGGAAATGTACTGTGCACTAAATTGAAACCAAAATCGAAAATGAAATTTGAGATAACAAGAACTATCAAGTCAAGAGTTTTCTAATTGTAGGGAAGGAAATCCATTGACGCCCGAATTAATTCAATCGATGAATTCAAAGTATCAATTGGTTTTATGGACGAGAGAGTTTCTTCCGAAGTCAAGCGTCAATCTCCTCTTGCAAAAGCTCGAGAACTCTTGCACACGACAGGTTTTTCAATTTCAGAGAAAATGGAATACGATTCAAATTTAAGGGAAAAGGAAAGGGTTTCATAAACCGAGGGAAATGAAAATTTTATGTAAAAATACTTGAAAGGATGAATGTGATTTAGGGGAAAAGGAAAGGGTTTCAAGAACGGGGGGAAATGAAAATTTTATGTAAAAATACTTGAAAGGATGAATGTGAGAGCGGTTACAGAAACATAATTTGGAATGTAATTGGTGTGACGGCAGATACGGAACTGTCGCGGCCTTAATTTTTAAATAGGATTCTTCATTTTTATAAAAATTAGTTGAGGCGGTTATCCATAACTGTCGTGACACCTGTCGCAAATGGTAAATAAGGGCAGTTTATATGTAACCGTCGCAACTCAACTGTCACAAATCAATAAAATTCTTGTAGTGAAACTGTAAAGGCATGGAAAATAAATGGCTGAATCTTAAACATGCTGAAGATAAATTATATTGATGAAGAAAATGGTGTTACATTACGTACATTCTCACGAACTCGTTTCTCTACACGCGGGTACTTTGAGTTTCTTTTGAGTAACTTGTACAAGAATATGAACACCCCATTTACATAGAACTAACTCCTATTTATAGTGCTAGGAAATAACTACTAAGTGGTGGTTACTGCTTCGAACGTGTGGATTCTGGCGCCTTCTCCTTGATCTCAACTGTTCCCACGTTCACAACTGCTCTTATTTAAATTTCAAATATTGGAAATTCCCTCCAATAACCACTGCAGCGCTTACTACTGCATTCTCATGGTCGAAACCCTTTCAGCACTTAGCCATTTTTTGAGGTTCCTACACCTCTATTCGACTCAGGCCTCTCCACAAACAAGGTCGAAGCCTTTTTTTATATTAAAAATAATTTTTTAACATAAGATAGCTTTGATTTTGACTAGCGTCGAAATTGAGGGTTAACAAGGTGGTGGAGTGGAAACCATCAAAGTGTTTCTCAAAACTCATTTGGATATTTATCTGACACGATTAAGTGTTTGGTAAACATCAATACCAGAACCAAAGCTATGATACCAATTGAAGAGGTGAGAAACACAAGAATGGGGGTTTGAATTGGGTTTTACCAACAATGGTATTTTCTGCGGAATTAAAAATCAATGCTAACAAGAGAAATAAAAATAAATAGACACATTAATTTTTATCATAGTTCACTATTAACAAAGTTACTCCAGTCCACCCATCAAGGTGATTTCGCCTTAGACAAGGACTTAATCCAATAATCTAGAAAGATTACAATGTCTAAGTGTTAGAAAACAACTTAGCCCTTTCAAGTATCCAGACTAACAACTTAGTCACTTGAGGAATCTCCACTTTGAAAAGTGTTACAAAGGTGTGTACAAGAATTGCTTCTAAACAAGCAGATGACACAATTGAAGTGCAATAACACAAAAATGTTTTTCTAGCAAGATATGAGCAACATCTCCTTGCTAATTTACATTTCATTTCAACATGATCAAGAGTTTCCTTTCATTCATAATCAAGTGCAAGAATGCATCAATACAAGTTCATCAAGCCCTAAGTCACCTAGTACATCAGATTAGGGTTTTGACCAAAGACTGCTTGGAGTTGACTTTTTCATCTGAGCATGATCTCATCCATCAAGACATGATTCAAAGATGCTCAAAGTCAAGAGATGTAATGGGCAAGAGCATTAGCTCCAAGTCAAAGTTGTATGTTGTTCAAATCAAGATCATGGATTCAAGGTTGTGATGTCATTAAAGTCCAAGTGCTATGAGGATAAGTTGAGGTCCATTCAAGGTTATCAGGGCAGGTGTGTGTGATGTGAAGGTTAGGGTTTTGTGCAGTTGTGTTTCAATCCATGTCTTAATTCATAAGCTCTCTGATTTCATGGCGTGATTCTTTTATAACGAGTTTCTTGGTTCATCATGATCAAAGTGGAATTGACTGTGCGAGCTGTGGATTTATTTCCCAAAGATTTATTCAGACAAATTCAATGATTCAGGAGTAGTTTCATTCGTTTTAATCAGAGGCTTGTGAGAAGTTCAAGTTTGGCCGTGGATTAAAATTAGGGTTACATTCTCCATTTTTCTTCCTAAACCAAATATCCATCCAATTCACTATTCATTTTAGATTTTTTATCCAATTTATCACTATCCATTCACAAACCATATTCTTGTATCCATTTTACTAAAATAGTCCAAATAACCATTTCGAAATATCCATTCATAATAATCATTTCTAATTATCCATTTACATAAACCTTTTTCATCAACCATTTCAATTATCCATAATATCCATTTTTTTATTCCTTTCAATTTCCAAAACCAAATTTAACTCCATTTTTCTAAATCCATCATTACCAATATTGATTTCATATCTAATTTTTATCCATTTCAATTCCACTTCCAATTCATATCCATTGTTCACTCATTGTTCGTATCCAGTTTCATTCATAATTTCCAATTTAATATCCACTTTTATCCATTTTAAGTATCCAATATTTATCATGTCATAAGTCCATTTCCAAGGTTAACCCACATGACCAAGGCCCATACAATCATCTACAGAAAAAATTCAACAAGTCTGCAGCAAACCGTACAACCAAGACTTTCAACCATCACGACAACATCGTTTTCGACAACAATAACTCCAACGCAACACCCACACTCAGACACACACAACTCGCCACAAAAATCCACGGCAATCTTGTCTTCAGCCACACCCTTGCTCCAAGCTAACCGTGTCGAAAAACACTACCATCTGGTGTGAGTTTGATTTCTGTGCACGGTGGGAATACACCATTATCGCCGATTTCTCCTCATCAAAATACGTCAACAAAAAAAACCAGCACGTCCACAACCTCCGCCCTCACACTCCTTTAAGAAACAGATCTACAACCACCAACACCACGCTCAAAACTCAGCAAACCGCAATAACAACAACCTAAGTCGCAGCATCAAAATAACAAAACCGAAGAAAAAGTGAGTTGAGAGGGATTCATGAGACAGCAATTTACGCTTGGGAGAACAAAGAAAGGAGGCGAGCGAGAGGAAAACCTTGATATGGGAAGGCCATGATGAATTTGTTCGTGTGAGGAGAGTCGATGTTTGGTACTGAAGTTTCATTCTTTCCCTTTTGTTGGTCATGATTTTTTTAAGAGCCCATCAGGCCCATGGTACTTACTATACACACACCTCTCATTTATCATTTAGTTACTTATTTTCTTTTCATTTTATCAAAAATATTTAACTTGTTTTGGTTTTATTTTTTCTTTCATGATTTAATATTTTAGAAAAATGACAAAAAAAAATGGAGATGCATGATTTTTTTTTTATTGTTTATTTTAGGATTTTATTTTTTACTTTGTGATTTCATTTCCTTCTTTCTTTTGAATGTCGATGTTTAATACAAAACTTGATTCAATGTACCTAATGACTTAACATTGTGCCACGATACTTTCACAAATACTTTTGGGAATGTTTAAATGTTAATGCATTGAGTCATGATCTAAGCTTGAGTTTATTTGAAATGTTAAATCATGTGTTGTTAATACTTGATTATTCTCTTCCCTTGATTGTTTATTGTTTCCAATGATGGCTTGTGATGATGTTCTTGATACACGAAGTAGATATTCAAAATTTGATATGCTTGAATTGATTCACATGCTATTGTTTGATCATTTCTCATGTGCTCGATGACTTCTCTTGAGGAATGTTTTTGCCATGATATTTAATGCTTTCTTTGATTAAATCTTGATGACTTTTATCGACTTATTTTGATGCTTTGTTTGACTTATTTTGACCTTTGATCATTAAATTTTCCTTGCATTTATGTGTGATAGTTTCATAATGCTTGATATTTGACACATGCTTATATTGCTTTGTCAAGTTTCATTTTGTAATACCCCGTATTTGATAAACGCTCTGGATAATATTAGTTGAGACCAGTTGAGATCCAGTGTGCTCTGAGTATTTATCTGATAAGATAATTAGAGCAACTGATGAACTCAAAGCTGATCAGATTAATATTATCTAAATCTAAGGTTTTGTCTATTGGTGCATTTGAGATAATTTGGACATTTAGTAGTGTTGCTAATTTTGAGTATTTTTTCTATATCAATTCTTTTCTCTCATTTTCCAAACTTAGAAACATTTGGAGAAAAAGAAAGTATAGAGAAGGAAGAGGAAAGGAAGGAAAAGAAGAGAAAATTTCCCAAGAGCTCAAGAACAAGAATCATCATCTCATCTTCATCAATTCATCTCCTCTTCTTCATCATCAGCTTATAATGCAGGTGGGTTCTAATTAGAACTTTTGTTTTAGGAGTTTTGAAAGTGTTAGAGTTAGGTTAGATATTGTGAGAAAATGAATAATTTTACTAAATCAAAGAATCTAACGGTTGAATGCGATATAAACAGGGTGTTATGATCAATACATGTGTGGAATCATCTGTTAATACTTGTTTGTGTGTTTGGTTATGTTTTGGATGAGATTTTTGGCCCTAAGGACCTGCTGTTATGTTGCTGAGAATTCTGGGTTTTTCAGGGTTCGCCTAGCGAACTCCTGGCGAAGGGCCTAGCGAATGATTCTCGAGGGTTCTCCTAGCGAATCCCAAAGCGAAAGGAAGGCGAATGTTCGCCTGGTGTTCGCGAAGCGAACTTTTTGCCATTTTGGCTCTGACTTGGTTCGCTAGAGGTTCGCGAGGCGAAGGCGAGAGCGAATGTTCGCTGGGGGATTCGCCTAACGAGCATGACAAATTTTCCGTTTTTGTTTTCTTTGTAACTTTTGAACTGTGTTTCCGATTTGAACGTTCTTTATATCGATGTGAAGCTATGAAAGTGTTATTTGCTATGGAAAGTGAAAATATTGTTTATGAGATGGATTTTTATTCAATCATGTTATTAATCGGAATTACGTGAATATTGTAAAACGGAACTTTTGAATTTTAAAAACTTTAAGTGGTGAGCTAGTGAGGAAACCTTAGTATACTAGAATGACTTAGAGTATTGTGCGGCAATGCTTACATCGATACTGGGAGTGTATCGTGGATAAGTAGTTTAGTGGAGGCTCAAGGTTAGTTTTGTGAACTCCTCCGAGTTAAACGTTTGTTATCCCCTAATAAATATTAGTGACCTGTGTCGAGATATTTTGGTGTGGGATGGTCGGGGAAAGTATTTATTAAGTTTGTGTCATTTAATAAATATTAGTTACCCGTGTCAAGATCCTTTGGTATCGGATGGCCGGGGAAAGTATTTATTAAGTGAGTCACCGTGACCCGTGTTGAAGTGCTCCTTGTGTGGGGTGGTTGGGGAAAGTTACTTAGTGGATGGTACCGTGACCCGTGTTGAAGTGCTCCTTGTGTGGGCTGGCCGGGGAAAGTACCATATGTAGATAACCATGACCCGTGTTGAAGTGCTCCGTGTGCGGGCTGGCCGGGGAAAAGTTATCTACGTTAAGGATCCGTGACCCGTGTTGTAGTGCCTTGTATGGGCTGGCCGGGGAAAGATTCCTTAACTAGTTGTCGTTTTGTGTATTATGCGATGGTTTCTCTAGTCAGAAATGTTTGAACTCAAGGTCTAGTTCCTTTTCCCCCAACTTGAGTTAGGTTTTGGTTAGAACCTTGTAAAGCCGAAAGAATCCATAAGATAGAGAACTCACTGAGATTTGATGTATCTCACCCCACTATTGTTGAATATTTCAGGTACTTCAGGTCCCGCGAAGGGTAAGGATAAGGCCGTGTGATTATCCTTACTTGTCTGATGGCGTAGCTTCCGTTGTGGAGTTTTTTTTGAGATTGTTGTCGATATAGTTCTTAGTATTTATCTTTGGAACATCTTGTATATATATTTATGCCATAGTTTTTTTTGTATTAGGCTTTCGTTTTGGGCATGTATATGTATAATGTGTTTACTAGGGAGTTATTGGTATTTCAGTACCCAACGTGGTTTTCATGTATAATATATCCTTTGATGTATGCATTTATATATGGGTGTTAAGTTGGTATTAGAGCAGGTCGTATCCTCGACCTATCCATGAAATAGTATAAGTGTTTCTTTCCGTTTCATATGTGTTGTGTCGCCATGGGTCTTAAGTGTTATATTTATGGTATTGAGCCTGATCAACTTAATCCTATCTGTTTGACCTTTAGGAACATGGCTGACGGACGCAGAAGCAACCGTGGTAGACCCCGAACTACTCCAGCTGGGACGAATCCGCCAGGCGGCGATGAGAATGCTCCTTTGTATCAGTTTATACAACAGATGCAGCAGCAACAGAATCAGTTTATGCAGCAAATGGTACAACAAATGAATGGAAGTCTGCATCCTCAGGTGGTTGTTCCAGAAGCTGTAGGTGGGACTTTCCGGGATTTCTTTCGCATGAATCCTCCGAAATTTCATGGCGGATTAGATCTTGTAAAGGCTCGCAAATGGATTTTGGGTATGGAAAGAATCTTCTTGATAGTGCACTGTAGTGAAGAGAATAAGGTGGTATTCGCTTCGCATTCGTTGAAGGGTCCTGCCATGAGGTGGTGGGAGAGTGCGTCGGCTCTTATGACTATACAGGGTGTGCCCAAGGTCTGGGAACAATTCAAGGCAATTTTCATGGAGAAATATTTTCCTAGTTCCTTGAGGACTCAGAAAGAGTTTGAATTTCAACAGTTAAGACAGGGTAGTATGACTGTGGCCAGTTATGCTGAAAAGTTTGAGGACATGGCTGCTTATTCTAGGCAGGCTATGTATGCTCCGGATGAACGGTGGAAAATAGATCAATTTCTTTTTGGACCAAAAGCTGAAATTTCTCATAGTGTATCTCAGAGGGAGTTCACTACTTATGTAGAAGTTCTAAGGCAATGCTATGTGGCTGAGCATAGTTTGAAGAAAGTGCAATCTGAAGGTGTTGCAAGTAGGGTAAATCAGGGTGATCGTGGGAGAGAAAGTCAACACTTTGGGCCTAGATCGCAAGCTTTCAAGGGAAAGCAGGTTGCTAGACCTAACGATATTCTTGTATGTAGGTTGTGCAACAAACGTCATTTTGGGAAGTGTGTCGATGGGAGTGTTAGGTGTTATCATTGTAATGAAATGGGACATATGGCTAGAGTGTGTCCTCAGAATAGAAACCAAGTGAAAGGAAGGAATACCGGAAGGGTGTATACCTTGGATGCAAGAAAGACGAAAGGTGACAACTCTTTAATTGCGGGTACGTGTTTCGTAAATGCGCATCCTTGTTTTGTTTTATTTGATTATGGAGCAACACATTCTTTTGTGTCGATGCGATGTGTGAAGTGACTTGGGTTGTAAGTTATTCCTTTGTCTCCTCCTATGGTGGTCACTACCGCCATGTATGAAATGGTTAAGACACCGTTGATGTGTTAAAACTGTGTTTTGTCTGTGAATGGTAGAGCTTTTCAGATTGACCTTATCTGTTTACCGTTTAAGAAAGTGGATGTCGTTTTGGGGATGGATTGACTTTCTGCTAATTCGGTGTTTATTGGGTGTGAAGAAAAGCTAATCATCATTCCATCTGTTGAGGCTACCCCGAGGGATGTGTTAACAACTATTTTAGAAGGTACAGTGGGAATGATAAATTTCTTGTTTAAGAAGGAGAAATCTGTTTTACTGGTTCTAACTAAGGAGGTAAGTAGTGACCAGCAAGTGCTGAGTATTCCTATAGTCTGCGAGTTTCCCAAAGTTTTTCCCGAGGACGTTACTTCTCTTCCTCCGGAGAGAGAAGTTGAGCTCTCTATTGACCTGGTACCGGGAACGGCTCTTATATCCGTTTCTCCTTATCGGATGGCACCGCTTGAATTAAGAGAATTAAAGGACCAATTGGAGGATTTAATGGCTAAGCATTTTGTTAGACCTAGAGTTTCACCATGGGGAGCTCCAGTATTATTGGTAAAGAAGAAAGATGGTGGAATGCGGTTGTGTATTGATTATCGTAAGTTGAACAAAGTCACTATTAAAAACAAGTACCCCTTACCCAGGATAGACGACCTGTTGGATCAATTGAAAGGAGCCTGTGTATTCTCGAAGATTGATTTGCGGTCGGGGTATCATCAAATCCGAGTGAAGAGTTCCGATGTGCCTAAGACTGCATTTAGAACCCGTTACGACCATTATGAATTCTTGGTGATGCCTTTCGGTGTGACTAATGCTCCAGCTGTTTTTATGGATTACATGAACCGTATATTTCAAGCTTACTTGGACCAATTCGTCCTGGTCTTTATTGACGACATTCTTATTTATTCTCGTACTCCACAAGAGCATGGAGAACATCTGAGAATTGTCTTATCTGTATTGCAGGAGAAGCAACTTTTTTCTAAGTTAAGCAAGTGTGAGTTTTGGATGTCGGAAGTTAATTTTCTTGGTCACGTTATATCTCAAGGTGGTGTGGCAGTGGATCAGTCGAAGGTAGAAGCAGTGATTAATTGGGAGAGACCAAGGAATGCTTCGGAAGTTCGAAGTTTCTTGGGATTGGCAGGTTACTATAGAAGGTTCATCATCTCAATTGGCCCTACCAATGACAAAACTTACTCGAAAAGATTCTGCTTATGAGTGGGATTCAGGTTGTGAATAAAGCTTTATGAAATTGAAGGAAAGTTTGACGACTACTCCTGTGTTAATCATTCCAGATCCTAGCAACTCTTACGAAGTATTTTGCGATGCTTCTAAGATGGGATTAGGAGGTGTTCTGATGCAAGGCAGTCAAGTGGTAGCTTATGCTTCTCGACAATTGAAAGTTCATGAGAAGAATTATCCAACTCATGATTTGGAACTAGCAACAGTTGTGTTTGCACTGAAGGTGTGGCGTCATTATTTGTATGGTGTACGTTTTGAAATGTTCAATGACCATAAAAGTTTGAAGTATTTATTTGACCAAAAGGAGTTGAATATGCGACAAAGAAGGTGGATGGAGTACTTAAAGGATTATGACTTAGAATTAAAGTATCATCCAGGAAAAGCTAATAAAGTAGCAAATGCATTGAGTCGGAAAATGGTTCATGGTGACGAATTGATGATATTGGAGTATGCATTGTTGGAAAAGTTTAGAGATCTTAATCTCTAGTTTGTGTGGACTCCGAATGGTGTAATTATGGGAAATTTGAATGTAAATTCTATTCTAAGAGATGAGATTCAACAAGAACAAGTTTTAGAAGGGAAGTTTCAAGAAATGTTACTTCAACCAGGTTTTACACGAGCGGCGGATGGGATTGTCCTATTTAATCAAAGGATATGTGTTCCGAATGACGCGGTATTAAAAAGAAAGATTTTAGATGAAGCTCATAAAGGTACTTTTACGATACATCCTGGTTCTTCGAAGATGTATCAGGACTTAAAGAAAGATTATTGGTGGTCCGGAATGAAAAAGGATATTGCGGTATATGTGTCAGAATGTCCAGTGTGCCAACAGGTGAAGATTGAACACCAAAGACCGGGCGGTCTATTGCAACCTTTAGAAATTCCAGTTTGGAAGTGGGATAGTATTTCTATGGACTTTGCAGTAGGTTTACCCCGTACACAAGGTGGTTATGATTCTATTTGGGTGATTGTGGATCGACTAACGAAATCTGCACATTTCTTAGCCGTGAAGACCGCTTACAAGGTAAGTCATCTTGCAAGGTTGTTTATTTCTGAAATTGTGAGATTGCATGGTGTTCCCTCTAACATTGTGTCCGATAGAGATTCCAAGTTTACTTCAAGATTTTGGAAGGTTTTTCAACAAGCTATGGGTACGAGGTTGCGTTTGAGCACGTCGAATCATCCTCAAACGGATGGTCAGACTAAGCGAACAATACAAACGATAGAGGATATGTTAAGAGCTTGTGTGCTAGAAAGTAGAGGAAATTGGAAAGAACTTCTATCGTTGATTGAGTTTTCTTATAAAAATAGTTACCATGCGAGTATCACTATGGCCCCTTATGAAGCATTGTATGGGAGAAAATGTAGAACACCTTTGTGTTGGGCGGAAGTTGGTGAAGATAGAATTTTGGGACCCAAAATTATTCAAGAGACGACGGAAAAGATTCGGATGATCCGAGAAAAAGTTAAACAAGGACAAGATCGTCAAAAGAGTTATGCGGACAATCGTAGGAGACCTTTAGAATTTGAGGAAGGTGACCATATGTTTTTGAAAGTTACTCCGAGATTGAGATTGAAGGGACAATTTAAGTCACTCAAGTTAAGTCCGAGATATGTGGGACCGTATCAGATCGTAGAAAGGATTCGTGAAGTCGCTTACAGATTAGCCTTACCACCCTCTCTGTCCGAGATACATGACGTATTTCATGTATCTCAGCTCCGAAAGTTTATTCCTGACCCTCTTCAGCCAGTTTTACCGGAATTAGTGGAAATAGAAGCAGACTTGACTTTTGAACCTCAACCGAGTTGTATTGTGGGAAGAGAAACAAAGGTATTAAGGAACAAAGACATTCCTCTTGTTAAGGTGCAATGGGATATTACACATCCAGGTGATGCTACTTGGGAACTAGAATCGGAAATGCTAGATGCTTACCCTCATCTGTTCAGGTAATCTTTTAAATTCGAGGACGAATTTCTACTTAAGGGGGGAGGATGTAATTCCCCGTATTTGATAAACGCTATGGATAATATTAGTTGAGACCAGTTGAGATCCAGTGTGCTTTGAGTATTTATCTGATAAGATAATTAGAGCAACTGATGAACCCAGAGCTGATCAGATTAATATTATCTAACTCTAAGGTTTTGTCTATTGGTGCACTTGAGCTAATTTGGACATTTAGTAGTGTTGCTAATTTTGAGTATTTTCTCTATATCAATTCTTTTCTCTCATTTTCCAAAGTTAGAAACATTTGGAGAAAAAGAAAGTAGAGAAAAGGAAGAGGAAAGGAAGGAAAAGAAGAGAAAATTTCCCAAGAGCTCAAGAACAAGAATCATCATCTCATCTTCATCAATTCATCTCCTCTTCTTCATCATCAGCTTCTAATCCAGGTGGGTTCTAGTTAGAACTTTTGTTTTAGGAGTTTTGGAAGTGTTAGAGTTAGGTTAGATATTGTGAGAAAATGAATAATTTTACTAAATCAAAGAATCTAACGGTTGAAATGCGATATAAACTGGGTGTTATGATCAATACATGTATGGAATCATCTGTTAATACTTGTTTGTGTGTTTGGTTATGTTTTGGATGAGATTTTTGGCCCTAAGGACTTGCTGTTACGTTGCTGAGAATTCTGGGTTTTTCTGGGTTCGCCTAGCGAACCCTTGGCGAAGGGCCTAACGAATGATTCTCGAGGGTTCACCTAGCGAACCCCAAAGCGAAGGGAAGGCGAATGTTCGCCTGGTGTTCGCGAAGCGAACTTTGTGCCCTTTTGGTTCTGACTTGGTTCGCTAGAGGTTCGCGAGTCGAAGGCGAAAACGAATGTTCGCTGGGGGATTCGCCTAGCGAGCATGACAGATTTTCCGTTTTTGTTTCCTTTGTAACTTTTGAACCGTGTTTCCGATTTGATTGTTCTTTATATCAATGTGAAGCTATGAAACTGTTCTTTGCTATGGAAAGTGAAAATATTGTTTATGAGATGGATTTTTATTCGATCATGTTATTAATCGGAATTACGTGAATATTGTAAAACGGAACTTGTGAATTTTAAAAGCTTTAAGTGTTGAGCTAGTGAGGAAACCTTAGTATACTTGAATGACTTAGAGAATTGTGCGGCAATGCTTACATCGATACTGGGAGTGTATCGTGGGTAAGTAGTTTAGTGGAGGCTCGAGGTTAGTTGTGTGAACTCCTATGAGTTAAATGTTTGTTATCCCCTAATAAATATTAGTGACCCGTGTCGAGATCCTTTGGTGTGGGATGGTGTAGACTGCTATTTTTGACGACAATGGATTGATTGGAAAACAAAAAGTAAAAGGAGCTGGTCGAAATATTTCGACTCAAGATTTGATGTTAAATTAAAAGTTAGTCGAAGACGGTTTGGAAACCGGAACAAGTGATGTGAATTTCTCTAAGTAATAAAGAAGTTCATTATTTCGACAACTTGAGTTGAAGAGGTATTTTGTCAGATAGTTTGAAATTCAAAATTGAGAGGGAGATGCAGTTGAAGAAATCAGACGCGTGGAGCATATCCAAGGCAAGGAAGCATGCAAGACGCCATTTGTCACATTTAGGGGAAATAGCTGTTATCGGTAGTTGTTTGGTTTGTATATAAATAGGTAGTCATATTATGAAAAAAGTGTGTGCATTTCAAAATTGTACAAGTTTTTCAAATTACTCAAAGTAACCGTGTGAGAGAAACGAGTCATTATGGAAAAAATGTACGTTTGAGAAAAACACCAGTTTATTACTTGCAATTCTTTATGAAATTTAAGTTTGTTTACAATACTCTTTAAGATTCTGCAAATTTTATTCTTGTCACGTTACTTTCATTTCACCAGTTATTTATCAATTCCAAGTTCTATTTATTTTAGTTAGTCGAAAATTACCAACTGTGAGAACAATAATAAAACAATGATGAAAAGGTTAGAGTTTTACTCAAATTGTCAGCATTTTTAAAGCACTGTGTCCTAGGATTTGTGTGGTCGGTCCTGTTAGTAAACTAATTCCACAAATTAGAAGACCAGAGGTTGTTTGCTAAATTTCAAGGCGAACAAATTGGCACACCTGGTGGGACCTTGTGCGTTTTGACAATTTTTTTTAAACCTTTATTTTTAAATTTTCTTTTCCTTTGCAGTCATCTTCGTTTTGTTGTATGAAATTAAGGAGCGGTAAGATTGCCGAAAATAATGAAGAAAGACCCAGAAGGAGACGAGTACGCAGAATGGCGAATCCAAATCCGCCTAACAACCAGAAACCTACGAATAATGAAGTACCACCCCCTAATCCTTCGACTGGGGGAAATGCAACCTCAATATCAGTATCAGAGGCTATGCAATCAACAGCGGGTTCGACACCTGCGCATTTGATCCCCCAAAATGCGCCAAGTTTTTCTACTATGGGGTCTCAAATGCAACAAATGACACCCCCTCCTCCAGGAAGCACGTACAGGCCTCTTGTGTCTGGTTTTACGATGCCTCCATTAAACCGAGATCAACCATATGGAATGCCAAGTACGGTGATGGCAAGTTTACATAATGCGTCACCAATATATACAGAAGCCATGACTAATGTAACTTTGCCTTTGCAAGGATCAGGATCTGGCGCAAACCATATAGGGAGAATGAGTCAGCCTTTGGCAACAGGGTATCAAACCTATATGCCAAGTATCACTAACAATTCTGCGCAAGTGATTAGCCAACAAATAGATGAGAGTAACCATGACATGGTTCAGATGTTGAATCAACAAATGGGGATTGTATTTAACCCATTGATTCAAAATACCACTCAAACGACCCAACAATTGGCAATGCAAATGGCGCTTATTGCCGATTTTTTTGGTGTTCCCCAACCCATTTAAAGAGAGCAGGTAGTCCAGAACCCAAGGATAGTCGTCGAAGAGGAACCTACTATAAACCAAAGATAAATAAATGTTCCTCAAGCGAACCCTAGAGACCAAGAAGTAGTGGTCGAACCACCCCGGGTCGAAATTCCTGTTCAGTAAGAACCTGTGAGGGTGTTAGTAAATAGGGATCAAAATGTTGATGATGTTGTGCAACGAATACATTGTAATAACATGACAGCAGAAAATAATTTAGCAGCCATGGTCGAAAGAATAATGGCTCGAAATGGGGTAAATGTAGGACTCCAGAGGCCTAGTTACACATCACCATTATCTGAATATATATTGTAGGAAGATTTACCCCCAAGATGGAAAGTCCCCAAGTTCACTAAGTTTTCAGGAGACACGAGAGAATCGACAATCGAACATGTTGCCCGTTACTTGATCAAAGTAGGCGAAATAGGGCACAATGAAAACTTGAAGATAAAATATTTTTCGAGTTCTTTGACGAAAAATGCTTTTACTTGGTTTACATCTTTGCCTGCAAGTTCGGTCCATACATGGACCCAGTTGGAGAGATTGTTCCATGAACAGTTTTATATGGGATAAACAAAGATAAGTTTGAAGGAATTGGCTAGCGTCAAGAGAAAATTCTCTGAGCCAATTGATGATTACTTGAATAGGTTTAGGTTGCTTAAGGCAAGATGTTTCACACAAGTGCCTGAACATGAGTTTGTCGAAATGGCCGCAGGTGGCCTTGATTATTCGATCAGAAAGAAATTAGACACACAATATTTGAGAGACATGGCCCAATTGGCTGATAGAGTTAGACAGGTTAAAAGACTAAAGGCTGAAAAAGCTAGAGCCAATAAGAATAAAAAAGAGAGTGGCTTATGTCGGAGTGTGTCAAGATGAGGACGAAAGTGAATCACCAAATTTCGACGAGCAGGAAATTGATTTGGTAGAACTGAAACAGGGCCCGCCATATGCTTGTAAAGTTTTGGCTCCGTCGAACGGGAAGGATCCAGTCGAGTCTGAAAAGAATGATAAGTTCCCCAAAAGGACTTATACGTTCGACGTTACCAAGTGTGATGAAATATTCTATTTATTAGTCAAGGATAGCCAACTGATAGTGCCACCTGTAACTAAAGTGCCTCCTCTAGAACAACAAAAGAAGAGAGGTTTTTGTAAGTACCATAATTTCTTGGGTCATAAAACGTCTCAATGTTTCCTTTTCAGGGATTTGGTGTAGAATGCAATTCGCGATGGAAGACTCAAATTCGGCGACAAATCAAAGTCGCAGATGAAAATTGATTCTAATCTAATACATGTGGCAGAAGCCCATTATGCTGAACCATTCACAGTGAACATGGTGGAGGCTGAAGAAGGTTTCGACTACAGCTTTGAGATGATCGAGGCCACTGAAGGCTTCGACAACAATGTAAATATGGTGGAGATCACTGAGATCCCCACTGATGAAAGTGATGTCGAAGAGGTCTCCAATGACTTCATAAACCAGCCGGTGATGATCAAGGTTACTGAACACCTTGATGAAGGAATTATATAAAACTGCATCAACAGTGAAGCTATTGAAGGCTTCAGTGACATTAACAACAAGGCCACTGAGGGCCTCAACAATATTAATACAGAAATTGCTTAAGTTTTCGACAAAGTCAAAGATGAAGCTGCTGATGGCTTCACCCAAGCCAACAGAGGGACTACTGAAGGTTCCTACAAACCAGTTGCTGTAGGGAATCTTCGACAGATAATGGAAGACCCTAAGGAGAAAGCGGTCGAGTTTTGCTGCCAATATGATGTCAAAGGTTTGCCTTTGAAGATTCACACAAAAGGTGATCATGAAGATTTCGACCTAGCTAAGAAGAAACATGAGGTAGACGAAGGCCTCAGCATGAGAATGAACAAATTGAGCATTGCAACTGAGCCAACCGCCAATGTGAACATGGTGGAAGTATCCCAGAAAGTCCCAGTGGAAATCGACGAATAACGTCGACGAGAAGAGTACCAGAGGGTGGCATACCCAAAAGAAGAAGAGAATTTGGTAGAGTTTATTCAACGATGCCAGAAGAAAAGATTTGAGGTGATGTTATGCCCTCGCTGCAGCACTCTCTTCGACAAGAAGGCATCAAAAAACTTGGAAGGAATCGAGAGGGCTAAAAGGAGAGGAAATTGGGGGGAAGTACCATCTTCAAGAAAGGAGAGATTCGACCCTAGAATGGGAGATCAGAATAATCAAAGGCTGGGAGAAAGGTATCCAAACACCTTCAAACCCACAAACAAAGTCCCAGATGATAAGTGGGTTCAACCAATTCGCCAGGCTCAGGGCCAGAAGAAATGGAAGAACTTTGAGGTGCAAAGGGGCTCCTCGTTGACAGGGAAGAAAGAAAGTGAGAAGTCCAGGAGAATGCCTTACCCTTCATAGAATTATAAGGGTAAGAACACAATGTTGAAATCTCAATGGAGGAGGTTTCAAAGGCAAAAGAAACCGGAGAGAGAGGCTGTAGAAAAAAGCAAGGCAGAAACTAGCAGCAACATCCAAACTGTGAGTCAGAGAGAGGAGTCCATAGACAATGAACAACGCAGTGTACCTGAATAAGTGTCGTCGAAAGAAGATATAAACAGAGAAGATGAAATGACTGATGACTTCAAATCAGAATCAGAGGCGTCCTTCAACGTTATGTGCAACGTAGTCTCAGTGTTCCCTAGGGAGTACGATCCGGTGATGGAGGTCGAAGAAGAAGAGGAAGTCATGGAAAGTGAAACCACAAGGCACGGACCAGTGTGCTACTATATAATGAATAACAGATGCGTTGAGGAGCAAAACACGTTTTTTGAAAGGCCAGACGACTCCATGCGAAGCCACCTTAAACCTCTATTCATAAAAGGAAAGGTGGGAAATGTGGGGGTAAACAAAATCCTAGTCGATAGAGGAGCGGCAGTAAATCTAATGCCGCACTACATGATGAAAAAGATTGGCGAAGACGATTCAGACACCAAGCCCCACAACATGGTTTTGTCGAACTATGAAGGAAAAGTAGGGACAACAATGGGTGTAATACAGGTAGATTTAACAGTCGGAACAATTACTAGGCCGACGATGTTTATGGTGATAGCTTCAAAGGCAAATTACAATCTCTTCCTGGGGAGAGAATCGATACACGACATAGGTGTCATTCCTTCGTCAATGCATCAGAGGATAACAATCTGGCGCGCTGATGGAATAGTGGAGAACATAGAGACTGATCAGAGCTATTTTATAGCTAATATAAACCATGTTGATCACCGAAGTTTTGACAGAAACTTGGCCCACATTGCTCCTTGCAGTCCAGCCACATTCGAACTGACGGAAACTGATAATGCTTTCTGTTCGTTATACCTCCATCTCACATATGGGGGTTTGTCATCTGCGAAAATCAACCGGCGGAAAGGAACAGAAGAGTCGCCACCGAACGTTATTTATCTCGACACAGGGAAAGGAAACGATCGAAGAAAACCTCAACAAAGGGAAAGGAATGGTCATCGCAATCATAGCCTGGGTTCGGGAGTCGGTTACGCGAGAGGAAGGTATTAGCACCCCCTCGTGTCCATCATACTCGATGGGGATCCATGCTTATTGTTATCGATCAAAGGGTGTAAGTATCTGAAGCTCAACTGCTAACTGGAAACAGAAAAGAAAAGAAAAAGTGACTCGATAGGACATCGTTGTCCTAGGCCTATGTATTCCCTCGGGAGCGGGAAAATCAGAGTCAACGTAGTTCGAAGGACTACGGATTTATGGGGGGAAGGTTGCTCGCCAGGCGTCCCGCCTGTGCCTACGTATCCTCAATCTAACCAGAGAGAGGAAGTCAGAGCAGTCGTAGTTCGACCTACGGGTCAGTTTTGATTGGTCAAAGAGTCTCGATCGCACGGGTGCGAGAGAAAGGTTTGATTGATAAGGTTGTGCTCGCAGAGATCTCGCGCGATCTCTTGCCTACGTATCTCCATTAACCAATGAAGAATTAGAGCGACGTAGTTCCCTCACTAGGGATGACTTTGCTTTGTTTGTGTCTTTTAAGTGGAATACGCCAACGTTCGCGTTCCAGCAGTTTAGGTGTTGCCACTCGGTGTGGGAGTCTTACGCGTTTACCTGTTTGCGGTAGAACGGAAATGACACATCCTCTACAAGTGGATTAAAGGAGATGAGAGGAGATGACTCAAATGTGTAAGAGAAAATGGAAGTTAGTTGTTAGTGTGCTAGGTAATTTATCTCGATCGCACGGGTGCGAGAGAAAAGGGAAGTTAGTCGTTAGTGTGCTCGTCGAGATATCGCATCTCATGCCTACGTATCCGCAATCTAAAAAGAAAAAGGAATCAGAGCATCCATAGTTCACGCTACTACGGGTGAACGGGAACGCTCTCGATCGCATGCGTGCGAGAGACAAGATAAAACTCACGAAGGTCACCCAGATGGTCTAAAGAGGGAAACTGAACCTACAAGTTAGCATGCAATGATGGTCCTAAGGTCAGGATCAAGAGGGAAGTCTACCTAATGTTATCATGCATGGATTGCTATCCTAATGTCTCTCCTACCTCCGACTTAATCAAAACTTAAGTAGACCGAGGAATCCTACGGGATCATGTCATCAGACAAGTAAACACAGGATAAATCAATCACAAAATGAACTAAAAGCAACGAAAGAGTAAACAGTGTCAGTCAACAATAATGTCACATAATCAAAGTAAGAAAATGGGAAGCTTTAGCCAAGGGGTCATATCAACCGAGGCAAACAAGCTAGCTATGGGAAATAGGGGTACTCACCTAATGGTATCGAGAACCATGGAGAGCAGAGTAAGGGGATGTGAATAAGATCACATAAGCATCAACATCGGTCAATGCGAGCTATATACAAGGTGTGGAGGTTTGATTGCTAAACCCTTCTTCCACTTGGCGGACTCGATAACAAGAGTGAGTTATGTTCAAAGCATCAACATGAAATGCGAGCTAAGAACGACCTGGGACTAGAATAACGGGGGTCGGTTGCGAACCCTATCTTCCGTCAATTGCCTTCTTGAAGGTCTTACAAGGGGATATGGGAATGGGATGCCTCTTTGAAGGTCTTTGGCACAATATTAAACAATCACAAACAGAGCCTCCTTTGAGGACTTCCAGCATTGCCGGCCAAGTGGCATGGAATCCCAATCCTACTTCTCATGGCATAAAAAGGAAAAATGCGGAATTAGTAAAAGAGAAGAGAAGTAATACCGAACGGATAACAATCCGTGGCAACGTAAGCAAAGTATTAGCGAACCGGCAAACTTCTAATAACCTAGTATAAATGAACAAAGGTGTTAGAAAGTGGAAAGGATCCGTGAAAGACATGGAACCAAATGCTCTTCACTCTTCATGAAAAAAACAATAAAACAAGGCAATAAGCCATAAACAGCAGCAACAACAGCCCTCCAACATCTGCATAGCTGTAAAAACCAGCAACAAGTAAAAACAACCTATAACAGCTACTATTTCCAGAACAGAATAGGTGTGTATGCAACCAAACAGACTAGCAACATTTTACAGCACACTTTGTCCATTATAGCAGTGTATGTTACAACAACTTCTACATTTAAGCCACTTATCAAAACACGTGAGAATCACTACAAAACAAACTCAAAGGTTAGTCAAAATTCAATTGGAAATTGTCAATAAGAAGTAAATGAAATCAATACTAAATGTGAACAACAATTAGTCAAAAACTAACATGTAATCAAGTATCAAGGACTATTAACAAAGTCATCAAATGAAACTATTAAAAGGATTAGTTGAAGCTTGCATTAAAGTCAAAGTATCGTCAATGTTAGAATTAAGTCAATGTCAATTAGTTCAAAGTTTCTAATTCTAAAACTAGTTAGTGGACAATTACGCCAAAAAACAATGATTGAGCAATTAAGCTAAAAACAACTAGTAAGCTAAAAACCATTAGTGAACTATCAAGCAAAAATCAATTAATGAATGATTAAGCCACAAACCAATTAGTGAGCAACTAGTGAACAAAACAATTATTCAAAACAATTAGCAAAATATAAACCTAATTAGTCACAATTACAACCAATAAACCATGTAAAAAGGGCAATTAAAAACACAGTTAATTTCTAATTAAAAATTAGTATAAAAAAGAAAACTAATTCTAAAAATCTAATTCTAGAACTACAATCTAATTGTATGGTTGATAAAGCTCAAGTTAAATTCTAACACTAATGAAAAATCTAAACAATAGCAAAGTAAAATTATATTCTATAGACTCTAATTAACCTAATCAAGAACCAATATCAAAATAACTTACTCACACAGAGGGGACGTGGATAGAATAACGTATGGCCAGGCGCAATTTGAATTAATCATGAGGCCAAGAGATCACAAGGCGGTGCGGAAAGCAAATCAGGGTGAACTTAAGGCCCACAAACCTACTCAGCTCCCATGTCCCTTACTTAACCTAAACATACATGTAGGATTCCATCTCCTTCGTTCTCCACACTTTGCCGGCCATGAATACGGCGCCCCGCCATTCACTTCTCCACAACAACCATTCCTCCTCTCCATTTTCTCTGAAACATGACGTCAACAATATCCTATTTCACGCCGTGACGTCTGCTGTCAGCGGGGGTGCACACATCACACCTCTGATTATCAACACTCGTTGCGATCCCCTTTGATTTTCTCTCAAGATCGCGAATTAGAGACAACCACAAGCAAGACCTAGGCTGTGAATCCAGATGCACGCCAGAAGGTGAAATTGAATTGACGAACTTACATTGAATCAAAGTCTTTTTAGGTATGAATGAGCTTTTCGCTTCCGTCGCTTTCACCAAACCTTCTTCCCTGCCGCTCAATTTCTCTTCTACTTTGCATTTCTTCTTCTTCCGTAATCTGATTTCTGGTTACCGCGAATTATTGAGTGTTGATGTGTTGATCTTGCGTATAGTCATTGATTGATGATGTGTATTGATGTTGTTGAATGATGAACTCGTTTTGCAAAGTTCTTGAAATGATACGCGAGTTCATATTGAATCGCTAATGCTGCTTCTGAATCGTTGCTGTTGTGAAATTGAAACAGGTTTGTGAAGAGTGAAGTTGATTAAAGATGACGATGAAGATTGTTGCTGATTATTGTTAATTCACTATGCAATGTGGTTGCAGATCATGAATTGGTTCATTCTTGAATTTGCAGGTACTTGAATTGCAGTTAGCGATGCGAAGATGAAGAAGAATCACCGCGAATTCTTTCTGAATTTAAGCAGAAGATACAAAGCTGTTATGGTGCTAAGGTGAAGAATCAAAGGCGAAAGATGAAGAAGCTTTCGTTGGATCTTTCAACGAATCAGATGAAGAAAAACTCAAAAGTGAAATAATAATAGCAGAACAAACCGAGAAAATCAACTGAGAGTTAAGAAGATTGAAGTGTTGAAGAAGCGAATTGATATCAGGACTTGGAAGAATTCAGCAGTAGAAACCGTTATCCTTTTTGTTAAGAGCTTGTGATTCAGTTAGAGTTTGTTGATGTTGTTGGATTTCGTTGTAGGAATTGTGTTGTTCCTGTCGAATTCTCAAGCCTCAACGGTTCCAGGTTATGAATTTCTGAATTGATATCGAATTCTTGATGGTTGGTCTATTGTAGCTTAGTAGAGTGAATTCTTGCATCTTTATTGGTTTATTGCAGGTTCTTGGTAGATGATTGAAGTGGAATCAGATCACTGAAGGCTTGAGGTTTGTGCAGAGATTGAAGATGACAAAAGGAGGAAGAAGAATGGTGCAGATTGAATCTAAGAGAGAGGAAGCTACAAGTTCAAGCAGAGAATTGAAGGTTAAGGATGGCGATATTGGTGAATTGATGGAAATGGAAGGTGAAGATGAGAAAAGAAAGATTTCATTAGAAAGGAAAAATGGTTAGAGGTTAATTGGTTGATTCTATTGGTTACAGTCAGGAAAAATGTTAGGGTGAATTTTTTGTAATTTTTCTGTTGTGTCAGTTATCGTTATGGGTTAGGATAGTTAGCTAGAAGTTAACTGAAAAATTCTGTTATCTGTTATTTGGTTAGCAGTTGTGATGACATTTAGAGATTTTTGAATCGGTTAGGAATTCTGTTGGGCTTTTTCTGGTGTAAAATGGTTATGGAAATGTGAAATTTGGAATTGGTTTTAAATGGATACTAAAAAAATGGTTTTAGAAAATGGATAATTAATTTGGAAAAGAATGAATATGGATAATGAAAAATTGGAAACATGGATACAGACCAAGAATGGATCCAAAATATGGACATGGGCTAAAAATATGGTTTTTGGATACGAATGAGAAAGTGGTTAATTTTGATTGGATTAAAAAAAAGATTATTTGTAAGGTGAATGGAAATGGATTTGAATTCTAAAATGGATATCAAAAATTGTTTTAAAGTGGGTATGGTTTTAACAAATGGACATGGTTTTAAAATGGATATTAGGAATTGGATCATGGTTTACGGTTGAAATGGATACCAAAAGTGGATTTGGTTTATGATATGAGGTGGATACGGATTTACGAACTTGTATCTTGAATTTCAAATATCTTAAAGCGCTTGCCCAATCCAAATTCAAACTCAAATACTCCATGAACTCCACCTCGAACCAACTTCAATCTCCTCCCTCATTAACTTGTATTATACGCCATGGACAATAAGCAACTGAGAGAATACTTCTGTCCTGACCACAATATAAATCCACAACTGGATCTCATGTCAAGATGCCTTTACAATGAACCCCAATCACCATTTTCAATTGATGAATATCAACCAAGTCGCACAGAAGATAAGAAACCATGATCCCACACCTCAGGAGCCCAATGCAAATGAATGAATGAGTTATGACCTAATGGATATGCAGATGAGTGCGAAGCATAAGCCAGTTATAAGGCGATAAATAGGAGGGCAAATTTTGGGGTGCTACAGCTGCCCCTATTCAATCAACTATGGACATGAAAGGATGAGAGCAACGACTTTCAGTCATTCGAGGTAAATAGTGATTGAATACTGAAGGCAACATGAAATTTGCGCTCTGTGGGTATAAAATACGGGTAGAGGATTTAACGAGTGTAAAACTCTACTGGGGATGAAAGGGTAGGTTAGATTGAAAAATCCGTTAAGGCTAAGATATGACACAAACGGGTGTCAAAGAAAGAGGATGAACATGAATGGACAATTTGGTTAATGACACGGACGAGTATCGCATATCAAAGAAAGATGAATACGAACGAGTGTTTGGGTTAACGACACAGACGAGTATCGGCAGATGATACTGACATGTATCAAGGAAAGATGGACACGGACGAGTGTTTAAGGTTGACGACATGAACGATTATCGAAAGATGATACAGACGGGTATCAAAGAAAGAGGACAAACATGAATGAGTGATTCAGTAAATGACAGGGATGAGTATCGAAAGGCGATACTTACGCGTATCAAAGAAAGATGAACACGGACGAGTGCCAAGGAGAAGATTGAATATCAAAATAACCATACCAGATTTGTAACCTATTAGGGAGGGACGACTCCGCTGGGGAACCAGTAACAAGAGGTGTAAAACCATGAATACGAACGGGCGTCAAAATCAATACGGACGAAGTATTGAAACAGAATGAAACAACACAAGGACGGGTGCTTAATTGTGCTGGGGACAAATACAGACGAGTGATGAAAGAACACGGACGAGTGCTGGAGAAATTAGTGCAAGTATATGGACTCTAGGATCATCACGGACGAGTATTGATGAAGCCGGAACAAATACGGACGAGTGTCTAAGATCAATACGAACACAGTATTGAGGAATGAAATCGAACACGGACGAGTGTCGAAACGAACACGGACGAGTGGCTAAGAATCCAGAATCAATACGAACGAGCATTGATGAACCTGGGACAAACACGGACGAGTGTTGCAAGACCACAGACGAGTGTCTAAGGTCAATACGGACGAGGTATTGAAGAAATGAAATCGAACACGAACGAGTGTTGAAAGACCACAGACGAGTGTCTAAGAATTTCTAGGATCAATACAAACGAGTATTAATTAACCTGAAACAAACACAGACGAGTGTTGAAAGACCACAGACGAGTGTCTAAGACGTTCTAGGATCAATACGAACGAGTATTGATTAACCTGAAACAAACACGGACGAGTATTGAAAGACCACGGACAAGTGTCTAAGACGTTCTAGGATCAATATGGACGAGTATTGATTAACCTGAAACAAACACAGACGAGTGTTGAAAGATCACGAACGAGTGTCTGAGATGTTCTAGGATCAATATGGACGAGTATTGATTATCCTGAAACAAACACGGACGAGTGTTGAAAGATCATGGACGAGTGTCTGAGACGTTCTAGGATCAATATGGATGAATATTGATTAACCTAAAACAAACACGGACAAGTGTTGAAAGATCACGGACGAGTGTCTAAGACGTTTTAGGATCAATACAAACGAGTATTGATTAACCTGAAACAAACACGGACAAGTGTTAAAAGATCACGGACGAGTGTCTAAGACGTTTTAGGATCAATACGAACGAGTATTGATTAACCTGAAACAAACACGGACGAGTGTTGAAAGATCACTGACAAGTGTTTAAGATGTTCTAGGATCAATACGAACGAGTATTAATTAACCTGAAACAAGCATGGACGAGTGTTGAAATATCACGACGAGTGTCTACACGTTCTAGGATCAATACGAACGAGTATTGATTAACCTGAAACAAACACGGACGAGTGTTAATAGATCAATATGGACGAATATTGAAGATAATGAAACAAACACGAACGAGTGTTGCAGATCAATATGGACGAATATTGGAGAGTGAGATAGACACAGACGAGTGTTGAAGATCAATATGGAGGAATATTAAAGAAAGTGAGATAGACACAGACGAGTGTTGAAGATCAATATGGGTGAATATTGAAGAGTGAGATAGACACAGACGAGTGTTGAAGATCAATATGGACGAATATTGAAGAAACTTGGATAAACACAAACGAGTGTTGAAAGAAATGGGGAATCAATACGAATGAAGTATTGAGGATACGAAACAAACACAGACGAGTGTTGGAAGAACAATGTCTCGAAAACATCGAGATTAGCGCATCCGAACCTTGGATGATGGGTGTGAGGGACGACTCAGAGGGGATAATAGAGTCCTAGTCAGACGACTCTGCTAGGAAATAAAGGACAATCAAAAGAGTAAGAGTGACGGATTTACTACTCTATGGATTTGTTGAAGCACCTGCTTAGGGCTACAGTCACATGGTTTTATGCTGAGGAGAAGAGGAGTCTGAACAGATAACTCTGCAGTGGAATACCAATAAGATGAATGGGTTTATTGGCAAATTCTCGTTGGGATAAGGTAAAATTGAACCTCTCGAGTTAAACCACTCTCTGTTGGAGGACGTCTGGCAACGAGAATATCCAAACCTGGCTTATGCTTCGAATGCATATGTTTGAATTTTTCTATGGCGTAATGCTCCATATCAAATGGAAATGCTACGCGTTTTAAGGATGCAATGATTACTACATGCAAGATGCAAAAGAGGCCCCTCAGCAAAATAA
The DNA here is from genome assembly GCA_022829125.1 of Lathyrus tuberosus. Taxonomy (NCBI): domain Eukaryota; kingdom Viridiplantae; phylum Streptophyta; class Magnoliopsida; order Fabales; family Fabaceae; genus Lathyrus; species Lathyrus tuberosus. Next base: position 1,181,315 of record JALAZF010000633.1, read on the forward strand.
ATGCTGAGGACATGAAGGCAACTCCACTGGGGATGGCAAACTAGATTGTCCTCAGGGTCACAAACCGTGTTGAGGAGGACAAATTGAACTGCCTTCCTAATCCAAACCTCTATGGAAGATGAAATCCGAAGAGAACTTCCACTACGTTGGGGATTAAGAATGACGAATGATGATGATGGAACCCAAAGATCTGATACAAAAAAGGCGCCAATAACCATTGGACTTGGAATCTTTCGAGGATGTCAACCACCTTTGATCAACCGTTGAGAGGATGCACACCAAACTCAGCTTGGGGTGAGCAGTCAATAATACCAAACCTGCCAAGGAATATCATTGAACTTGACCTGCTGCTGGGGAAACGACTTTAACTTGCTGGGGGTGATAGCATGCCCTTGCTGGCGATATTACACTTTCTGGCCCGATAAGGAAAGTAGACACCAAGGCTCTGTGGGGAATACATATCTCTATCAAGGAGATACACCAACCAAATCTCCGGCTGGAGATGCAACATTATACTGTCTGATATGGTCGACTTCTGAATGCTAGCTAGGGAGTAACAAGCCAATCTGATCGGGGAAGGCAAATCTCTGCACTCTTGTTGGGGAGAAAGAGGTCCTCAATGCTCTGCTGAGGATGCTAGCTCTTATATATTAGAGAGAAAGACTTTACTGGGGACGGGAGGTCAAACGAGCCTCTTGCTGGGGATGCCCTCTTGCTCAGAGAGCAAAAACAAACCATCGTTACCATGTCTGGGGACTTGAACTCTCGCTGGAGAAAATTCATATCCTACTTCAGTTGGGGAACCCAAACCTTAGGACTCTCGCTAGGGAGAACACTTTATGGCGCCTTGCCGAGGAAGCGAAACCCCATGCTGGGAACTACTTTGGTGCTTCACGCTTCTACTAATCAACTGCATGGCAATTATCATCAGCGGACTCCCCACTTGTCTCAGACCACATGGTCTACTGGGAGAAATCGTCTCAAGAGGATTTTACAGAAAACCTGGCATTCACAATGCCCCAGGGTATTCAAACTCTCAGAAAGATTAATGGATCTCGACGTAACTGCCCCAAACTGCATAGTTTATGAAGGAATTTGCCTTGAGATGATTCAAAATGACTTGAAATATTTTGTCCCAGTATTTTGAACCTTGAAAAGGTGATTTGGATTAATCGTCTTGAGGTGGCCTGCCTCGATACGAGCCTTGAAGTGATTTCGCCCATGACTGATTGATCTTCGAGATATTTTCCTAATCTCGATGTGATTTCCCCTGTTTGGCTGAACTTTGAGAGATTCCTCGACGTGGCTGCTCCAGATTAGCTGAATCTTGGAATGAATTGCCCATTTGGCGTGATCATTTGATGACTCGCCCCTGCTCAACGGAGTTTCTGGCATTTGCATCTTATCTTGATCAATCTTTCCATTGTAGAAACTCTCCTGATGTCAAGTACTTACTAGCAAGTAAAACTGACCATTTTGAAAATGGCAATTTTAATGCAATGCATATGACAGTTTTGAAGTCCAAGTCTGTTCACTGGAAAATATTGTGACATATAGTGAACGAATCACTTATCAGAATGTCACATCGATACCAACATGCATGGCAAGAGAAAACTTCTAGGAGTCAGATCTGACACGATCCTAACCTAAGTATGCTTTTGAAACAACCCTGTTTCAATTAGGTCTTTTGAAAGTTGTAACGTGGCCTGGTTCGCGGTTTGAGAAAGAAAGGATATAAGGCTCAACGCTTTATTTTAACCCACCCATTCTCCTTTATGTCCTTCAGTCCTATGTTCAGTTAATTCGAGACAGGCGCTCACCTTTCAAAAGGTTTAATGAATTGTAAGAGGATAATGGGAACCCACACGGTTTTTGGAGTGACAGTCACCCCTTTTTGTCTTTGGTGTCTGTAATCACACGACTTGTTCTTTGCTCGAGGATTTTCCTTTTGTAATCCTTTTTACTTTTTGTTCTTTTGTTTTTGATTTCCCTGATTTTTTCCTGGACTGATTCTTTTTGAATCTTTCAATTTTGAAGTCCAGCGGGATGCCCTAACTTTTGCCTAAGTCACTTGTTTTCAAGTTTCGACTTAGCGGGCTTTCTCTTTTTCTTTTTCTTTAGATTTTTTTCTTTTGAACGAATCATGTGACACTGGTTGTCTGACTTCTAAGGGTTGTGACTGCCTCACTCTTCGGTTGGTGAGGGATAACCATAGATGTAATTGATCCTCGAATGAGACACTCCATTTGAGATTTGAACGCACAGTCAAATTAGTTGACACCTACCCTGCCCCGGGTTAAGATTGAGGGTTTTTTTGTTTTCAGAAATAAACTCCTACTACTAGGCTCAACGGGTTTGACAAAGGTTACACTCCCTTATATCTCCGGTGTTTATGGATTTGAAATAATGCATGCACATCATCAACAGGGTTTTGTTCAAAAGCATATAATCGGAAGTTTTACTTCCTTCATTTCGTCATCCTCCCTCGGATCCTGCTTAAACAAGCACATGATATCAATAAAAAAGTATGAGTGAACACGACTTGATTTAATCAAAACATGCATATTCATTTCATTATCATTATCAATTAAAAAACAGATGAGTTTTACAAACGAGTTTGCACTTTAACAGAAAAGAAACTACAAATGCAAAGAAATGACATGATATGATGCTTGCCAGTTTCGAGGAATTAGGCCTTCCAAGCTTGATTTGCCACTGAGCTAGCCATATTCAGAATTGCTCGTCGAAGTAAATCTGATAATCACCTGCATAACTATTCTCGATGCCTTCTTCCATAACATTGACTGATGAACCCACACGACTGGTTGAAGGAGAATTGTTGATATGAATAACCTGAGGCGTGAATGAGAACATATTGGAGTCAAGAAGTGTCCGAACCTTACTCTCGAGCACCTTACAGTCTTCAGTTGAATGCCCCTGTGCCCCATCATGGTAGTCACAATGGGCGTTGACATCAAAACCTGGTGGGTATGGAAAAGGCACTGGGTTCAATTCCTTGATCAGATCTGGAAGTATTTGATTGTACAACAATGAGGCCATTTTCTGCAAAACATCACCAAATGTTTCTTTAGACAACTATCCCCTTTGTACTTTTCAAACTTCGGCTTTTTGAACTTTGGGAGGCAACACAAGGCCATGTACCAAACACATGCTCGAAGCATTCAGATCAAGAGTATCACGCCTCTCCAGGGCTTTAAGTTTTTCGTCCGACATACGATATCTTTCATCATACTGAACAGATTGTGGGTCCTTAGGCTTCATCTTTGGAACTACCCCTTGGACATCTGGTGAAGAGAATGCAAAACTGTGATAATCAGCGGCATCAAGAGAAGATGAATGTCTGCCTCAGATAATGGGGTGCTCTTGCATAACGGGATCCTCAACAGAGACTCGCATAGGCTGAGCTTGAGCAACCTTGTTCATTGAAGGTGGAATGACATTCTCAGTTCTCTGAACATTGGCCTCTCCCTTTGTTATGGTGGCTACAGCTTCCATAAGCTGATCCAACAGATTCTTCATCAAGTCAACATCGACCCTAGTCACAAACTGATTCTGCTCTTCAGAGTTCATGATTCCCCCAAAAGCTGATTCAAGTCCAATACGAAAGTCGGAAAACCAACTTCAGGTCGAGGCAAATGATGGATGAGCTCACTGGTCTGGCCTGGAGACAGATATGCAAAATGATGCAAGATGCAAATGCAAATGCAATAATATGGATGCAATAAGACATGGGATCAAAGCTTCCATATAGTCTGAATAATCACTGTGCCATGCTGATGACTGAATAAGTTCATAGGTCGGCTCTGAAGGGAACACCGGAATACCAAAATATCCGAATAATTAGAATACCACAATGCTAAGATATCAGCATAATCAGAATACCAGAATGCCAGAATGTTGGAATAATCGGAATACCAGAATATCCGAATAATCAGGATACAATAATATCAGGCTGATAAGTCCACACTGATAAGAAAACCAGAATACCAGGTAGGATGAAGGTTACAGTCACCTGCAAAACCTGTAAACACCCGCCCATTCTCACATGTGGGTACTAAAACCAAGGTTCCTCAGTTTCAGATTCTCGATTTGAGAAGTAATAGTACTTTCATCCCTCGGGGTACAATACTATCGCCAAACAAAGAGGTCATCCACTGATTCCCCAAAAAATAAGGTAATCTTATGCAAGTTCCCAATTTCGAGTCCTCGGCAGGATACGTAATGGGTTTGCCATTTTTGGTCTGCCATTATCGCTCCCTGAAGGAGTGCCTACGTTGAGTCCTCGGGAATGGTCACCAGAGTCGACGGCTCTCTAGGTTAACATCCCAAAATGCATAAGACGCACAAATCAGAACATCCCCCAAGAAAACCTCGTCTGGGTGTGGGTTTCGTGTAAACCAAACATACCAAGACGCTACGTAGGCCACACTACTTTGCACTCTAGTCCTAAGTGCGTACTCAAGCCTGTGTAATGGCCTTATCTCTCAGAACACCCTGTCCACCAAACAGAAAATCCAGCATAGTCCAGCACAGAATATATGGCAACAGTAAATGTAAAGCAAGTAAATGCAATGAAAGCGATAAACATGCAACAATGCCATAAATAAAGCGAGTAAAGCAATACAGATAAAACACTCTATAATCAAAAGCACACAAGCGCTAGGATTGACTCGCATAGGGGATGGACCAGTAAGAGGTCAACCTGTCCCCAGCAGAGTCGCTAGTTGTCGCATCTGCGAAAATCAACCGGCAGAAAGGAATAGAAGAGTCGCCACCGAACGTTATTTATCCCGACGCAAGGAAAGGAAACGATAGAAGAAAACCTCAACAAAGGGAAAGGAATGGTCATCGCAACCATAGGCTGGGTTTGGGAGTCGGTTACGTGAGAGAAAGGTATTAACAGCCCCTCGCGTCCATCGTACTCGATGGGATCCACGCTTGTTGTTATCGATCAAAGGGTGTAAGTATCTGAAGCTCAACTGCTAACTGAAAATAGAAAAGAAAATAAAAAGTGACTTGATAGGACATCGCCGTCCTAGGCCTACGTATTCCCTCGGGAGCGGGAAAATCAGAGTCAACGTAGTTCGGAGGACTACGGATTTGTGGGGGGAAGGTTGCTCACTAGGCGTCACGCCTGTGCCTACATATCCTCAATCTAACCCGAGAGAGGAAGTTAGAGTAGTCGTAGTTTGACCTACGGGTCAGTTTTGATTGGTTAAAGAGTCTCGATCGCACGGGTGCAAGAGAAAGGTTTGATTGATAAGGTTGTGCTTGCAGAGATCTCGCACGATCTCCTGCCTACGTATCTCCATTAACCAATGAAAAATCAGAGCGACGTAGTTCCCCTCACTAGGGATGACTTTGCTTTGTTTGTGTCTTTTAAGTGGAATACGCCAACGATCGCGTTCTAGCAGTTTAGGTGTTGCCACTCGGCGTGGGAGTCTTATGCGTTTACCTGTTTGTGGTAGAACAGAAATGACGCATCCTTTACAAGTGGATTAAAGGAGATGAGAGGAGATGACTCAAAGGTGTAAGAGAAAACGGAAGTTAGTTGTTAGTGTGCTAGGTAATTCATCTCGATCGCACGGGTGCGAGAGAAAAGGGAAGTTAGTCGTTAGTGTGCTCGCCGAGATATCGCATCTCGTGCCTACGTATCCACAATCTGATAAGAAAAAGGAATCAGAGTATCCGTAGTTCACGCTACTACGGATGAACGGGAACGGTCTCGATCACATGCGTACGAGAGACAAGATAAGACTCACGAAGGTCACCCAGATGGTCTAAAGGGGGAAACTGAACCTACAAGTTAGCATGCAATGATGGTCCTAAGGTCAGGATCAAAAGGGAAGTCTACCTAATGTTGTCATGCATGGATTGTTATCCTAATGTCTCTCCTACCTCCGACTTAATAAAAAATTAAGTGGAGCGAGGAATCCTACGGGATCATGTCATCAGACAAGTAAACATAGGATAAATCAATCACAAAATAAACTAAAAGCAACGAAAGAGTAAACAGTGTCAGTCAACAATAATGTCACATAATCAAAGTAAGAAAATGGGAAGCTTTAGCCAAGGGGTCATATCAACCGAAGCAAACAAGCTAGCAGTGGGAAATAGGGGTACTCACCCATTGGTATCGAGAACCATGGAGAGCAGAGTAAAGGGGATGTGAATAAGATCACATAAGCATCAGCATCGTCAATGCGAGCTATAGACAAGGCGTGGGGGTTTGATTGCTAAACCCTTCTTCCACTTGGCTGACTCGATGACAAGAGTGAGTTATGTTCAAAGCATCAACATGAAATGCGAGCTAAGAACGACCTGGGACTAGAATAACGGGGTCAGTTGCGAACCCTATCTTCCGTCAATTGCCTTCTTGAAGGTCTTACAAGGGGATATGGGAATGGGATGCCTCTTTGGAGGTCTTAGGCACAATATTAAAAAATCACAAACAGAGCCTCCTTTGAGGACTTCCAGCATTGCCGACCAAGTCGCACGGACTCCCAATCCTACTTCTCATGGCATAAAAAGGAAAAATGCGGAATTAGTAAAAGAGAAGAGAAGTAATACCAAACGGATAACAATCCATGGCAACGTAAGCAAAGTATTAGCGAACCGACAAACTTCTAGTAACCTAGTATAAATGAACAAAGGTGTTAGAAAGTGGAAAGGACCCGTGAAAGACATGGAACCAAATGCTCTTCACTCTTCATGAATAAAACAATAAAACAAGGAAATAAGCCATAAACAGCAGCAACAACAGCGCTCCAGCATCTGCATAGTTGTAAAAACCAGCAACAAGTAAAAACAACCTATAACAGCTACTATTTCCAGAACAGAATAGGTGTGTATGCAACCAGACAGACTATCAACATTTTACAGCACACTTTGTCCATTACAGCAGTGTATGTTACATCAACTTATACATTTAAGCCACTTATCAAAACAAGTGAGCATCACTACAAAACAAACTCAAAGGTTAGTCAAAATTCAAATGGAAATTGTCAATAAGAAGTAAATGAAATCAATACTAAATGTGAACAACAATTAGTCAAAAACTAACATGTAATCAAGTATCAAGGACTATTAACAAAGTCATCAAATGAAACTATTAAAAGGATTAGTTTAAGCTAGCATTAAAGTCAAAGTATCGTCAATGTTAGAATTAAGTCAATGTCAATTAGTTCAAAGTTTCTAATTTTAAAACTAGTTAGTGGACAATTACGCCAAAAAACAATGATTGAGCAATTAAGCTAAAAACAACTAGTAAGCTAAAAACCATTAGTGAACTATCAAGCAAAAATCAATTAATGAATGATTAAGCCACAAACCGATTAGTGAGCAACTAGTGAACAAAATAATTATTCAAAACAATTAGCAAAATATAAACCTAATTAGTCACAATTACAAATAATAAACCATGTAAAAAGGGCAATTAAAAACACGGTTAATTTCTAATTGAAAATTAGAATCAAAAAGAAAACTAATTCTAAAAATCTAATTCTAGAACTACAATCTAATTGTATGGTTGATAAAGCTCGAGTTAAATTCTAACACTAATGCAAAATCTAAACAATAGCAATGTAAAATTATATTCTATACACTCTAATTAACCTAATCAAGAACCAATATCAAAATAACTTACTCACACAGAGGGGGTGTGGATAGAATAACGTGTGGCCAGGCGCAGTTTTGAATTAATCATGAGGCCAAGAGATCACAAGGCGGTGCGGAAAGCAAATCAGGGTGAACTTAAGGCCCACAAACCTACTCAGCTCCCATGTCCCTTACTTAACCTAAACATACATGTAGGATTCCATCTCCTTCGTTCTCCACACTTCGCCGACCATGAATACAGCGCCCCGCCATTCACTTCTCCACAACAACCATTCCTCCTCTCCATTTTCTATGAAACATGACGCCAACAACATCCTATTTCGCGCCGTGCCATCTGCCGTCAGCGGCGGTGCACACATCACACCTCCGATTATCAACACTCATTGCGATCCCCTTTGATTTTCTCTCAAGATCGCGAATCAGAGATAACCACAAGCAAGACCTAGGCCATGAATCCAGATGCACGCCAGAAGATGAAATTGGATTGACGAACTTACATTGAATCAGAGTCTTTTCAAGTATGAATGAACTTTTCGCTTCCGTCGCTTTCACCAAACCTTCTTCCTTGTCGCTCAATTTCTGTTCTACTTTGCTTTTCTTCTTCTTCCGTAATCTGATTTCTGGTTACCACAAATTATTGAGTGTTGATGTGTTGATCTTGCGTATAGTCGTGGATTGTTGCTGTGTATTGATGTTGTTGAATGATGAAATCGTTTTGCAAAGTTCTTGAAATGATACGCGAGTTCGTATTGAATCGCTAATGCTGCTTCTGAATCGTTGCTGTTGTGAAATTGAAACAGGTCTGTGAAGAGTGAAGTTGATTAAAGATGATGATGAAGATTGTTGCGGATTGTTGTTGATTCACTGTGCAATGTGGTTTCAGATCATGAATTGGTTCATTCTTGAATTTGCAGGTACTTGAATTGCAGTTAGCGATGCGAAGATGAAGAAGAATCACCGCAAATTCTTTCTTAATTTAAGCAGAAGATACAAAGCTGTTATGGTGCTAAGGTGAAGAATCAAAGGCGAAGGATGAAAAAGCTTTTGTTGGATCTTTCAGCGAATCAGATGAAGAAAAACTCAAAAGTGAAATGATAATAGCAGAACAAAGCGAGAAAATCAACCGAGAGTTAAGAAGATTGAAGTGTCAAAGAAGCGAATTGATATCAGGACTTGGAAGAATTCAGCAGTAGAAACTGTTATCCTTTTTGTTAAGAGCTCGTGATTCAGTTATGAGTTTGTTGATGTTGTTGGAATTCGTTGTAGGAATTGTGTTGTTCCTGTCGAATTCTCGAGCCTCAACGGTTGTAGGTTATGAATATCTGAATCGATATCGAATTCTTGATGGTTGGTTTATTGTAGCTTAGCAGAGTGAATTCTTGCATCTGAATTGCTTTATTGCAGGTTCTTGGTGGATGATTGAAGTGGAATCAGATCACTGAAGGCTTGAGGTTTGTGCAGAGATGGAAGATGACAAAAGGAGGAAGAAGAATGGTGCAGATTGAATCTGAGAGAGAGGAAGCTACAAGTTGAAGTAGAGAATTGAAGGTTAAGGATGGCGATATTGGTGAATTGATGGAAATGGAAGGTGAAGATGAGAAAAGAAAGATTCCGTTAGAAAGGAAAAATGGTTAGAGGTTAATTGGTTGATTCTGTTGGTTACAGTCAGGAAAAATGTTAGGGTGAATTTTTTGTAATTTTTCTGTTATGTCAGTTATCGTTATGGGTTAGGATAGTTAGCTAGAAGTTAACTGAAAAATTCTGTTATCTGTTATTTGGTTAGCAGTTGTGATGACAGTTAGAGATTTTTGAATCGGTTAGGAATTTTGTTGGGCTTTTTCTGGTGTAAAATGGTTATGGAAATGTGAAGTTTGGATTTGGTTTTAAATGGATACTAAAAAAATGGTTTTAGAAAATGGATAATTAATTTGGAAAAGAATGAATATGGATAATGAAAAATTGGAAACATGGATACGGACCAAGAATGGATCCAAAATATGGACATGGGCTAAAAATATGGTTTTTGGATACGGATGAGAAAATGGTTAATGGATTGGATTAAAAAAAAAGATTATTTGTAAGGTGAATGGAAATGGATTTGAATTCTAAAATGGATATCAAAAATGGTTTTAAAGTGGATATGGTTTTAACAAATGGACATGGTTTTAAAATGGATATTAGGAATTGGATCATGGTTTACGGTTGAAATGGATACCAAAAGTGGATTATGGTTTATGATATGAGGTGGATACGGATTTACGAACTTGTATCTTGAATTTCAAATATCTTAAAGCGCTTGCCCAATCCAAATTCAAACTCAAATACTTCATGAACTCCACCTCGAACCAACTTCAATCTCCTCCCTCATTAACTTGTATTATACACCATGAACAATAAGCAACTGAGAGAATAATTCTGTCCTGACCACAATATAAATCCACAACTGGATCTCATGTCAAGATGCCTTTGCCATGAACCCCAATCACCATCTTCAATTGATGAATATCAACCAAGTCACACAGAAGATAAGAAACCATGATCCCATGCCTCAGGAGCCCAATGCAAATGAATGAATGAGTTATGACCTAATGGATATGCAGATGAGTGCGAAGCATAAGCCAGTTATAAGGCAATAAATAGGAGGGCAAATTTTGGGGTGCTACAGGGTTCCAATGGGGTATGGAGGTGGTTGGTGAGGCGAATTACATCTTCAGAACTGCACACATACAGCCAACTAGCTGGGATAGCGAGTTCAGTGACAATGAGTGAGTCACTAGCACTCGAAAAGATCGCAGCTTATATAGTCGAGAACAAACTCAAAGCGGCTTTAGAGGCCGAAGTGAAGTACATGGTTGTCGAAGCCAATCAGGTCGAAGACGACCAACAATGTCCTCACAAGGACTTTGATGAAAGTCCGCTCGATGGAGAATTAGGTGAATGGCAGAATCAAATGCTTGATGCCATTTACGATGATGAGACTTTGGGCTTCGAAAAGGATCCATTGTCAACAGATATGAAGATGGTGGCGCAGGATCCGCTTGAAAAAATTGACTTGGGATTGGGGGTAAAAAAAGACCAACCTACATATGTGCAAAAGTTGATCCCTAGCTCAAAGTCGAAATAGTCCAGCTGCTAAAAGAGTTTAGAGATTGTTTTGCATGGGACTATGACGAAATGCCTGGCCTAGACAGGAGTTTGGTCGAATTGCAGCTGCCCATAATGCCTGGGAGGAAGCCTGTGAAGAAAACCCCAAAGTGTTTTGCCCCAGAGATCCTGTCGAAGAACAAAGAGGAAGTCGAAAGGCTTCTCAAATGTAAATTCATCCGTACGACTAGGTATGTCGAATGGATTGCTAACATGGTTCCAGTAATAAAGGAAAATGGCAAGTTAAGGGTATGCATTGATTTTCGAGACTTGAATTCAGCTACCCCAAAGGATGAATATCCTATGCCAGTGGCGGAAATGCTTGTCGATTCTGCCACAGGCCATGAATACCTGAGTATGCTTGATGGATATTCTGGTTATAACCAGATTTTTATCGCAGAAGAGGATGTCCCTAAGACAGCATTTCGATGTCCTGGAGCCTTAGGCACCTACGAATGGGTAGTGATGCCTTTTGGCTTGAAAAATGCTGGAGCAACTTATCAGCGAGCAATGAATTCGATTTTTCACGATTTCATTGAGACTTTTATACAGATTTATATTGATGACATTGTTATTAAGTCTGTTTCAGGAGAAAGTCACATTGACCACCTTCGACAGTCCTTTGAAAGGATGAGGAAGTATGGTCTAAAAATGAATCCTCTCAAATGTGCGTTTGGTGTGCAGGAGGGAGACTTCCTAGGCTTTGTGGTCCACAAGAAGGGGATCGAAATAAACCAAAATAAGGCCAAAGCAATAATGGAGGTGAAAGCGCCATCAACAAAGAAGGAATTGCAGTCTTTACTTAGGAAGATTAATTTTCTCAGAAGGTTCATCTCCAACCTTAGTGGGAAGACGCAAGCCTTCTCTGCTCTACTTTGACTAAAAAAGGAAAACTTTGCATGGGGGCAAGAGCAACAAGATGTCTTCGACAAAATCAAGGAGTACTTGATGCATCCCCCTATTTTGATGTCACCTTGTAGAAGTAGAAGTATGAGGCTGTACATAGCCGCGTCAGATAAGACAATAGGGAGTATGTTAGCCCAAGAGGATGAAAATGGTGTCGAAAGAGCCATTTATTACCTCACTAGAGTCTTAAATGATGCAGAAACTAGATGTAGTGTGATCGAAAAGTTGTGTTTATGTGTGTACTTTTCATGTATGAAGTTAAAGCACTATATAAAACCAGTTGATGTTTATGTTTCTTCCCATTTCGACGTAATAAAACATATGTTATCTAAACCAATTTTGCATAGTCGAATTGGAAAATGGGCTTTAGCATTAACTGAATATTCCTTGACATACTTACCATTAAAAGCTGTCAAAGGACAAGTGGTGGCTGATTTTATAGTCGACCATGCCATAAACAAAGAGTCTGTGGACTATGTCGAAATAGAGTCATGGAAGTTATATTTCGATGGTTCTAGTCATAAGAATGGAACTGGTGTAGGAGTTTTGATTATTTCTCCTAAAAGAATTCCAACAAAATTCAAGTATAAAGTCGAAGGATTGTGTTCAAATAACGAAGCCGAATACGAAGTTTTAATAGCAGGACTTGAAATTTTATTGGAATTGGGGGTAACTAGAGTCGAAATAATGGGAGACTCTGAGTTAGTAGTAAAGCAAATAACCAAGGAGTACAATTGTGTCAAAGAAAATTTGATCATGTACTTCGTAGTAGCTAATCGACTATTGAAGAAGTTCGATATGGTTACAGTTCGACATATTCCTCGAATAGAAAACCAGGAGGCAAATGATTTAGCACAAATAGCCTCCGGATACAAAGTGTCCAAAGAGAAATTGCAGAAAGCCATCGAAGTAAGAGGAAGAGTCGTGTCAACTAGGTTATCCCCATCAGATCTGGAGACAATAAAGCTAGGATACGCTGACGAAGAAAACTTTGAGATTTTTAACGTGGATGATTCAAGGGTTGAAGATTGGAGGAAACCTATCAGGGAATACTTACAAAACCCAAATAGACCGGTTGAACGAAAAGTCAAGTATCGAGCATTAAGTTATGTGCTTTTTGAAAACGAATTATTCAAGAAAACTCCAGAGGGGATTTTGCTGAAGTGTTTAAGCGAAGCTGAAGGCTACATAGCCTTGTCGAATGTGCATAATGGGGCATGTGGCGCACATCAAGCTGGACATAAGATGAAATGGCTATGTTAAAAGATTGCGTCGAATTTGCCAAAGGTTTCCAAGAATGTCAGGTACACGCAGGGATACCACATGTTCCTGCAAGCGAATTACATTCTATAATAAAGCCTTGGCCATTTAGAGGTTGGGCTTTGGACTTAATTGGAGAGATTCGACCGGCCTCTTCAAAAATCCAGAGATATATTTTGGTTGGGGTCGATTATTTTACAAAGTAGATCGAAGCCATACCTTTGGTGAATGTGGATCAGGAAGCAGTAATTGAATTTATCCAGAAACATATCATTTATAACTTTGGGATCCCATAAACAATAACAACAGATCAGGGATATGTGTTCACTGGTAAGAATATGCAAGCATTTGTAAAGAAAACAGGGTTCAAGCTTCTTACATCAACGCCTTATTACGCTCAGGCCAATGGACAGATCGAAGCAACAAATAAAGTCATAATCAGTTTGATAAAGAAGCATGTAGGAAGAAAGCCTAAAAATTGGCACAAGACTTTGGATCAATTCTATGGGCTTGTCGAACATCCCCTAAGGAAACTACAAATGCAACCCCTTTTCGACTAACGTATGGCCATGACGCAGTCTTTCCAGTTGAGATATATTTGCAATCGACCCGAATTCAAAGACATCATGAGATTCCATCAGATTCATATCGGAACATGATAATAGATGAGTTAGTTGATTTGGATGAAGAAAGGTTAAAAGCGCTAGATTTATTGAAAAGGCAAAAGGAAAGGGTAGAAAAATCTTACAATAAAAAGGTAAAAAATAAAGCTTTTTCAATTGGTGATCTCGTCTGGAAAGCTGTTCTTCCCATGGATAAAAAAGATAGATTAATGGGGAAATGGTCCCCAAAGTGGGAAGGACCTTTTCAGATTGTTAAAGTATTTTCGAATGGCGCATATGAAGTTGAGGAACTAGAAAAGGATAAAAGAGTACTGAAAATAAATGGGAAATATTCAAAAAAAATATAGACCCATGTTGCAGGAAATTAAAATAACGATGGAATAATGTTACGAAAAGAAATAATACAAGTTGGTGAAATTCGCCAAACAAATGGCTTAATTGTCATTACCGATAAACCAATAGGACTCAAAGGGCTAAGTAACATTACAACTTTAAATTAGAAAATGATTTCTTCAACTTGTTGAACTTCGACCATTGGATCTTAATTCGACATTCACAAAGAGCTTTGCTGGTCGAAAGCTCTTCGATTTCTTTGCCTAATGTTTGAGCTCTGTCAGCATGGTGTACTCCCACTTCCAGTTCTTTGTCAATTTCATCTTGCTTGACCTGTTGCAGTTCCTCCTTGCGTTTTTTCTCCTGGGAAATTTTTGGAGCGCAACTATTTGTTTCTCCCACTTCAAAATGTTTTCGTCACAACTGGCAGCTTCTTTCTTGTTCTTTTCATAAATTTCTCCCAGTTCAGTCACTCTATTAGTGGAGGCTGCAATGACATCCCATTCAGCAAGTTGAGTTTCCGACTAGTATTCTATCTTTTTCGAATAATCTCGTAGTCGGTTGAAGTCTGCTACTACCAGGTCAATTAGTGTGGTTAAGTCCACCACAACGTCAGTTATTTCAGCAGGAGCTTCCAAAACATTGACTTGCTTCAGGATTTTCTTAAGGTTGAACTGAGCAGACGAATCATCCTCCAAAAGCTGAAACAGGTCCACGTCAAGGATTTGTTCCCGAATTTGGGCTAGTATAGCATCCATAGATTTGGCACCAGAAACAGCCCCTGAGGTGGTCGAACTGCTATGGGAAGAGTCATAGAAGGTGTGACGGTGCTGAGTACAGCTTTCAAATATTCTAAGGGCCGCTGCACCTTCAAGTTCTCAAGTTCTTCATGAGAGAAGTTGGTCAAAGTAGTATTTGGCGAACCAGTCTTAGCATGTTTGGGGGAGTTCTGCGTGTCACGTTCTTTTTCCTCGTCAGCAGCAATTCCTGGAGTGGGTTCTCTATCATCTTCAGTTTCTTCTTCTTTTTCGACATCAGAGCCAGTCTCCTCATTCTTATCTTCATCATCCTGTTTCAAATGAATGGGAGAATTATCATCAGGATGGTCTTCTGTGATCAAGGTTTCATTGGCCATTTCAGTCTCCCCACCAGTTTCGACTAAGATGCCGTTCTTGGGGCTGGTTTCTTCTCCTATCCTGTCTTGAGTAGGATGTTGTTGTTAGAGAGTAGCAACTGGTTAGTTGACCTATGTCGCAGATTCCTTTGTCGAACCTTTTGGAGACTGCTTTGAAGGACTGGTAGGT
The DNA here is from genome assembly GCA_022829125.1 of Lathyrus tuberosus. Lineage (NCBI taxonomy): Eukaryota > Viridiplantae > Streptophyta > Magnoliopsida > Fabales > Fabaceae > Lathyrus > Lathyrus tuberosus. Next base: position 1,196,523 of record JALAZF010000633.1, read on the forward strand.
TTATAGATGGGATCACTGCTGGTCTTTGGAAGTACTTGGACAAGAGGGCGTCCATGGGTATCAACTTGGACCTGAAAAGATAAATCAAGTTAGGAAAATAGGTATGACCATAAGGAAAGAGTTTAGCTGTCGAATATCAGAACGTACCTAGGGGATAACAGTTTTAAAGCTGGAATTTTCACACTCTTCAGGAATGGGTGGAACTTGCACAACTGGACTTGTTGGGGGAGTTTTCTCCAGTGTTTTAACGGTAGAGGACTTTTGTGGGGGAGGTTTTGATACCTTTTTCTTTTTCTTTGAAGGTTGTACCTGGTCGGGAGACTCGTCACCAGATTCAACAGCAGGAGTTTCAGTTTCTTGCTCTTTCCTTTTCTTCGGCGACAGAGGAGGTCTTCGGCTTCCCTAAAAATGGCAACAAAGTTTAATTAGCATTTAAAACAAAATAATAATAAAGTTGGAGAAATAAGAAATAGAGTTATACTCTCGCCAGAGGTTTGTTAGTTGTGTTTTGAGGGCCTTCCTCAACTCCTGCAGTCCAACCTTCAACAGCTGGTTTCTTGGCAGTTATTTTCAAAGCTAAGGAAAAAAGGAAGAAATTAGAGATAAAGTTTGAAGAAATATGCGTGAATAATAAGTAAAGGATGTCGAAGGTCTCCCCATTCCACACCTTCAAGTATTGGAGTTTCCACGCGAATGTGTTTTATGCCAATATGAAGGTGACCTTTGAAATTGTCCAAGGTGTACTTAGTCGAAACCACTCGCTTAGCGTGTCTTTGGTAATTTTGGCGAAGAATTTTCATCAAATCCCTGCAAATGAACCAATCTGGAAATGGAGGGCTAAGAGCCACACCAAATTCAGGAGAAGGTAGAGGAGGAAACTTTGGTGGATGAAGATTGAAAGCCAACTCATAACGTTGATATGGTCGAACGTATGGAGGTAGTTTAAAATCATCCAGTTTGCTCATAAAGTTTTGTTTCAAAGTAACTGCTGCTTCGCTTATGGTTCGACTAAGTTCATTGGGCCTATAAGCAGTTTCAAAGTATTTCTGGAATGCTTGGATTTCCTTGACGTGTCTCGAAATACCTTTCTTGGTCTTGTCCTGCACGAGTGTAAAAGCTTTAGTTAGATGGATATTGAAGGAAGACACGTCAAAAAACTGGGTGGTGTAGTAATCTTTCCACCATTCATCGAATTCCTGAGTACAAAGGAAGGACAGTCGAAAGACCACTGGTAGAATCTCGACCAGGTTAGAATACTTCTCCAATAATTCTGAACACTTATCTTCGTTGTTGAACATGTTGTAGTGAATGAGAGAACCATTCTGGAAAATAGGGGTTTAGGTTGTATCTGAATTAACCCAAACTGTCGAGAGACAAAGTTGGGCTGGTAAACAACCAAAGAGATCTTTGACTTTCCATGGCTAATTCTGGAAGCTAGAAGTCTAGGTGTCAGGAAGGATTCCCAGACATCGAGGAAATCATCTTCTTCAGTTTTCGACTCCACAGGTAGTCTTCTAGTGAACCATTTTGGTCCAATCACCCTGTTGGCGAAAGGGGCCATAATGGGGGTAAAGTTGTAGCGTTTGGTGAACATCATGACGTAACTAGTAAAAGCTTGTTGGAGGCTCAGTCCTTCGTCAGTGAGTGTCAGTTGCACCAATCTAGTCCCTTCGACCCTCCTGTCCCTCAAGGCGTCTTCATTCACAGGATTTTTGATAGGGAGAGAGGCTTCAAAAGTGGCATTAAGCCATAATTGCAGAAGCCAAAACGGTCTTGACAAAACAAGGTTGCCTTTATCCTTAATGGTCTTGAGGGAAGTAACACCTTCGCCCAAAGATTCATAAAGATTTGCTAAGATCATTTCACTCAGGCATAATCGATGCCCAACATGAAGCTGATTTGCCATAGTAATGTAACGTTTGGCTACTTAGAGTGACCTGGAGCAAAAGACACATCTCGACAGCCAGAGGGTCAGGAAAGCTACATGTTCCTGATCAGAGACTTCCTTAGTCTCTTTATCATGATAATTGGCAATGTAAGCAGTGAAGGTGGCCTTGTTCGTGTCGAATCCTATAGAATCATTAGATAAAACATTGGGGTCATAGTCTACTCCTAACGGGCTAAGGCCAGTGATGGCAGCTACGTCGAATATGGTAGGGGTAAACATCCCACAAGGAAGATGGAAATTGTTATAAGTACTATCCCAGAAGTAGAGGGAAGACATGAGCATATTTAGGCAATAACCTGGTCCTACTTTCGACAGTTGAATCAAGTCGAAAATACCTATATCTTTCCAAAAGTCAGCCTTAACTTTTTCGATCTTCGCCAGCCAAGCTAAATAATCAGAGGGGTCTTTCGGCAAGGGACAAGATCTAAAAATTCTGGCATGGTTCAGATATTCTAAGCTTATGGGTTCTTCAGAGGGTGAGCCTTGGCCATCAACAGTGGATTTCTCATCTATGGCATTTTCTTTATCAATTCTAGGTTTAACCCCATTAGCTATGGGTTTATAACGGTGATAAGCTGGAAAAAATTCTTTTACCTTCACTGGATCTAATTTTAAATCAGGTAAAGGACCTAGCATTGCATATGATGTACCAGAAATTAGAACAGGGATAAGTACCTGGGATTGAAAAATGCGCCTTTTTTCTTCTTGATTAGGAGGTTCAGGCACATATTGTTGGTTTCCCACCACCTTTGAGCCAAAGATTTTGTGGACAGGTGGTAAATCTTTAGAGTTTTTTGGAGCTTTGTTGGAAGTTACGGGAGCTGCGGAAGACGCCATGTTTAGAGGAAAGAAGTTGTAGAGAAACTCAGAGAAGAGGAAGAAACGTTGAAAGGATTTACTCAAGAGGAAGAATAAGCATAAAAGGTTGAAAAAGGAGTTTTTTGACTTATTTATAGATGGTAAAAAGAGGTGACTGAAGCAGTTAAGATTCATAAATCTTTTAATTTGGAGAGATCATGGGGCACGTGGCCGTTGTGAGTGGATGGACTGAAATGGTGGCAGTTGAGTTGGTCGCCCACGATTTACTAGGGATTAGGGTAGTGATGATGAAAATTGTCAGAAACGTGGGCTGAAGAGACGTTTTAGAAAAATGTAATAATGATCCTAACGTCATAGGTGTCCAATCATAGGAACAGTCAATTTGGTAAATTACTGAAGGCATCGAATCATGTTGGCAAAAAATGATTTTCTCATTGATAATCGAAAAGGCATTTATTAGGGGGCAATTTGTAGACTGCTATTTTCGACGACAATGGTTTGATTGGAAAACAAAAATTAGAAGGAGCTGGTCGAAATATTTCGACTCAAGATTTGATGCTAAATTAAAAGCTAGTCGAAGACGGTTTGGAAACCGGAACAAGCGATGTGAATTTCTCTAAGTAATAAAGAAGTTCAATATTTTGACAACTTGAGTTGAAAAGGTATTTCGTTAGATAGTTTGAAACTCAAAATTGAGAGGGAGATGCAGTT